>JAQMYF010000012.1:37370791-37388476 GCA_030014195.1 Neosilurus mollespiculum | reverse complement strand
AGAGAGAGAGAGAGAGAAAGAGAGAGAGAGAGAGAGAGAGAGAGAGAAAGAGAGATAGAGTGAGAGTGAAAGAGAGAGAGAGAGAGAGAGAGAGAGAGAGAGAGAGAGAGAGAGAGGTGAGCACTCACTCTTTGAACCCCCCTTTACAAGCAGACTCAGTGTTCTGAGCTCTATTTATAGCAGGCTATGAAGGACTGTATAAGGCTGATTGCTTGAAAACATAAAAATACACATTAACTTTATGAAATAAGGATTGAAACTTGAAAATATTGAATCAACTTTGAGAATATTGAGTGCAACATTTACATTTGCAGTTTATTATTCTGCCTCAGGTTGGCGTCTCTGCCATCTCTGGCATAAACATCCAGGGTTATATATTCAGGCAATGTAAATGTCAGTATGAGCCCACCCACACGCACACACACAACCTGACAGGTGAATTTCCACAAATATAATTCACCTGTGACCCTTCAGAATTGGTCAGACAATGGCTTCTGTTTCTGTCATATGGACTGAACTGATTTTAAATTAATTGAATCGAACTGAATTGAATTGAACCAACAGATAACCTGGTTTAAATAGACTGATATGAGTAGGAGGTGCACTGTTCCTTTTTTAGCATAGATATGAAATGTCGTAGGCAGATATGAACAAAATTACAGCTACATGAGTAGCATAAAAAAAAAAAAAAAACAGCCCTGTGAATATATCCCAAGTTCAGAATGAGGCCACACCCATTTTAGCCTTAATGCTGCATGTGACTAAAGGTTGTAATTTGTAATTTCTGATCTTTAAACAAGGAAAGTCTAAATCAACTCAGAAACCCTACTTAGGACAATATCATCTGCTCCTACTTCAGCATGTGATGAAAAATCAACATGGTTGGACACATCTTCAGCAAATTAGCATTCTAGCAACAATTCTCAGATTAGTTATGCAGTAGGTACAAGTATTTGCTTTAGAAAAACAAACAACTAGACATACAGTACTACCTTCTTTAATCTACAAGATTGACTATCCCAGCCAACATTTGTATGTGAGAGTAATGTGGGTAGTAAGTGGACGATCTCCGGGTTTTATTGTGGGCCCATGTCAACTGTCCAGATAAATGCATTTACCAATAGTAACCCAAACAGGACTCATATAAGTCCATCTGGGCTTGCCAATGTGTACCCCACTTATTTGGCCTAAGTAGGCCCCAGTTAAGATGTGCATTTTAAGCTCATCCCCAGTTAATGCCCATGTAGCCCAGGCATAACCAAGGTGGGGTCCACATATACACATGTGGGCAGCTGATCAGGGATCACTATGGAACCCACAGATAACCACCTCATATGGGGTCTATTTTTCAGCCCAATTAAAACCCAAATTATTTTCATATACAAATGTTGGCTGGGATGCAATTAGCTGTTAAGCTTGTTGCTGGAGACCTCCATGTTTTCCACTCTTTGTAGCCTGAATATTCATTCATTCATTTCCTGAACCGCTTATTCCTAATTAGGGTTGCGGGGTGGCTGGCGCCCATCTCAGCCGACTCTGGGTGAGGGCGGGGTACACCTTGGACAGCTCGCCAGGCCATCGCAGTAGCCTGAATATTATAAACATAAGTCCAATCTCCGGCTTCCCATTCCAAATCAAGCCTATCTGAGCCGACTCTGGATAAGGGCAGGGTACACCCTGAACAGCTCACCTGTCCATCACAGGGCCAACACACACACATAACCATCCACACTCACACCTGGAGGAAACCCAGAAAAACATGGAAAGAACACTCAGAAACTCCACAGAGAATGCCATATCCAAGGCCGGGACTAAACCCAGGGCCTTCTTGCTATGAGGTGGACGTGCTAACCACTACACCACCATACCTCCAAGATATTAATGGTATTAAATGACACTATTAATTTACTGTAAATGCCCCATCTTCTCTTAAGATTGTACCAAAGTATTGTTCAGCCCATGCTTTGATGCTCCATCTCTCCAACACACATAACCAACACTGCTGCCAAAATAATAGGTTTCCAGAGCTCAGCTGTAAGGCCATCTCATACTTTGCAAATTCAGTAGCACAGGATATCACTCACCCACTCAACCACTTCTTCACTGTACTAGCCTCCACGTGCAGGTCCCTCAGGTGCAGAAGGGTTCACTTTAGCAAAAACCTGGCCCCACCACCATTGTAGCCTATTTTCTGTTTTCATGCTGTTCTGCCTGTCTCTGTTGTGTGCTCTTGTACCTCACATAATGTCATGTTGTTTGTAAAGTGCAAGAAACAGAGCAGTGGATTGCACTATCACTTCACAGCAAGAAGGTTCCTGATTCGAACAATGTGGCCAGCTGGATCCGTTCTGTCTGCAGTTTGCATGCTTGTGTTATGCTCCTCCGGGTTCTCAATTTCCTCCCACAGTCTAAAGTCATTCGGTTTAGGGCAATAGGCTACACTAATTTGCCCATAATAGTGAATGTGAGTGTGAATGGCTGTTCATCTGCAATGGTCTGGCATATTTATATATGACATAAATATGATGGCCCTGCGATGGCCTGGCGAGCTGTCCAGGGTGTACCCCGCCCTCGCCCAGAGTCGGCTGAGATGGGCGCCAGCCTCCCCGCGACCCTAAGTAGGAATAAGCGGTTCAGAAGATGAATGAATGAATGATTTAGTCAATCGTACAAGTACATAATAATTGCATCAAACATAAAAATATTTTAGAATTACTGATGCATACTATGAATAACATTTTGAGATCCTTCCAAGTTTGTTTTAAACCTTATTATTTTTAACAACAACAGCAAAAAAGTTATTATAAAATGAGAGCATTCATTCATTCATTCATTCATTCATTCATTCATTCATTCATTTATTCATTCATCTTCTTCTGGGGGGCAGCAGTCTAAGCAGTGAGGTCCAGATGTCCCTCTCCCTGGTAACTTCCTCCAGCTCTTCCAGGGTTGGAAACTTCCCGAGTTGAGGTGAGCAGCTCCCCACTTCCACTGTAAACAGTATTTGTGGAGTACTGCTTCCCCCTCCTGAGGCGCCGGATGGTGGTCCAGAACCTTTTCGAGGCCAACCAATAGTCTTTTTCCAGGCCTTCACCAAACTCCTCCCACATCCGAGATTTTGCATCGGCGACTTCCTGGGCTGCAGCACGTTTGGTCTGTCCAACAACGAAACACCATTTGGGTTCAGATCGGAGAGGCCGTACCTACCAATCACACCCTTCCCACATGGGCATTGAAGTCTCCCAGGATGACGAGAGAGTCCTCAGGGGAGCGTCCTCTAGCACACCCCCTAGGGACTCCAAAAAGGCTTGGTATTCTGAACTGTTATTTGGTGCATAAGCACAAACAACAGTCAGGACCCGTCCCCACACCTGAAGGTGGAGGGAGGCTACCACTGTGGGCACCGAGGTGGGGGGCAACAAGGATGCCCACACCGGCTCGCCGCCTCTCCCCATGAGCAACTCCAGAATAAAACAAAGTCCAGCCCCTCTCGAGAAGGTCGGTTCCAGAGCCCAAGCTATGTGTTGAGGTGAGCCCAACTATATCTAGTCTGTATCCCTCAACCTCACACACAAGCTCAGGCTCCTTCCCCACCAGATAGGTGACATTCCATGTCCCAAAAGCCAGAGTCAGTGGCTGAGGATTGGTCCGGCAGAACCCATGTCTTCGGCTGCTACCTGGCTCACATTGCACCCGACCCCTATTGCCCCTCCCACACGTGGTCGGTCCCTGGGAGGGAGGACCCATGTCTCCTCTTCGGGCTGGGCCTGGCTGAGCTCCTTGGTCAGAAGCCCAACCACCAGGCGCTCGCCTTCGAGCCCCTTCCCCAGACCTGGCTCCAGGGGGTGACCCCGGTAACAGGCATCCGGGCAAGGGAAACTGTGTCCTTGAAATAATTTTGCTTATAGAGGTCTTGTGCACCATGCTTAGTCTGGACCTTCACCTAGGACCTGTTTGCCTTGGGTGACCCTACCACAAGTCACCAACAAAAAAGGCACCCTGGCTTCTTGTTTTATGTAAGCCAGGTTATTTGCCTGTGTTAAAGGAAGCTATTGAAGTCTGATAAGGTTCTTAACACTTTGGGATGTTGTATGCAAGTATGTTTAATTATTTAGAAACAAGCACAATGGGCTTTTTCCATTTATAAAGAAGTAAAAAGTGTGTAATTAAGGTCCCAGTTTGAAGAATCCTGTCAGTGAAGTGTTAGTATATACACACACACATATATATATATATATATTTATATATATACACACACACACACACACACACACACACACAGCATCCCTTATATATTTTTGCTGATTATCAAATGTTGGCAATTTTCTCATGATTCACAAATATTATTATGTGAATAAACAGTAAGAGAAACAGACAACACAACATTTTTTTTTTTTTATCATATGGGAGACTCCCCTTGCAGCCCATGTCATGTCCACACTTGAAGTAGATCCAGAAGTCCACATTTATCATTGTATTCAAGTCAACAATTAAACCCTTTATTTTAACCTGTTGTACAATTAAATTAAATATTGAGGCTAAACTAGGAACTCAGAATACTTTTTCCTCACTAAACATAGAATATTTCATGTGAAATGATGCATGTGTACACAAAATAAAGGTAAACAGAAGTGTTTAAAAATTATAGAGCACTCGTACCTCACCAAGATCCATACTCCAACCCAAACTAACCAGAGATATTGCATATCAACATGTAGCATTAATGCAAACGCACACCTCCCAAATGACCCGCATCTGGCAGGTCAGGCCCGCAAATTGTCTACAAAACCCGCTGAGCCACCAGCATAATGAAAAGCCAACCTGTCAAAGGCTGTCCAAAAATACGGAGCCCATAAGGGGACACAAAAGAAAAAAAATATTGGTTTCTTGAGCACACAAGAAGCTATCTAGTGCACACGAGAAAGTGTAAGCTATGTATATAAATGGAAATACATGAGTTAATTGAGCTGTATTTTCACCTTGGACACGCCTGTAAAGACATTGCAGCCTTGCTTGTTCGGCATCACCGTTATGTTATCTCTGAACGACATTTAAAGCGGGTTTTGGAGTTTTATAGTTTGTTTTGGCACAGGGGATACACCAGCCTTGATCAGTCACCTGATAACATACCCGTGCTCTTTATAGGCGAGTCCAAGGTTAAAATTCAAAAAGCTAATGCTGAGGCTCGCCCACTGGAGCTCGTCTGTGCTTCACGAGTCGAACAGGTTTGCTCTCCTCAGTGAGACACCCGCTGAGAAACCTGAAAGAGCTCTGGTTATAAAAAGCTCTATTTTAAGGCACGTGAAATTAGCTAGTCCTTTAGGGGCACCAGCAGCACTAGTTAGGTGTATCCTGGGAGCCAGAGCACCAGACATAGCAGATTATCTCAGCTTCTTAGGCGAGCGCAGGTTTTCTAAGATAGTTATACATATGGAGTTAATGATATACGCCTTCGTCATTCAGTGGTTACTAAGAATAACTTTATAGAGGTGTGGAAATTAGCGAAGGTAATGTCTGATGCAGTAATATGTTCTGGCCCAATCCCAATACTTACATGATAAGTACATAGGTGATGTAGCTGACAGCAGGCTATGGTCCCTGAACTGCTGGATGTCCAAGTGGTGTTCTGAAAAGGTTGTGGTCTTTATTGATAAGTGGAGTACTTTTGAGGGTAAACCTGGCCTGATAGGGTGGGACGGTATCCATCCCACTCGGCAAGGTGCCGCTCTCATTTCTTGCAGCATAGCACATAGTCTAAGAACAGGACTGCTCAGACAGTGACTATCCAGAGCCAAGGCCAGAGAGCAGACAAACAGGCAAATCCGAGCATCTGCTAGCTACACAGAATCGACACTCAAGGTCAAGTTCAGTGCTGTAGAAACTGTGTCTGTTCCCCGAACTAAACAAAAATGCAAAAACACTCAGAGTTTGTTTTAGTAATCTTAATAACATAAATTTAAATCATACTGAATCTACTGCCAGCACCTTGGATCTAAAGATAGGATTGTTAAATGTTAGATCTCTTGCGTCTAAAGCAATCATTGTTAATGAGATCATTACCGATCAGGAGTTTAGTGTAATGTGTTTAACAGAAACATGGATAAAACCCAATGAGTATGTAGCATTTAATGAAGCGAGTCCTCCCGGATACAGTTACATACACCATCCTAGTCTAACTGGCAGGGGGGGGGTCAGCGCAGTTATTTATACTGATAATCTAGGTGTTATACAAAAATCTAGACATAAATGTAACACATTTAAAATTCTGTATACTAACATAACATACATTTCCAGAAAAAAAAAATATGCCCATGCAGCGGATTCCTTTAATTATCATTTACAGACCCCCAGGGCCATACTTCGAATTCCTATGTGAATTTGCAGACTTCATTTCAAACCTAGTTGTTTCTTTAGATAAAGCTTTAATTGTTGGTGACTTTAATATTCATTTTGATAAACCAGAGGATCTTTTAAGAACAGCGTTCCTGTTTATTCTAGATTCAGTTGAGGTAAATCAGAATTTAATAGGACCCACTCATAATGCTGGCCACACTTTAGATTTAATACTAACTTTTGGATTAAATATTGAAAATATGCAGTTCCACAGTCAGAAACTATATTGGATCATTCTCTTATCTCGCTTACAATGCATCTTAGTACTAATATATACCCCTCGCCCCGTTATCGCATTAAGTGTACTTTTACATTAACTACAGCGCAGAGTTTTATTAATAATCCTCCGAAATGATTAACAATGATTGGATCACCATCAGACACCAGAGAACTTGGTCAAGCTACTGAGTGCTTTGAGTCAAATTTACGCTATACGCTAGATAATGTAGCTCCTCTGAAAAGAAAACCAATCAGAGAGAAAAAAATAGCACCCTGGTACATGCACACTAAAACAGAACACCCATAAATTTGAGCGAAAATGTCAACAAGCTTCTAGCTGGTAGAATAGAAGGATCATCTCCTTAACTACAAAAAAACTCTAAGTGCTGCTAGAACAACATATTTCTCAAATCTAATGGAAGATAACAAAAATAATCCAAAATTCTTATTTAATATTGTTGCAGAATTAACTAGGAATAAGACCATAAATAAAACGTACAGACCATCAACTTATAGCAGTGATGACTTTATGAACATTTTTAATGTTAAAATTGAAAATCTCAGGCAAATAATTGATGACCTTAACTTAAAGTCAGATATGTCAGTAACTAAAATAGTAAATAATAATATACCACTATCAGATCAGAAACTAGTGTTTATGCCCTATTCAAGGGACAGAACTAATCTCATTAATTTCCTCATCTAAATCATCAACATGTGTACTAGATCCAGTACCTACATGTTTCTTTAAACAGGTACTACCAGAAGTGATCAACCCTTTATTAAATGTAATTAATTCTTCCCATAGCACTGGTTATGTACCTTAATCCTTTAAACTAGCAGTTATCAAACCTCTGATTAAAAAACCTGACTTGGACCCATATCAGCTGTCGAATTATACAACTTTAATCTCCAAGATCTTAGAAAAAGCTGTATCTTTGTAGGAATAACATTCATGAAATGTATCAGTCAGGATGTAGGCCTCATCATAGCACAGAGACAGTACTCATTAGGTGGTAAATGATTTACTGGTGGCCTCTGACCACGGCTGTCTCCTGCTTGTATTACTTGACCTTAGTGCAGCCTTTGACACAACTGATTATACGATTCTCCTTGCCAGATTAGAAAATGTTGTTGGAGTTAGGGGAACGGCCCTCTCCTGGTTTAAATCTTATTTAACTGACTGTTATCAGTTTGTAGATGTTTGTAGGTGATTTCTCTGTATGTTCTAATGTTAAATTTGGTGTTCCACAAAGTTCTGTCCTAGGCCCGCTGCTTTTTTCTCTATACATGCTCTCTTTGGGTAATATTATTCATGAACATGGTATTAGCTTTCATTGTTATGCTGATGATAAATAAAGTTGAGCAACGTGTAAAGGACATTAGACACTGGATGCTTACTAACTTCCTCTTATTAAACTCTAATAAGACAGAAGTGCTTGTACTCGGATCACAGGCAGTTAGAAATAAGGTTTCTGATTATGTAGTACGTTTGGATGGTGTTTCAGTTTCATCATATGAAGCAGTAAAGGACCTTGTAGTGATTATTGACACTGGTCTTTCATTTGAAGCTCATGTAGATAATATTACTTGGATAGCTTTCTTTCATCTCAGGAATATTGCAAAAAAAGAAATATGATGTTCCTGCATGATGCAGAAAAACTTGTTCATGCTTTTGTTACCTCGAGATTAGATTATTGTAATGCATTACTGTCTCGATGTTTTAATAGGTGCATAAACACGCTCCAGTTAGTCCAGAATGCAGCAGCAAGAGTTCTTACTAAAACCAGAACACACAAGCATATCACCCCTATCTTATTAACACTGCACTGCACAGCACTGGCAACAAAAGGTGCAGGCTGCTTTGTGATACATCAAATACTGAGGAGGCAGAGCTTTCTCTTACAAAGCCTCACAGTTATGGAATAACCTTCCAGTTAATGTTCGGGACTCAGACACAGTCTCTGTTTTTAAGAGTAGGCTGAAAACTTGCTAGTTTAGTCAAGCATTTTGTTAATAGCCTTTTATTATGTAAAGGAGCAGATCTGGGGGTTCTTAGGCATAGAGAGTTCTGGTTAACTGTGATGTTGGGATGCTGTCGCTCCCTCACTCTACATGCTCACCCAGGTCCATTGACAGTGGAATGGCAGGTTGTCCAATGTCACAGGGTACCTTCATGTCTGCCTTCCTTATGGTTTCTCTCTTTTTAGTTATGTTACCATAGTCAGTCACGCCGGAGTCACTGCTTGCACTACCATTTCACTGTTATGAGGATACCTAACAACCTCTCACTCTCTCCCTCTCTCTCTATATAGTCTGTATAGTGGAATGATAAAAATTATCAAAGCTTTAAAATAATATATGATTTATTGAATGTGGTAATACAAGTATTCATTATGTTTACTACATGCAATGAAGTTTCCTTGCTACATGTAAATAAACTAAGATGCTTCATTACAGAAAATATTAGTATTTTTTACTTTGTGAAAAAAATAATTGATGATTCTGTTTGATTGAAATTGTGTAGACTAATAAATAAAGTTTATTTCTCCACATATAACAGTATGATTTTGCCTCCCAAAATGCACCAGAAGTCATAATTTACCAGCCATTTAAAAAAAAACCACTCCCACACCCTCCCATGCTACGCCATCGAGCTCAGCTGCTTCGCAGCCTGGCTCCCGCTTTGTTATGACCAGCATCAGATTGCTTGGAACTTGGAACCTATGAAACGGATATAAATATTATGTTGAGTGTTGAGTTAAATGTTCACATGACTAGGTTTCACCCCCGGTTACGAAGGCAGTCCACCATGCTTTGGGCCACACAATAAGTTTACCACGCCGGCAAACACAGACAAACGCAATGGCTCTATCGCAGTATTTTTACATGCTACCTGTCGCTGCACAGCAGAGATACCATGGCAAAGTAGCTTTGTGTGGTGGAATTTACCAGCCTTGTTATTGGACAGAATCAAGCTTTGGCCAAGTGTATAGTTAGCAAATATTGTAAACTACCTAATACTGACTGCATACACTGTTTTGTCTTTGGGACACAGGTCTTTGGAGTACTACAACTATTTCATCAGTTGATTCGTGTAGAAAATAATGACAAAATCTTGCTGAAATTAAAGAGTTCTTCTCATGGGTCAAGTAAGTTTTGTTTTTTACTTTAACACTAACATGCAAATGGTAATACTACTGTGTATGCCTGATCTGTGTGTGGCTCAGTGAGAGTCCAGTCGAGTGAAGCTCAGAATTAAATTTTCATTTTTCAAATGTTTTCACTTTGTGATGTGTATTGCAACCCTTCTATCGAACTGCACAAAGTGTAGGGTAAAATAAATAAGATGAGAAAAAAACTTAAATTTCCAACCGCTTTGGGTTTATTTACAGTTAGTACAGACTGGGTTACTGTAACACAGACAGTTGTGGTAAATTGTTACTGATGCACATTAATAAGGGTCTAGCTGTGTAATTGAGAGACAGAATATGTTAGAATATGTTAAACCTGTTCGAATCATACCAGAACCTGGATAGGGAGTTTTTTAATGCTTTTTATTCAGAAAACCCTAAAAATAAGTATTAGAAAATGCAAACCGATAAAATATGCTGCCACCACTTGAAACTTGATGAGATGACGATCTGCATGACTTACTCCCTTAAAGGGAGAAATTTTGAGATATGCCCTAGATAGAGCCTAAAATAACATATTTACATTCAGTATCAAAAATACATAGGCCTAGATCTAGACTAGAGAGCAGTTCTATGTTAAACTTATGCATCTTAAGCTTATGCAAATCAGTGATCCTTGTTTCTTCTTATGCCTTCTTTTATGTGTTTTCATAGTGAAAAATGTCTCATTAAATGTTTTTTTTTTTTGTTTTTTTGTTTTTTTGCAGCAGCAGCAGCAGTGAGCAGTCAGAATCTATGCCCTCAGATGGCAGGAAAACGCACATTTGACATCTGGATCCATCCCTGTCAAACACAAAAAAAGAAATTTGTTTCTCAGACGACTACAGTGCACAATCACTATTGCCTCATTCATTAGAGAGCAAGGAGTATGCAAAAAAAAAAAAAAAAAAGTGAAATTGTATCCAGCAGAGGGCAATGTGGGATCAGAATGTCAGACAGCAGTTCAACATTTGCAGTGTCTAATGTCAGACAGTAGTTCAGTACAACACTCATCAGTCGCTCATTTGCCGAACTGCTTAAACTTACTAGAGTCGTGAACAGGCTGAAGCCTGTCTAAGCGGACTCTGGGCAAAGGAACAGCTCGCCAGTCCATCTCATGATCAACACATATACAACCATTCACATTCTCACACTTAAGGGCATTTTGGAACAAGTGTTATGAGTTAAAGCGTGTGTGTGTGTGTGTGTGTGTGTGTGTGTGTGTGGGTTCATTTCAGGCAGCAAAGTATAAAATTATGAATATTTTGAAGGGGACAACATTTTCTGTACCCACTGTATAATGCAGACAGATGCATTAGTTTAAGTAAAAAACAAAACAAAAAAAAAAAAACTTTGAATATTTGTATTTATATAGGTTGCATGAATTAAATGTGTTTAATTCTTGTTTTCTGGTGGTAATTGTTCATTTATCTTTGATAATATATAAAATACATGCCAAATATATACATCTGAGTATTTTTTCATCAAAATTCTTGTCTTTTCTGTTATTTTTTAACAGTTTCAGATGTCAGATGATTCAGAAGACCAGCAATTTATTCATGTCAGACAGGAGACATGAGCTCTCTGCTGATGATAATTCTTAAGTGTGTGGGGAGAATCTCACCATTAATTTTTTCAGAGAAACTCAGCAGGGTAAAATGTTATGCATGAATAATTCATTTACATTTATGGCATTTGGCAGACACCCTTATCGAGAGCAACATACATTTTTTTCTCATTTGTACACTAAGTAGATGAGGGTTAAGGGCCTGGCTCAAGGGCCCAACAGTGGCAGAGTGTGTGTGGGGGGATAAGGATTGAACCTTCAACCGTCTGATCAGTAACCCAGCCTTAAGGCATGATAACGCTAGAGATGCGATAGAAAAGCGACTTACGCGAATGGCAATTTGCGGCTGTCGCTTTTTATTCTCAAATTTGTCATGTGACGTTCGTAGCATCACATTTTGGTTGCCTAGTTCGTGAGCTCATTGCAAAAAAATTTCGAATGTTTGAAATTTCAGCAAATGTTGCTAAACGAGGCTCTGAGTTGGAATAGTCTCAAACTCTTCACAAACAGTCCGCACATGTCACGAGAAGGTCGCAAATTATTCATTTTTCGTTTGCAAGGAAAAGCGAAAGGTTTGACTTCCACACAGACTTGCTAGCATCTGCCACATTCCATATTATTTGCAAATCAGTTGTGCAATATACGTATTTAAACAGCAAAATATTCACTTGCATGTGGAGTCGCAGAACATCTTGACGTGAATTTTGAAATTTGCAAAAAAAAAAAAAAAAAAAAAAAACCAAAAAAAATGAAATTTGCATCAGTTGTTTTTCTATTGCACCTCCAGTGTGATCACCCCCTAACAACAGAGCCACCACTGCCCTGTTATTCACTTTGCTGACTCCAGTTGTGGCCATATTAAGTGTCGAGACATTGTTCAGATGTACTGACTTTAATGAAACATTTCCCCAAAGCATTCCATACAGCCAGAAATCCACATGACTGCCACTCACCACTAGCCCTCCTGTTTACTGTTAGACCCGTGCTACTTAGCTCCTAGATTCATATTTGCTATTGACTATTGTACCATTTCTTATAATCAACAGGACCAATAATTAAAGTATTTTTTAACTCAGCAGAGTTAAATTAATTCATTTCATAATACAGATTAAATCGCAAGGTAGTGTTTTGAGTAAGTGCCAAAGGAAGTTGAAAATGGCCTACCTAAATGAAAATGCGATATCGCCAAAAGACATAATAAATATATAATGAAGCATAATCTTCAACATGATTAAGTTCAAATGTCCATAAACACAATCTATTCATGATAAAATACTTGTTTAAGAAAGGGTTCCATGTCCAAGTTGTTTTAAAACAATGAAAAAGTCAGATTTTCAAACCACTTTCGTGATTGCTCAGGATAAATCCCTATTATCCGTATTCGGTACCAGAATACTCTACCTACTTACAGAATCCCAGAAGGATTCCTAGAATCATATAACATAAACCAATGAGAAACATTAAAACAGACACGACTCGGGGTAAATAGAACTCATCTGTTGCTAGGAAGGCACTAGGAAGATCGTGCTGATTGGCCGAGAGCCAGATTAATTTAGTTTATCGTAGCTAGGGAGTTTCAAAAGAGGACAATTAGGAAATGATTCTGTAACTGTAATTGCTATTTTCTCAAAAGTAGCATTTCCTGATTAGCAACAAAGTGATGTAACTCAAAAAATGTAGTCAATTTTCATGCGATAATCATGTATCATTCATTTATTTTCTGAATCGCTTAAACCCAATCAGGGTCGCGGGGAGGCTGGCTCCCATCTCAGCTGACTCTTGGTGAGGGCAGAGTACACCCTGGACCACTAGCCAGGCCATAGCAGGGCAGCAACATGAGAGACAATGCAGCCGTCTACCAGGACATTTTAGAGCACTTCATGCTTCCTTCAGCAGTCAAGCTTTATGGAAATGCTGTCTTCATTTTCCAGCTGGACTTGGCACCTGCCCACACTGCCAAAAGTACCAAAACCTGGTTCAGTGACCATGGGATTACTGTGCTGAATTGGCCAGCAAACTGGCTTGACCTGAACCCCATAAAGAATCTATGGGGCATTGCCAAAAGAAAGACGAGAGACATGAGACCAAACAATGCAGAAGAGCTGAAGGCCGCTATTGAAGCATCCTGGTATTCCATAACACCTTAGCAGTGCCACAGGCTAATAGCATCCATGCCACGTCACATTGAGGCAGTAATTCATGCGAAAGGGGCCCAAACGAAATACTGAGTACATATGCATGAGTATACTGTACACAGAGCTGACATTTCTGTATTTAAAATCCTTTTTATATTGATTTCATGCAATATTCAAATTTTCTGAGATTTTGAATTTGGGGTTTTCATAAGCTGTAAGTCATAATCATCAAAATTATAACAAATAAAGGCTTGAAATATCTCACTTTGCATGTAATGAGTCTATATAATATATTAGTTTCACATTTTAAGTTGAATTACTGAAATAAATGAACTTTTGCACGGTATTCTAATTTGAAAGGATGCAGTGGAAAAGCAGAGGAAAAGGTAGAAAGAGCTAAAGAACATAAACATGAATTAAGAGCCTTACAGTATTAAAGGATTTTAAGGGTCACAGAAAAGAACATCTGTGTCCTCAATCATTCCAACATTTTGTAGGGAGAATAGGTGTGTAATCCAACAATGTATTGTAATATTGTTTCTCTAATGCTTCATATTAAGTATTTTAATTGCATTTTACAATGTATAGTAATTATAGTTGTACAAATGTATATTGTACCTATTACTGTAACACACTTAAATCTTACTCAGTGCTGTGTTTTCCATTACTGAGTTCGTACCATATAAAGGTTGTTACCTAACAGAGGTGGCAGAAGACCACTTTTCGCACCTCAACAGGAGGATTTGCCCCATGATCATAGCAAATAATTCCCTTATACTATGTTTTGTCTAAGTGGCAGTTTCTATGTTAGCATTCCTGGTTTTTTTATTGTTTGTATGTTTTTATATTTATTTATTTTATTTTAATTTTTTTTAAGTCTTATTATTTTGCTACCTTTCTGGGGACATTTCCCTTAGCTAGGATATAAAAATGTATGCCCCAACATACTTAGGAATAATTTTGTGCAAGACCTTTTTTTGTGCCATGCAGTTCTTTAAAACAGTATTTTTTATTTATTTTTATTTTTTTTGGTCACTTTGTTTCATTTTTAGCAAACACAGAGATGTTATCTGTCAGGAAATAGTACAATACAAATCGGTTGAATCATAAATGTGAATCTTGTCCAATCTCCTGTAATCAATTTCCCAAATACAATACTGTACAACATTTGAAATTGATACCAATCAGACCTAAAAAAAAAATTTGTATTCCTTGTCACCAAAAGCTGAGTGATAATTTACATCAGAAAATAAGTACAGAGTATACCTTTATACTAACAACATAACATTAACTAAGCATTTTAACTCTTTTATTAACTTTTTTCACAAACATGGGCAGGATGGTGGTATAGAGGTTGTCACACCTGCCTCCCAGGGAGTAGGTTCTGGGTTCAATCCTGGACTTAGGCGTTTGTGTGTGGGGTTTGCATGTTCTTCCTATGCTTGTGTGGTTTTCCTCTGCATACTCTGGTTTCCTCCAATGGTTCAAAGTGTGTGCGTGTGTATACTGGTCTTGCGATGGTGTGGCAAGCTATTTAGGGTGTAACCCATCTTGTTTCAGTGCTGGCTGAGATAGGCTCCAGCCTCCCTGCATCCCTAGTAGGAGTAAGTGGCACACAATGACTTGCTATTCCCTTGGCACTGACATGTTCACGGAGATAAACATTTACTTTAGAGACATGAATTAAGGATTGTAGGGGGTTTGAGGCTTTTGTAGGTAATCCATTGTCTGGTGCTGTTCATATGTTTTGTTCCAGGAAATGTTCTTACATGTTACGCGAATGTTAATGATGATTCTGGAGAAGTACTAACATGACGGAACAAAACTGCAATCTATGTTTCAGGGTGGTTTGGAATTTCCAGTTAGGCTGTAATGCTACTAAAGAAAACATTCTGGAAAGGTTTCCAGTGCATGCTGTATTATCACTTCCAATCCTACACGGAAATATGGAGTGGTTTGGTTGAATTTGATTTTACTAAATGTAATATTATTCTGTGTTATGGCAGCAGGTAACCTTGTCTCCTCACAATTCAAGAGCTCCAGATTCAAGGATGACATCAGGGTACTGTCTGTGTGTTTCCTCCGGTTTCCTTTGGTTTCTCCGGCTTCCATCCACCTCACAAAAACATATGTGTATCTAGCTTGGTGGCACTACATTAATCCTCTGTGAGTCTAATAAATTATTGTTAAAAATATGAATAGAAATGGGTGGTACAGTGGCATAGTGGTTAGCACATCCATCTAACAGCAAAAGGGTCCTGGGTTCGATACCTGGGCTTGGATCCTTCTGTGTGGAGTTTGCATGCTGTCCCTATACTTGCGTGGGTTTTCTCTGGGTACTCCGGTTTCTTCCCACAATCCAAAGACATGCACATTAGTTTAACTGACTGTTCCAAACTGACCTTAGGTGTGAGTGTGAATGTGTGTTGCCCTGCAATAGTGGAAAATGAGTGAGTGAGTAGAACAAATGCAAATGCAGCAAAGAGCTGCAGAGTTAAATTGCTTTTCGGCAGTCCTGGTTGTATAATCCCATGCTTATATAATTGGCACTCCAAAGGACTGTGTGAATTTGTATAATTTGCTGACTTTGCATGTTCGGATGTTTTATCCCAGTTGAGCTACAGCAGATTTAATTAAAACCCTGCAGACTAACGATTATTTAAAACATCATTTACTAATTTCAGACCTTCAGAGAGAACCGCGTTCACACGTAAACACACACACATACAGAGCTGTGTACTTCTAGCCTTGTGAAAGACTTAATTTTTTTTTTTTTTAACTAATCCTTTGGTAAGGTAAAGGTAAGCCTGTTGGGCTTTTTACACCCGAGCCTGCTGGCTCATCAGGCCGGAGCTTTTCCCTCGTTCTCTTACCATGAAGGAACTAGGAGTTCAACTCCTCCTGGATGGGATGCTAGTCCATCGCTGGTTACCTTTCCTGTATTTTTACTGGTACCCATTTATACTCTTGGGTGGACAGAGGCACACTTGTGGTGAAGACCTTGCCCAGGGGTCTTAGCACAGTGGAGGTCTAACAGGGATAGCACCCTAACCACTACACCACTGGCCCCACTTACTAATCCTATACCTGCAGCTAAACTTAACCTTAACCTTAGTAATTAAAAGGAAACCCTTTGTTTCTTTTAGTTTATTTCATTTATTTAATTTAAAGAAAACTCAGATTTCCTTTTTGGACCATCAAAAAGTCCCCTCAAGATAGTAATTTATTTTTATTTTTTCTTCCCTTTTTTTAATATTATTTTTGTTCTTAAGTAGGGCATATAAACATGTACGTGCACACACACTTATTCACACAAAAGAACAAGTTAGAACAAGACTATGATGAACTGCAAACAATGCTCAAAGATTCTCTCTGTTTTGCCACCTTACTGAACACTAGATAAATGATAGTATGTTGAAGTTTTCTATAAAAATATGAATGAAATGAAATCTCACAGTCCAGTGTTCATTATAACTGATTATTGGCACAGGCTGATGGAGGATGGGTTTCACTATAAATCTTAATTTCTATTTAGGTTTCTTCCTAAAGTTTTTCTTTGATACTGTCCGAGTCTTGATTGCTGTCAAGCTGTTGTGTGGCAGTTACTATGGTCAGAAGCCTTGTATTAATAAAACTAGCTTGAACTTCTCAGTAAATTAGGTGTTAATCATAAAATTGAAGCAAACACCATTTCTGATTTAGACTGATAAAGCACAAAAAGAGAAAATATTTAGTCTGCTAAAAGGCAGTTGTGGCTCAGTGATTAAGGCTCTAATTACTGATGCAACAGTCAGGTGTTTAAGTCCCAATACTACAAAGCTGCCACTGCTGGCTCTGTAGCAAGCCCTTAACCTTTAATTGCTCGCTTGTATCAAAATGTTAAATGTAAGTCACCCTGAATAAGGGGGTCTGCCAAATGCAATAAGTGTAAAATCCACTTCACTATGGTGTTAGACAGACCAGACCACCATGTGGGAGGCACTTTTTCTGCAGGAAGACACACATCCTAATTTTGTTGTTAGACCTGTTAAATGAGGTCACCTCTGCATGTCCCATCAGAGAGTTTCCAGGGAATTGCTTAAACATAAGGCTACAATTATGTGTGTATGTGCACGTTTTGCTGTGTGTGTGTGTGTGTGTGTGTGTGTGTGTGTGTGTGTGTCTCTCTCTCTCTCTCTCTCTCTCTCTCTCTCTCTCT
>JAQMYF010000012.1:37328887-37338958 GCA_030014195.1 Neosilurus mollespiculum | reverse complement strand
TATGTATAATTACAAATTTTCTAAACTTATTCATGGAGTGGACTGTGTCATTGCGCAAAGCAGTGCAGTTTTGCATTCACCTCTATACACTCTAGAGTGAGACAAAGAGAGAGAGAGAGAGAGAGAGAGAGAGAGAGAGAGAGAGAGAATATACAGTATTTCCCTTGAATTGTTATTATTTATTGTCTTTCCTCCATTCAAAAATGTAACTAAGAACACTAGTATATATTATAATACTCTGCCCAGCAAAAAAGGTCATGCATATTTATTTTGTTGGACTGTCTTAAATGAAATTAAATCCAAACTTAATCAAAGCTTGCATACATAGTTTATGTCAATTTCTTTTAAAACATTTCATAAAAGGTTTCATGTAAACAAAATTAAAACAACCAATACACAGGGGGACAAGAATGTGATGTGAAAAGTCACAAAATCAGCCTGTGTTTCCCCCTGTAATATGGAACTAATTTGAACATGAATTTATTCTTTTCTTTCATATGGTCAAGCGAACTCCTGTTTGATACATATAAACAGAAGCATGTATTTGTACCTAATTTAATTTTATTTAGAAATTTACTGGTTTATATTTGATTGGTTATTTTAATATCTGTATACTGTTATTTTTGCCATTAACTTACCTTACGCAAACTATAGAAAGAGTGAAACAGCATCCTTTTCAAACCATGTAATGCAACCATATTTTTTGTAGGTTGCAACTTCTAAACTGTAAGTAAAAGTCACCAACTAATGAAAATATGCATATGTTCATGTGTAGCAGGAGACTTTGGAAGGCTTGCCTTTCATTTGACTTTAAGCCTTGAGAAAACATTTACACACCTGACTTTAAAAAAAAAAAGGAGTAGGTTGTATAAATCTATTGTCTTTGTCCACTTCACCAGGTGCAATTTGATTAATCCCATGGAAACTGTTCATACAAGGTGAACCATTTTGAAAGCTCCAAAGCAGATGACAGTTTGTCACTCAATAAGGAAATGTTCTGGAAGGATGCAGTCTGCTCATGAGTGGATAAGGTAGCATAAGCTTTTTTCTGCTATAGCAACTCCATCTGTTTATAACACCATAAAATATTGTACTATTTGTTAAATATTTATATTTAACAAATATATATTTATTATGATACACTGGCCAAAAAAAATCACACACTCAAATATTTTGATGGACTTTCTTTAGGCTTGATTACTTTGCATAATTGCCATGGCATTTGTTTCAGGTATACTGGGCATATTTTTTGTTATAAAAGTTACAGAGATTATTTAATCAATATTAGAACTTACGATAGAGATAAAACTTTGCTGCTAATTACACAGTTGAGGTCATTTACACAAGAAAGATATTTAAATAAAGAACAACTAATACCTTATTTAATTTCCAGGTTGGAAAAAAAAAGTAAAAACTCTTTGCGTAACCCTGCCTAAAATTAGTCATGTAACGCTATTTTTGTACTATAAAAAATATTGACAACAACAAGAAAGCGAACTAGGCCAGCTGGTGCCAGAAAATTTACTGAATCAGAAAGGAAAGAGCGAAAAAGATAGTCAGACAGAGAAAGAAATTGAGGCTTTGCAGGTTTCCAACTTCACAGGTGTGTTTACAGTGTCTTGTCACAAGCTTGTTTGCAGTCCAGAGTAATAAGGTTGTTATGAAAAAATACTGACTATTTTGAATGCGTGATCTGTTTGTCCAGTTATTTCTGAGTTCAATTCACATGCAACATATACTCATAGTTGCAACATGTACATGCAAGATGATGTAACCAACCCCCCACCGAACCCCCATAAAAACTAACAGAACACTTATCTTCATGAATGGTTTTCAAATCCAAATTTTCTATTTCTGCTATTGCATTTGATAATACTTTGATTTTTAACTCCTCCAACCTCTAAACTCCACCTTCCGCTTCCGGTTACTAGCTCTTTTTGTACCAAATCTTCTTTTCACCAATTGCCTGTTTTTCTTGTAATTAACATATCTTCAAAAAGACTTTAAAGTAGTTGTCACATTTTCACAGATTTTGATTCATACACTCTGTGTGCTTCTCTGACAGTATTAGCCAAGTGGTTATGTAAAGACCTGAAGTTCTCATAATCTTGATCCAAGACAGTGCATTTGTACTTTCTCCAAGCTGCATTTTTCTCCCCTTAACAGTTGTTTTAGTTGAGTCTGGCAGTAATGCAGGGTCCAATCAGGGTCACTTGTTTGCACGACAGACAGCAGTTCATTTTTCTTGTTCGGTATCCCATCAGCTATGTGTCTCAAACTATACATCCGAATTTCCAATCTAACCAAAATTCACACAATTACGACTTATATATGTGCTGAATCATCATGCATATTCATGCACCTCATGCATAGTCATTTGGAATACCAAGAAGTGTACAGCTAAAATCACCTGTAACACCAGCGAGGTACCATAGTAAATAATCATATAAATATATTAAAGGTTTTCAATTCAAAATCATCTATTCTATATGCCACTAAAATCTCACTTGGATACACCATGTATAGCTTTACTCAAAACATCTTGAATTAATGACAGAAAAATTGAATCACCCCATAAAATCTTCTCCAGCACATTTTAAAGTATTACAGTAGGGTTAAATTCTGTATTACCATTTCATGTGTGCAAATGATTCCTCATGCTCCCTGAACCAATCTTTTGAACTTTATATCTATGCCATATATTTTTAAATAATTTCTTTCTTTCTTTCTTCTATTGCTTGTATTGCTTGTTTAAAAGTCTTGCTGGCCAGATGTAAGTCTAGATGGTTAATGCAAGTCTAGTGTTATTTATGGTGTTCAATTTTTTTTAATGGAGGAAAGAAAAGATGAATGAAAAGGAAAATGATAGAAATACATGGTAAGTACTTTTAAAGTAAGTAAGTTTTGTGGGATCATCTGCTTTTGTTCCTGCATTGAAGGAGTTGGGTGAGTACTCTGATCTACACTTGTCTGGTTGGTTGTCTTTTCTTTTGTTGTGGGGGGGAAATGGATTTGGAGGATTTTACCAGTAACCCCATTAAAGAAAAGCTGTATAGATTTAATAAAGCTGCTCTCGTTCAAATAGCAAATTTGGGAAGTTGAAACAGCCTCTCCATGCGGACTTGATTGAGCAAGGTTTGCTTCAGGTGCAAGTTCCAGAGGAGGCGAAAGACTCGGTTTTAAAAGGTGGCATTCCTACTCCAGCTGAGCCGGAAAGCAAAGCTCTCAATTTACCAGTCAATCTACATTCCTGCCCTTACCTATTGTCACATTCTATGGGTAGTGACCGAAAGAAGAAGATCGCGAATGCAGGCGACTGAAATGAGCTTTCTTCACAGGGTTGTTTCGGGCTTGTTGTTTCGGGCATGTCCAACCCAGAAGAGACCCCGGAGTTGACCTAGAACATGCTGGCGGGACTACGTCTCTCGGCTGGGAAGAGGAACGTCTGGACCCCACTGCTTAGGCTGCTATGTAAGTGGAAGAAGATGAATGTATAAATGAATGAATCCCTACTCCACCCCGAGTCCTTCCTGTGCCAGCCGGTATGACTGCAGGGAGGTCACATTAACTCTGTACATACAGGCAAAATTTTAGGAAATGTAAAAGGACTGCCACCCAGACATATGTAGAGTTTGCAAGATCAAAAGATGTTTTGTTCAATAAATGGTGCCAAGCCAGTATTTAAATGAGCAGAAAGTCATGTCTCTTACGATGCTTTAGGGCTGACAATGCTGCTGCATTGCTGGCAGACGAGTTTGCGTTGACGCACAACAATGTATTCTTGTTACCCCCCAGGAGAGACCCAGCTCCCACAGTTCATAGGGTTAAATCTCTGAAATGGAAGTCAAAATGTCACTCTGGTGCCACAAAGAGCATGTTTTTATTGTTGTGAGGAGGGCCACCTGATTGCTTTTTGTCCTGATCTTAAGAAAAAAGAGCAATCCAGAAGTGCGAAAACACCATTACTGGTGGGTGTAATTTGGACAAAATCCGACTCTGTCCATCAACCGAATGGGGCTTAGACAGAAATGAATGGCAATTATGAAGCCTTTCGACAGGACACTGGGGCTAAACAAACATTTATTTATTTATTTTAATTAATAATGTTTTGCCTTTTCAGCTGATTTGTACCATGGTTCTGACGTGTTAGCGTGGGGTGTAAAATTAAGTGTTGTTCGTGCGCCCTTGCATGTTGTTCAATTGTCCTCCAGATTTGTGTTCAGAAAATGTTCCTAGTGGTCGTGAGACAATCTGTTTCCTATGTGTGCTGTGATGTGCCCAAGCAAAAAAGTACGCAGACTATGTAGATTTGAATGAAACCCTTTAGCACAGATGTTTCGCCACCACCTGATAAGGAAGAGAATAAAGAGCGTGTGAAAATTTAATTCCACCCTGGTGAGTTTTTGAAAATCTCAGTAGACAAAGCACAGCTAATAAAGGAAGAACAAGTTTGCACACCTGTTTCTCTCTCATCAAACAACCAACCAATGATTAATCTGTGTCTTACCTCTTTGATCAAGGTGTGTTGATGCATCGATGGTGTCCAAGCTCCAGATTTGCGCATGAATCTGTGTGCTAAATTGTAGTTTCAAGGCCTTTCTCTCTTTCTTAATTTAACCCATGATTACAGTTTGTCTGGATATTTAGGGATAAGGAAAACTTATATCCGGGTTCTCCGCTATTTCTTCTGGCCTGGTGGTAAATCCGACGTGGCAAATTTCTGCTGTTCTTGTCATATCTGCCAAGTTTCCGGTAAACCCAATCAGCTCATTCCCACTGCTCCACTAAAGCTGATCCCTATTACATGCCTTTTGAGCATGTCATCGTTGATTGCATTGGCCCCTTTGCCGAAAACAAAAGCAGGTCTTCAGTGCATCCTCACAATGTGCGCTGCCACAAGTTATCCAGAGGCCGTCCTGTTGCGCATACTAAAAGCGCGTGCTATTGTGAAGGTGCTTGTGAAATTCTTTTCTACATTCGGCCTTCCAAAACATTCAAAGTGACCAAGGTTCTAATTTTAGGACCAATGTCTTTTCCCAGGTCATGTCAGAACTGTGGATTAAGCATAAAATTTCGTGCGTATATCACCCCGAGAGTCATTTTGCGTAAATTCAGAAACGGCTCGAAATGTGAGTGGGATGAAAGGCTACCCCTTTTATTGTTTGCTATTAGAGAGACTGAGTAGGAGTCTCTAAGTTTCAGCCCTGCTGACATAGTGTTTGTTCACACATAGTGTTTTTTTGTGTGCTTTCAGAAAAAAACACTACAAAAAAACATTTTAGATTATGTTAGTTAGTTTGGAGAGATGCTGCATCGGGCATGTGAAATGGCCCACGAGTCCTTCTCTTGTGCTCAATCCAAAATGAAGGTATGTGGTGAGAAAAAAATAACCATTATGCGGTCATTCCAGCCGGGTGATCATGTCCTGGTTTTGTTGCCAGTGGTCGGAACCCCGATAACGATATTGATGTAGGACATCATAAGCCCACTAAGCAGCACCCCTACCATTTACACCCATCTAAACGTGCGGTGATGCAGAAGGAGGTTAAGTATTCCCTAGATCATGGTTTTGCTGTCCCTGGCAACAGTCCATGGAGTTCCCCATCGTTACTGGTTTCTAAATTGGATCAGACTCCATGTCTACCGCAAGCTAAACAGCATCATCAAACCTGACTCTTTTCCTCTTTCTTGCATGATTGTGTAGACCCGGTGGCATCCGATAAATTCATAACCAAATTGGATTTGTTGAAAGGATACTGGCAAGTTCTACTTACTCCATGCACATTGGAAATCTGCGCATTTGTCATCCACAATTATTTCTGCCAGTATACAGTGGTGTAAGAAATGCTCCAGCGGCGGGTGAATACTGTGCTATGTGAACAATTGTGAGGTTTATTTGGACGACATTGTAGCATACTCATCCACTTGGTCGGAACATGTGAAAACCCTTAAAGAAATATTTTCACGTTTGTGTGCCGCTTCTCTCACACTTAACCTGGTTTTGTGAGTCCTGCCTCTGCTAAAGTGCAGGCAGTACTTGACTTTCCATCTCCTAAAACGTGCTGTGAGCTCAAGTCATTTTCTGGGGATGGCTGGATATTACCATGCGTTTTACAAAACACTTTGCTGAGATGACTGCTCCCTTGACAAACTTGGTGAGTCCCAACAAACCATTCAGATGGTCAGAGGAATGTCAAAGTGTATTTGAAGCAACCAAGGCACTCCTTTGTACATATTCAGAGGTTGATGCCAGCACCCTGGGAGTAGGGACTGAGCTTTGCCAGGAAGATAACTGTGGTGTTAATCACCCAGTTTGTTACTTTTTGAAAAGTATGGCCCCTGCCATAGGTAACCTGTTTTTAACATCTTCCTCTCTCTTTCGCCATGAGTGTGCCGATGCAGGAGTGCATGCTGTCATGCTGTGTTTCAGTTGCAGATGTCAGCTGCCAGCTGATTGGCACCCTCTGTTATAAAGCAGTTGTTGAGGGAGACCAATCACCCCCTCTTGCTCAAGCTCCTCCCGTTGCTCACCTGGGGAGGCCTCTCAGCTAATGTGTGTGCTATTGTGCGTAACATTGTGTGTACTGCTGTAGCATTGCCTTTGTGATTTCCCTTTTGTATCTAATTTAAGTTGTAGCAGTAGAAGTAGGAGGGAGAAGCCCTTTAAGTTCTGTGATCTGTTTTTGTCTAGGAGTGAGGTTATGCCCATTGTCTTTTGTTTGCTTTCTTTCTTTTGTTAGGACAGTTTAGGGTTCTTTGTTTAGACTAATTGTTTGTTATTTTGGACATTGCTCTTCTCCAAAATTGTTAATAATACTACTGCTACAGATTTGTCTGACCCTCATTTGAGAAATGGCTAGAGTGGGGCACTGCATGTCATCTCCTGGCTTCTCTTAGCCAGGGTTGCAACACTACAACATGGCTATAGTCACTACATTGAATACTCTGCCCTCATCAACACTAATGTAATGTACTCTGAAAAAAATGTTTCTTGTGTCTAGTGCATGGTATATTTATGCTTAATAAGTTAGTTAAATGATTGTATAATCATTATGATACAAATTTTTTCTACTGTTTCACACTGTTTGTGTTGTAACAAAAGGCAAGTGGCTGCTTAATAATGTAGGTGGTGCCCTGCATGTTATTGAAAACAGTGATTGGATATTACTGCTAGTGGAGAAAATGTCAGGATCTAGACTTTGTCAGTGAGGTGTATGACCTCAGTTATTAGCAACAGCTGCAGAAAATGACACAAATGTCACAGGCTGGAGAACTGAAGTGTAGAGGGCTAGTGGAGAATTGATAAAGAGGAGGGAAGGAGGTGGTAGTGACACTAACAGATGCATTAGATTTCACCTATGGTAATGGTAGGTCACTGATGAATGGCAGAAGGAGGAGGCCACTGTGCACTGACATTTTTTCCAGATGACTTGCTTAGGAATTACTGTCTGTTGCATAGGAATTACTCTTTTTTAGATGCTGTAAAAATTTTGATTTATATTACACACAGTACTGAAACAAAAAACTCATTCATTAAAAGTCAGTACTGTCTTATCAATTACTTACTCATATTTCTCATCTACATGTATTTGTTCAGTACAATATGTGGGCACTATGTTATGTTCTATGTTCCTAACTGGAAAGCTGTATTACAGTGGCCATTTACATCCAAACACTTTTTGGATGGTCCAGTCAAGAAACTATAGACACAAATGATCAGCAAGCCTGGTACGCTGTCACTGATCAAGCTATCAACTACTTTTAAGCCATGAACTCTAGTGCATTTGCCACTTTTCTCTCATTCATTTAAGAATGAGCAGATACAGCAATTGCACTCAGGTGCAGACAGGGACCATATGATAAAGGTTATATGTGAGTCTAGTTTCAAGTGTGGTTCAATCTCAGAGAGAAGGCATTCCACCATGAATTGACCTAAAAGCATGAGGTTATTATTATTATGAATAATTATTCATTCGTCCATTCATTCATTTTCTAAGCCACTTAATCCTAATTAGGGTTGCAGGAGGAAGGGAGGCCATCGCAGGGCAACACACAACCATTCACACTCACACCTAGGGGTGATTTGGAACAGCCAGATCAGCATGTTTTTAGATTGTGGGAGGAAACCCGGAGGAAACCCACGTGAGCACAGATGTATGTCACGGTCCCTTGGAGCACGTGCTGTCATCATTGCCTGCTTTAAAAAATAGACAAATAAGCCTAAAACATAAACATAAAAATCTCATTTAATTTGTCTTCTCTCCCCTTAGCTACACAGTTCTTAACCCTGCTTGAATTTAAGTGTTTAAGATTGTTGTGATTTTTGTTTCCATGTATCATCTGTATGTTTGTGTAAAAAAAAACAAAAAAAAACAACACATTGCTAAATCCTGTTTGGAGAATGTGGAGTTCATGTCACCTGCCTTTGTAATGGTTAACACATAAAAATAAAGTATGAAAATATAATGCAAATATTATCTTCAAAAACTTTGGTCTCATCTGACCATAATACATTTTCCCATGTACTTTAAAGAGACTGGTTGTATGATTCATCAAACTTTATTCAGAAAGGTGATGAATATATGAGAATTTTTGTCAATTGTTTTGTAGAACACAATCATTACTCGCCAGAATGGATCAGATTGGACCGAATTTGACCTGCATGAAAGGGGTGCCAGGTAGAAGCCTTTACTCTTCAAATAGAACATTAGAAAGACAACAGTTTTCCAATAAATATATAGACAAAAGCCGCATCTTTTGGAATAAAGCACATATGAATCAATGATAAAGTAGTTTTTTCACAGTCACAGTACACATTTGAACAGCATAAAAACCTCACACCAACTGTGAAGCATGGCGGGGGAAAATAGATTGGGGTTCTTTTGCTGAGCATCAGGCAGTCACTGATTCAACTATGAAATTTGCATCGTATGCTCTTGAGACCCCAATGTCCTCTTATGAGGACATCATATTTTTTCCCAACAATATTGTAAATATGTCCTTGTAAGATCCCAAACTTCTTGTTTGAAAACATTGATCAAGTTTAATAGTTATTGGGTGGTGAGGGACAGAAGCCGTGTGAAGAAATAAAAACACGCACAACATTTATTTTGGGGTCACAGGAGGATATTAATGAGTGTTTTAAAAAATAATGTGAGTCTATCTGTCTGAAAGTTGACTGAAACTGAAACTGGAATCGAACCCTTCAACGGGATAATCATCATAAGTACACTAGCAAGTCCACTAAGGCATGACTCAAACAGAAGAAATGGATTTAAAAAATGATCCAGTCAAAGCCCTGGTTTAAACCTCATTGATATGTTGTGAGAGAATATGTACAAAGCAGTGCATGCAAGAAAAGCATCAACTGAACATCTTTCAACTGAAAAAAAAAAGTGCTGAAAACAGACAGTGTAAGCTTCTGAGGTCGAAAGATGTACATACTTCCTCCACATAAAATATTCTATATGGGTCATTCCGCTGAATGGGTGCCATTAGTTCACCAAATTTTTTTTTTTGCATAAACACGCATGAAAAGTAATTATAAAATCCATTTTATTATTGAACAAAGTGTCTTACAAATCAGTCTAATATTCATTTTGAAACGGTTATTAAAAGAACAATAAAAACTAACTAGAACACAGAAAATATTGCATTTCCTACCTGTCCCCACTTTCGTACACCACATTTTACCATGAAATATAATGTTTAAAATTGTCCAGAAATCGTATTATTTTTGCACTGTTGTGACACCCCATATGCCAACTATGCAGTGAATTAATTTTCTTCATAATAAATCCATAATATATTATTTAAAATACAAATTTCACTGGTGTCTCCAGATATTCACTTAGTCCTGTTACCCTAAAGCATTCCCCTTTCTTGAAAATCTTATCCAGAATATTATTACTTTCCAGGAATGTAGTCAGCTGCCCTGCAAATACCCTGCTCAGATGGGTCTAAATTGGGCTTTTTCAAAATAGGACTTAAAGCAGCTTGTTTGAAAAGGCTTGGGACTGACCCGGTTGAAAGAGAAATGTTTATCAGTTTGACAATATGTGGACCAAGAAC
>JAQMYF010000012.1:37317425-37328787 GCA_030014195.1 Neosilurus mollespiculum | reverse complement strand
CCTTACGACAAGTTCTCCTAAAGGACAAAATGTCCTCATTCATCCAAGGGCAAGGGTTTTTAGGAGATGATATTTTGTGCTTAACAGGAGCAACCTCATTTAAAACAGACAGGCAGTGGCTGTTAAAAGTCTGGGCAATAGAATCAGCATCACTGCAACTATCAAGACAATTTGGCTGAAATGATTGTGAATTTCTCAACAGCAGTTTGATTAATAATTCGCCTTCGGGAAGTGACTTTATGTGGACGGCTGTCTAAATCACGAGACAAATTAAAATACACACAACAGTGGTCAGAACATGAACATCCTCAACACTCAGCTGGTCTATGTTCAGGCCAAAAGAGAAAACAAGGTCCAATGTATGTCCTTTATTATGTGTGGGACCAGACACATGCTGTTTAAAATTAAACCACTCTGTGATTGACAGTAACTCAGCTGCTACATTGGAAGAAGGGTCATCAATGTGAATGTTAAAATCTCCAAGAATTAAAACTTTCTCAAGTTTAATAACAGAGGATAAAAACTCAGCAAACTCATCTAAAAATGCATGTGCAGGACCAGCAGGTCTATATATTAAAACACAATAAAGTAAGTCAGTGTTTCCAACCTTAGTCATCTGCAGCTCAAATGAGGTGAACGGGTACGGCTTCATAAGTCTGCAGGAGAAGCAGTTCCGGTAGATGAGAGCGAGTCCACCACCGCGCCGGGCAACACGTAGGGTCCCAAACACGGAACAGTTCGGAGGGCACAGCTCATTCAGATGAGTAAATTCCTGTTCCCGCTGCCACGTCTCCATCTGAAACATAAAATCCAGGGGTTCTTCTATGAATAAGTTGCCAAGGAAAAAAGCTTTATTCGCTATAGAACGAGCATTCAGCAGGGCGATCCGTGCTGGCTTTGGCTTTGTGCACTCGGTAGAAGATGCTTGCTGGCCGGCAGCTGGCCATGTCAGAGGACACGGGGCGCTATCCACACAGCTTGCCTGACAGGTGATGGCTGGTAGGATCCTTTCACGCGGTGCAGGAAGCCGGGCTTGTCGAGTTGGGAAAGTCCGTCAGAGTGCCACAGAGGCGGCGACCCATGGGACAGCAGTGACGCATGGGCCGGGTCTCATCCTGGATCCCCGCTTCCTTCTCCGGCCGCGGTGCTTTGCTAGCAGCAGGTACTCAGCAAATGACGTGGCGCATTCAAATTTTGGAGGGAAAAACTCCATATACCTAGCCCAGGTAACACAAACATCCTCCATTTGCTCCTTGATGCGAAATAACGTGTGCCGATCATATTGATACTGACTGACAGCTGAGACACAGTTGGTTGAAGGCTTGATCAAACGAAACCATATATATATACTGTAATATTAGACAGATCACAAAGATGCGAGAGAGTGGAGATGGAGCAGAGACCAAGCCAAACACTGGCGCCATCTTAAAATAGTAACTCATTACATTGTGGTAGATGTGCTACACCAGTGTGTACCCAGGTCACCATATTTTAAACCCTTATATCGTCTATTATTACCCTTATGTTATGTTATCTTGTCCTCTCTTTTTTATTGTACCCATGTTTGGAAATTGTAAAATTGAGATGGCTGCATGCCACAAGTTGACTGGGTGAAAGAGAGCAATCCCTTTTAGCTCCAAGGTCTTAGAAAAAGCTGTTGCGCAGCAGTTTTGTTCATATCTATGTAGGAATAACATTCATTAAATGTATCAGTCAGGATTTAGGCCTCATCAAAGCACAGAGACAGCACTCATTAACGTGATAAATGAACTACTGCGAGTCTCTGACCAAGGTTGTGTCTCCCTGCTTGTGTTACTTGATCTTAGTGCAGCCTTTGACACTATTGATCATAGTATTCTCCTTGATAGTTTAGAAAATATTGTTGAAGTTAAGGAAATGACCCTCTCCTGGTTTAGATCTTATTTAACTGACTGTTATTAATTTTACTAATAATTAGAAAGGAAGATAGAAAGTGACCGTGCTCCAGTGCAGGCCACATCATCTGTTAGACATAGTGGACATGGGTATTTAAGGCTGCCATTGGAATTAGATCATTGGTGTTTACTAATGATGTGGCTGCTAATAGAAAAGGCAGGATTATTTTAATGTGTATGCAGGTATACATTCTGTTCAGCTTCCTAAAGCAAAGTTATAGAATGTTGTTAAATGGCCAAGTAAGCTCTCAACTGAGCATGGCAACAATATTAAAGAGGAAAGACACACAAAAAAAAATCAGCAACTATTATCTGCAGTAAAGACCTGGAAAAGCATTTCATTACAAAGAATTTGTATCCAAAAATTTTAAATTGTGACTCAACACAGAGGATATTAAGTCAGAAATACCATTTTGTAGCTGATATTAAAGCTTTAAAATGATACCAAATTTTCTAACATATTTGTCTAGTTTTGGAGTAATTAACTAAAACCTGCCGGAATTTTCAGCCTTTTAAGCATGTAACTCTGAAGAAAATCACATTTTAAGTATTTACGATATAGTATTTAATAATTTCCGACTTAATACCCACTTTGCTGTGATGGGTCACAATTATGCTTATATTTATTATATATATTTATTATATATAACTTAATATACCACTTAATCCTAATAGGGTACTCTTCTAAAGTATTCTCTCTCAGCTGACTCTGGGAGAGGGTTGGGTACACCCTGAACAAGCTCTCCAGTCCATCGCAGGTCCAACACACACATAACCATACACAGTCACACCTAAGTTAAATTTAGAACAGCCAGTTTTCTAATGTGCATGTCTTTTAGACTGTGGAAGGAAACCAGGGTAGCTGGAAGAAATCCATGTTATTATGGGGAGAACATGCAAATTCCACACAGAAACACCCTCGCCAAGCCTGCCACTGTGCTGTCATGCTTAACATATTTGTATAGCAGGGCAGCATGGTGGCGTAGTGGGTAACACATCCACCTCACACAGAAAAAGGTCCTGGGTTTGAGTCCTGAGTTCAGCAAGAGCATTTTTGTTTGGAGTTTCTATGTTCTCTCTTGCGTGGGTTTTCTCTGTGTACTCTGGTTTCCTCCCACAGTCCACAGACATACGCACATTGCTCCTAGATGTGAATGTGAATGGGTGTTTGTGTGTGTGTTGGCCCTCTGATGGACTGGCAAGTAGGGTCTAACCTGCCTTTGCCAAGTGTCAGCTGAGATAGGCTCCAGCCTCCCCACGAGACGAGTAGGATTAAGTGGTTCAGCAAGTGAATGAGAGTGAGATCCTTTTTCACAGAGTCTGATCTGAGACTAGACTGATTTTATCCTATTATTTTGTGGATGGCAGCACAGTTGCCTCTCCGCACACTGGTTTTGTATTTCATGCCCCCTTTTAGTGTCTCACTACCATCTCATAACAGCATAACATGTTACTGAAACAACAAGTAGCAGAATAAAAGTGGTTTTTATGATTTTCTTAAAAAACAAAACAAAACAAAAAAAACCCTTTTTTGTTATTTCCACCAGTTTTAACTTGCTGAGTGTGCAATGAATTTTAAAACCAGACCTTTTTTTTTTTTTTTGCGCCAAGCCGGTGACCCTTGTCACCCTCTCATGGCAGCTACAGTAACTACATCATGTATATCTCCACATTATTGAGTGGATACCTGACCTGAGCCTGACAGTACCCAACGGGTCGGGCCAGATTCGGGACTTCTGACAGATATTTAGAAAAATGATGCTCGGGTTCGGGTCAGGCTCGGTCATATCAGCGCCATAAGGCATTGAACATTTTAAATTTAAAACAGCTGATTATCTAGATAGCCAGTGGGCCTGTTTCACTTGATTTCTGCCAAATAATGAATAAAAAAAGAATGGCTTTATTGTTAAAATAAGTTTTACAGATGGCAATGCAATGAAAATGTGTTGTTTTAGTAACTTATATACATCTTCAGGACTGTTTCACTCACTTACTCATTTGAAAAACTGCTTAATCCTTACAGGGTCACAGGAAGGCTGGTGCCTATCACTGCTGACACTGCGTGTTCCCCGCGTACACCCTGAACAGCTCACCAGACTATCGCTGGGCAACACACACAACTATACACACTCACACCTAGGGTCAATTTGGAACAACCAATTAGCTTGATGTGCATGTCTTTGGAGCCCGGGAATTGAATACTTGCTGTGAGGTGGACATTCTAACCACTATACCACTGTGCCACCCATTTCAGTATGCTTTAATTATACTTGGTTGAGACTGGATTGATAGATGGAGTGATTATTTTAATGTCTTTATTTAGACACATTTTCAAAAAGGTTACTGCATAAATAATTCTGCATTTATTCTGATTACCATTTGCATATCTGTCACTTAACTGGCAGTGTTATTACTTCCCCATTTCAGTGGACAGTGATGTGGAGCCAGAGCAATAAACCTCAGTTTAATTGGATCCGTTTTATTTTTTATTTTTTAATGTGTAAATATATTCTTGTATTACTGATTTTATCAGCTAGTAGCTAGACGTAAACACACATAATAGTGTTTGGGTCTTACATCTGCATGGAAATATTCATTGCAGACCTGATGATATAATTAGGGAAGGAAGACTTCGACCTGAATAGTAACTTTATCTCTGCCAGCAGAATGAGACCTTAATGGATTTCTCTCTCCGTGAACTTGGTTAAATTAAGACGATTATGTAAATAAAATACAAATCTAAGGCAGATTAACTTTTAAGGTTTAATTAAGCTGTAAAAACTGATGGTTTCAATTTTGAATGTCCCCCATAAACATAATTGGGAAAATGTGCAGCAGTACCAGACTGTGTAAAACAGGTTCACCTTATCACCATGAGTTCTGACTGGGATCCTAATTTTCAATCACCAGGTTCAGAGTTTACACACACAAACTGCTCTCACTTAATAGCCAAGTTCCCCAAAGAAGGCATGTCAATTCAGACTGTGTGCATTATATTGATTAATGCTAAGTAATGTGTCTAATGGGCTGTAATTTAGACAAGTACATCACCAGAACATGTATTCACAGTGAATTTCGATCAGTAACTCAAACCTACTGTATTATGCATGAAGGTATTTGAGAAGTTTACATACTTTCTAAGATTAAAGCAACATGGTATGTACTTCTCTAGATCATACCATATCACAAGAACAAATGCACAGGTCATTTTTGTAAGCAGTTCTTGTGAGGTTTATTTAAAGCTTAACATGGGACATTGCCAGTATTATTCCATTTGACAGATGCGTTTCATTTATTAGTTCTAACTGACATACAGTATAGGTATCCCAGTTGACCACAAATGCAGTTAAGAGACTTGTGAGTTAGCATAATGTCTCAGGTGGTACTTACCATTAAGATCCTGGTATTTATTGGGATGTTTTGTCACTGTCTTGTATAATTTCTGTTTTCTGAGTGTATATTGTTCATTAATCATTTTTGCAACAAGAAAAGCTTTCAAAATTAATGCTTATGGACCCTGCAATAGATTGGTTACCTGTTCACCCTGTCCCTTGCTCAACATTATAGTTTCCTTTTCGCTCCAGTGGCTATGGTTTCCTTGTGACCCTAATATGATAAGCTATACAGAGACTGAATGAATAATACATCACCATAATTTCAGCATTTATGTAAATAAGATTACTAAAACAAACTTTCTGAGCATTTTTACCTTTTTGTTTAGTTCAGTTAACAGACACAGTTTCGATAGCACTGAACTTAACCTTGAGTGATGACTCTGAAGCTAGCAGATTCTCAGATTAGTCTGTTATTTTGCTCTCTGGCCTTGCCTCTAGGTAGTCACTGATTTACTAGTCCTGTTCTAAGACATGCTATGCTGCCAGAAATGAGAACAGCACCTTCCCAAGTGGGATGGATGCTGTACTGCCCTATCAGAGCAGATTTACCCTTAAAAGTACTCCAATTATCTATAAAGCCCACATTGTTTTCAGAGCACCACTTGGACATCCAGCAGTTCAATGACCATAGCCTGCGGTAAGCTACATCACCGTGCCGTTTTGGGATGGGGCCAAGGCATCAGCATTGGACATTGCCTTCACTAATTTTCACACCTTAAATTTATATATAAAACTAGGGTTGTACCAAAAGTAATGCAAAAGTTAATATAATTTTTTTTATTAACTGACAATAACTCTTCAAATTATACATGTTTGTAGAGCAACATTTTCTCAGTACAAAGGTTCCACTCAATATAGTCTCTGTCACAAGCAATGCATTTGCGCCAGCGTTGAACCCAACTCTTTGAGTGAGGTGTGCACCGTTGTACCCACTTCTGCACAGCCACTTTCACCTCGTCAGTGTCATCAAATCATTGTCCCAGAAACTGTCTTTCATTGGACCAAACAGATAGAAGTCAGAGGGCACCAAATCCTGGCTATACGGTAAATGGTTTGTTGCCAAAAATGTGTGTGGTTGTGCATTGTCATGGTTAATGGTAAAGTGTCTCAATTTACTGCTCCATGTTCATAGTACAGCCATGTTCCAGAAAATCAAGGAGAATGACAACCTTGTCATCCCTTAAAACAGTCAATGTGACTTTTTGTGCTGATCGCTGGCTCTTGAACTTCTTAGGTGTGACACCATTCCATGGATTGTTTCTTCGTTTCTGGAACATAAACATACGCCCATGTTTCATCCCCTGTCACCACATCAGAAAAATAATGTCTTTGTTGGCTTTAAACGCTTCCAGAAAATCAGTCCAGACTTCCACTCTTCTCTCCTTCAAAGAAGGTGTTAAATGCTGAGGTACCCACTTTGCACACACTTTTCGATACCCTAAGCCTTCCACCATTTTCTGTATGGCACTGTAACCACAGTCTAGTTGTGCAGTAAACTCACGGATTGTCACTCATCTTTCTGAGCGAATCAATTCATCCACTGACAATTTGTATCAGTGGTCGCACTTGATGGTCTCCCACTATGTGGTTTGTCTTCAATGCAGGCTTTCCCTTCTTTAAACTTCTTCATCCATCTGTGCACATTGCTCTCATCAATGGTGTCATCTCCATAAACATTCAGAAGCCTTCTGTGGATGTAGGACAGCCTGCATCCTTCCTTCATCAAAAAAGTCAATGATGGCCCATTGCTTCTGCTTGAAATTCATTAGGTACCTGCTATAAAAGAAAAGGGATATTAAGGGTTATTATAGAGGAAGAGTTTTTCTACAAACATGTATAATTTGAATGAGGTATGTCAGTTCATAAAAAAGTTATGCCAAATTTTGCATTACTTTTGGTACAACCCCTGTAGTTATGTCTGACTGACAAGGGTGTATATCCCAAACTCCAGCATGAATAACTATCTTAAAGAACCTGCTCTCACCTGAGAACCTTAGATAACCTGCTATGTTTAGCACTCTGGCTCCCGGCTTACACCTAACTAGTGCACTAATTCCATGTGTCTTAAAATAGAGCTTTCTATAAACAGGTTTCTCAGCGGGTGCCTCATTGAGGAGAGCAAATCTGTTTGACAGGTGAAGCGAAGACGAGTGGTGCTCCCGTGGGCAAGCCCCAGTGTTAGCTTTAGCTTTATGAATATGCCGCCGAGTTATCACCCATTAGCCCCACTGCGAGAGACAAGATGAGTCTTTCTAAACATTTAGTGATGAAAGGGGTTAGGGCAACCAGGCAATAGTCATTCAGGCAGCTCACTGTGCTGTTCTTAGGCACTGGAATGATGGTGGCTGTCTTGAGGCAGGTAGGAACCATACATTGCAGTAGCAAGGGGTTAAAGATAGTGGTAAAAACCCCCTTTAGGTAGCTTTGGCTTTATGAGTATGCAGCTGAGTCATCACCCATTCGCCCCGCTGCGAGGACTCTGATGCTGGAGGAAGAGGATTATTATCTATTACTAAGGCACCCAGACTTTCAGCTGCAGAAACACAACTTCCACTAGCCCGCTCTAAAGTCTGAATGTGCACTTATAACACTACAATCTTCTCCATCAGAGAGCCAACTATTGTACACCTAGTTATTACTATTACATATTAGTTATTACTAATTACAGAGGGAGAACTACTAAGCATCCTACACCCAGCACACTGAACAAGCTGAATCGTAGCTATGATGCTATAAACAAACCTTAGGTGGAGCTTTGTGGATATTAGCAGGATGCTGTTGAGTCCCACTGAGTGCTTTTTTGAATTGGAGAAAAAGTAGTGTTCGAAGAAAAAACTGCAAATAAAATGACTAAAACTGCAAAAAAAGAAAAAGTAATAACTACAAAATTAAATCGGGGGTTGGAGGCTAGTTTAAAAACGCCGGCAAGCAGTTGCTCCACATGATTCAAAAACAGGATCAACGTCACCAAGCTACTCTGCATGAGTTCAAGCATGGAGACTGGAGCGAGCATTTTTTGCACTTTTTCCGCAATAGTGCATTTATATTAATGAATCACCATATGGCAAAATATCTTTCTACATAGGCCAAGCACACGTTATTCAATATGCACTAATAAGCCATAATATTATAAAGATTATGTCCACTGACGGGTGAAGTAAATAGCCTTGATTATCTCAGTACAGGGGCACCTGCCAAGAAATGGGGTGCATGAGGCAGAAAGTAAACAGTCAACTTCTCAAAGTTGATGTAATGGAAGCAGGAAAAATAAGTAAGTGTAAGGAAAGGAGTGACTTTGAAAATACAACTGTGATAGCTAAAGGACTGATTCTATTTATCTCCAAAATGGCAGGTCTTGTGGGGTGTACCTGGTGGGTGCACTAGTAAGCATTTACCAAAGGTTGTCCAAGGAAAGACAACCAGTGAACTGGAAAGAGTGTCATGGGTACCCAACCCTCACTGATGTAAGTGGGGAGCAAAGGCTAATCTGTCTAGCCACTCCCACAAAAGAGCTACTGTACCGTAAACTGCTGGAACTGTTAAGATGGACTGTGGTATAAAAGTTTAGGCTGTCTAGCTGCAGACCAGTCAGGTGAAGTAAATGTTATGGCTGATTGGTGTATATACTTAGTTTGTTAGAGTTTGTTGTCTATAAAAATGCATGCTTTCCATTGTGGAGATTCATAATTCGGCTTAGTTTTTTCTTTGGATTTATTTTCAAAATCAGATTCTGGTTTATGGTTCAAATGGATTAGAGTGTCATTTAAATGTTAAATGGGCTCATGTTTTTCTCACTGCCAAAATACATGGGGCTGACTTGTATTTTAAATATATTACACATTTATTTAGAAGCCCCCTTCATTTTATACTTATTCAAACTTATGCATGCTTGAGGGAAAATGTGTCCAGATGAACAGTGTGTTGCTGGATACACACAAAAAACTTGCATACGAACGATAGAAGTGAGCCCTTCCTATGGTATCTAGGTTAGATCATTAAAACGTACTGTACAAACCCAAGACGGGGGCTTTTAGTTCATCAAAAAATGTTTGCTAATTAATGTTTGCAAATTGATATATATGGGCAGCATGGTGCCATAGTGGCACATGGCCACCTCACATCAAGAAGGTCCTGGTTTGGAGTCCTGGAAATTTGCAAGTTCTCCCCATGCATGCATCAGTTTTCCTCCCACAGTCCAAAGACATGCACATTAGGCTAAACGGCTGTTCCAAACTGCACCTAGGTGTAATTGTTTGTGAATGGCTGTGTGCGCGTTGGCCCTGCGATTGACTGGCAAGCTGTTCAGGGTGTACTCCACCTTCACCCTGAAACAGTTGAGATTACAATAACAGTTCATTTTGAAAAAAGAAGACACTAATATTTATTTATTTATTCAAATTCTTTCTGTGTGAAATCATGTGCCAATTTAAGTGAGTAAGTCACAAGTAAGTTTACCTTAAGTAAGTCCCAACTTCCAAGGACAGGTGGAAGTTTACAGTGACACTGAGAACCAGTGAATAAATGCACCAGCTCACCGCTGACAGCCATCTTCAGGATGTGCATGTTCACCCGAGCATGTCCCAGAATGTCACATAAGCTTGAACTTGAGCGAGAGTAACATCATTGGGTCTGCACAATGCAGTTTCTAGTCTCTCTCTATTCTAGCCCCAGCTTCTAATAAAACTCACTTATATGCAATGGTTTGTTGGGGTAATTGGCAAAATTTTTGGTTATTTTTTTTTTTATTTTGGTACATGTACATGTTTTAGAATCAGTAAAGTAAAAAGTAAAGTAAATATGTAAAGGCAAAAAAAATGTATAATAAAATTTCAAGTCAGTATCTCAAAATTTTTTTAAATAATTAAAAAACTCGTTTTCATGCTTCAAGTCAGCTTTTTATTTCTAATTTTAAGGGCTCCAATTTGTTATTTTGAACTACATTGAATATTTTGATAGTGAGGCTTTTAATTTCTGTGGTTGTTATTCAGGCTTAATTCTGTGCAGAATAGTGTGGATGATCTTAAGCTGTACATTTATGTGCTGTTGTATAAAAGAAGCAAAGGGAGTTCAAGAGGACAGTGAGCAGGCAGGACCAGTAGCAAAGCGGAGAGTTACAAAGTTAAACCACCCCCCACCCCCCACCCCCTAACTGTCATTGCATAATTAACTCTCTTCATGAAAATGAATTTGAAATAATATCTAAGTTGTCTATTGACACAACATTCTGTGAGCTAAATGATTAAAATGCTCGGATTGAGCTTGCCCTGTGTTTACATATTTAACACCATGACATATGACAAAAGCCAGACAAAAGCTAATTGCACTTTTCACTGTGGGTAACAGACATGACTGGCAGTAGGTCTGAGCACCATTTTCAGAAAATTAATTTCATCCTATTTGTAATGAGCCTCTCACTCTTTTGTATGGTGACATTTGGAATTCCAAATAGAGGAAAATCATTACATTGATCTATGCACACAGCATGTTGGTTTTATTAGATCCGGCTACAGTTTTTAGGGTTTTTTTTTTTTTTTGTCTTGCTCTACAGTGTTTTGCAGGGGGGTGCCTGAATTCTAACACACCACACCAATTACTCTGTCTGAACTTTTCCTTTAACCTCGGCTTGTTGTTATGATGTGAAATGGCAGTCTGTGCTGTCAGCGCATTTCCTCCCTTATCAACCACAAACCAAGAAGCACTGATTCAGATAAAATGAACTACAGGGAAATATCACCTCATCAGAAAGACTGTGATACACAATATGAAGGTTTTAAATAAAGATCTTTGGGACCATATTTTTGTATATTCTACAATGGCAGTTCAAAATAAATAAAGAAATAAATAAGTGTCATAAACAGGCTTTCTGTTAAAGCGGGCGCGATCACACTCGTGCTCCATCGCGCTCGTAAATTGCGATTTTCGAGCGTTATTAATCGCGCTCCATCAATTTTGTTAAAAACAGCGCCCCGTAGTGTAAAAATTGGCGCTCCATATTGACACTGGTGTCGTTTATACGCGATCTGCCGTTTTTCT
>JAQMYF010000012.1:37296121-37308399 GCA_030014195.1 Neosilurus mollespiculum | reverse complement strand
CCCGAGCTGGGAATCGAACCCAGGACCTTCTTGCTGTGAGGCGGACGTGCTAACCACTGCGCCACCGTGCCGCCCTCCACAGTGAAAATTGTCACCTAATAACCAATTACTGACACCACAAAAATTAAACATATCAGTGTCCTGTAAGGGGAATGTATATATGACATAAAAACAAGGAAGCAAACAAGGGAGTAACATGCACAGAGTACCTCCACCCCTTTCATTCTTTTATTTATATGAATACAATAGTAGTATATGGTGTCAGAACTGAAAGCCCTTTTCGAGGGTGAGATAAACTGTGAGTAGCCTGCTAATGAACAGAGTTCTCTGTCAGTAGGAGAAGAAATAAAAATTTCCTATGCATTAACAATCGGCTAAAATGAATCAGACTATATTGAACACTTTAGAATTTCATCTGGTCTTGACAGCAGGCCCTAAGCCTATCAATCTTTACATTTATTGTACACTTTAATAACGAAACCAGAGGCATACTCAGTGTTCCTCCATTTACAGCAGAAGAAGAAATGGACTACAATAAACTTAAAAAGTCTTCTAAGAAGCCTTCTGTTGGTAAATACAATTTTATCTTTGAAAGGGCTAGAGTTATCACGAGAAATCAAGAAACAGGAGAGAGTGTGGCGACTTTTATTATTGTATGTCAAATTTTTGTGCCACTTTGACAGCTTAGTGTGGTTTATGACATACCAGTTAGAGATAGAATGGTAGTGAGAATCCTGGACAGAATTTTATTAAAGTGGTTTGAACCTAACCTCACCCTGGCCATGGCTATGCAAAATGCATAGCAGACTCAGTTAATAGTACATTCGAGCTTATTTTTATTATTTGAAGTTGTTAGTATGTTGTGTAAATCAACTGATACCCCAACCCAACCCCCCATATATCCATTTTACTTGTAAGGGAACAATATAGAGAAGGGACACACACACACACACACACACACACACACACACACACACACACACACCTGTAATTACTAGCTAACTGACAATACCCCTAATATCCCTAATTAGGTTTCTTTTTAAGTTGATATGGCCAACAAAGAACACAGACTAAAACATCCTGAATGCCAGAAGCAATTTAAAAATTGTCTGATATCTTATGTTGTACTTAACATTGTAGATTGATTCAGATTTATTTGCAGTTATTTGTCAACCATGGACATCCCTTGAAGGAGTCTTGCGCAGCAATCTTAAAATGTCATTACCTCTGCTCTTTTTTGAAAAGTTCATCATAGAATATTCTCTCATTACCTATTTAATTTGCATTTTTATTATTCATTATACTGATTTATAGCTAAGAGTTTTCCATCCCTCACAATTACACATCTGCAAAGAAATCTAAATCCAAGGTTCATTTACAGGCAAGACCAGAAATGTAGGCATTAGAAACTTTTAAAGATCTGTTTAATTGTGTTAGAAGTCAAAGCACTGCCTATTCAGGGCATCAGCCTGGGATCTTAGACTGCTGGTTCATGTCCTTTCTATTTTTGTCAGCCTCATAACACAGCACTAAGAATGGACATAACTAGGGACATTTTTATCTTCTTGGGGTTAATTATGTCACTACTAGTTAAGGTGAGGAAATGCTGTATGCTGAAGAAATTACTTTCAAATAAACATTGCAGTTTGAAAAGTAATATTTGTAATATTTTAAATAATAGTGAAAACATTATGTATGTATAATACACATTTTTTTTGTCCTTCTTGCCCTTTCTTGTCTCCCATGTCCTACCGGGAGCTTTACAAAATACGACCCTGAAAAAGGCATTATTATACATTGCGTGACCCCATTTAATACATAGTGTTGCCATATGGGAACACACACTTTCTTTGTCATTTCTTTTTTCACACTTCCAGATAATTAAAAATGAACTGAAACACTGACTAGACTTTACATAGAAGGTAGAGCACTGTTTTAAACAATGAGGTACTGGAATGCATCACATGACATTTAGAACCCCAGAACCTGACCCCTTCTCTTATTTCACATTTTTACCAATTTTTGATATGTTTGCAGTTTATAAAAACCTGCAAAATATATGGTTAGTTGTGACCAGTTTCTATCATACAAATCTTATTTAAACAAAATTTAATATTTTATTATTTAATAAATTAGGCATGTTGCCAGATGGCATTACTGATTAACTATAGAACAACATAGTCAGTGAAACTAGTGGATTCCTTAGTTAATGATACTGAAATATATTTCTAAAAATGATTCAGACAGATAGAAAAGGGATGTATACAAGGCCAAATCGGCTTATGTTTTTGAAATCATACCCTAGTGCTTTTGTTTGGAGCATAAACCTGTTAGCCTAGACCTGCAAGCCAAAAACGAGAGCTGAGAATAGGGCACAGGTGGCTGTACGAACTGGCAATCAGTGAAGATCAGTTACTCTCCCCAGTACATTTGCACTAGCAAACCTTATCACCACAGTTGAGAGATGGAATAAGAATAAAAAAACAGGTCACAAGCATGTGTACTAAGTTTGTGGCTCTATACAATAAGAGCATGGGTGTTATGAATCTGTTAGATTAAATAATTGTCCTATATCATACCAGGATTAGATCCAAGAAATGGAAAGAAATGCACTCCACATGCTTGACCTCACAGTTGTGCTGTTACGATGGCTATATCATGGACTCCAAGGACGTGGAGATCCCACCAAAGACGCAGCTTGCTGGACTTCAAGATAAATGTGGCAGATTGTATTACAGGGCAAAGTGCTTCAGTAAACGGAAAGGCAGACCCTCTCAAAATGTGGAGTTCTGTCTTTAAGAGAAGCATAAAAAAGATGTGTTGCCACTGTTCCACTCCGCAGCATGCGCTTGGACCATACTGACCACTGCATGCACACTTATGAACACACATTCTGTTGCTCTCTCATTGTTCATGTTATATTTCTTGTGAGGACAATCAGTTATTTTTTATTGAGCACTTCATGATTAATGTTGAACACTGTTCATTGCAAACTATTCTTATTCTCAAACCTGTGGGTACTGCACATACATAGCTTCTCATGGTGAAAGTGTCTATGTCTTGTGATGATACATTAAATTTGAAATGGGAACATTACAGCTTTAAAAGCCATATTGAACAGAAATCACCCCAAAATGTTGAACCTGTTAGAAATATACAGTACAGCAGAAGTACACAATATACAGAAGTTTAAGTCTTAAATCCAATGTAGTGTTTTTTAATGATGCAATATTAATGTGTGCAATAAAGAGTTAGTTATTCTGCATTTTTAGGAAGCGTGTATTCCAATGAACAACTTTTACAAATTTCATCTGATTTCTCCAGTATTCAAGTTTTTCAAGATTACCTTCAGATGGCACAGTGGCATAGTGATTAGCGCAGCTCTTCAAGGGAGTTTCTGTCTAGGTTTGTTAGTTTTATCCGTGCTTGCATGGATTTGGTTTCCTTCCACAGTCCAAAGACATGCACATTAGTCTAATTGGCTGCTCATAATTGCCCCTAGGTGTGAGTGTGCGGTGTGTTTGTTTTTTGTCCTTATTTCAACGAAGTAAACACCGGAAGCTGAGCCAAAGTTACACTAATCACACCAGTCTCAAAGATCTGGCCTGTTTACAATGTGTGGATGGATATGTAGTTTAATATATTGGTACATTGTAGATAAGTAGCTTAGCAAACAAATAACATCAGATAACATCATTTGAGATAGAAGATAACCTAGGTATGTTTTCAATGAATTTTCTCTTTGTGGATTCCATGCTTTACTACAGTTATTATTTGGTGGGGTTTCACAGTGAAGCATTATATGCTGCAGTTAAATTATATTTCTTTTGTTTGGAGCACTAAACTGAAATTATCTATTTTTGGCACACATCATGTGCCACCTTAAGCCACTTTCACGTATTCATGTTTGGTCCTGGGCTGGGCTGCCAGATACAAAAGTAAGCTCATTGTACATCCATTCTATATGTTAACAATATCCTGTACTTTTGACTTAAGCCTAGACCACACCAAAAGCAATCTGCAGTTGGTGTTACTGCGTTCACAATACCATGTTATGCTATTAATATGCCTAATATCTTAATACGTTCAGACGTAACATACCGCAATAATCTTACACCATAGTATGTACAAGTTATGAGTAATTTACATATGTATTATGTGTTCTGTGATCATAGGATGCTCAATAGGTATTTTGCACATTTTGAGTACTATATATGAGGTATGTGTCAAACTTCGCATCTGCCAGACACTGTTGGTGCCCATCGTTAATTTTTGGATGTTAACACACTCTTCTGATTAGAATGTCAACAAACTCGAACAGTGTTTAGAATAAGTCTTAAAATAAATGTCTATCTACCATAAAACAAAGTCCATCTACAGGAACATGCTGTATTCAGTAGTTCAATCAAATTATACAACTTCACATCACAAATATGTTGTATTTATTTTTTCATTTACCAGTTGAAAATGTAGAGCTACCATATAGAAGCATAACATAGAAAGGGTTTAATAAACCATAATTTGTCATGGTACTGAGTAAATCCTGCAGATGCAGCAGGCAATGATCAATGAGAATGGAGTTTATTATTAAACAGTTGAAAACACAAGCATTTTATAGATAAAATAAGGTGAACCTCAGCTCAGGCTTTTGCTAAACAAACAAGACACACTTCAACTGAGCTAGGTATACTTTCAGATAATGTCCATAAAGTCAAGAAGTATATAAAAGCTAATAAAGCCCAGAAGCTCAAATTCAGCTGTGCGAGCCTGGTAAACTTGGAGTGTAAACAGATAGACAAGTGGACAGACAGGCATCTCCCAATCAGGGTGGTTTAAAAAAGTAACACAAAGCTAGACAATAAATGAAACACAGATAGTGAACAAACAAGTAGGCCTACTTAACTTAATGCAGAGCAGGTGAGCAGGTGTCATGTTAAGATATGGATTATGAAACAGGTACCGGGGGTTGAGGACCCAATGACAGAGGATAAAAGCTGGAAAATACAGCAGAAATGAGTACACAGGAAACATGATTGTTTACTCTCCTGAATCCTCTAGTCTTATATTTATTAAACATAACTTATTTTGCTGTAGCACTGTTCACTTTGTTTAACAGTATTTTACTGTGCTTATTTACTGTCCATACTGAAACGTATATATGTGTATTAAACACAAAATATAACATTGACACAATTAAACAACATTACAAATTAGTGTCATTGTCACATCATCACCATCATCTTCCTATAACAATTCCTTTTGCTTCACTATAGCCTTAGTTATGTGGCTGTTTAAGAGCAGACACATATTAGTATTCACCCAGAAAATAATGGTTATCTTTATTTTTGTGATGTCATCTTAGAGTGTGACAATAGAAAAGATTATCTTGGGAAAAGTTTTTTTTAACTCACTCCTTCTCCCATAATTTTACCAATAAATTTTATATCAAAATGGAGGAAAATGTGTGCTGGTTCTGACCATGTAAATTTTGAGTCAACAGCACTTGTACAAGTTAATTGACGAGCCTCTGACTGACAGCTGTACCGGGAACTTCTACACTGAACCCAATACAAAATAGAGCTAAAATCATTGAGGGACATTTTTAAATTGGGACTGTTTAAACATTTTTTACAGTACAGAGAAATAATTTATATCAACGCGTTCATCAAAAGCTGTCAGCCTCATTGTGATGGGAAATACAATTTTCAAATCAGAAGTCCAAAAGTGAGATGTGTACCATTGTACCATGGTCTACTCCCGACAATTGCTGCAGTGTCTGAAATAGTTTGTTCTCAAACTTCAAAACAGTCAACTTCTCTTGCCGTATAGTGCCAATAAACCCTCATCCTTGCCAGACGGATTTCCTCAAAGTGGCCCATTACATTGTTCAGGTATTTTAGGGCTAAGGATTTGTACTTAGAAGGAAGGACAAGCTGCTTCCTCTCATCAGTCTGTCTGTAGAGAAGGTCATTCTCCAGATACAATTTGCTCAATTCATGAAGAAACTTTTGCATGGCTCCACTCACATTTTTACGTATTTCCTCTGTAAAATTAACACTGGATGCTTTCATGTCTCTGATCTTGCTACTGGCTTGGTCTTCTTTTTGTGATCTTACCAGTACCTCATGGCTGTACTCATCACATAGCTCAACGGGTTTTTGTCAGTGTAGATGGTGAAGTGCAGAGCATAGTACAGGTAGTCACGGAACTTCTCACACACAGCCCATTTCAATGTGAGGAATTCCAGTTTTCCACTGTGTAGATGGTAATTGCGTTCAGCTGGTGTGAGTGTCCTTGAACCATATCCAACTACTTCTGATAACGTATGATCTAAAAAGTTCCCATTTTTCAAGTCTGAGTTTCACTCCATAAAGTTGCAGAGCATGGAGGACTTTGCGAAGTGCTTTAACGTGTTCAATAAATGTCTTGGAATAACATAGCACATCATCAAGCTATAGGATACAGCACCCGTCTCTGAGGGGCCCCAGCATTTCCTCCATACTTAGCTGGAAGGCAGATGGAGCATTCAAGAGACCAAAGGGGATACGGACCAACTCATAGAGGACCAAGGGAGTGATGAAGGCAGTGAACTGGTGTAAACCCTCTGCGACAAAACAGTGGTGATATGCTTTGCCTTGTCTGGAATGCTAAACCAGACATTTCCTCCAAGAGTATCTGTCAAATCTTGTATTCTGGGCAGCGGGTGCCAATCAGGCATAGTCTTTTTATTCAAGATGTGATAGTCAATGCATAACCTGAGGCTACCCTCCTTCTTTCTGACAGAGACAACTGGAGCTGCATTTGGAGATTCTAATTTGACTATCTAGCCTTTCAACAGGAGTTCCTGTATATACTCCTTCACCCCTTTGAAGAGTGGTTTCGGGACTGAGGAGTAGGTGCCTTTCACAAGTATTTCATCTCAAAGCGTGATCAACACTTGCAAGCTAGGTATACATCCAATATTGTTACTGTCACGTGCAAAAGCTCCTGCTTCTTCAAAAAAAGCATTATATTGACCACTGCCCTCTTTTCCTCGTCAAGGTGGCTGAGATCTACAGGAGATTGCCATGGGGACTGGCTATCAGGGGAATGGGCTTAAGCAGCACTGTTAACAGTCACTACAGGTTTAGGCGTGTCAGGCAGGTTAGATGAAATCACCTTATCAATGCAGTGGATACTGCCAAGAGCTGTTCTTTCTGGTACAGTGACTGAGTGTTTTGTGTTATTTCCAACATGTGCAGTTATATATGGCCTTTTTGAATTCTGCATGTCTAACAGGCCTGCCCCAGCATCCAGTTCTTCCAGCTGTATATTGTTTTCATCAGGTTCTTACAAGAAAAACACATCCGTAGTGTCTGTGTTCAGGGGTACTGAACATTTGACCCAGACCACTTGGGCTGCTGGATTGACAGAGTCTTGTCTGCCAGTCTGCCAGTCTGTAAGCATCCACCTTGCACAGAGGGTTTGTCAGCTTGTGACACATGTGGCATTGCACAGCAGTGCTGTGAGCGTTGGGATCAGGTTCTCAGCCTGCTCCTGTATCATCACCTCCAGAACATTAAAACCCAGCAATGGTCTCTCTAGAGCAAGGCTGGTGACAAGAATGGGCACATTGATGGACAGATCAGGATTTCCCATTAGATTGACTGTGAGGGAAACCCAACCATCATATGGGATACTGACACCATGGGTGAGGGCTTTCTCGAAATTAGCCTGGCTACACACTCATTTTTGCTGTTAGGTGAGACATGGAAAGTTGCTGGCTGTCTGATTGGCTCAATCTTTGGTTTCCTTTTACATTGTCTTGTTTGAGCATGTTAACTGTTGCAACATTTTGTTTGTCCAACTGACTGGCATGACATGTGTCCACTTAGGAATGTTGAGACCCAGTCACTGTCTGTTCCCCGGCAGAGACCGACTGCAGTTACCCTGGCATGTTGATTTCGTCAGGCAGCACACTGCTCAGTGGCCATCCTCACCACAATGGAAACCATGAACACAATCAAGACGGTTCTGTTTGCATGATTTCAACAAGTGTGTCAGTTGCCTCAGATCAGGCTTGGGCTAATTTCTCACATTCTCTTCCTTGAAATTAGGAGACTAACCAGCATTACCGTCCACCTGAGCACTGTGCACATTTGTGGATCTGTGGCGGGTGGTGGGCACCAAGCGTCTCCGTCATTCATTCTCATCACTCATTATCTTTTCATCTGTATCAGTATGGCTTCATGTCACACTGGTGTCAGACAGGAGAGGTTTGAGTTCTCTGCGGACATCATCTTATTTGTGTCCGAAACCTTGATAGACAGTGGAAAGGAACATGTCTTGCACTGTATTTGCACTGTACTTAACACCTGTGTCAGAATGTTTTGAAGCCAGCAAATTCTTTTGCTTAAGTCCAATGACCCTATACAAAAAGTGATAGGGTGTTTCACTGTCTTTTTGTTTTGTGCACATGAGCTCCTGGAAAAGCTCCAAATTGCTTTGCTCACCTAGGTGGGAGTGAAGGAAAGCTTTAAGTTCCTCAAAAGTTAAATCTTCTTTATTCATTAATTGTTTAAATTAACTCAATTAATGTCCTTGAAATGTCCAGGCTTGATAACTCTGAAAACAGCTCTCACAATCTCTGCATCACTAAATTGCTCCTTAATTCCTTCTTCATTCTGGCGACAAACATTGTTGTAGGTAATATCCGACCCCTGGTCTCCAATCTGACCTCCCTGAATCTTAAACTCTCAAAGATGAAGATAAGAAAGTTCTCTTCAGGAGACCATTCTACGACGAGTAGGCCTTTCTTAATGGTCCACACCAAGATTCTCCTCTCACCATTTGCCATGGCTGCTTCCCTATTCCTCTCAATAGGACACATAGTCCAGCAAATTTTTCCATCTTTCTCCTCGCTGAGTGGTTATTTCTGCACAGTCTATTTTTTACTCGTCATCAGATGCAGAGCACACCGATACCTTTTCTTCATCCGTAGACAGGAACGATGGGACCTAACGACCATTTCACATGCTGTAGCTCACTGGCCTTGTCATGGTGCGAGAGGTCCAAGGTATCTGGATCACTGGATCAGCTTCCATTATGACACAGGAAGTGATTCTGGATGAGCCCCCAGAAACAGTAACGGGTACCGGGGGTCCAGGACCCATTGACAGTAGATAAAGGCTGAAAAATACAGCAGAAATGAGTACACAGGAAACATGACTGTTTACTACCCCGAATCATCTAATCTTATATTTATTAATCATAACTTATTTACCTGTAAAACTGTCCACTTTGTTAATCAGTATTTTACTGTGCCTATTAACCGCCCATACTGACATGTTCATATGCGTATTAAACACAACAATGACACAATAAAACAATATTACAAATCAGTATCATTGTCACATCATCGCCATCATGTTTTTATCACAATTACCATTGCTTCACTAAAGCCATAATTGTTACTACACTTTAAATGCACTTTTAATCACATATTGTGTCATATTTCTTGGACTTATTACTTGCATTATACAGTAGTCTGGGAATAATTTATCCAGATTCTTTAAATCTTAACTGTTTTTATCTTAATAACATACATTTTAACAAAACACTGGCTTTTTCCTTGATATTTTTTTTTAACTGTACACATACTAACTAGTGTTTTAGGTAATAAACTGAATGAATGTCTTAAACTTTCTTACAGTTATGTACATGCACGCAAAATCAAATGAATGACATTTTTAATTATCGCCCAATAACCTTGACAGAAAAGATGAGTAGCTCGTGGTTACATGCTACCGGTTGCGGTAGCTTCTTCCATCTGCATTCCTTCGGTCATGAAAATAACCCTTAACTTCCTTTCACAAACATTTATACATATACATTTTAGCTAAAAAAAAAAGCCATTGAATGTTTACCCACAATATCCAGTAACTTTAAGCAGTCTAGAATATGCTTTTTACCTGAAAAAGACAGCAGAAATGAGTACACAGGAAACCTGATTGTTTACTCTCCCGAATCCTCTAATCGTATAAGGAAACGCAGATGAGACTGGTAACCTCACGTCCCAATGCGACTCCTATTGGGCAAACGTGGTGACTGCATCAACCGCTTACTGCTTAACCTAGGGCTATTATGTGTGAAGGATTGTTGATTTTTTTTATTTTTATTTTTATTTTTATTTTTATTTATTTATTTTTTTTAAGAAATATAATAAATAGTAAAACTGTTTAGTAGGAGGTACCTGTCCCATCTGGGGTTATATAGGACCTCCCTGTCTCTACCGTCAGAATATTTTTAGTGTCTAAGGACCTGGAAATTGTTTGTGGCGAATATGGATCTGCTCACAGTGGGAAGAAACCAGAAAACTCTGTACAGACAGCAGCCCAAGCCCATGATTAAACCAGGGACCCTAGAGCTGTGAGGCAGTATAGTGACACAGTGGGTAACTCTGCCACTTCACAACTGTAAGGCCTCCAGTTTATTTTATGAATGATGCAGTTGGATGCAAGTTTCAGAGTTTTCTCTAGATCCCTAGGCAATAATGCTGGATGAATGTGATTATGGTTTTAAATTTGTTTTATCTTAAAATGTTTAATTTTTGCTGTAGTATATAGTGAGAATTTGCAAACAGCCAAAAAAAAAAGTTTCACCATGACAGCATTAAATACTTACTCTTTTCTACACCTAAACAGACTTAAACTCTTTACCAGTAATCAGAGCATTTACAAAATTGGGGTCCAAAGTTGTGCACGGTGAAACAGACAGTAGGGAGGACTCCTCTCTGCACTAACCAATTTTACCAGGAATGACAAGTAACAAAAAAAAAAAAAAAAAAAAAAAACAACAACATTATATGAGCCCCAGGAGCTCACTGATGATTTCTCTCATATCATGACAATACAATGTTTGTTTCAGCAGTCTTCTACTGAAATAAAGATGCAGACATTTCCTTAGTATAACAAACATAACATGGCACCTTTCAACATTTTCTGCTTGTTCTTTTTGACATCAAGATTGCTTATTGCAGCTAATGTAAATAACTATATAAGTAGATAGGTAGGTAGGTAAATAAGCAAATAAATATATTAATAAATATGCAAGAAAACAAACAAGTAAATGCACAGATAGCAAGCCTAATGGCACACTGGCTCAGTGGTTAGCACTGTTGACTCACAGCAAAAAGGTTGTGGTTTTCAATCTTAATGTCAACAAGAACCTTTCTGTGCTAAGTCTACATGTTTTGGCTATGCTTGTGTGGGTTTCCTCTGGGTGCTCCAGTGTTCACAGTCCAGAGACATGCAGGTTAGGTCTGATTACTCTAATTTGTCCATAGGTTTAAACAAGAGTTCAAATGTTTTTTGTGCAGAAATGCCATTGAGTTTATTCCATTCTCTCTCCCAAAGTTAGCTGGAATTGGCTCCAGCTTCCCCTGCAACCCAGTTGGATAAATGGTAGAGATAGTGGATAGATAAATAAGCATTGTTATATAGTATTGTCTTTGTTATCAAGTATTAATAGCATGTTAATTTGTGATTTTTAAAATTAATATAATGAGAGTATTTAAGAGATTTCTTTCAACAAGAATTATAGTTATGGGGTTTGTATAATTAAATGGCTTTGCATTTAAAATTCTGGCTATTTCAATATTTTTTTATGAAATTTATCTGTGAAATTCAACAAAATAATTAATTTCAGTCTAATAAGCATTCTTACCCTGCATCAGTAAGCTCCTCAGTTTAAAAAAAACTCAGTTGGGTACAAATACAGATACAATCCAGAATGTATATCAGTTCTTAGTGCTTCTAATTACAGATCTTCATTTCATTTTGTAATTAAGAATGTAATGAGAATTACAAGAAGAATGAGTTTGGTCTGCTGTTCTTTAAAACCCTGATAAGAATGTTTATTGGATCATATTTTATTAAAATATAAATACAGATCTATTGGCTGTAAAATGTTAGAATCAGCCCTGGAATCTTTCATTTTCAATTACAATAAAAATACATCTTAACACATCAGCCCAACTACAATTTCAGAATGTCTAATGCTCTGTTTTATTTACAAGATGAAACACAGTACTTGAAATTCCAAACCTATTATTGATTTTTTTTTTTTTCAAGATTTCTATTTGGGGAAAGGAAAAACAGGATAAGGGTAAAAGGGATAAAGTGTTTTTAATACCTCTAGTGTAATACCTTTAACGCTACCTGACTATCTACACACACACACACACACACACACAAACACACACACACACACACACACACACACACACACACACACACACA
>JAQMYF010000012.1:37197769-37211525 GCA_030014195.1 Neosilurus mollespiculum | reverse complement strand
TATATAAATACACATACAAACACACATACACAACCCAAATGCAAATGCAAATGCAACCCAAAAATTTCCATGGTGCAGTGAGGGCTAGCAATTTTGTATCCATGTGAAACACATCATTAATCATTTATGTATGTTTATATACCCTACCCAGCTAAAAAACGACCTGCACTCTCATATTTGGTTGGACTGCCTTAATTCTTGATTCCAGTGCGTAATTGCCGTAGCATTGTTGCTTTAGTCAGTCACTTCAAGGCTCAGCAACATTATGGGCCAGTAAAATGAGATCGGCTGATGACTCGAATGATTTATCCCATCAATGGACTTTTTGGATATTAAAAAAAATATATATATTAAATTGTGGCACAGCCATTTGGCAGATGCTCTCATCCAGAGCACCTCGCAATTATCATTTTTATACAACTGAGCAATTGAGGGTTAAGGGCCTTGCTCATGGGCACAACAGTGGTGATAATGGGGATTAAATCACTGACCTTCAGATCAGTTACCCATTGCCTAAACCACTAAGCCACCACTGCACACTGCAAAATGATTACACACTGTATTCAAGGCTAAATTTCAACGAAATAACTGTGTGTGTGCGTGTGTGTGTGTGTGTGTGTGTGTGTGTGTGTGTGTGCATACACACTACATTTTAGAAGGCAAGTGATGCCACTGGGACTTTCTGAGCAGTGTTTCTGTTGGAGAAAATGACAGCGGCAGCCATACATTATGGTGCTTATCTTTCAAATTAATTATGCTGAAAAATATCTAATTAATGAAAATGATAAGATGTAATGACAAACACAATAATGAAAACAACAATAACAATGAGATAATTACAATGACATGCCCTTTTGGCAGTGTTTGAAAGCTCTATAAAATTCAGATTACAATATAATTTGATTTTCTCCTATTCTGGGCTTTGTGCCTGTGCTTTTGTACAGCTCTATTGGACAGGACTAACCTTTTGGTTTGACAGATCTAGAGAAACACTATTAAATATTAACTCCAGCTAAAAGTATGTGTTTATGTTACTTTCATAATCTGATTGTTTTGGGACTTATGTATTTTTTTTATTATATTTTTACCCAATATGACCAGAACTTTGTTTTGATCTGAGGCATGATGTGTAGGCTGGGTGATATATATAGTGCAATATCATCAACCTGCTGAAGATTCTTTGAAAACTGTTTATTGTAATTTAGCAGAAATGTCAAAAAATTTTCAGAAATAAAACAGGCAACTGCAATTTTTTTATCCCATGAATACACCAGTGAAGAGCGTGTATAATGAAGCATGATTCAGTACAATACCACTCAAAAATTGGGCACAATTACTTACCCTTACTTCCAGATTTTTGACTGTTGCATTTATGTGAGAACAAGAGTGGTCACTATACCATAACTCATGCTGAAATCACTGAGCATTAATTCCATTGTAGGAGACAGAAATGCAGATTCCATGCTCAAACAATTTCTATCCAGCAAGAGAAGGTAATTTCTGTGGCCCCGTGGCCGGAACCTAAAACAGAGTCCTTCTATTAGCAACAGTTCATATCAGCAGTCATATATCATCAAAACCCTCTGTTATGCCTAGATGGCCCATCAAAGGGCTTTTAACCCTGATAGCGGAAGAGATGGCATATTCCGCTGAATAAACACCTCAGACTTCCTTCAGCTCCATGAATTAGAGGTGCGAATCTTCACAGTACCTTGAAGATACTCAGACAGGAACCCCTGTTGATGCCAAAATCAGATAAGAACAAATTTTTCGACAAATACCCCTGATCACCTCAGGAAGGAGTGTCCTGATTGGTTATAAACAATGACTTTTGTATTTATGAATAACCTCAAGATGAACCCTCTCAGCTCAAACAAACAAACCACTAAGGAACGTGTGCCACCTAGAACCCCACCTGGACATTTACTCTCATGAGAAGGAAATTACGAATTTCAAGGACTGAACTTTCAAAGACATACACACGCACAAACAAAGAGAAAGACATGACCATAGTTCTCCTGTAAAAGGAATATGCGTGGACCCTTAGTGTCATTTTACCTGAAAGGGTACTTGTATGTATAATTTATGCCATGAGTGATATGTTTTATGTTCATGTATTCCCCAGAGACCAGATATGGGTAGCAACTGTTAAAGAAATATACATGAAGCAAGTTATATTACTTTAACTGTAACAATGAACAAACCGTGATCTGAGAAAGTCATAAATCGCGGCTCTCTGGAGATAACACCTAGGCTTAAGGCGGGAATACTAGCCAGAATCTCTGGACTGGCTCATTAATATGCATGAATCTCTGGCTCAAATGGACCGTCCTTAGGATCCAGAATTTTAGCCACAATTCGAGCCACAATTTGACCAACATCTGAACAACATCGATCATCGAGCAATGAGCTTCAAGCTCCAAGAAGGCCTTCAAGTCTCATCAAGCCTTTGATCTCAGTGCTCCACTCCCCTAATTTCAAGATTCAAAGACGAGAACTCTTCTCCAACAGCTTTAACTCACTGACCGACCAGCCAAAATCCTCTTCAGCAACTACCGACAGATTAAATAACCATGCTTAATCTGTTATGAACAATCTGGGTTGACCTGTGTGTGTTCTAAATATTCAGTATGTGCTTTCAAGGCTCTGACTCGCTAGTTACTATTGCAATTGGTCACTTACTATATGTTAATATTTGTTAATAATTATGTGGCTGCACTTAAGAGCAGACACATATTAGTATTCACCCAGAAAAATGGGCTCTTTATTTTTCTTGGGCTCTTTGTTTTTATTATTCTTCTTCCGTCTCACTTAATGTAGCCCAAACGGCAAAGTACACTCACGCAATGTATATATCAAAACATGTGTCTCGGCGCCGTGAAGTGTGCTATTACTTTTATTGGTGTTTCACGTTACCAAGGTGACACATTCAGCCAAAAACCACATGAAAAAATCGTATTGAAATGAATGGGGAGAGGCTGACAAACAGTCGTGAAACTCACCTCACTTTGACGCCTTGCCAAGAAGCCATACTTTCACATAGAAACTTGGTTGAACTTTTACAACATAGACACTGAAGTCAACATTTCAATGATCAAAAAGGCTTTTTGCTACCTTTTGTGGTTTTCTTTTTGATCAAGTGTCATAAGGATTTCTGAGTCTGTTTGTGTATTAATAATGGGTGCCTATTGTATGGACTGTTCTGGGCTAGAGTGCGTGATGTTATCAGCAGAGTGGCACATGGAAGAAGATTATCATGGAAAAGTTCGCTCCCACTACCATAATTTTCACTCTACACCAATAAATTTGTAGAAGTGAAATGATGAGCCTCTGACTGACAGCTGTACCATGAATCGCTCCATAGAGAACAATACAAAATACAGGAATTTTCCACCTGTTTGAAAGTCAAATGGGTCATTTTTGAGATCGATGCAAATCCGGTGCAAAACATTCTGCATGGGGTAATCGACAGGATCGCGCAGTCATCACTGGTCATATTTTATTCAAACACGCGCAGTGTTTCCCATGTTTTGTTTATCTGTGTGGTTGTCGATATCGCCCAGTCGAGGGAAACACAGCTATTTTTATTTTTATTGCGTGTGTCAGGCATCGTAATATAATATGCCATCTGGACTTCAACAAAAAGAAAAGCGATGATTGGTTGTTCAGAAACTAGGTCAAACGCATTATCAAACCACGAGCAACTTAATATGGGCATTCTCCTGTAACAAAGATAGTATTCATAGTTTTTCAGTAAAACATTCGTTCTATCCTCCATAAGTTTTGTAAGTTTCTGACTTCAAATTTCGACCCATTTGCTAGGTGAGGAACTCCATCGGTCTGCCTTTTTGATGCGTTTTATCAGGGATGTATGCACAGTGGTATAATAGTTTGCATCCGCCTTACAGCAAGACGGTCCTGGGTTCGAGTCTTGGGCTCGGCAAGGGCGTATCTGTGTGGAGTTTGCTTTCCCCTGGCTGTTCCAAATTGCCCCTAGGTGTGAGTGTTTGTGTGCGTTGGCCCTGCAATGGTCTGACAAGCTGTTCACAGTTTACCCTACCTTTGCCTAGAGTCAGCTGAGAAAGTCCCCAGCCTCCCCACAACCTGAGTAGGATTAGGCAGTTCAGCAAATTAATCAAAGAATTAATGAATGTACAGTTGTATTTACATTAATATTACATAGAGAGTGGTCGAACATGCTCACCTTCATTGCTACTTAATCAGAATCAGCAGGAATTTCTTGCGGGTTATCCAGTTTTTTTTTCCTCATACATCCCTTTGGCAGCACAATCCATTAAAACTGACTGAATAGCAGCTTCACTGTCATTCTGTGGTACCCCGAATACGCTGGTTTCAACACAACAAAGCTGTCTGTTTATTGAATAAATGCTTGAAAGACATCAATTTAAGGGACTCTATAAAGAGTGGGTGGGCCAGGCTGCTTGCATCATGATCAGAGGAACTGCCAAAGTAGCTTGAGCATATCTGTGATTGACAGCTGTACCGAAGCTTCTTAAGTGAATTGGACACAGTTTTTTAGTAAGTAACTGCTTCTTGTAATTTGTTTTTGCTAGAAATATAGCTTGCTATATTCATTTGTACATATCCTATAGTAAATAAAGAAATATAGCATTATTGAGTTTGCTCCTTGTTTTAGTTAGCAATGTTTGTTTAGTGAAGTTTGCTAGCGAGCTGTGCATAATGACAGACAATACAAGAGACTTAGAATTAGCAGGCAGATCAACAACCGAGATTGATTTGGTTCAAAAGTCATGAAAAATAACCGCTCTGTTCAGCTCTCCTGGTATTACAAAGCTGACTGGAAGTGTGGTGATAAGGAGAATGTACTGCTGACCTTTGTATGAAACCTTCTCGGGATCTTTGGCCAAAACTGCGTTTTGGGATCTAGCTAACTTTTACAGGGCATAAATTATAACTTGCATCTAAAATTTGACACATTTTGTGATGTAGGCCTTAAATGTGCCTCCCCTGTTTGACTGACCACCAGCCGACAATGACAAATGCACCACTGAGCCCCATTCATAAATTTAATTTATGTGTTTCGTCATTTATTATTATTAAATATTTCTCCAGCTGGACTAGATACTTTGTTTTACTTAACTGCGATTGGAGCTTTGGGTCATTTTAGCTTAAGTTTACAAATTTGTTTCACTCTGTTTACATTTTCCAGGGTCAGAGCTCACTTCGAGTGTGTAAGTAAAGGCAGCTATGGCTCAGTGGCTAAGGTTCTGGGTTACTGAGCTGAATGTTAAGGGATCAAGCCCCAGTGCCACCAGACTGCCATTGTTTTGGTTCTTCAGCAAGGCCCTTAACCCCTCAATTGCTCTCTTGTACAAAAATGTAAGCTGTACTACATAAGGCTGTATACCAAAAATAATTGTATTTTCTTTTTTTTCAGTAATTGCTTGATTTAAAATTTTCTACAGTAGTAACTATTTTTCAGCCAAGATGCACCGAGAAACAAACTAAGATTGCAATTTTAGTATGAATTATTTTTTGTTTGATTGTTTTGCTGCTAAAGGGCCATAATGTTTAGAGCTTCTGTGTTTCAGAAACAATAATAATAGCATGTTACATGTTAGTAATTTAATATAGAGGGTATAAATGTAATTTATTTTATATATATATATATATATATATATATATATATATATATATATATGTGTGTGTGTGTGTGTGTGTGTGTGTGTGTGTGTGTGTGTGTGTATATATATATATATAAAACTTTGAGGATGTAAAGCTATAATCTAATTAAAAGAGTATAACAGCATGAACTAATTGTTCTGTATTAATTACGAACATGTTTATTTTGGCAAAAGTGATGTTCGAACATTTTTTTGGGATACCAAGAATCATAGCCATAGTGTATTAGATATTTGTAAAGCCTACCACGTTGGTGCTCTTTTGTTCCTAATTTTTAAGCATAGCGGTCTAAAATGACATTGAGCTTGAGGACGATGATATTGTAGACATATTTGAGTATGTGTCCTTTAAATACCTTTTTGGAGTCCTTTTATGTCACTGTTCATTTTATCAGCACTGATGCATCTCAACATTCAAGACCAAGGAAGGAGCGCTGCAGCTGATGTGGAACGGCAGCTCTTCTTTCTCCATTAGTAAACATCACTCTCTCTTTCCCTCTCCCCATGATCCACTTTGCTTCTGATTAAAGCATTCGTTCAAATCTCAGGGCTCTGCCCTCCAACTGAGATTTCTGTTCATTAATTAAAGCTTAATGCAATTAATTATCACCTAAATGAGAATCCAGAGCTTGTTTGTTAAAACTGAAATGTTGAAAGATTTATGCTTGTTTAACGGCACTTTAGTGGTTACTGAAGAGCTGTATAAAATGAAGGTTCGTAAGACAGGTGTAAAGCTTTTAATTATGTTTTTTTTTAATTCCGCTATTTTAGGGTTACATTGTTTTAGTTTTTGCACAGACTTCACTTCTTATTCTGCCTTCGCCCACCATGTGTTTTTGACATGGTTGTGCGTCTGTGCATGCATGCATGTGTGCATCCTTTTGAGCTTCCTTGTGAGCATATCTTCTAAATACCTCGATGGATTTTGACCAAACTTTCACCAATTACTCACGACTAAAGGCCAATGAACTGCTACAGGCTCTGAAGTCATACGGCCAGGGTCAAGGTCACAAGAGGTCATCTTAGAAAAGTCTTGTTCACACTCCACTGCATGGATTTGGACCAAACTTTTACTAGCCTCTTATTTCTAAATGCCCATGAACCAGTACAGTTTTTATGGACAGTGGTCAAAGATCAAGGTCACAGTTCAAGCACAAACTAAAAAGGTTTACACCAGAGACATACTAAGTCACACATTCTCATCTTCTTACTGATTTGCTGATCCGCTTAATACTATTAGGTTCACAGGGAGGCTACAGCCTATTTCCAAGAGTGGGCAATGGTGGGGTACACTCACAACTGACCTTGTCAGGCCATGCATGTTTTTGGACTGTGGGAAGAAACCGGAGAAAACCCAACCAAGTATGGGGAGAACATGCAAACTCCACACAAAAAGTCAGCGCCCAGGACTTCCTTGCTGTAAGGCAGATGGGCTAATCACAACGTCACCATGGTGACCCGCTAAGTGACACTTTGCATCGATTAATTCTGTGTTTTGTAGGAGTTAAGTTAGAAAAACTCTCTCTCTTCTAGATTACTTGACTATTCGATATTGTGTTAATCCTCCTTTTCTTCAGTCTGTTTTAACTTCAGATTTTGATTCACACTGTCAGGACTGACACTGTAATAATTGATAGAATAATGCTGTCATGTTTGTAGTCATTGTTCATATGGGATAGATCTTGTAGATCATAACATGTTTACGTGTAAGTGCAAACCATTTTAATGTTTTATTTTATTTTACATACACACAAAAAAAATTTAGTTGTAATATCTTAAACCATTACCATATTTGCCATCTGGCATAGTACTTATATGTTTAACACACACCTGTCCTTATTTTCCTCATCACAGCTCGGCTGTGGAATTTGAAGCAATGGGACCTCCAACCTCACATCAAAGATTACACCAAACATCAAACACCTCACTGAGAAATGACAGCCTAGATATCAGTATTGAAGCCCACGTAATGGATCCCAGACTGAAAATATAAATATCTTATTTCAGACTAATGGATAATGGCTTAATAAGGTTTATCTAGTTTATGTTGCTAAATACACTGGTTTTTACTCAATATTACTAATGTAAAATAAGGCTGTAAAGCTTTGAATGATCCTTTGTAGTAAGTGAATCTTCATTTTATGCAGAACAGTTCAGCACAGATGGAATCTCTGGGGTTCATTTACAACTTGCTGCTGGCATCCCCTTCCCAGTATATACGGTTAACATTTTAACTGACTCAATACATGCATCAAGGGCAAATCCATTGCTATAAAACTTTATGCTATGCACAGATGAGCTGCTTCGTAAACGCATGCCAGAGGCAGTGACAGTGTCTAACAGCATGTGGCAAATAAGCATTCATTGGATGAACCCTTGATAATATTGTTGTGCAGTGGAGATATCTACATTAGCCTGGCAAACCTATATTACTACTCTTGTGTTTGCAAGTTATAGCCATCATATTATTTGGAATATTTGTCATATATATAATATAGAGATCATGATATTTTTGAATTTTTATGATTATTATAAAAGGAAGATGCTTTTTTGATGTGCATGTGAACTTCATTTGACCTTTCTTGCTACATTATGCATTCAATATTTTTGTTTCCCCTCTAAACATCTCAGAAGATCTTTTCATTCTGTATTGGATGTAAATAAATATGGCTCCATAGTATGACACATGGCATAAAAATAAATGTCATCATTTTAGCAGTATTATTTACTTTTATTACTTGTATAATTTCATCCACAGAAGATATCCAGGGCCATTAAAAACCGAAATGGCCATTTTCAAAGTAACTAAATATGTTTTTGGTAAAGCAAATTTTTGGCCTGTTTAACATGTTACAGGTTGGTCAAAGAAAGAAATCACTCTATCTGGCTGTTCAGATGATTGAATAGGAATGAGATGGACATGAGAAGAGGGATTAAAGAAACAAGCCGGCAAATGAGGACGTTATTTCTTATAACAGACTACCAAACAGTACTGAAAAACAGAAAGACAGATGGCAAAAGATTACAACAGAAAGCAATGATTGAATAATGACATGTTACACTTCTGAAAGTTCAGGGTAGCAGACATTAAAATTAAAGAAAGGCCCTAAAATAACTATTATAACTATTAAGGCTCCAAAAGAGTAAAATCTGCCTTAGTTCCATTTAGTAATCACTGAAAAACATGCGTCCAAATGTAGTACCACACAAAAGTGTTGACAGTTTTAGGCAACAGAATTCTGATTTACTTTTTAATACCTTCATGGACCCATTTCTTCTCACATATACCCCTTGATGTTTAACACAATTTATGTGATAAGACAAAAACTTAATTTCATCATTAATTTTTTTCCGCCAGAAAAATTTAATTATATATATATATAAAACCCTGTTGCTAAATGAAAATTAGACATAACAAGTACGGTTTTCACTATTAAATAATCTTGAGTATAGTGTAAAACTCATAAATAAATGTAATTTTATTTCTAATGCAACCCCTACTCTGTTAGATTAAATGCAATTATGCTTGTTGTCTCAGCAGCAGACCACAACAGTACATTTGATGAACTCTCTGGCATTCAGATTAATCATGGGATACTGAGGTAAAAGCCCATTCATCTGTATTAGGTCATGACAGGAGAGTGGGGGAAAAAGGTTTTTGAAGGATTTTGTTGGGTTTGTACCGTTTCCTCCTGTCTGAACATGCATGCTTTGCTCCTCAGTATGTATTAATGCCAAAGGCTTCCAAATGAGCCTGCACTGCTTCATTTTACAAACACTCCTATGCTCCTTTGTGTTCATTAAATGAAAATAGTCCACAGCAAGGCAAAGATCTAAATAAGTCTCTTATTACCTCTGCCAAAGAGGTTACGTTGTCCCCTCGGTTTTCTCTTCGGTTTGTATGTTTGTTCGTTTGTTAGTAGGAATACACAACCAGATATGTGCAGATTTTTATGAAATTTCCAAAGGTGAAGCTTGGGACAAGGAAAATTCCATTAGATTTTGAAGATAATCCATATCAAATTATGTATCCAAGGTGTTTTTTAAAGGATTCTTTAACATTTTGAGATCAATAGATTTTTGACATCTTGGTTCATATGGGACTGTTGGGCTTTGCAGGAGTTTGGCATTATGAATGCTTGTTATTGCTTTACTTTCTCTTTTATTTCACAATCTATACTCTCCCACTCCCTCTGTCTCTGTCACCTAGCATAACTGTGGCAATCCACTCATGTTTGATTACTGTTCACTTAGGTAGTAAGAAGAGGCAAACATTTATGCTGGTTATGGAATAAAATCAATAAGGGTGAGGTTACAGTGACCCAGAGAGTTGGTGCATTTTTATGAAGCTGTCCTGCTGTTGGGGATATTGGTACTGAGTAATATTTTTTCTCACAGTGTCAAGTAGTTTCATTGCAGCATCATGGGTGGGGTGCAGTTTGAAAGGCATGTTAACACTGGGCTAACACCTTACAAGGGACAGATTTCATTGCTGCATTATAGTCTAATTTTAATTCAACATTGGTTTACAAGTGTTCCTCTTGTTTGTGAAGCACATTTTGTACCACAAAACCAATGACATAGTCTATAACATCAAAGTCAGGATAGAAGCACTGTTTGTTTTCTGAGCCTGAGTGTGAAATTTAAATTTTCTGCCACTGCACACATCACACATGTCAGAGTGATTACTATCAACATACAATCTAGCATATTCCCATAATAATCTCATCGGATTTAATCAGCTTCAAAGTCTTGATTATTTATTTATTTACATCAGAATAAAATAAATACTAATATGCATTAAGTTCTTCCTTAATGCCATTTCTATTTTATCATCTCATACATTATACTCTTTCAGTATTGTGTAGTACCTGAGCCTGAAATGAATCTGCTCCTTGTCTCCACCTTACAGCCAAAAGCATGATGCTCCAGGATGTCTAAATTTAAGTATGCTCTCCCATAGTCAGCTGAAATTAGCACCAGCTAATGGATAAGCTGCATGGATAACCAATGGACAATTTAGAGTAGGCAGATGGTCATATGTGCATGTCTTTTGACTGTGGGAGAAATCCAGAGAACTTGGAGGAAACTTACACAACACTTACATAACAAGGATAAAATTTTATTTATTTAGTCTGTTGAAACCCATATGAGCACATGGCAAATAGTTAAAACTTAAGGTTTAATATAGTGCCTATCTTTATTTCACCAATTTGGAGTTCTGCTACACAGTGCCTCTAGCACCGCCATTGGGTCAGGGTATGTTTTTCCTATAATCTTTGAATATTTTGAACTAGGAATTAAATTATTTTTTCACATGGAACTCATGACTTAATTTCCTTCATATCACTTCCAGTTTTGTTAACCCACCCCTCAAATTTGTTTTTTGTTTGTTTGTTTGGGTTTTTTTTTTTCTTTCAGTTTTTACTTAATGTGGTTCAGATGATTTTAAGACTAATCTCAACAAAAGTTATATATGTTTGTTTTTTCTTCTTCCTGAAGCACACCAATCAATTCATGGTGCAGCTGCCAAACAGGTTGTGAGCCACGTCTCGTCAATGTCTTGATGGATTTATATTAAACTCAGGAACCATTTGGAGTCCTGTCAATGCAGAATTAATTTCCATCCATCATTTCAAAATTTCTGCCATTACAGAAAATAAAATGTTTGGCTTTGTCTAAGCAACACATATTTCTAGAACAAATTTGCCAAAGACATAATACCCTTACCAAAATTATGAATTAAGCCTTAAGTTATTTTACATTTTATGTAATGATAGAAAGCAAAAAAATTAGTTTTAACAAACTATGATCACATTTTACTTCAACCATTTTTATAACTTGTTGGTGTAGATTCTCAATCATCCAGGGCATGGTAATTCTAAAAAGCTTGAGTTGAGGCAACTTGACTTTTTTTGTATTTTTTAAAGACCTTTCACTTTTAATACAAAAAAAATTGTCAGTTAGAAAATCTGGTGGAAAGTTCCAGCTTTATATAGGCTGAGGAAAAAACTCTCAAGTCACATGCAAATACCCTGTGTAATGTCTGTACATTGCTGTCCTCAAATGAGTGACCCTTGTCCTTGAGATGTACATGTACTGCTGAGTCTTGACCTGAAGAGGTGACTCTCCTGTGTTGTGCCATCCGATTGTGCAGTTGTTGTTTAGTTTCTCCTATGTACAGGTCTGAGCACTCAATGTAACACTGGACTGCGTACTCAACGCCGCTCAGCTTCTCTTTGGAAGTTTTGTCCTTGGGGTGAAATAGTTTTTGTCTGAGGGTGATGTCATGTTTAAAGAAAATTGTTCGAAGTTCCTAAGACACTACTGCCATATATGGAATGACAATATTTTTTCCCCTGCTTTTCTTCTCCTCTCTGTTGGATGTCGTGTTGTTACTTCTGGAACCTTTTTTGGACTGTGTTGTAAACATGGAGGAGGATGGAAGTCTCAGTATTGAAGTCTACAGGAAACCAACACACACTGATCAGTACCTGCTTTTTGATTCTCACCACCCTCTGGAAGACAAACTGTGTCATCAGATCTCTGTATCACCGGGCTGAAATTATTCCCACCAAGATGATGGGAAAAAAAAGAACAAAAACATGTCAAGAAAGCTCTGCAAACCTGTAGATAATCAATCTGGGCTTTTGACAAATCAGCAAAGAAATCCAGAAGTCCACTTACATATCAAAGACAAGGGACACTCATTTGATGACAGCAATGTACAGATTCTGGACAGGGAAGAGAAATGGCTTGAAAGAGGAGTAAAAGTGTGATCTATGGGAAGAAGAAAAAAAACAACATTAAACCGAGGAGGCGGTTTAAGGTTTCACCTTTCAAGCACTTACAAGGCAGCTCTGGATCTCCTTCCAAAAAGGTTTCACTCCTCTTCACAACTTGATTCAGGTGACCAATGCAGACCAGGTAAACAACCCTGGAACAGCACAGCTTTTACATGACCTCTGGGCCAGTTAAATAATTTATTATCGGTACACCTTTGTTTGTAAATTACAGTCATAGAATTATTCAAACACTATATGTTGCCCCTTATTTAAATCAGACCATGAAGTATTTGACTGAATAGTCTAGCTTTATATGGGACTTATTGTTCATGTGGAACTGGCTGTGAAATATTTTCATATTATTTTAAAGTAAGCTTGCTTTACTTTGTGATTGTCTCTGGGGCAATTTCCATGTAGTACAACTGCAGATCAGAAAAAAAAAATACTGACGGTATGAAAACTGCAAATAAAAATAAAACAGTAATTTATAATTTTACTTTGACTTGTTTTTCATTGCATATAATATAAAGCAAATATTTGTCATGTTTTGTCTAGCCAGCTTCATTTCATTTGTTAATATACATTAATATACATATTGACTTTCAGGCCTACAACATATTCCAAAGGTTGGGACAGGGGAATATTGGGCTAGTAATGAGGTAAAGCATTTAACTGATTATGTGTTTTGAAACAGGTGATGCCAACAGGTTATTGTAATCATGATCTGATACAAAATTAGTATTCAAGAAAGGCTTAGTCTTTGAGGAGGAGCTCCAGTTTTTCAATAAATGCATGAGAAAAATGAAATGTTTAAACTCCTATCTAAAGATAGAAAGGGGTATAGATATTTCACCCTCTGTGGTGCGTAATATCATTTAACGATTTAAGGAATCTGGAGGTATCTTAGCGTAAAGATTAGCTTGTAAAGATCAAGGGCACAAGCCTATACTGAACACCTCTGATCTTCGATCCCTCAGAAGACACTGCATCAAGATTCGTCATTAATCAATAGCTGATATAATCACTTGGACTCAGGATTACTTTGGCAAATCGTTGTCAAACACAAATATCAGTCAGAACTGCACTGTGCACAAAGGAAGCCTTATGTTAACTGTCTCCAGAGGCACCTGTGCTCAGTGGCATCTGGAATGGTCCATCACACAGTGGAAACATATATTGTGGTCAGTCAAATCATTCATTCATTCATTTATGATTAATCCTAATTAGGGTTGCGGGGAGGCTGACGCCCATCTCAGCCGACTCTGGGCGAGGGCAGAGTACACCCTGGACAGCTCGCCAGGCCATCGC
>JAQMYF010000012.1:37148235-37161118 GCA_030014195.1 Neosilurus mollespiculum | reverse complement strand
AAAAACACTGAAAGTAATATTTTATAAATATTAAAGTAATTCAGTGCATTATTTAAATACTAGTATATTTACACACATTGATATAATTATATGACAGTTTTATGGAATATGCAATTTAAGTGATGTATTATTTAGCATTGCATTGCTTATAAATTACACTGATCACTATATCTTTACTATGCACATCTCCTTTACATCATGATTCTTAGTTAAATGTTATCATTGATTAAATATTATAACTATAATACTATATAGTTATATTAGATTAGTCTGAAATTCTGTAAATAAAATTTAAATTCTTTCATAGAAACATTCACGTTACTGTCATTAGTCGATTTGCTGAAGAATCTTCACAGAAGACAAGTCAAACTGATGCACCCTGTCAACTCTCCCCATGAGCAACTCCAGAATGGAATAAGGTCCAACCCCTCTCAAGATGGGTGTTTCCAGAGCCTAAGCTATGTGTTGAGGTGAGTCTGACTATATCTAGTCGGTTTCTCTCAACCTTATGCACCAGCTCAGAGAGGTGACATTCCATGTCAAAAGAGTCAGAGTAAGTAGCCGAGGACTGACAGAACCCATGCCATTGGCTGCCACCCAGCTTACAATGCACCTGACCCCTATAGCCCCTCCCACAGGTGGTGGGTCCATGGGAGGGCGGACCCATGTCTTCTCTTCGGGCTGGGCCCTGCCGGGCTCCATGGGCCGAAGCACAGCCACCAGTCACTCGTCTTTGAGCCCCTCCCCCAGGCCTAGCAAATGGAGAATTGTAGCTTTTAACTATTTAAAAATGACCATTTGTGATATATGACAATTCTCATCAAAACTCTACGAAAAGTTGGAAATTTGAATGAACATAGCTCAGAGACGGCAAGATGTATCGGAATGAAGTAAAAGGCTTGCTATGACCAGTTCTTTCCAAAATAATTTTATGTTCGTGCTAGTATACCTTTTGTAATGTTCTTATTGGTATATCTTCTGCAAAATTCTAGAACAACACGCTGCATGAGTGGCACTGCAAGTTCAAGGACTCGAGTATAAAGAAAAATGGTGGTAGTACTTCTGAAAGTCTCATAGTCTCATATTTTATCCTGCTCAAAGTGTAACTGTTTGCCCTTTTTGCAGAACTTTCCTGAGGTTGTAAGCTGCTTTACTAATGCAGCATGACAGGTGAAAAGGTTTGCAGGGTGTTACTGAATGAGATCTGTTCTTCCACTGTATCTGACCTCACACTTTTGTCAAAAAAGGAAGAAGAGAGGTTCCAGCAGTGTGACTTGCTGCTTTGCTATTCTGTGCTAAACTTTCACTGAACCTCCCTTGTGGAGCCTCCTTTTCCATTCAATAAACAAAACCAAACTGTAAAGTGATTGATTTTGACAACAAAGAAATCTATGTCCACTACTGGAGACCATCTGGTAACTTCTGTAGACATGTAGAGATGCAGATTAGGGCTCCCGCTGAGCTTGTTGGGGCTGTTAGTGTTTAATCCTTAGCACAGGGCACTAGATCAGAACAGCAGCATAAGGCATAATGAAGATTAATCATCCAATAAAATTGATCAACCATGCAGTCCAGGTACAAAGCTGAAGAAAAGGCAGGCATAAAAGAGATGGAAGAAGAGTATATTCTGTGTGTGTGTGTGTGTGTGTGTGTGTGTGTGTACACACATGGATGCAGCTGTATTACAGGTGCAGCTCTCGCTGTTCAGAATCTAATTTTAAATGCTAATACAACCATCAGTGTTGAGAAATGACTGACAGCCCTTGCACATAAAGTGTTCTGATACTGAATGCACATGCAGCAATTATACTTGCTTAGCTGGAGATGCTCACTCAAGGCCATTGAAAGCATAGTGAACCTGCATTGCTGCTAATTAGTAATGACTGCAAGTTTAAATACTAACTGTTTTCAGGTGCTAAAGAGAAAATAGCTCATTATGGTAAATAGCCATTTCATCAGCACGACACTGATAGCTAAACACACCTCTGACACCATGTGTGTGATGATGCAGTGTTTAAGTCTGTGTTGAATTATTTTCATTGTTTTTCAGTAGAAGGTTTCTGATGTTTGCTATCTTAGTGATGTGCAGAACAGGTGCAGTAATTGAGTTTGATTAGCTAATAAGCTGGAGATGCTAACTGGGTTAAATGTACACTTTTTATAGGCAAAACATTTAATGAGTTTAGTTACCTAAGGAAGATGTAGTTAATTTGTTCACACCTTGATTATATACAGTGGGACCCATACCCCCATGTTAATAGGGTTAATCTGAAGACAGACTGGCTCAGTTACACTGTGCCGCATTTTCAAAATGGATGCTTGTAGAAAAATGTTCCCTATAAAAATAAAGCCTTAAAATACTGGCCCATCTATGTCTTTTTTTAATTATTATTTATTTATTTATGTTCTTTCTTTTTCTTTTTCTTTTTTTGGGTGATGCATATATAAAATTAAATTCAAGACCCATGTAGGCCACAGAGGGATTAATATTATGATTAGCATTGAGGTGTTGGGCAATGTGTGTGATGCGTGATTTGCTTTCTCACACTTGAAGTTACTTACAGGCAGCCCAGGATAAGTGTGCAACTGTGTGATAAGGGGAGCGACATAGGTGAGAAAAGGTGGAAACAAACTCATGACTAAAGTTTATAAGCTAAAAATAAAAGACTGTGTGAAGATATAGAAACGATTCTGATTATCATCCTCATAAATATATTTGCTTGCATAACCATGAACAAATATGTGTTAATGTTAGCTTTCTTGGTTTAATGCATATTGTTTATTTCTAGCTAGTTTTCAGAAAAATGGATGTGTAATTTAATTGTCATCTCTTTAACATGTGGCTCAACCATATGGTTATATATATACTCATCATATTATCATCATTATAATTACATGTACACGGTGGTATACTTAATGCACTGCTTTTCCAAAGTAAGTCACCATTTGGATTTAAATAAGTAAATACTTAAGAGCTTTTGATTGGATAAAACATTAAAAAATATAAAAAAATATATATCCAGGAACTCCAACACTGTTCCTGGAGTGCAACCTTTCTACAGGTTTTATCTCCAACCTACACCTAACACACCAATTTTAACTGATCAAGAGCTTTTAAAGGTAATGATCAGATGGTCAGGTCTGCATGATTAGGGTTGGAGCCACAGTCTTCGGGAAGGTAGCTCGCCAGGAACACAGTTAGAGGCCCCTGCTTTTTATTGAATGGTTACTGTAGTGCAGGGGTCTCCAACTTTGTTCCTGGAGTGCTACCTTCCTGCAGGTTTTATCTCCAGTCAAAATCTAACACACCTTTTAGCTGATCAAGAGCTTCTTAAGGTAATAATCAGATGATCATGTGTGCAAAATCTTCTGGAAGGTAGGTTCCAGGAACAGGGTTGGAGACCACTGATGCAGTGACTAGTATGTTTCATCTGGCAACAATTCTTTTAACCCTAACTGTGGGTAACTCTAACAGTGAGTATCCTCTCTTTTCTTGAAGAGATATATTAGAAAGTCAAAAGTATTGCTCTACATTAAGCAAAAGTTTTACTTTGTCATGTTTAGGAAGTTCTTCACCAGTCACAGGGTTTTTACACAGTTTGAAATAGTCCATGGTGACCTTTCCACTGGTTTCAACACCTTTGTTCCATGTATAAGGTAACAAAAATCCAGGCTGTGTGGTGTAGTTTGGGTCAATCTTAAGAGTTTGCTTTGAGCTGTTCACTGGCTTTATATAAGCTTTCATTGACTTCATGGTTCAGCAGAATTTTATGGACTGTTGGCTAAGTTTCTCCAGACTTGCCTAGTGCTTTTAAAAATGAGTTTAGCGCTTTATTGACTTCAGTGAATTTTGGACTGCCTGTGATAAAAACGGCTTGTTGTTCAGTTCATTTCTAAGCTAGCTTTACTGTAAGATTGTGTGGCTTTTCATACAAAGGCAAAATTTCCTTAAATATTCCTCAACTCTTATATTTGCATGCCTTGTATTTCTGTTCAAATTTGTCTTGCTGTGCAAACCACTAAAAAAACCTGAAAATGAAACATTTAAGTTGGACAGACATCTAATTTACCACGAGTAACATTGTATTGACACTGGTATCTTATGAAATTCACAGTTTGAATAAAGTGCCTTTTTAACATAAAAAAAAATGTCAAGGTCATTTTGCAGCTTTCTTTGTATTTTCTGGGATGGCAGTTTTGTTAAATTTCTAGGATTTCATTCTCAGTGACCGCAAACCTGAAGTTTTTGTTTGACATTTCTAGTAAAGCATTATCCACTCGGACTAATGATTTTTAATACAGAAATAGCGGACCAATCAGAGTGTTCGAATCACATGCAGTATATGCTAATGGTCATTATTCTTAACAGTAAACTATAATTTAAAATTAGTACAACAAACATAGCCTTACATGCATTTGTGATTGTAAATCTATGCCATTTCTGAATTGTCATATACAAAGCTATTTGTGTCAGCCATTTTGTAGGGTCTGAATTCTCAACAGATAAATTATATTTTACCATGTTATTACACATTTATTTAATGTGACTGGTAAGTGAATGGGCCCCTTTAAATCTAATGTACAACTAATGCCCACAACACTCTAAATTAACTTAAAAAAAGCTTAAAAAGTATCTTACCCTTCTTATTATCTTAAGAAAACACTGACACTGCACACATGGGTGTGTGGTCAACAATTTCTTTGAATTATTTATTGATTTTGCAGAGTTTATATGCACAGACATTCACTGGGGTAAGGCAACACAGGACTGGTCATTTCAAAGAATGTGCGACTTGTAGTTCACAGGATGGGCTAGTCAGAGTGTGGTCATCAGTAGGTGCACATTATGTTCATCTGTGAAGGTGTTTTTTTTTTTTTTGGTAAATGTGCACCTTTTGTTTACAAAAAGCATTTAAAAGGAATGAAAACAAATAGTGTGCTCCTAATTTTACCTAAAAAAGCTTTTAATGAGGTGTTCTTCCTTGATCATATGGTTTACTAATATTTCCTGATGCACTTTCATCCTCATTCTATTCTAAAAGCTATATCTAAATATAAAATGTGATTTTTTTAAACTTCAGTTTAAGATTTGGGTGGCACCTTGGTGTAGTGTTTGGCACGTCCGCCTCATAGTAACAAAGTCCTGGGTTTGAGTGCCAGGCTTGGGCATTTCTGCACTGCAAAAATTTTCTATCTAATCAAGATTTAAAATCTTATCTCCAGCCAAAATGTTTTTTTTAAATCTTTGTTTTGTGAATAATATACTATGTAAGAACATTCATTTTCTGAACCGCATAATCCTAATTAGGGTTGCGTGGAGGCTGGCCATCTCAGCCAACTCTGGGCAAGGGCAGGGTACACCCTAGACAGCTCGCCAGGCCATCGCAGGGCAGAAACACGCTGACGGGAGTGTCAACTTGATGATAGTGGGGCTCAGTCGGATCAGTAAGTCAGCACCTTATCACCAAGCCACCACTGTCCCTATGTAAGAACAGAATGTGTGAAATTATTAATATTGTTCTTGGTTAGTTTGTATCCTCTTAAATCAAGATAAATTTTCTGTCAGTGCAGTAAGATTATAACACAAAAGATTATTGTTTAAAGAATATTTTTCTTATTTTAAGAAATTTTACTAAGTGTAATAATTTTACTGCACTGTCAGATGCTTTGACTTGATTTAAGAGGATACAAACTATAATCAAAAAATATTTTTAAAACAGTATTAATAATTTCACACATTCTGTTCTTACATAGTATATTATTCCCAAAACAAGATCTAAAATAATTTTTAGCTGGAGATAAGATTTTAAATCTTGATTACATTTTTGCAGTGTTTACATGTTCTTCCTTTGCTTGCGTGGGGTTTCTCCCAGGTACTCAGGTTTCCTCCCACAGTCTTATCTCATGCACATTAGGCTACTTGGCTTTTCCAAATTGTCTCTAGGTGTGAGTGGGAATGGCTGTGCGTGCTGGCCCCGTGATGGTCCAGAGAGCTGTTCAGGGTGTACCCTGCCTAATATATTTTTAAAAGTATGCTTGTGGTCATCTTCTTTTTAATGTATCATTATCTTCTGCCAAGAAAAAGATAAAATAAAGAATAAAGAAACACAGTCACAAAATTACTTAAATGGGTTAATGCTGATCTCACCTGCTGCCATTTAATTAGATGACTGAACAACTGAGTCAACTAAGTGAGTGCACATTTAAGGCTCTCACTCAGGTGAAACACTGTTAATGGCTCCTAAACTGCCTACTGGACTCAAGCCTACGGGGATAAAGAAAATTCTTTCCCTCGGTTTTTTAAGAGCTTATTTATTAGCTCAGCAATTCAATCTAAATGCACCCAGCTAATCAGGTGTGCAACCGCATGTGGTTAATTTATGATCAAAGCTACCATACAAACCCTTTGTCCAATGTAGTTAAAAAGAGTTATTATGAAATAAAAATAAGGAGAGGTTGAAGATGAGATGTCATCATTTAAGTAAGAAGAAGAATGAATATAATAACTCTTAATGATAACAATATTTAAATTATGTGTCTACTTTGGCCTTCATCTCATTTTTACACAAAGACTGAGTGGTTTGTATTATATTATAATATCATATTATAAAATGCATACACAAGCAGCATTTTAAAGCACTTTTAAAGTGGTACCATACTAAACACTTACTTTGTTCACTTTTCAAATGTGAGACAAAATTCAGCAAAGTCATATTATACTGGGTGTGACTCAGAGACAGGGATGATTTGCATGTTGACAAGTTAACATTTAGTCACTTGCTTGAATAGGAAGTGAGTTGTAGAATCTTTCCACTGGATGTTGGAAAGACATTTTGCCTGTTCTGACACTCGTAATAAATACTGCATGTACTACGTAGTATGCTTGATATGAAGCCTGGTTTTAAATAGAAAGCCCCCACTTAGTGTACCTTTAATTGAAGCTGCTGTTTAGATGTAAGCTCACTATCACACTGTGAGTTAAGTAATGATATGGATATGATCAACTGTAGTGGGTTTCTGTGATGAATGCAGCTTTGCAGAATTTAATGGTGCTCTGAAAAAAAGTTTTCCTTGAGGACAGCTCTAATTATGGCTTTCTGTTTTCACATTTTCTAGTTGTAGCTTTTAGGTTTTCTTTCTCAGCTGTTAATAACAGTTTTTAGGACAATTTTGGCAGAGATAAAAGTTTTAAGCATTCAGTCAGAGACTATTTGTACTAAGCTTCAGTGTAGCAGAAGGATAAAGCATATATTGTAAGACTCATTGGTGGCATGGTGATGTAGTGGTAAGCCTCACAGCAAGACTTCTGGACTCAGTGAAGCCATTGTGTGCGTGGGTTTCTTCTGGGTACTCCTGTTTCCTCCCATAGTGCAAAAAAACATGCAAATTAGGCTAATTGTCCTTTCCACATTGCCCTTAGGTGTAAGTATGAGTGTGAATGGTTGTGTGTGTGTGTGTGTGTGTGTGTGTGTGTGTGTGTGTGTGTTGGCCCTGCAATGGACAGAGTACTCTGATGTTCAGTGTCCCCCGCTTTCACTCAGAGTTGGCTGAGATAGGCTCCAGCCACTTAATAGGATAAATCAGTTTGGAAAATGAATAATGTTTATGTACAAGCTCTGATAAATTCTCTGCTGCATGGTAAGGGTCTTCATAATGTTTGCATGTGCCAGGCATTAATTAGCAGGACACACAGACACCCTAAGGACATAAAGGGCAGCCACTAATCACTACATTATCTAAAACTGCCCCATTCTGCCTGACATTTTAATACTTTGTTTTAGTAGCCACCCCCATAATGGAATTGGCTCAGCTGCATTGGTGGTGCAGAATTTACTGTCTCTGTATGTACAGTGAGAGTGAGCAAGGATACATTTTAGCCTCAAAGATTGCCCATTATAGAGGTTAAGTGTCGTTTTTTATGGTTGGCCGCTCATTGTTGCCCTGGCCAAACTGGCTGGAAGAGTTGGAGGGCTTTGCTGAGACTGAGAAAGAAGCCTGGGAAGAGGTGCATCTGGCATTTGCTCTATGTCAGCACTCTCAACTCCCTGTATCTGATGAGTTATCTTGTCTTGTAGCATGTCTTTATTCTAGCTTTGTGAGGGTATAAAGCAGCACAGCTACTGAAAGCATCCTGGTTTTGTGGTGCCAGTGGAGGGTAAATAAAAAAATACATAAAATCTATACAGTCCTGTATGTATTTACTGTATGGTTTGCAAAGTGCATATACAGTATAGGAAGGCAAATGCAATACTTGATTAGCAATAGTAGATGTAGAAAATATAAAATGTACAGAAAGTTTTCAGAGAAACAGGACACAAATTGGGAAAATATAGATCTCAGTGACCTAGGGGCATGGTAGCTGCTGCCAGTCCTTCTGGGTTTAGAAGCAAAGAAACTGTTGATCTCATGGAATTTTCATGCAGTAAAACAATCTACAAGAAGAGGAAAGATTGGAAGAAGATAGGGTGACATTTTTCCAATCCTCAGCTGTCCAGTTTAGGTAAGCCTGTGCTCACTGTCACCTCAGATTCATGATCATAGATGACAGGAGTGCAACCTGATTGGACTTCTGCCATTGTAGCCTATCCACCATAATGTTTGATGTGTTGTGCATTCTGAGATGCTTTTCTTCTCTCTGTGATTATTTGAGGTGCTATAGACTTTCTGCCAGTTGAAGCCAGTCTGGCAATTCTCCCATGATCTTTCTTATCAATGGGGTATTTTCACTCACAGTACGTCTCACTGAATACTGTTTGTTTCTTGTTGTTTTTTTCTCCCCTTTGTATACCAAAGTATGGTCAGTCTAACCAGTGAACTGGCAAGAGTGCCCAAGGCTCACCAATGCATGTGAGGAGTGAAGGCTAGTACATTTGGTCTGATGCTACAGAAGAGCTGCTGTAGCACAAACTGCTGCAACTATTAATGTTGGCTATAATAAAAAGGTGTCAGAATACACAGTCCATTGCTGCTTGTTGTGTATGGGGCTGCCTAGTTGCAGAGCAGTCAGTGGTGTTACGTTATGGCTGATCGGTGTATGACTTAATGCAGTATCTCATGTAGAGTAACTGGAGTGTACTTTGGTACAGATAATGTTACCAGTAAAAAAATAAACTGTAGTATCCAATGTTTAAAAAGAAAGAGGATGCTTCTGGTGGGAGGAAAAAACAACACATTTTTAGGTTACAGGAGGTAAAGGCAGCTAATTATCATAATACTTCTATGATTCTGTAGTTACAAGGTTGAAATCCAGAACACACTTGCTGTGATACAATTTTGATAACAACTGCACAACCATTCTTTTAAGGCTATGCATCTATACACATTTGAAATATTAGAAACTTAGCAGTTGAAATTGTGAGTTCTATTTATGGATTCTACCGAAATATATGGTTTAAACTGAAAAAGGCAATGTGCATGTGCAAAGCTAAGGACTTAAAGTAACTTGAAAAATTGTGGATAAAGTATCCAGCCCTAGCTTGAATGTGGTTTTCCTGTACATGAAATCAAAAGCAGTGTAATAATTGATGAGTCGGTGTGACAATTTTACCCATCAATTTGAGCGAGCATGTAGGAATATCAATACTAAAGTTCTATTATGTCAGCATGAGCAAGACAACACACTGTGCTGCTTATTCTAGCTGTTGCTATACTCAGTGCCAGCCACTGTGGGGATCAGAAAAGTCACTGCAGCCATTGCCTGCCATCCGCTGTGTTACAATGAGAAAAAAAGTCAGAGCTGGCAGGCAGTTAAGGCAAGCACTTGTGTAGATTTCATAGGAAAGCACTGCCAGTTGCTTGGTTTGTTCTTATGTTGCCAAAACATATCCTTGTCAGCCACAATTTCCTCCCTAAAACTCTGGGATTTCAAATGCAAATGTTTTGTTAAATGCAGACTCAACTGCTCATTAAAATGTCTCGTGTTGTGGGGTACACAGACTCTTCATATATGCTGGTCATTGCAGAGGCTAAAATGGATTGTTTTCTGGTGACCTGAAGTTAGGTTATGACTACAAATGATTCTTTAGCACCTAATTATTGTGAAGCTTTGGGCTCATATAAATCATTCTGGTAAGGGGCAAGTTGTTCTTTCTGCACACTTCAAAATATATGTCTCAAAACTTTGTTCAGTTACTGTACAAGAAATGTTTCTTAAATTGAGTGGCCAAAGGGACTTGCCAAAGCACTTGCAGGAAAATCTTAAAGTTTTTACCTATTAAGTCTTATTTTTACCATTTCATTAAAATGTATTTATTTAAAAAAGAATGCCGTGTTATGAGACATTCGGAAGCAAGTCATTCAAGGTTGTAAAAGGAATAAAACATGATAGGGTGCAGGCACAATGATAAATTGCAGCTGGCACATCTGTCCAAGCTGTACTTTTACAGAAAATTAATTAACACCTTCTGACCAATTCATTTTGAGAATTTAGCAGAACTATGGTATAAAAAGGAACATTTTGTACATACGCAATTTAATATCAATTCATGAGCATCTGACAACCACATAATTTCAGTTTACTATACTGTCAAAAATGCTTTGAGCACAGCCTTTGATATTCTCCAGAATTTAGGACTGATTGAAATGTGGTTCATTCTTCAGTGTGAATAATTGTGAGAGTACATACCCATAACTGTATTTCTTTCTTTTGTACATGGTGATTGGATATTACTGGTTCAGCTGCAGTGGTTGCAGTAATATTTTGCTCCTATAGTTACTTATTTGTCTCTCTTTATTCTGCAGAAAAGATGATTCAAGCAGTAGCTGATTCAGTATGATGTGCATGTATCTTGTGAGTCTGCTGGATGCTAATCATGTCTCTGTGTGGCTAATTGCCATTTCCAGGCAGTCTAACTGAAGGGCAGGATGTGCAGATTGTCATTTCCTTGTCTTTGTTGGTCTGTGTGTTCAGGCACAGCTATGAATTGGAACCACCACCACCCTGCGCACACACATACACACATTTTTTGGAGCTACTATCATATTATGCAGTCTGTCTTGCTCTCATATTCTTTATCCATTTGGCTAAAGCCTTTCTTCAGCCTTCAAAAGAACATTTCTCACTCTAAGATCTCCATGCCAAGAGAGGGGTCAGTGTTAATAAAGAAGCTTTGAGAATAGGGTGTTTACATAATTTTGGAGTTGCAGGAGAATCTGATGAAGTCCCCTTCTACATACCTGTAGATTTATGTATACAAATATGTAGAAATAGTCCTTAACGTTTTTATGCAGCACAATGTTTTTGTGTCCTCGACAAAAGGCTGTTTGTGCTGCCAGCTGCAGTGTTTCTCCTCATAGAAATATTATACGAGATGATTTTCCACGCTCTTATTAACCAGAGTGATAAAGCGAACATCATGATCTATAACTGTGAGAGAAATACTATGTCGAGTGTTGAGTAGGACTGTCATAGTATCTGTAATACAGAAACTGTCATGTTGTTTGGTAATTTTCCATGACTATCAATGTGTCAGTTTTTATGAAAACAGTAGTAAAATATAATAGGTTACAAGAGAATAAACAATGTATTATAGTGACAACAAATCCTGACACCCAATGCTGCAGCAACTAATTGTGACAGCGAGTCAGTGGCTGTAACAGGAGATTAAAAATAACAAACATGAGTATGAACAAGGCTGACCCGAGAAACATGAAGCAGATAACTGTAACACAAGAGATGTCCTAGCATGCCATCATTGGTTAATGCATGCGTACTTTTTGGCATTTTATGTATTGATTTGAATCCACAAGGTTTACACAATAGAGAAATGATTTGTTTTCCCATTTCTGCATGAGGATATTACACATGAATGCTTTACTACATCTGTGTGAAAACTCACGCACTCATTCCCTCAACTGCCAAACAATTTAATTCTACTGTGAGGGTTGCGAGGAGGCGGAAGCCTATCTCAGCCAACACTGGTCGAAGTACAGTGTGAACAGCTCACCTGACCATCACAGGGCAAACACACACAACCATTCACACTGACACCCACACTTAGGGGTAATTTAAAACAACCAGTTAGCTTAATATGCTGTCTTTTGACACTGGGGTAGGAGTACCCGGAGGAATCTAATGCAAGCACAGGGAGAACATCAAACTACACAACCCCGGAAATCGAACCCAGGACTTTCTTGCTGTAAGGCGGACATGCTATCCAGCATGCCCTGTGTAAAAGCTTTGGTAAGCAATTTATTGTAGAAACATTATTTTGTTATATTTCTTGAATGTTTCTTGACGTCTGGCAGCAATGAATAAATTAAATGCTTTGGAAAAAAAAAAGGACTGTCATCTGTGGCAGTCACAGGGTTGTAAAAACTGCTTCCAGTCACTTGATTCAGCCCAAATAAAGTGATTGGTTGGCTTATGTGCCAGTCTAACTACCTACATAGCTCCCTGAACACACTGTGACTCGTCACCCACTGCATGTGACAAGTTTTCCCCCTGACTTGGCAGACTTCTTGCTAAAACTAGCAAACCAGTAGACCATAGATATATAAACTGTACATAAGGCTAGACCGCTTATGAACTATTTTTGGATTTCAATGAATGTTGATGTCCGGTAGTAGCAGAAGTTGAGAAGCGCATCATTCAACATGAATTAAATCAGGCTGCTCTATTGGTTTCACAAATGTGTAAGTAATGTATGCCGATTTTCAATACATGCATGCAATACTATATGTCTATTTGAAGGTTAGATTGAGATTTACATTTGATACAATTTAGCAATACTACAATTTTCATGTGACTTATAGAGTAATGCATTGTTTATTTATTTAATATTTGTAAGCAATTTGTTTGTGTACATACCTGCTAAAATATTGTCCTTGTGGTCATTGACTTGGTAGTCTAAGCATGACTCACAACATTGTGTATCCTGATCTC
>JAQMYF010000012.1:37135040-37148135 GCA_030014195.1 Neosilurus mollespiculum | reverse complement strand
GTGTATAAATGCTGAAATTATATAAATTATATATATATATATATATATATATATATATATATATACACTATTAAATATAATAATATATAAATTATAGCCTTATATCACATGAAAAATCCAGTAGCCTTCAAGGGTCACATGCTGTAAGTTATTTAACACATGTAGATGCAAATATTAGGAAATGAAAGCTGGAATTTTGATCCCATATTCATCTTTTGATCTTGAGCCCAAATGTGTTTACTGTATAGCAAAAACAAAATAACTGGCTTTACTCTTTCAACCATTTCAGAAGGGACTATATATGCACATTGCATGGACCAAACCTATAGAACTTAGTGGTGGTGCCTGCTGTGCTGAACTTGACACATTTTTTCAACTATTTGCCTTTCATTTTGGAGCTAATGTATGTTTTCATGAGAGTAAATGGATTGACAATAAAATGTAAAACTGTTTTAAATCACACACATACAGACACTGAGTGTATTTGTACAGTTATATTTATTGAGAGGCCACAGCTCTTGCATATAACAACTGTTGGCTTTGATAAGGCAAACGCAAGAATGAATCCACCAGGTAACTGACACAAAAGAGAGAAAGAGAGAGAGAGAGAGAGAGAGAGAGAGAGAGAGAGAGAGAGAGAGAAAGAGAAAAAAAAACAGAGCATTTGGAGAAGGTGGAACCCACAGGCATGCAGTGATGGCTCAGAGTGCAATATACAGCTGTGTATATACAAAACAATAGTGAGATCCCTCCCAGAATGGCACATATCTCTGGCTGTGTAAATAATAACCCAAACAATTGCTTTGAATATAACATAAAAACCAAAACAGAAAGAATCGCTTTACTTTGTAAAAGTTAAACTAAACAAAAATATATTATTTGGTAGTCATTTCTGACATTGAAATAAAAGACGTCTTAAATGAGCAAACAAAAATGGAGCTAAGAGAATATTGCCTTTCTAGAATACAAATTCATATTAGTTTTAATGATGAGGGTGAGACAACATCTTGTTGGTGAAATTCAATAAAACATTCTTTTAAAAGTCACAGAGCTGCAGCACAAGTAAATAATAAAAAAAAACTGTTACTTTTCTTAATGAGAATGTGCAGACACAGAGGACATTTACAGTTAACAATGTTTAACTGAAGAACAGAGGTTCATTTTCAGTTTTGAAGCAGTTGGCATCCACTTTAAAAACAGACAAGACAAAAAAAGTATCCATACACTCATCTTTTACAACAATGTACCATTAATGTATGTAAGAGTACGTCAAAGAAGCGCCATATACTGTATGTTATCGCATTGGACACGGAAACACCTAATAATCTCACTCGACATTGTCAAACAAATGGTACTCCATATTGCTTAGGAACACATAGAAATAAATCCCCAAATAAATCAGTTCCCCAAAAAAGTATTTTTTTTTTCATTCTTTATCATATATCATAACACCGCTAAAATTGTCAGTCATGTTCTTTATAACTCTTTTTAACATTTCTTTTTCTTATTATAATTACTAGCTTTTTCTTGACTTTAGCTCTGTTTCTGGGCATATCGAGCAGATGATGGAAGGTCCTAGGGTGACTAATTGAAGTAATCAGGGTGGGTACATGCATCTTTCCAGGCTATGGGGAAAGGGTAGGGTGGTGTAGGGTTCAGAGAGGTTCAGGTTAAGAGCACACTACATGGCTTGGTGCTCTAATCATCCTCTTCATCCTCTTCATCGCTGTCCTTCATGGAAATGCCCTGCATGCCACCCTCTCGGACTGAGGCAGTGGCCTCTTCCAGAATGAGTCGGTTCCGTACTGTATCATACATCTTGCTGTTCAACGTTGAGTCAAGAACACCTTGCAGCCTAAAATCTCGATATTTTTTCTACAGAGCACAAAAAAGTTAAATACTACTGAACATGCTGAACAAGACAGATTTTTAATGATGATATATTTATAGACATCTCTTTCATATATAATAATTTTCATATATGCTGTATAATTTAATGTTCTTTCAAAATAATTATTTCTTACCAGGTTTGCCAGATCTGATTTATGTGGTTGGGATCTTGATAAAATTTGCTGGGTTTATCACATTTTACAACTTGAAACATTCTCAGTTTATCACCTTACTTCCTGGCAGAGGCAACCAAGTTTGGAGTGATATATAGTGACACTATGCAGAATTTATAATGTTTTCATAACAACTTTTTTTTCTTTAATATCCATTACCCAGCTTCTAACACTCAGTTGTCTTTATAGTGATGACTCTCCCTACGATGATGAATGAGAAGAGCATTTTACAGATATGCAATTTCACATTTATTCCCCAGGAAATGGTCAGAGGCAGCAAAAGAGTTTCTGGTGCCTGCAAGCAATTTAATTATAAGCTTTTCTTAAGGATGACAATTTCTTTAAATTTAATTTTAAATAATCCTGAAGGGTGTCAATAAATTTTTGCGAGGAAATTAGATTATTACAAGTTCTCATGAGACTGATACTAGAGCAACATGTTTTTTGTTATTTGATCCAAAGTTTGGAATTAATATACATTTTTTTTAGGGTAACAACCTTTGTTCGACACAGAGGCAATACATTGCGTAGAGACCATTGCATATCACTGCAATAACTGGAAATAAGCTGAAAGCTACCTGTCATGGATGCACGTGGAGACTGATGAATACGATAGATGAGGAGTTTATTGTTGAGTGGCAACCCAAGAGATACAGGAAATTGAACACAAACTGATATAAGGAAGCATGGCATGCAGCCGTCTAACCGTCTAAATACAAACTAAGCAAATCAGCACGAGGCAAACACCAAAAACACTAACCTTACTGAAAATTGAAAAACTAGCCAATAACAAAGAAAAGAAAGGCTGATGCTATGATGGCCTCTGTGCTCTGTAAACATAAGGCTTTCATAGATTTTTATTTTAGGTTCACACTAATTCATCACAGCATGCTGGCCCTTCAGATTAACTGGACTTTTCCCATTAATTTCCACCCAGATTCCTTGCCCATCCCAGTCTGACTCCCAGAGCACTGAGCATGGAACTTTTATGGTGACCAACCAGAGCAGAGTAGGCAGAGAGAGTGGAAAGTGCATAAATGGGAGAAAAAAGCAAAACAGGCTATCCAGCACGTGAACTTTACCTCAGCGTTTCAGGGGGGAGGCGGGGAAGCAGATTGATTACGAATTGTACTTTGGTCCGCCACTAGTGTCCGATATTAAAACTTAAGGACTGAAAATGGGTATAATATCTGACCTTTAAATATCTTGGGCTGAAATTTCTCTGTACAGATCTTGTACTTGATTGATAAGAACTTTTTATTCTATGTAACTAATTTTCTAATGTCTAGCATTGATTCCAATAATTCTATGAATTATTACTCAATAGTAATGGAAGGTAAATCGGTTTGTAAATTGAAATGAAATTAAATACTGTATAAATCTCATGTTAAATAAAACATACCAAAATTCCATTCCCATGGAAAGAAAGCACTGACTCAATTACTCACTCACTCATTTGTCAAGCTGCTTTATCTTACTAGGGTTGTGTGGAGGTTGAAGGCTATCTCTGCCAACACTAAGCAAAGGCAGGGTACACCCTGAACAGAGCTGTTGGATCGGTTTTATTTAATTAAGTTGCTTCATTCCCATGTACACAGTACCTTTACAATCCTGATGAGAATTTTGAGCTGGTATACATGGAGCTGTTGGTCCATTCGATCAGTGAGCCAAGTCCCAAGTAGATTCATGGTGGCTGTATACCATTGCTGTAATGCACACAAACACAGCGTTCTCCAGCAACACACACACACACACCCACACCCACACCCACAAACAAACCCATGCAAGAGACTAGGGTATCTAAACATATATAGTTGTATATATCCATTAATATTGCATACATATGCATACATGGAGTCATGCTACAGTACTTGTGATGTACAGTACTGCATGTGAATGCTCACTGTCAGATACATATAAGCACATCCACACCTCTCTCTCTCTCTCTCTCTCTCTCTCTCTCTCTCTCTCACACACACACACACACACACACACACACACACACACACACACACACAACACACACACACAACTGGTTTTCAAATACTACTGTTGTATCATTCGCTCCCTCACTGTCTTTCTTCATTTGTTTGGCTAATGTCATTCCTCAGCCTCCTAAGGGATCATTTCTCACTCTATAGCCAAGATCTCTACGCCAAGAGTGGGGTCAATGTTAATAAAGAGACTTGCTCTAAGAACAGGGTGTTTACACAGTTTTGTAGTCGCAGACGAATCTGTGATGCAGCCAAGTTCCCTAGTGATACAGCTGCAGTACAAAATCTAACCTTTAGATTTGCAAACACAGCTAACATCAGCACTTGCCTTGTGGATGTATATAAAATATAATCTGTCTCTGAATAAAGGTCAGGCGTTGACACAGATCATTCACACCATCTTCCATTTTACCATTTGTGTCAGCTAAATTAACGTGTACATTACAGGTTAGTTAAGGTCTGCACTGTGAGGTGTATGTGTGTGTGTGTGTTGGGGTGGTGGGAATAAAACATTCTCTGACTGGGGGAAATAGGGTGTAAGAGTGTGTCGACATCGATCCTCATCTGCACACCCTCCTTTGTGCCTCCCCCAAGCATATTTGTAGCCTTGTTGACATTTTCATCTGCATCATGTGTAATTTATATAACAATAATGTTGTGCCTGTGCACGTTCCCAAATCGTGTAAATGCAAGCAGCGAGAAAAAGAACAAATTGCTTTTTTAAATTGCCCAGACAAGTATCCTGCCTTTACTCAATAAAGACAAAGCACACAGTTTTGGCAGGAGTAGGGGCGGTAAAGACTTATGCTTTCACAACCCGGAATATACGGGTTATATGTATGTGGGTTAAAACATTTGTACTTTATTTACATAAAAAAAATTATTAACCTACATCAACCAAAAATGGTAGGGTGGGTTAATATGGTTATTATACGTTCAGCATACAGATAGTGAAGGAGATTTCCTCTCTTCAGGCTTGCTCATTAGGGATAAATAGGGTTTATAAATCATAAGCACAAAAAATTCTAAGCTATAAATTTATACCAAATTTGGTTAACTACATAAAACTGCTTTATAAAAAGCCCTATGCAAATAAAACTGAATTTAATTGTATTGAATTGAATATTGGAGCAACATCATAGATTAAGTGCAGTTGTTGCTCTGAATTATGGTATGAGTTATCAGCATTTCTAAACAGACATACTTCTTAAAAAGGAAACATCTGTAATTAGAGCATCCACATTCAGATGGAGCAGATGTTTTGATAATGTGAAAAAAACAAATGCGTATATAATTCGTATGCAGTTCTTAGTAGAATATAAGACCATATGTCTGCCTGACTCATTTTAGTTCACAAGTACAAGCAATAGAGTTGGTTTAATTGGAACCATTTAATATCTTGTGTAGAGACTCAATTAAATTATTAGTAATAAAAATAGAGGTTGCAGTGGATCTGCGGAACATGATTATAAGATGGAATATATCCTAGATAGAATAGCAATCCTTTTCAGGGCATTATGAGCACACATTTACATGCTAATTCGTACCTAGAAAATTTACCGATTAGTCTAATAGAACCTGGAAACCCACGCAAACCTGGAGGGAGAAAATGCAAAGAACCTGTAAAATTAGTTTAGGATTGAACTAATGACACTGGAGCTATGAGGCAGCAACATGACATCTACAATAATAATAATAATAATAATAATAATAATAATAATAATAGGCAGCGCAGTGGCTCAGTGGTTAGCACATTCCCCTCACAGCAAGATGGCCTGGGTTCAGTTCCCTGGCTCGGGGCATTTCTATGTGGAGTTTGCATGTTCTCCCCGTGCTTGCATGGATTTCCTCCTGGTACTCCAGTTTCTTTCCACAGTCCAAAAACATGCACAGTAGGTTGGTTGGCAGTTCCAAATTGACCCTAGGGGAGAGAGTGAGTGTGAATGGTTGTACATTGACCTTATAATGGTCTGGCGAGCTGTCCGGGGTGTATCCCGTCTTCGCCCAAAGTCGGTTGAGATGGGCACCAGCCTCCCCACAACCTTAATTAGGATTAAGCAGCTTAGAAAATGAATAATTCAAGAGATTCTTTCATTTCTGATTGGTTTAAAGCTGTTGCCAATTAATTGGTACGATTATTGCAAGACTGAGATGCACCAATGTCCCTCCTCATAGATATCATATAAGATAGAGACTCTGCACCCCACAGCAGATTGTTGAAGCACTGCAGCCCTGAGCTGTAAACTTCTGTTTATTTTCTCACTATTTTTGCTGCTGTAAGCATAGAGATAAAGATAGAGTATTACAACAGCATAAATATTGAGAAAATTAAATGGACTTCACAGCGCAGGGCCTTGGTGCATTAAACATGGCGGAGCTGATTGCTACAGGGTGTATTTTATAATGTCTATGTCTTCATCTCTCCACTGTCGTCCTATGCAAAACAGCTGCTGTTTTTGTAAGACTTCCGGCATTGCAAAAAACTGATAGTCATGTTTGGTGGAAGAAAAGGGTTTTACTCTTTTCTGTTTAAGATGAATTGGAAACTGCACTAGCCATATAGCATGCTAACCTTGAGTTATAGAGCTCACTGATGCTAACTAGCTCGCTAGCAACATTGTAACATGACTGAAAAGGACATATTAAAATACTTTACCTCTCTTTATTAACTTACTCTGTGTACATACAGTTTCAAAAAATCATATTTATTCATATTATTAGAACGAAAATATACATCTGGGTGACTTTACAGAGTAGCTAACATTCCTCTACACTCTAACAGCTAACAGTCATCTTCTTTATTCTCACAAACTTCTTCCAAGTACCTAGCTTCACCTATTTGCAAGAATATTTATCACACACCCATACTATCTACTTATATACTTTGTATGAATATTTAGAACATTTCTGAATGAATAATACAACAATTATAGAATTTGGTTCTTGCATGACATGGAGAATTATTCAGTCTCGAAGGGTGGTATCCGCCGAGGCCAAACTGAATCCACTGAGGCCACATCATACTTTGCCTCCTTCAATAATTGCTTATTGTTATTGTTATTATTATTATTATTATTATTATTATTATTATTATTATTATTATGTTGAGTTAAAAATGAATATATATGCAGCAGAAGAGGGTCGGGTGGTGCTGGCCCAGTCAGGCAGATTAGGCTCCTCATCAGCTCAGGTATCCTTGCCCCTTCTACACGCAGCCCAGGCAACGAGTGGGATTTCTCCCAGGAAGCACTGCCTAGTTGAACCCACCAAGTACTTTCCAGAGGATATGAAGACTCCCCAACACTGCAGCATTCTACATTGCCCAGACTGTCAGAAGGGCTGTGCTCCTGGTAGCAAACCTTGGTACTCCCTTGACCTGTGGTAGTAGGGCACGAGTTACCAAACCAAGGGCGCCGAGATTAATGCGGAGTCGGAGGACTGTGTACTGTGGATGCAAGCGAGACATTTCAAAAGCAAGGTCTGCATGTTTCTCTTGAATCTTGCCAATAACATTACTGTCAAAAGGGACAGAAAATTCAATAATATAAATGACTTCATTGGGTTTGTCAAACAGGACAAGATCAGGTTTGTTAGCTTCTATTTTTCGAAGGCTGTAGATGGGCATGTTCCACAACAGTTTGAAGCTATCATTTTCCACGCCCTGAACATGTTCAGGACCATACCAAGGCAGGACCTCGGAGTCAATGCCACAAGCATGGCACAGGTGGTAGTAAAAGGAACAAGCCATGCCATGCCAAGCTATGGAAGTCCTTGCTTTCATAATTAATCTTGATGTGCCTCACCAGAGGATCATCTGACAAATAAATGCAAAAGTGCAAAACAACATTCGATCATGTAGAGCTTCCACATCAACCAATTATTATTATTATTATTATTATTATTATTATTATTATTATTATTGTTATTATTATTATTGTTATTATTATCATGATTATTGTTGTTATTATTATTATTATCATTATTATTATTAAAATTTTGTTGTTGTTGTTGTTGTTGTTATTATTACTATTATTTAAATTATTATTATTATAAAAACCAACAATAGTAATCACAGCTAAGGTTGGTGTTTTCCTAGTCTCTTCTGTATGCTTGTGCGCAAGTGATTGATCTAATTATTCAGATGTATCCCATTGTCATATAGGTCTTAGCCTCACCCGATAGCCACCAGTAGAATCAGTCACCCACTCAACTGAAAAAGATTAGATGTTTCAAATGGATGCTTGGAATTTCCTTGTAGCAGATTATAGAGCATTACTGCTGCTCAGCCAATGACTGAATATGTGACAGCTGAACACCAGAGAGGGCCTCTGTCTGTCAGGAATTTTCCAGCTGTGTGTTCTGCCAAAACTTAATCAGATTATACTCCACTCAATTTTACACTGAAACTGTGAACAGATCCAGGCTGAAAATTTGGTTGGCTTATCGAAACCCCTCTGTAGCCTTCCTCTAAGTCTAGGAGTGATTTAAAGGATGATGCTTTGTGAACACCCACCACATGTGTATTAATGTGTGTATTTGCAATATGTAAAAGCGGTAGTTAAGTTTGACATTAGCAATATTTACTTGTTTGTTTTCTGGAGTCTTATTGTATCATACTCATGTACAATAATGCTTACAAGTGTTTTGTCAATGTTAGTCAGTCATTACCTGCAAAACTTAAACTCTAAACTAGTGGTCTTCATTCTGTGGTTTCCTGGTTATAATTATAACCAGGAATATATGGTCATATTCCTGGTACTCCACATTTGTGAAATAAAAGTTCCACTTTGCTCCCTGTAATTGATACCTAATTGACTGAGCTACAAAATAAAAAAATAATAATGTACCAGCAGCTACTGACAGTTAAGTGATTAAATGCTGGGTAAGTGAAAGGAATTAATATATGACTGTTTTTAATTTATTTTCTAGTCCTTATTCTGTCTCAACAACTGTTTTATGTAGCACATTGTGTTTGTGGCCTCGACAAAAACCCGCTTGAGCTATCAGCCCCGGTGTTTTACCTCATAAAAATATTATTTGACATGTGATTTTCCACTCTCTTATTAACAAAAGTGAAAAAGCAAAAATGACTATCCATAAGTGAAAGAGAAATACTGTGTCGAGTGTTGAGTAGGACTGTCACGGTAACTGTAATATAGAATGTCATGTTATTTGGTAATATTTCCATAACTGTCAATGTGGAAGTTTTTATTGAAACAGTGGTAAAATATAATAGGCTACAAGAGAATGAACAATGTATTATAGTGACAACAAACTCTGACTGCCAGTGCTGCAGCAACTAATTGTGACAGTGAGTCAGCGACTATAACAGGAGGAAGAAAGCTCCATACATGAGTTCGAACAGAGCTGACCCCAGACACGGAAGAAACCATCCAAGTGTAACATAAAAGTTGACCTGGCAAGCCATATTTAGCTAATGCATACCTTGATGCCTACTTTTTGGCATGTTATATCTTGATATGAATCCACAAGGTTTACACAGATAAGTAATGATTTCTTTTCCCATATTTCATGTGGAGATTACATATGGATGCTTCACTACATCTGTGTAAAGTATGTGATGAGATATATGTGTGTGTGTGTGTTTGGGTGAGAGGTTTTTAAACATTTTATGTATTTGTTTATTTATCTATTGATTTTTTTTTAATGAATGATTTACATGAAATTAAATTACTCATGTACAGTTACTGTACATGAGTTATTAATATCATATCAAAATAAAATTATGCAAGAATAAAAAAAGAAGAAAAAAAACAGTAATTCTAATCAAACCCATAACGATGATTAATTTCAAGAAAATGTTTATTTGAATGGTATGTACAGAAAGTTTTTATAACACAATTATATGCACTGCGTAATTATTTGTAAAGTAATGTTAGAAAATCTACAGCTATGAGGGGAAAGATATTTTTTTCCTTATTGCTGTGTTAAAACATGTAAGATGTTAAAGTGGTTCATAAGTGTGTTATAAGAGGGCTATTAAAGTATAAGAGAGCATACAGAATAAAATATTAATATGGCTAGCATGTATTTTTCATAAATAAATGTATTGGAATAGGGCTAAAAGTAAATACCAAGAACAATACTTTTAAAATAAGTACAATACTTCCGGCAATACTTTTATACTTACTTACTGTTAATAATTTTTTGTGTTAAAATGGTTTAAAAAACACCATTCCAATACCGCTTCTTTATATGAATCTATACATATGAATGTACAGGTGCGCAAATCTAATAATCATAATTATTGTCTTATCAGGAAGGGTTCCTGATTTGCAACATAGTATGTAAATAACAGCATCAGGTTAAATACATCTCATATTTGCCCTTAAATTGTCTTTTGAAACATATTCTGTTTAGTGTCAATCTGATGGGTCCTTTCCTAATAGATATGAACTAATGTTTAAGTCATTACATCATGTGTAGGCTAGTTGTCTTTGATTACCAATGTTGATTATTGTGCTATAACTAAAATTGCTTTCAATCTTGGCCCAAAAGAGATTTGGTGTTTTACTGTGTGGGCTGCAGATTATAAAAGGTTGGAAACCTCTGCTCTAAGTAAACATGGTGAATTTCTTTCAGCTGCTCTTAGTGTGTAAGACATATTTCTAGATTTCTTCAAAGAGCAAAAACTGTTCTCTCTTCTAATGATGTATTCTCAGTTGATTTTCCCAGAAGGCTTATTCTCAGCCCTATGATTCCTCTATTAATGATTGGGTGCTTTGAAGCAATCACAGGTGGTGAGTGAGATTTTTTAGCCCACCAAAGGCTAACATCATTCATGCATCTGTGATTTTTAGAAATATGGCATGCTTGGCACTGAGACGAAAGCATGTGTGGTTCAGTGAGGGTTCAGTATGTGAGACTAGATGCTTTTAGAGTGGAACTAGAGGTCATTGTCTGAATGCTTGTGGTCCATGGCTGCAGAAATCTGTCAGATTCATTCACTGTCAGTGTGTCCTTAAGGAAGCAGCTTTAGAGTAGCCTGAAATGCTTTTTTTTTTTTTTTTTGGTTACTCCTATTGTCTCTCTGTGCTGCAGTCTTCCACTCAGAATGAAGCCTTTTTTTCAAACTCTTTCCACTCAACTTTCTAATTTAATCTCTTTGTGATTCTCTTTATTGGAGTCTCTTTGTGCTCAGATTTTTTGCTGCTTCCTATGATTCATTCTTAACTCATACCCTTTCTCTGTCCCCTCAATTACAATGAGTAGGTGTGTCCAACATTTTAACTGATACTGTGTGCGTGTGTGCGTGTGTGTGTGTGTGTGTGTGTGTGTGTCTGGCAGCTTCAGCATAAACCTCAAAGATGCAGTGAGGCTGACAGCCCTTCCAAATCATGTATGCTGCCTTTGACAGGCCCAATCTCCTCTATCTCTCTGCTCCCTCCTCATTTTTTTTCTTTCTTACACACTTTTGTTCTTCACTTCTTGCTTTCTTGCCTATATATTACAGAATGGATGATTCATCCTCTCTGTTTCTCATTTAAATGAAAATGTTATCATTGTGCTGTGTTTCATTTATCTGGAGATGGAAAGGCAAAGTGTTGAGATCTCTGTCTCCCTCTCCCTCCCTCTAAATAAATATTTGAATTAGTTTCTTACATCAGCTTCAGGATGTTGTTAATTCAACTGTGCTTATTTCTTTTATTTCTCTTTGTGGATCCACTATGTACCATCAAATTAGGATAAATATGCATAATGATTTTAAGACTTTTCTCTTCTATTTTACTTCGGTCATATGAAAGATACAATAAGAAACCTTTATGAATTAAAAGACCTTTACCTGTTTTCCGCTTGCTACAGTATATTGTGTTACGTGAACAGTGATACGGGTTCGGGAATGACACACAGACAGAAGAAAGGAAGAGAGGTTTTTAATTAGTTTTTTTAATTTAAATGCAGAAATTATTTTGTTTGTATATATACAGCATATATATATATTACGGTGGCCGGGAAGTGCAAAACAAAAATACATTTTCAGAAAACAAAAATACATTTTCAGAAAACAATAATACATATTAAGAAAACAAAAATACATTTTCAGAAAACAATAATACATTTTCAGAAAACAAATTTACAAACGACTGCCTTCTTACGGAAAGGGAATGTACCAAATGTGCCTGATACTAAAACTGATAGTATTTCATGTGAGATCAAAGGCTACAATAATAACTAGACCTGGTGGGTCATGGCGCAGGTGGATAAACACCTGGATGACCCGTAAATGGTTATTTTGAACACGGGGGGCCCGGGTTCGAATCCCGCTGCGCTCATTGTAATTATTAAGTTTATTCATTTTATTCATTTATTTTTGCTCTTTTATTCATTTTATTCAAAAAATTTTGAGACACGACACGTTTCACTTTATTGTAGAGCAAAGTGGAGAACCAGATTTCACTCTGAACGAGAGGAGTCGTCTTCACAAAACAGAAGTCGTCTTCTGCAAAAGTCAAACAGAAGTAAAAGGTAAATGTCGGCGAAATGGGCGAAGTGTAAACATCTGTAAATCAATGTCACCAGTTAACATGAAAACCAGTTAAGCCGGAACACCGTGTTAACAGAGTGAAATCTGGTTCTCCGCTTTGCTGTAAAATAAAGTGAAATATATGTCGTGTCTCAAAAAATACCATTAAAATGAATAAAAGAGCAAAAATAAACGAATAAACTTGTAAATAATTACAATGAGCACAGCGGGATTCGAACCCGGGCCCCCCGTGTTCAAAATAACCATTTACAGATCAGCCAAGTATTTATCCACCTGCGCCACCTCTCAGCCAAAAAAAACATGACATTTATCCTCTTTATCAAGGCTTCCTGTTTGTTTTTGTTTTGATTTTTTGCAGGTCCATTTATTATTGTAGCCTTTGATTGCAGCAGTAAACCAACGTTAACGCGATTGGGTCGGAGGCTGTGGATCTTTAACGAGGATGAATGTCTTTTCTTCACTTTCGAGTTGTGAGGCTGCATTATTTCACATGAAATATTATCAGTTTGGTGAGAAAAATATTCCTAATAGC
>JAQMYF010000012.1:37120747-37130863 GCA_030014195.1 Neosilurus mollespiculum | reverse complement strand
TATATATATAGTCTGCTCACCTCCTTCTAGCTGATCTAGTCTTACAGGCTGAATTGCATCATGCTCATGTGGTTAGTGCCCATCCCACAGCTCCCAGATTTTACTCTCATAATAAACAAACAGACAGAGGGAAGCTGGCAGTCAACAGGAGAGAAGGAGAAATAATTACTGCCTCATTCCCATCTATGGCTAACCTTAATATTTTCACCCCATGTCAGAAAATAATTGCCTTAGTCAGAATGCGGTGATGTTTACTTTGGAGGCTTATGCTTCAGGCTAAATATTTCAGAACTGCATCTGATTATCAAGACTTTAAGCAGCATTGCAGCATTGCAAGCATGAGCACCTGACAAGCCGATTTTAAAAAAACAGACAGACAAAGACAGACATGGTAGCCCAGTTTGCATCCAGAGCTAGGTGTGCTGGTACCTGCCATGCTCTTTTCACCCTGTACTCTAAAGGGAATACATCGAGACAGGCAGGACAGGAGGGCACAGATGGAATTACCTGACTGACAGTACTGCAGACATAAGGAATGTTTCAGGTAAAGAGAAAGATGCAATCAAATGCAGATAGACTGCATTACAAAAACATACGCTGTAAAGGACCGTAGACAGCTGTTACAGAAGCCAACATTTCAAAGGAGTTAGACAGAATGTGTTTTTCCACGTTGTGACTTTTTCACAGTATCCCTGTGCCAGGTTCAAAATGTTGATTTAAGCACCACAGAGAGTGGCATAAATAATCCAATCTCTCTAAGAGTAGCAAAGAGAGTAGGCAGCAGTTCAGGACCTGCCTAGCAAATGTATGCAATCCACACCAAAATTTTTTTCTTCCTTTTAAATAAGGCAATAATCTCCTAAATCCTACAGCTATGCTGATAACGATGAAAACAAACAACAGGTGCCTTCCTTTAATCTTGCACTGTTATGCCACACACTTGATAAGGTGATGATTCCTGATAAAGAGCTTATTCCTCTTGTTTTTGCTCTAAGGTATATTATGTAAGCAGAACAAATGTCAAAAACAGTGTAAATGGCCTTGATTTGTGGTCATGAATTTTAAGAATGGCCATCCTTGACAAGGAGCCATCATTTTGCAATTCACAATGCTCTTAAAACACAGCATGCGGCTGTTATTCTGCAGGCTGATTCTCAGAGAGGAAAATGGCTTATTGGCATTTTGGTGTGTAAGGATATTAAACTGGAGCCAGTTTACCACATCTTTTACTAGCAGAACAGATGGCATGCCCATCACAAGAGCTTCCAAGCATATACCACTCTACACCTTATTGACGCTTAATACCATTTCATAGCTTTTTTGTCCTTGTGTTGCACTACCCACACCAGCCTAAAATGGAGGGGGGTTCATACATTATTCTGTATGTGCGTGACTTTAATAATGATGACCATTTTCTAATGGTCCTTAGTAATCCACATCAACAGTACAATGTAATGTTGCAGCAGTGTTCTCTCCATGCGACCATGCCGTAATGAAGCTTCAGGAATCATCAAGTGGCCACTTTACACCTCCGTCTGCCTCAGACCATCAAGCAAACTCAAGAATCCAGAAATCGGCAAGGCATATTTTAAAACACATCAATAGGTCTCATTGGTTTTGCAAACCTTTACCTACCATCACTGACTTGTGTGCAGGGCTTTAGTCAAGTCCCTGAATTTACTGTGCTCATATAGCACAATTTGTTGTCAGCTTATATATATATACTGTTATCAGTAGAGGAGCAAGTGCTTCATAAGAAGTGATGTCATGTGAAAAATCACATCACTTCAGCATGTAATGTGCTGGTCAGGCTGCATTTGTAGTGCAGTTTACAGCCTCAGCTTGCCATAATGAACCTTTTGGGAGGTATAAAGAGTTGTGCTTCCAAAGCCTAATTAAACCTGGCTTTTATTTTATCCTGTCATTTGATCTGCTCCAATGAAAGTTGCTCTCATCATGGGCGGCACCAGCAGCACCTGCGCACACTTGTTCTGCTCATCATTAGAAACTTGTCACGGCAGCATGAGCAGCTCTAATGAAATCATCCAATGCATTGCACAAGAAGTAAATCAAGGAAGAGGATTTGTGCTATAGATTTTATAATCATAAGCCCTTTTAAATGCCAGTATTTGGTTGCAAAGCAATATTCTGTCAACACCACAGTTTAAAGTGGTCAACCAATATGGGTTTTTCAATGGCTGGTAATGACTCAATATTTTGAGAGCAAGGCATCCCAATATGTCAGGTCGATATGTCAGGCTGATTTTAATTTTTTTTTCCCTGCATCTGATAAAATTAAGGAATAACAATATTTTTGTGGGATTAATCACTGAAATTTGCCAACAATATTTAGTTACCATAAATTTAATATCTGTAGTCTATAAATTTATAAGAATTAAATTCTTACTCACAACTTGCAATGCATTTAATATTACAACATAACTTTAACAAACCAAAAAAAAAAAAAAAAAAAACTTCTCAGTAAGTAAAAATATCTTGAGTGTAGTCGAATTGATGTGCTGTTTATTATTAATTTATTATTATTGCTTACGTGTAAGTTATGTGGTCCTGGTTTCTCATAAACACAATGCAAGCAGACAACTAAGGTAGTCGAATGCAGTGTTGGTGTGGCAGTATGTTGCAGACATTTTCTTTTTATTTTTGTAACCACTGAATCAGGTGAATACTTCATATTTCATATTTAAAAATTGGTTGGTTTAGATGTACTGTTGAAATATCCAATCAGCTATATAAAAATCAGTGGTATTGCTCAAGTGTGAACTGGTGGCTCTGTGCTGTGACATTTTCAAAATGATGTAGGAATCACTTCACAGACTTTTTTTTTTCTTTTTTTTTCTTTTTAAATAATTTGTGGTAGAAAGAACTGTCTGGATGAAGGAACAAATGAATTTTCTGTCTTGTACTGTGTGTTTGAGCATGCTCAATCATTCACAGCTCTTGAGGACAACATTTACATTGTCTAATTCTTTACGTTTGTTGATATTTTTGATTGTAATTAATCTATTAAGGACAGCCATGGTGGTGTAGTGGTTCACACATCCACCTTAGAGCAAGGCCCTGGGTTCAAGTCCCAGGTTCAGGAAGGGTATTCCTATGTGTTCTCTCTATGCTTGTATGGGTTTCCTCTAAGTACTACATTTTCCTCACACACTCCAAAACCATGCACATTAAGCATGCACAGAAGACGCATTCGTCGAGTAGGGGGCTTAAACCCAGGACTTTCTTGCAGTGAGGCAGAAGTGCTAAACACTACCTCCCCTTAAAGTAACATAATAAACAGTAATAAAGAAGTAATGGAAGAAGTGCATTGCATCTGCTCTAATGAAAGGCTTGAGAAGACGTAATTTTTGAGCACAATTTTAAGACTATTTGGGATATATAAGTGTGCCAACAGATGGCACAGTGTTGTTGTGCTTCAACACTTGAGAAAGCACAGGCATGTTCTTTGTGATTATTAGAAATGCCTTTACCAAAATGAGCCCCAGATTAAGATCACACATGATCATTTTTATTGTTTTTTATGCCCCTTAACCTAGTAGACACACAGTAGAACAAAGTCACTTTCACTCACTGCATAGAGAAAGATTTGTCATGAGACAGCAAGGCATAGGTGTAGTATACTAGTCATGTTATTTCTCACATTACCATGTTAATTACACCCACACTATGTCATGTCTGAGCCTGCAAAAGTAACATTATTTTTACCAACATGTGCCATATTGTAGATCTGATGCATCCCAACAACTGGAAACAATACCTAGGTATCAAAGAGACTCATTAATTCCTTTAATGTGACAAGTCCTTTAGTGGTTTGTGATAGTCTTGTGGGTTATGATAACGATCTTAGACTGTGGCAAGAAATGGTCGATACCACAAGCTTTGTAATTCTGCATTTATCTGAGCTTACAAGTGTTTCATTCTAGGGTAAAAAGGTTATAATTGAAATATTATAAAGCGGTTCAGAAATGAATGAATGAAATATTATAATAATATAAATAATAATTTAATTATTCGTCTTGAGTAGCATAAAACAGTGTCTACCTAAATTTCCTTAACTACATACCATATAAATAATACTACATGCCCAAATTTACCTGTATATACAATAAATAAAATATTCATGAAAGCACATCCTAATTTACATGTGCTTTAGAAGTTCAGCAGCAGATTACTGAGGAGCGATCTGAAAAAGGGAAACAAAAGTAAACATAAGATTCGGGGGGGAAAATCATGGCTCTGTGTTAGAGATGCTTTCGTCTGTAGTTGCTGCAAAAAGGAAAAAATAAATATAAATAAATAAATAAATAAACAACTGTTTAAAACAAATCATGTGTAAGCTCTATTTATAAATATATATTTTTAATAATTCAGATTTAGGTAAATCAGATGAATTGAATGAAATGTTTTGTAAACCTATAAAATATATCTAACCTCAGTGTGTGGTTTGTCTGGTGAAGCATCTCATATGCAAATGTGCCTATTGTTCAAATGAAGAACACCGAATTTCCTATTTTAGTTTGTGGTTCTTTTTATTTTTTTTCCTTGCACTTATGGTACTCTTCTTTAGGGAGCCCATAAGAGGACACAGAAGAAAATATATATTGGTTTCTCGTGCACACAAAAAACTATCTGGTGCGCAAGAGAAAGTATCTGGTGCGCATCAGAAACCATAAGCTATGTATATAAGTGGAAATACGGGACATAATTGAGCTGTATTTAACCCTTGGACTCGTCTATAAAGACGTTGCAGCTTTCCTTGTCCGGCATCACTGTTATGTTATCAGGTGATCAGGTGACTGATCGAGGTGATAGTTTCTAGTGTGCACACAATAGTTTCTCGTGCACACCAGAAACTTTCTTGTGCGCATTCAATACTTAATTTTTTTCTTCTTCTGTGTCCCCTTACGGGCTCTGTACTTATTACTTCAATACTGTATTTGCTGTACAGTGGCACACTGCAAGACGAGTGTCCCTTTACGAGGAACTTGTTTAACAAGGGACGCTTATGTGGATTTTCTGCACTGAAAGACGAGGAATGTCTCATAACACGAGGATGCCTAGTACACGAGTAAGCAAAACAAAGAATCACTCGTTCACGTGATAATGCATCATTACTTCACCATCTCAGTATATTCTACGTGGAAACATAAGCAAAAAAGCGCAAAAAAAGAGCACACTTGAGATGAGATTTTATTGGTCTATGTATTCATTTATTTTTTAAAAATCATGACCGATGCATGATTTCCGAGTGCACATAAAAATAAATTAATTAGTAAGTAAAATTTGAATTTTTATAGTTTATTTTTACATGTCTTAACCATTACAGTGGGAGGTCAGGTGAGATCTGTTCTGTCTGAGCTGAGCTAGCACTGTGTAACTAATGACATCTATTTAGCTTACTCATTGTTTTAGTACATACTATATAAAAATTTAAGTACTTAAGTGTATTGGTGTATACAATGTGGAAAAACAGACAAAAATGACAAAAACACAGTTAAACTATTTATTTTAAATCACAGTAATGATGTTGCCCCCGGCTACTAGTGATCGTGACAAATTGTAATTGTCTGTCCACTCTGAATAATGGATAACCAATCAGATCATGCCATTCCTGTGTATTATAATCTAATCAAATCAAATTTACACGTATTCTAAGTAGCCATGAATTCAGTTGAGCTGAAGATTTGTGTGTGATTTTTTTTTTATTATTATTATTATTTTTCTTTTTTACAACAATCAGATTTTACTGTATGCAACTTTGATGAATAAAGGCCGATGACTCATCTCAGAACAGCTGTCCTGGAAGAGGATTTGCATGAGAAGCCTGAACTCTCTGGAGATGATGGCAATTAAATGAAAATTGATGGCCTTTTGATTATTTTGTTTAATAAAAATGTAATCAGGAGAAAATGCAGGATGTTTGTGTCTAATATAATACAGGCAATCGCCTCTGGGCGAAACAAGTGCCCTAATCAAATTTTCCTGCACTGATATTGCTATTAATCTAATAAAGGTTACAGCTCTAGAACACTACCATCATACTGAAGTGCACTGTAATGTCTGGAACATTTTGCATGTTGTATCATCATAACATTTTGCCCATTTGACTAGCATCATGACATGGAAAAAACAAACAAATCAGTCTAATGCTAGTAATAAAAATGGAGCCCATACTGCTGTGACTGCCTGAATCTAACGGGTGGAGTAAAAAGGACATGCATAGAATACTAGTTGCTTCCTAACATTTCCTTGTAATAAATCCTTTTCGGCATTTACCACTCACTTCCTTATCACTGGGTTTCAAGGTTTAAATGAATTGAGTAATAATATATATTTACTGACAGTGTTTAATATTTATTCCTTTATTTCAAACAGAAACAGTATACTTTATTTTCTTTTAGTTAAACCTCTCCAGAGATATGTATTTTTTTTAATTAGGACCTTTGAACAGGATGTACTAATTAAAATGTTGCAAAGCCCAATGCATTCTTTTAGAGAGTGTGCTGAATGTGGTAGAAGAGATAATAATAAAATAATGACAAAAATAATAAGCAGCCAGAGCCAGATAAAGTGAGCTGAACCACAGGTAAGGATAAAGGAGAGATAAAAGGAAGCTGGATTCTGTGTGGTGTAAAGAATGAAGAAAAACATCAAACTGTAGTGTAATCATTGACCCTTTCTCATCATTGCACAGATAAATGTTTTAAAAACCATACACCAACTCCAACAAATCTTAAGTTTCATTTCAGTTTTTTCTTTGACATATGTGTACATAAATGTGTGGCTCATGTGTGGTTTGATCGCACACAAATCAGATTGTGCAAATACAAATAATGTATTAATATATTTATTGATTTTGCAAATTGCAAATAATTTACTAATCTATTATTTACAATTGCACTTGCAGGAACCTAAAACTAAAATATAGTTAATAGATTTTCGTGTTAAAATACAATTTGTCGACATCCAACATGATTGCAGTGAATATTCGATAATTTATTAGGCCTTCAATGTTAGGCGCATTTGCATATGATAAATTCCTAGAGTATTCTCATCACACATTTTTGGGAGTTACTACATATACCAATCAGTTGTAACATTAACCCCACCTGGATGGCACATGCAAGCTTCAGTTCACTGTGTGTTCTGACACCTTTCTATCATAGGCAGCATTAAGACTTTCCGCAGTTTGTGTTATTGTAGCTATTCTGTCGAGTCAGACCAGATGTACTATCTTTCGCTCCTCACATACATGAGCCTTGGGTATCCATGACACTCTTTGTAGTTCACTTGTTGTCCTTACTTGGACCACCTGTATTAGGTACTTCCAGGAACATCCCACATGACCTGCTGTTTGGAGATGAGTAGATCCAGTCGTTTAGTGATCACAGTGTGACCCTTATCATAGTCACTCAGATCCCTAAACTTGCTCATTATTCCTGCTTCCAACACACCTTTCTGCCTGATACATTCCACTGTTTCACTCACAAAAATGGAGGTATGAGACAAGAATATGTGTACTTACAGAACTCTTTTGAAAAATGTACATTATTGTCAGAAGTACATTATTGTTCTTTAAGAGACAAAGTGCCCTTTTTGACTAGCAGAAATGCGATGTTAAACAAAAGAAGGAACATTTTGTTCTCTTTCAGCCCAAAGGGGCCCTGCAGCTATTCGGAGGGTTGCAAGAGAAAAGTGGCCAACATGCAAAGTGTTTTATTTACTTAGTTATTAGCTAGTAGTTAATTCAATAAGATACAAAAATGGTCCAGCACTGAAGGGTTCACTGTTATCAATACCACTGTAATGAGATAATCAATGTTATTTACTTCACCTGTGAGTAGTCACATATATTTTTTAATGATAGGGCTGTTTTTTTGAAAAATTTGAAAAATATTATTCACACCTTTTTAGATGTACTGTATAGGCCCATTTAAAATGACGTCACGGACCAGATTTTTCTGTTTTGCAAAGAAGAACAATTGAGTGATAACATGATAAACATCATGCTGGTTAGTTGTTGTGCCCCAAGATGCAAAAGCGTTTTGATAAATTTTCGGCATTTCATTTTTACTTGTTTCTGAAGGACAGCAGCAGAAAATTAAACTGGTAAAGGGCCCCAAAATGAGCCTTAAATTTCACTACTTGCTACCGTATCCATAACGAAACGAAAGTAACGAAAGCCGGAGAACTTTACCAGTGGTAGTTTTTCCCCCAGAGATAATAGTGACTGATGCATCCCATAAGGTAAGTGCTCTCTTTCTATTTGTTTTTTTTTGTTTTTTTTTTTCAATTCGAATGCTTAAGTGACAGCATTCATGGTTAATGTTTTTAATTATTAAATTCATGTCCTAGCCTTTTGCCTAGTGAGGTTTGTTGGTTATCATTTTGTTTACTTGTTTCTTCATCAAATAGTCGGATGATTCTTGTGAAACTCCATGATGTAAAAGCTACTGAATGTGTCTGGAGCTATGATAATTATATCCATCCAAAGATTTGTATACTTTTATCGATTCATACGTTTAAAGTCCAGGTTATTGTAACAGAGGCTAATTATAAATATTCTGAATAGAATTACACATTCAGTTGCTTAGTTTACTCATTTTTCATGTTTTTATTAGCGATGCTGTCTGGATCAGGAAGCTGCTCTGCACCAGCAATCAGTTTATCAATATCTCTATAAAATATAACTTCATTCAAATTGCCTTTTTTTTAAACGAGACTCCGCCATTGTATTCCGCTATGTTTTCCTTTCTTTTGCTTATACAACATGCATGGAAAACATTAATTATAACAGCGACATGAAGCGACTCTCTATACAGTGTCATGCAAAAGTTTGGGCACCCCTGGTCAAAATTTCTGTTAATGTGGATAATTAAGCAAGTGGAAGCTGAAATGTCTTTTCCAAAAGGCACGAAGTTACCAACATTTCCACAAGGCATGAAGTTACATTCCCTTTACATTTTAAACAAAATGATGTTTTATTTTCATCTTTTACATTTTCAAAATACCAGAAAAGGAAAAAGGTTCACAGCAAAGGTTTGGACATCCTGCATAGTTAATACCTAGTAGCACAACTTTGGCAAGTAACACTTTTTGTGGGTAGCCAAGAGCCTTTCAATTCTTGTTTGAGGGATTTTCACCCATTCTACCTTACAAAAATCGTCCAGTTCTGTGAGATTCGCTGTCTTCCATGCACTGCTCTTGTGTGGTCTATCCAAAGATTTTCAATGACGTTTAGGTCAGGAGACTGTGAAGGTCACGGCAAAACCTTCAGGTAGACTCTTGAGGTAGTCCGTCGTTTATTTTGATCTGTGTTTCGGATCATTATCCATTTGTAGAAGCCATCCTCTTTTTAACTTCAGCTTTTTTACAGATTCCAGAATTTGTTGGAATTTAATTGAATCCATTCTTCCCTCTACCGATGAAATGTTCCTTGTGCCACTAGCTGCAGTACAACTCCAAAGCATGATCAATCCATCCCCATGCTTAACAGGTGGACTGATGTTCTTTTCATGAAATTCTGTGCCCTTTGTTCTCCAAACATACCTTTGCTCATTCTGGCTAAAAAGTTCTATTATAACCTTATCGGCCCAAGGACTAGTTTCCAAAATGTATCAGGCTTGTCTAAATGTTCTTTCGCAAAATTCAGAGGTGATTTTTGTTTCTTCTGATGACTCTGCCATGAAGTCCATATTTGTGCAGGTGTCGCAGAACAGTTGAACAGTGTACCACAAGTCCATTGTCTGCGAAATCTTCCTAGAGGTCTCTTGCAGTCAAACAGGGGTTCTAATTTATTTTTCGAGCAATCCTATGAACAGTTCACTCTGATATTTTTTTTTAGGTCTTTTAGACCTTGTTTTGACCTCCACTGTTCCTGTTAACTGCCATTTCTTAATTATATTCGGAACAGAGGAAATTGGTACCTGAAAATGCTTTGCTATCTTCTTATAGCCTTCTCCTGCTTGGGGGGCATCAATCATTTTCAGTCTCAGAGTTCTAAGCAGGGTGGTACGGAGGCGTAGTGGTTAGCATGTCCGCCTCACAGCAAGAAGGTCCTGGGTTCGATTCCCAGCTCGGGCGTTTCTGTGTGGA
>JAQMYF010000012.1:37104757-37118591 GCA_030014195.1 Neosilurus mollespiculum | reverse complement strand
GAGCGCACATGTAGGAGTACCCGACCCCTCCCTGTCCACGCCTCTATTTAAATATGCAAATCATATTTAAATGAACCTTGCACCGGAGATTCCCGTCTTCGCAGGATCAGAAAACCCTTATCATATGGTGCGCAAGAATGTACTGTTTGGCACGCTGTCCTCTGGCATTAACAAGAAACGCAAGAGGTCTGAGTGGGAGAGAGTGTTTGAGGCCGTGCTGTGGGGTCAGAAAGGCGAACACACGCAGAGTTATAAAAGAAGTGGTTCGACTTAAAGGTGGCCGTTAAGCGGAGGACGGGCTGCCCACCGCCAAAGTCTGGCATAGTCCGGCAGGGAGAGAGGAGAGGAGGACCTCACCCCGCTTGAGCAGAGAGTCGCCTCAGTCAGAGGTGACGCTGCTCTTTCGGGGGGAAATTGTTCTTTGCACAGCACAGCCGTGTCCTCCACGCGCTGTGCTGTGCAATCGGTGGCATAAATGACACAGTGCCAGCTTGTAGTTCCCAACCATGCTGTTACTCAGGATGTATGAATCGTGTGTTGAACCAGGAAACCTCGCCACAATGTTAGTTGATTTTGCGCATCACATGTGATCTGTACAGTGATCGAATATAAATGCTTCCTGTTGATATAAATTTATCCTGTGATGGTGCTTTTATAGCAATGTGTGTACAGTGGACAGCGCCGATTACATTATGAAAAACCGGCTCTCGCTACAAACTGCGCTGTTCACATTATAAACAGTTTCCCAGAATCACCTCTAAGTGTCGCCAAAGCACCAACAGCTGCAGAAAAATGCGTACCCCAGCTATGAAGTTTGCGTGAAGCACCGCACATTTCCATGGACATTTCACTCTTGATACATCTGAACTTTGCTGTGGGAAAGGGCGTACGCAACGTTTTTGTGCGTACGCACCCTTTGTACATGAGGCCCCTGGTCTTTTCCTTACCATGATTGTGAACAAGCCATGACACTATCAGGTTAATTAAGGTCTCACACCCCTTTGGCAAGCTGTGATACTTGCCAAAGGGGCTGCTACTAGGTGTTAACTATGCAGGGGGCAAAACTTTTGCTGTGGCCCTTTTTCCTTTTCTGTTATTTTGAAAATGTAAAAGATGAAAATATGAAACTTTGTTTAAAAATGTTTAAAAACACTCCCCATACCTTCCACAATCACACAGACAGACAGACATTTGTTCAGGATGAAAACTTCAGTCACATATAATAAAGCTTTAAATCTGAAATCAGTCACTGCTCACCTATTACATTTGTAAAATGAATTAGACCCAGCTGTAAATAAAGTTTATATTTCCACCTGCAGATGAGGTTGGACAATGCTTCAGTTTTGTACCTAATAAACTTATTGTATAAAATACAAAGAATTAGCACACTTTCATAATATCTTTTAATTGGAAGCAACCTTTTAGCTGAGCTGATTTTGGATTTTTTTCTTTCTTCACATCTGGTTAGCAAACCGAATGGCTTTTTTTAATTTCTTTTATTGACTCACTATCATAACATCCATATACACTTCACCCTCGATTTCCTGTACCCCTATTTCCCGGACTTTGGATTTCCTGTACAAAATCCAGCATCGGATATTATTTGGTGTTGCTGGAAAAATGCTCGGACAAGTCCTGGAATCAATGATGGAAGTCCGGGTCGGTCATGATTTTACAACTTCCCTCCTGTCCAGCCTGTTCCCCTCCGAGTGGATAGACGAAAATGATGCAGCAGAGGGGCATGAAATAATGTCCGATGAACAGATAGTGGCATCAGTGACGGGAGAGCTAAGTGAAAGTGAGGACAGTGACAACGAGCCAGAACCCGCATCTAAAATGAATATGATAAAAGAATGTGCTGATTCGCTCCTTAAGTTTGTGGAAACACAATGTTGTGCATTGAGTGTCGGATAATTGTTGTAAAAGTCCGGGACTGCTGCTGAATAATGGTGATTGACGGACAGATTATGGTAAATTACCATATGGAGTGCATACCCAAACAAGTCTCAAGTTCAGGATACTGAAGATGAAGAGACATGCAGGTAGTTTTTTTCTGTTTATTTATTTTTCCATGCCAAACTAGCTCAGATTAAGTACTTTTTCTGCATTTTTTTTTCAGTCTAACATTTCATACTGAGATGCACACTAGAGGTTTGATTTATGAAACAGCAGGAAAAATGTGTGGTGGCAGAGGAGTGAGCAGCACCTTCCCTTTCTCCACCTTCATGGCTAAAGTGCCCTTGCGCAAGGCACCTAACCCCCAACTGCTCGCTAGGTGCCGCAATGTGGCAGCCCACTGTACTGAGTGTGTGTGTGTGTGTGTGTGTGTGTGTGTGTGTGTGTGTGTGTTCAGTTTAGATGCAGAGCCAAATTTCCCTTGTGGGATTAATATATAGTATGTACATCGAAAACAACCACAACAACAACAACAAAAAAAATATTCACTGCATTTTCTTCACAGACAGGCACACAACTGCTGTGTCTCACTCTGGATACCAGCCTCTCCCTGTAAGCACACGAAAAGAACAAACATAAACACACAGGTGAAAGCCATCAACATATTACCTTCTGTTCTGCCTGACTTTTTGAGAGATCTTGCCCTCACTGGCAAAATGTGCTTGTAACACTGATGTAACACTTTTAAAGTGTTTAAAGTATCTCCCAGTGAAACTACAAGTACACTTTATTTTTAAGTTATATATTACATACTTGCCCTGTGATGGCCTGGCAAGCTGTCCAAGGTGTACTCTGCCCTTTCCCAGAGTTGGCTGAGATGGGCACCAGCCTCCTCACGACCCTAATTAGGATTAAGCAATTCAGAAAATGGATGAATGAATGAATGAATGAATGATATTATATACTTAATTTTAGAAAAGAAAAAAAAAAGTGTTGCCAAACTGAAGATGTGCCTCTCTAATTTTGTATCAATCGATTCCTTCACACTTATGTTCTCACCCCACATTTTACTGGCACTTGGCCTAGCAGACTAATCTCTTCCCAAAATGCCAAAATGGCAGCAGTGTGCTTTTTCAATACAATCAATCGCAATAAATTACGTGAAGGCGGGGCGCACCCTGAACAGCTCGCCAAGGCCAATACATACATAATCAGTACCACTCACACCTAGGGGTAATTTGGAACAGCCAGTTACCCTGATATGAATGTCTTTGAACTGTGGCAGGGTTTCCTTCAGCTACTCCGGTGTCCTCCTACATTAGACTGATTGGCTGTTCCAAATTTTCCCTAGGGGTGAGCGTGAATGGTTGCATGTGTGTTGCCCTGCAATGGACTTGCGAGCTGTTCAGATTGTGTACCCTGCTTTCGCCCAGTGTTGGTTGTTGGTTCCAGCTTCCCTGTGACCACAGTATGATTAAGCATTTCTGCAAATAAATGAATTAATCAATAAAATAGGCAAAGGTCAACATTTTTACATATCTGTATTTTCCCCCTTTTTAAAATTTTTATTATTTATACTTTTTTTTTATATTTGTGTATAATGTAAGAATTTAGCACCTTTTTAATGTTGAATAGGTGCAGTCACCTATTAAACCCCTGCCCCTCAATAGTGTGGCCACTGGGATAATGCAATCACTTCACCACTTTGGAAAGTCATATATTTATAATGAATTTATAAGATGTCATTTGATAAAATTTTATAGAATGGGACCTTTGAATATCCCGATTATGCCTCAATGAATTTTTGATTCTAGAGCAATAAGAATCCATTCATTCATCCATTTTCTAAGCCACTTAATTCTAATTAGGGTTGCGGGGAGGCTGGCGCCCATCTCAGTTGACTCTGGGAGAAGGCGGGTAAACCCTAAACAGCTCACCAGACCATAGCAGGGCAACACACATACAACGATTCACACTTACACCTAGGGGTGATTTGGAACAGCCAACTAGCCCACTGTGCATGTTTTAGAACTGTGGGAGGAAACTGGAGTAGCCGGAGGAAACCCACACAAGCACATGGAGAACATGCAAATGCCACACAGAAATGTCTGAGCCCAGGAATTGAACCCAGGCCTTTATGCTGTGAGGTGGACGTGCTAACCAATGCGCCCGCAATAAGAGTGTCTGGTTTTTTGTTTGTTTGTTTTTTGTGTAGTGTGCACAGAATAATGTTTAAATAATGTCTGAATAATGACCAGCTTTTATATTGACAAGAGATCAGATGACAATATTGAGATATAGGCACAAGCCACACTGTCTTTCATTCAAATCAGCAATAGGTTGTTTTAGCAGGACCCAAGTGTCTGGAGAACAAACAGAACATTTTGGAGCATGTCTCACATTTGTTTGGGAAACAAGTGTTGTTTGTTGAAGCATCTGTTTAATGCATGTTTTACCTCAAACAGAGGGTTCAGCTGGATGCAGTTTATTATTACACAATTGCCTGGGCTTTATTCATTCTGGATATTTTATTTGTCTGAGTGCGCTTCATGAGATCTATGTCCTACTTACTTGTGTGTGTATGTCTATGTGTTTTATGTCCTCAGTTAAAAGTACAGAAATAGAAACATGAACATAGCATTTTGTTCCATCATCTCCCACTTTGTGGTCAAATCAAATGTGTCACTTGCCTGGCAACAAGGAAGTGCTTTCAGGCAAATGGTAAATGTAAATCAGTGAATTGAAACACTGTTAGATTGCAATTCTCTTTCCATTTGAAATATGCTTGTGGGTGTCTTGTTTGATAGCTCATGCACAAAGAAAAAATATCTCTTTAAGGAGAAATGACAGTGTTTCAAATATGTGCCTTAATGAGCACTGTCTTTTTTTTTTCACTAAAGGCAAACGTCACACCCGTTCAGTTAAAAATAAAGCAGATCCAGAAAAACCAAAAATTATTTAGCACTGTGGCAATAATAAAGCTGATGTCTAACTGTTTTTCCCAAGTGTTTATAGCTGTAATTTCCTGTGCTTCATTTTAAGTATTCCTGAGGATTAGGATGTGATTATTTTCAGCTTTCAGTAACAATATTCTTGTTATAATCCCTACTCCTGCAAAGCTGCTTTTAGCTTTTCCTTCATAGCACTTCAGGAGGGAGAGAGAGAGAGAGAGAGAGAGAGAGAGAGATTATTGTAAATTAATGACCTCATCAATGGATGAGGAAAATGGTCTCTTAAGTATTCATTTGAACTTGATTTGATTGTTCTCCAATTTCACCAAGACAGAAGAGAAGGATTCTCCCACAAGGTGACAGAATTAGATTTCCTGTGATAAAATAGTTTTTGAAATGACACAGCATTACAGACACCAGAGGGAAAGTATGCAATGCTTAGTCATTTGGGCAAGTGATATAACCCATTCTGTATAAATGTATGCACAGAGAAAGTGAGACTTGAGTGGGGATTATGTTTATGGAAACTGGAAAATGGTTGTTTTAAATTGTACTGTATGAATAATTGAATTATGCTCAGGATAAACAGCAAAATAAAAGTAAACAAGCAAACAAAAATAGATGATAGATAGATAGAATTGTTTTTTCACCTTTTAATTTTAACGTGTTAAAAAAATCCTGAGTACAAGTATATGAATTAAGTACCTTTCAGGCCGATGCATTTTCAGCTGATTTGGTCAGTGTTATAACCAGAGCTCAGCTTGTAGTGATGGTGCTGCACACTGATGCTGGGTTTAATAGTTTGAGCTGTGGAGCGGATCAACTAAGTAGGATCAGTAATTGTATGCCTGTGCTGTGGACTTGGCTGCAGGCTAACTGGCAGATGCGTTTCAGCTTGATAGCTGCATTCTGTTTGAGCTGGATCAGAGGGGACTCTGCAGCAGTGAAACGATATTAGCCAGATTAATGTGCTTCTATCAATGCCGTTCTTCTACTCAGCTCATAAAAAGCTAAATGGATTATACTGGGCTTTAGGAGCAACATGTTGAGCTCAGTGACTGCCTAGTCTTCTCCTTCTATGGCCTTTCTATGGTCTTTCCTTTGTCTACTCGACACCAGTCTTTCTCATTGGAATCTGTGTTTCTCTAAAATGCTTCACCTTTTGACTTACCATAATTGCCCTGTGAAAGATTGAATTTGATCCCAGTGTGGAGACAGGGCAGGTGCAGAGAAAGCTCATGCTGAGAAATGGTCTGTGTCAGAAGGAGGTACTGTGCAGAGGTTGACTTGTTACATGGAGAGCAAATTGATCTGTGGTGGAGACAGTGAGGGCTATGAGTGGGGTCACTAGGGATTGAAGTATAACCTAAGCTGTGTTCTTCATGTCATGGCTTTGGGTCAGATTAGACGAAGGCATCCATCCAGCTCTTACTGTAGGCAGACTGATAATTTGTTCACACATATTAAAATGAGACGTATTTCTAAACACTTCAGTTTACCCAGGTGCAGCTGTTATTTTTGAAAACCAGGAGCTTTTGGATAGTCGATGAGTTGCTGTGAAGCACAATTTCCACCAACTTATAATAATGGCCCTGCTTTTAACTCATCATGCTGCTTAGCTTTCATTGTAGGTGGAAGCTGTTACAAAAGGCCATAATCATTCAGAAGAGTGTGCAGTAGCCTCTGTGCCCTCAGAGTGGGTGGCCAAATTTAGTGCAAAATGGTAGCCTTTTTTGACAAGTCCTGGATTTTTGTCAGGACTCTTCTGTTGACAGCACAAAATAAGTGATCCATTGTGTCAGCTTTTGGATGATGCTTAAGTTTATAAGTAGCTATGCTCAGCCAAGAGTAGAATAGGTAGTGGTTGAGCACCAGCTACCTAAGCTTTTGACCGTTTTATAGATAAGTATGGCCTAGGAGTGAGCAGCATTGGTGGAGGGAAATAGTCCTTACTCTACTGAGTATCATGCTGTAGTTTGCTCCCCTCAATGTCTTGACCTCTTATTAGCTGCCTCTTATTATTCTACACTTTCACAATTATTGCATTCATTCCATCTGTTCTCTTTCCTTTTTTATACTTTTAACAAGCACACTTTACCTATACCTCTAACTTATACTGTGTTTCTTCACTCAGATTGTAAAACTATGTTTAAGAATAATGAAAAGTAAAGGAATGTGCAGCATTTTGCTCACCTCTAATGTATTGATTTCCTGCAGTCATTACATCAAGGTCATTTTTTTCTGGAACACTGCACTATAAAATAAGTCTTTATGAGTTCTTGACAGGTTGCTGTGGGTGTGTGAGTGGGTGTATTTTGGGTGGTGGGAAAAAGTTTAAAACTGATCTGAGCTCATTATTATAACACACACACACACACACACACACACACACACACACACACACACACACACACACACACACACAAGCTGTTAGCCAGATTTTTATTGTAGTGCAAAATAGAAAGGATATTTAAAATAAAAATAACGAAGCATAATTGCAAATTGCTTGTGGGTCCATTAAGTGATGTTATGAGATTAAAGCTGGGTTTTCTTCTCTTGCAACTATCGATCCTCTCACATGCTGTAACACTGTATTTTTTTTCAGAAATTTTGACTTTCCATTTGCTGTTCATGTCATATGACATAAATACAGAAGCCCCCCCCCCTCCATTTCAAATAAATATCTTCATTGGATTGACTGAAAATTAACCTAACACAACCATTAAAAACCTATTAGGGTATTTGAGACTTTTTAATTTCATTAATGTTTGTTTCTTTCTTTCTATCTTTCTCTTTGGTATGAAATTTTTAATTGCATGTTTGATACAGTGATTGCTAATAAAGCTGATACACTGCAATAAATAACACATACATAAAACAGATCCTTGCTTTACATTATCCTTCATACACTCCTGGGGATAAGGCCTGTAGCATCTGCTTGTCACAGCTCATTGCTACAGCAAAATGTTGGGCGGGGAAACAGGAAATAGTGTTCTTGTATGCAGAAATGATGAGGTATCATCATGCCAGGATCTAAAGAGCTCTCTAAGACCTTCAGAAAGAGGTTATGGATGCCAATGAGTATGGCAAGTTATTTAAAAAGATCTTCAAATGATATGAAATTATTTATCCCAGTGTATCATTGTCAGCCCAGGATTAGACAGTGTGAAATAAAAAGAGATTTTCAAGAACCATAGAATTTAATTATAGGATCTGCAGGGAATGCTTTCAGCTGTTTGTTTAGAAGTCCATACTTTCAGAAAGGGAGTAGACAAATTTGAGTTGTGTTGGTGTTGTGCCAAAAAAAAGGGTGGGAAAGTCTGTGCTGGTCATAAAGAACAAGCAAGACTGCAGTTTGCCAATGAACACATTGATGACATAGACACAAGATTAGGCTTTTTTGAATAATGTTCATTAGACAGACAAATCAAATAATTGTTTGGCCACAGTCACAGTACATTTGTTTTTTATGAGAAGAGCCTTGTACCAACTATGAAGCATGGTGGTATTGATGTCAAGGTTTGGGGTTGCTTAACTGCCTTGGATACAGGGCAACTTGCACTATTGTTTCACCAATATCAAAAAATGCATGAAACTAATGTGAACAAAGTTACCTAAGATTGGCTCCAGCTTCCCCCATGACCCTGACTAATAAGGGGTACACAGAATAGATGGATGGACAAATTCTAGATAAAATCGTAAGCACTCAACCGATATAACAAATGGTCAGAATACAGCATACTGTAAACAGTGTTTTTGATGTAAAATTCCTTTTTATATGTTCGTCTGCAAGACAGCTTGCTATTTCAGAAATTGTTCTTCTCAGCTTTCTCAAACTTTCTCAGCTGCCCTGCTGTGATAAGTAAGGTGTGTGTGTGTGTGTGTGTGTGTGTGTGTGTGTGTGTGTGTGTGTGTGGATTGGAGGGATGGAGGGGTGGGTGCTGCTGCAGGCTTCCAAGGTTCCTAGAGTGATAAATTGGAGTGGTAAATGGTTCTCCTTTTTTGTCCTTGTCATCAAATCCATCTCTCTCTCTCTCTCTCTCTCTCTCTCTCTCTCTCTCTCTCTCTCTCTCTCTCTCTGTGTTCGTGTGGGTACATTCACACATAGATGGCAGATCCTAGTCTCTTTTGGCAGGACAGGGAGTACATGAAGCATATATTCAGTATGTCAGTAAATTTAAAATGTAACACTGCAAAGTATATAAATGGGAGACCACTTTATGTGTGTATGTGTGTGTTTATATAATGTGTGTGTGTGTATATATATATATATGGTGTGTTGTTTCTAAGAAGGCTAATATTGACATCGCTGTGAGTCAATGCTTCTGATATACAATTTACACTTTACTGATAAGCAGCTACAGCCTCGACGGCTATAAACTGTGCTACATTATAGCTTATGCACCAGCTCCAACTGCTAGTAATGAATTATATGTTGCATTGCTTTCTTCCTCATGTCAGAGTAACACAATATTATGTTTTTATGCCTGCCTGGCTATAGTATTGATTGAAAGGCTCTGTTGATCCTTTTGTTGTGCTGTTACAGACATGGGTCTGAAATTACACTTGTGCTTTATATTATTATTTCCTTTTTAGAGTTTGTTGCTTTCCCAGTTTCAGTGCAGCATTTTTCTCACATTGCTCTCTTTACTCGGTGCTGATTTGCTGAATGTGCTCTTAAACAAATCATTTTGTCTATATAATGTACATATGTCTGGATTTGTATCAAGGTCAATCTAACTACTGAGTCATTAGTAAGAGGAAGAGTGTCAGTGTCATCTTCAGACCGGATCTGTGTCTGATTTTAACAAAGATTAATTTTATTGAATATCAGTTGAAATACAAAAAGGCTTAGTACCTAGACTGGGTATAAATGGTCAACATTTATTTTTTTAAGTAATTAAATACGAAATAAGAAATTGGTATGATGAGATCTCAGTGTCTTCATGTTAGCCAATATTTTCTGCTGAAGATGTCTGCTGGATTCAGGTTTACACAGCAATCAGTGATCTGTTGACGGTTTGAGGCATATGCAGTGGTGCTGAGGGAACCATTTGAAATGCAGAACAGAAATTAATTTGTAGTCGAATAGTACAGGTTATGCAGTTACTTCAATTATTTTTCTCTTATTTTCACTTATTCTTATAAGTGCAGCTTGCATTACCACTTTAGAAAAACATGACTCCAGCAAATTCCTTGCAACCATTTTATTTGAGTGTTTAGATCCTGAAAGTATGAAGATGAATTTCTTTTTGACAAGGACTGAAAGGTGAACTCCAGATCATAAATCTGCCTACTCGTAAGTGTCTTCCTCCATTTTTCAGGGTCAGATATTTTATGCTAGGAACTGTGTTTGTGGGTGTGTACACATGTGTGTATGTGGGGAGGAGACTTTCAACAAGATAAGATGACCTTTAGAAGAGATATGTTAACTCCACAAGCCGGGAGCTCTCCATTGTTTATCTTTCACGTTGTCTGTCAAGAATTCAAAAACGTTCTTAAGCTAAATTCACAAAGGAAGAGATGCTATGGATAAAATCAATAGTTCTATAAGAAAAGTAAAAAAAAGATCATTGATTCTTGTCTAAGTGAATCTGTTTATGAATAAACTCTCCAGTATTCTTTAAGATGATTCCGAAAACGCTATGGGCGATGCTCACCTTCATGCTTCTTTAAGTGCTTTCTGGAATACTCTTTAAACATTAATAGGGTCAAACGACAGATCTCTGTCTTTCCTCCCTCTGTCTTTGTATTTGGATTTGCAGCAGTCTTTAATCCTTAAACAGGATTACAAGATTTAGTCCATTCTTTTTTTTCTGCTCCATTTCTCACTATATTCTGTTTGGGAAGCCACTGGATTATCATATCATTATAGACTTTTGATACCACACATGATGCATTTCTTATTGCTATGCTGTAGAAACATCAAATGCACTTTTTTTTTTCCCAGTCGCTTTCCTAAAAAGCGGTTATGTGATAGCATTAAATATCATAAACTAATACACTGATGTGTCCCTTAAAAGTATTGAAATTATTTGGAGCTTGGAAATTTCAGTGTCTGGGTTGAGTGACACATTGAAACATTACCAGTGAAATGCAATTCAAATGGGACTATTGGCCTGGGGTCTGCCTGAGACTGATGAATCATGAACCCATGACCAGAGTGGTAATTACTACACACACACACACACACACACACACACACACACACACACACACACACATGCATTCTCCTCATAATGTGTCTAATATTTTCTCTTCAGTCTGAACAGACTCCTTTGGCTTTATAGGCTATACAGCCAAATGTCTGCACAGATGAATAAAGATTAATGCCTTGACAAGAATGTAGAGCCCCTCCTCCTGTTTTCAGCCATAAACCTGCTTCTTCTGCCATGTCCCTCAGAGTAGATGCTACACATTTTCATCCTGCTGCTCCTCCCTGTAGGACTCCTACATAAAGTCATAAAGAAATCCGCAGTACACTAGCGCACACACACACACACACACACACACACACACACACACACACACACACACACACACACAGACACACACACACACACACACTCATATTTACAGTGTCATAAAAAAGTTTTTTCCCATACAAATGCTCTTATGATTTATGGAAAGGAAAAACTCACCAACATCTATATCACCAATGAGAAAAAGTAACTGCCCCATAGTCACTAAAAACAAATTTGATTGACAAATAGTTAAATTAGATGTCACACCAAAGACTGATTGCTGCCAACACTGATTAACCTAAACATCACATAAATGAAACCTTTCAAAGTTCCCTAAAAGTTCTCAACAAACAGTTCACTATGTCTTGGTCAAAATAATTCCAGAAGACCCATTAAATAAGGTTATTGAAATGTATCATTAGGAAAGGGATTCAGATCAATCTCTCAAACTTTGGGACTTCAGTGACCCACAGTGAGAACCATCATGATGGTATATGAAGAATGAACCTACTGATGTTCATTCTTCTCCTGCTTGCACCTTCCCTCCTTCTGATTGTGTCCCATGTTAACGGCTCATACAGTTAGGGAAAAGGCAAGTGATGCCAGGTGATGTTTCCTGACAGTATTTTCCTCTGTCACAGGTAGGATAGAAAGAGCTGATTTGAGAAGCCACTACTGGTGACACTTTGTTCGACATGAACATTTTGTAAGATTCTAGCAGCCCTCCTGCAAAGTCTATCAGTCAAGTTAATGAAAACATATACAATTTCAGTTTCTTAACTTGACACCATGACCTTATACTGTAGACCAGCTGCAATTTGACAGTGGGGTTCCATCTGCAAATAATAGACATCAGCAAATAGTTGAATATGTGAAGCACCAGCATAGTGTTATGACTGCAAACTCATTAAAAATCACTAGAGAAAGAAATTGTATGACAGTTTAAGAATGATCATGGTAATGGTGATTAGGCAAAATCATTCTGACTCAGTTTGCATGAATTTTGCATGAGACTGAATTAGAAGCACTGTGGTGTGATATCAGTTAGATATTAGTTGGCAGATAAAAAGAAGGTCATGGATGGCATGAGTGAGAATCACAGCAATAAACTAAACTAAAATTATTGGGTAAAAGACATTTTATTCTTTCCTTTCCTTTTTAAACTGTTGACTAAAAGTCATCCTTCTTTAGACTGTAAATGTATAATGAATCCATTTGCACCTGGAACTAATTTAAAATGATACAGGACAACATTATCAGTTGTTTTAAAACCAGTATTGATATGTCTGACAAAATTATTATTGTTAATTCAGGGTCATGAAGTTTCACATCACTGTTTTTAACATTTTTAGACTTTTAATCTAATTAATTATTAATTTCTTGTTGGAATTGAGCATTTATTGAGTACATTTAAGAAAAATCTCACTTTTAATCTTTAATATACTGATGGCTGTGTTTTCCTTCTGAGCTCAGTTAAAACATTTTCTAAAGGCAGAGCTCTATACTGGTGGGAAATGCTGTTTTTCTTACATTTCCCCTGACATTTTGTTCTATTGAATTAATTTAGCATAAGGGCATGGTGGCTCCGGTGTGAGTGAGTCAGTTCATCATCACTGTTTTTTTTATTAGTGATTTATGCTTTGAGTCTTGTGAATTTATGGCCACAAACAACACTGACATTAACATAAAGTTCTCAATTTGCATAACTATAAAATAATATTATTTCCATTACCCGTATATGTTGCATTCATTTGTTTCTCTTTGAGACAGAGAAGATAAGGAAAGTTGTTGTTGTTGTTAATAATTTTAGTATTATTAATTATTTAAAATAACTAATTTTTAAAATAAAGTTATTGTTGTTTTCTGGTATATGCTGTAATAGCAACTGGAATTTTTAATTATAGTTAAAAAAACAGTTTTAGGAATATTGACACATTTAAGTGTTTCTAATTGTGTACACAAAGTCTATCAATCAAATATTCATGAATCTATCAAATGCTATGACATAAATGGGACATTCTCATAAAAAATGCATATTTTATGTCCCACTCTTTATATAACCAATTTTTTTTTTTTTAAGATTGCAGTTTTTTTTTATTTTTTATAAATCACATTGTATAATCACACCCAAATGTATGTAAAAAAGCAACACATATCTTAACTGTAGTTATGTGCATAAATGCTGAATTAATAATGTGCTGTGTCCCCAATACCGTTGTCACTACTTTAGCATCAGTTCTCCAGTTATTACATTGGATTTGCCCATAGTACCTTCATGTGTTGGCAATTTAAGCTGTATATGTATGAAGACAGAAAATTAATACATTTTAGCATTTCGAGCATATGAAGTTACGTCCCCAAGAACTTTGTCAACTCTGTTACGTCAACTCTGTTAAAATCTGTATTAATATCGCTGTAATTTATGATTCAAAAAAGCTGAAGCTTTAAAACTTTCCAGAAATATACTCTGTACCATAGTGTTTATTTGTAGATATTTTGCAAGTATTTCTGTGAAAATTATTC
>JAQMYF010000012.1:37086928-37103158 GCA_030014195.1 Neosilurus mollespiculum | reverse complement strand
GTATATATATATATATATATATATATATATATATATATATATATATATATATAAAACTTTGACAAGGGCTGAACGGTGATGGCTTGATGACTGGATCAGTGAGGCAGTATGATGGTCTGAACAATAATCTAGGGTTCTGGAATTCAGATAGACGTAACTTTAACACCTTCCACCTGCCTATACATTGTCGCCCATGAAGTACCTTAATTTACATGTGATACACTCTTTAAGATTTTCGGGGACACATACGTTCTCATATCCAATAAATATTTTGTTATTCTGCGAGGGGTAGGGTATGGGTAGAGATTACAGTAACAATCCGCAGGTTTGGGTCAGTTTACTAAAACATTGTGGGCTGGAGTTCTTTCTCATATGCACATACTGCTTAGTCTTTCTCTAAGTTGATTCCAAACCTTGGTGTCATACCTTTGTTTCTTAGTGCCAAATACCACAGCTTTCCGTCAGCAGTCTGGTGGGAATCCATGCCTCAGAGCTGTTCAGATTATACACAATATTAGGAAGATACTTTTAATGTTATGGTTTTGTGTGTGTGTGTGTGTGTGTGTGTGTGTGTGTGTGTGTTGAGCAAGGGAGAAAGAAGGGATAGATTAAAGAGACCTATTAACAGTATGACAATATTGATTTGTCAGTGACCAAAATCAATTTTGTAGACTCATTAGTAAGAAAGTACAAGTGGTTTGTTTACACATGAACAGGAACTTTCTGAGACACAGCACAAAAATGCTCTGCCACCGGGCCTTTTCAGTGGGTGTATTGTGATGCATGTGCGTGCGTGTGTGTGTGTGTCAGTTACTGTTTCATCACATTGGATATGCTTGCACTACATTCCAGTATTGATTCTCCTTTTCTAGTGTTTCTACCAACTGAAGAAATTAATCTTTTTGCATAGCCTCTGAACAGCATGATGAATAAAATTACCAGTATTTCAGAAAGACCTCTCTACATGCTAGTTGTGCTCCCATGCTTCTGAAACATTGTATTAATGTGGAAGTCATGTTGGCACACTAGGATGTGCATTGTTGTAAATGGAGAATGAGATTGAACTACGGAGTTCCACTCCATTATCAATTGTGCGTGGGTGAACGGAGCAATACTGTGACAAATGGAGAAACTAGGGGGTATACAGCAAAACCTCCTGAAGGTTTTTTTTTTTTTTTTTTGCAGTGCATATCTTTTAATGGCAGTAAAGCTAGGTGTGAGAAGCCACTGCATTCTAATCTGACTGGTGCAAGGAGCACATAAAACAGGGACAAAGCCATCATGTTGCTGCACCAATTCAGCTTCTTGGGGTTAAGTGTCTTGCTCAAGGGCACCAGCAGGGAACAGGAGAGTAAAGACATTTTTTTCTACAGCCTTGTAGTCCCAAATCGGAAGCACTTTGTGTTCACCATTGGATTATACCCAGCATGCTACTGGTTTATAATGTGAAGCCCATACCCAGCATGTGTTGCTGCTCCTGAAAGGTAGAGAGCAAGTTAATAACGCAGAAAGCCTTACAGCATGTGATGATCAGGAGGGTGGTTAATGAGTGAGGTATGGTCACTGGGATGTCATCAAGTTATTGAGATGTATCTATGCAGTGTAGCCAATCATGTTTTGTGTATAACAAAATGTAGTCTTAGTGATTCAGATTAAAAGCCTCATCCAGTGCAAATGAATGATTAAACACAGTGTGCTGCTTGAGCTGCACTTAAGTGACAAACAAGCTCTTTTGATTAAACCTCATTAGTTACCTTTCACTGATACTGCTCTTCTTAGATCCTGAAGGGTGGAGCGTAAATAATATATGAGAATATTTTGTGTGTGCACTTGTGTGTGTGTGTGTGTGTGTGTGTGTGTGCGCGCACGTGTGTGTGTGTGTCTGTGTGTGTGTGTGTGTGTGTGCGTGCGTGCGTGTGTGTGTGTGTTTGTTTCAAGATGCTTTTAACTATTTGAAATTCCAGGTGCCACTGTTTAGCCTTACCAGATAGAAATGTTGATTTTCCTTCATGTTATTCAGTACTAAATGATTGCACTGACCCCTGGACAGTAAGATGATTAAACACAGTCATGTAATCACACATCCCACCCAGGTGACCAAGCCATATGAGGTGAAGTTCATAATCACCCTCATTTCCTGCTCTCACAAGGATGCAATTACGGAGCTTACACTGCCCTTTACCCCAGTGCAATATCTCTCACAACACACCAGTTAAATTCATTCCATTTATTCACTGTGACTCAAAAACAACGGTGTTACTGTTACATACAGGATGGGGATCAATTGTGTTTATTCATGTGTTATGGGATTAGTACTTTGGCCAGTTGGACTGACAACTGCGTAAGTGGAGCTTTAGCATAGTTGTTGAATTGTATTCATAGACTTGCACAAAAGGCAATATAGCCTTTTTTTTTTAAAGGTTTTCTTAATTTGGGCCTAATTAGGGTTGTTTTCAGCCCAGATATTTTTAGGGAGTAGTCACCTCCATTGAAATAACATATTCATATTCAGAATGATCAGCATTGCTTGCGTTAATCTAAAGATGAACATATACAAGTTGTATATACATACACAACATGTATATACATAACCAATATATTGCTCACGCGAAAGGTAATAACTTATTATTACCTTTCACGTGAGCAATATATTGGTCATGTTGTTATTACTAGACATTTGACAGCATATGGAAATTGTCCTAAAGTTAAGTAATATTATTATAGTCATTACATTAACATAGAGAGGAAGTTTCCAGTAGGCCTAACTAGGATCTGATTAGATCATTAGAAGTTCAACTTCCTCTTCAAGTTAGACAGAGCATGCATGTGTTCGGATACTCGGAAGAGGTGTTTTTAAATTCGAATTTCTCCACTAATGACATAGTAATTAATGTTATGACAGTAGTTATACAAGTTAGTTAGACATGTTATTAGTAGTATTAACAAACACCTCATTCAGGAAATGTAACCTAACGTAGGACCCTATTATACAACAAGGATCTGACATTACATATGCCAGTTGGTGCCACGCAAAAGGTCAGTGAACTCGTGTGTTCGCTCCACCAGTCATTTGATCAAGCAATTGTTTGCAAAAATAAAATTAGAAAAAATTGCAAAGAAAACTTTTGCATTTGAGTCACATAACATGAAGAGCAAATGAAAAGGCTAACTTTCGGAAAAGAGAACTCTATATGAGTTATTGTTAGATGGAAAAAAAAAAACAGGTTTTAATTGCATAACTTCACTTAACTGAAACATAATTGTGGAGTTTAAAAAAATAATAATAAATAAATAAAAATTTAAATATCACTTCTATTTCCTGAAACTTGCAATGCAGACTTCTCTATTATTACCATGCTCACCTGAAGTCTATAGCGAGAGGCACTGATACAGTGGGATAGGACTGTTTGTAGAAATGTGTGAGCTGAGGAGAAAAATTGAGTTTAATGGGACTGGTATAACTCTTAACTGCCCTGCAGGTGCTTTGAACTGGACCTGAGGGACAATAGCAGCGGTTTTGCCCTGCTATAATGTGATAAGCACTGTACATCATGACTGCACAATCAATATTATAGCACCGCCATGCGTACACCCACATACCATTCACCCAGTCTGGACAGTCATTACTTACATATGCACCATAAAACAACAGCATGGACATGAACCTGACATTAGTGCTTCATCCATCATGGCTTCGCCAGATACACTCAGTGGCTTTATTACAGAATACAGCATGATGAGCAATGTTGTTTTAGGATAATCAATCATTAATTGAGCTTTGACAGGGTTACCTCTGTCAAGGTGGTATATTTTCCTGTAATGGTATATTATTACATTACAGGAATAATATGCCACAGTGATTTGCCAATGACATGTCATACATTTGTCATTATAGTTGTGGAATGTCTATAAGACAACCTAGTTCATATTACTTTTCTTAAGAGAGTTAGAAACTGTCATTTCTTCACCAGCATATCTTTTTCAGGTCTAATAAGAAAAAATACAGCTTGTCCCACAACAGGAATTGTGCTACACTGTCAGATCCCTGTGGTGAAAAGCCTAATGGAACTGCTTTACCTTAAAAGTCTGACAGTGACGAAGTCTTTTTTCTCCATAAATGTTAACCATGTTACTGACAGCCACATCAGTGCATAATCTATTCTTTTTTATAGTTAAATAACAGGGCTTTCAAATCCACTTATTCTTAGGATTAAATTACAGTATGTGATTGTCTACCATTCAAGTTGTTGCTATAGAAACACTAACACATTAGAACAGATCAAATAATTTATACTTGTGGTTTTGCCACTGTGCTAAAACTGCACTATTAGAGAAAATTAATCAACACTTTCTGATCAATCAGATTTAAGAATTCAGCATTACTGTGGTATAAAAACAGTTAATTCACTATTTTAGGTCATTATAGCAAAATATAACACTTACCTGCAGGGATAGGTAGTGTATAATCTAAGTGGACACTACATGCAAGTGGCTATGGGGTTTTTCTTTCACTGAGAATGAAAGGCCAGAGACCCGAACATGGAAGCAGACAGTGTGCAATCAAGTTGCCAGGGCTGCTTGAAGACATCAGTGGTTAATTGCCTGGAGAAAATTAGTGTCCAGTTGGACATTACAGGCTTTCATTATCAGTGTGCATAAAAAACGGCCATGTAGCTGTCAGGACGCAGTGAAGTGTGTGTGTGTGTGTGTCACTGTGCTGACAGACAGGTTCTAATCTCCATCAGCTGGCTTTTAGATTTCATAGCGCTCTCTCTCTCTCTCTCTCTCTCTCTCTCTCTCTCTCTCTCTCTTTATTTGTCGCATATTGTCACGATGGTTGCGCCAAAAATAATGCAGAAGTTGGCTTTTTTATGAACTGACATACGTCGTTCAAATTATACATGTTTGTAGAACAACTCTTGCTCTATAATAACCCATAACAACCCTTCTTTTTCATAGCAGGTACCTAATGAATTCCAAGCAGAAGCAATGGCCCATCATTAAGTTTTTGACGAAGGAAGGATGCAGGCTGTCTGACATCCACAGAAGGCTCCTGAATGTTTACGGAGATTAGACCATTGAAGAGAGCAATGTGCACAGATGGATGAAGAAGTTTAAAGAAGGGGAAACCAGCATTGAATACAAATCACGCAGTTGGAGACCATCAACTGTGACCACTGACACAAGTCGTCAGCGAGTGGATGAATTGATTCATGCGGAAAGACGAGTCATACTCCATGAGCTTGCTGCACAACTGGACTGTGGTCACAATGGCTCACAGAAAATAGTGGAAGCTTAGAGTGTTGAAAGTGAGCACCTCGGCATTTAACACCTGATTTGAAGGAGAGAAGAGTGGAAGTCAGCTCTGATCTTCTGGAACCATTTTAAGCCAACAAAACCACATTTTTTCCCAATGTGGTGACAGGGGATGAAACTTTGGGGTATCTTTTTGATCTGGAAATGAGGAAACAATCCATGGAATGGCATCACACCTCTTCTCCAAGCCCTAAGAAGTTCAAGAGCCAACAATAAGCACAAAAAGTCATGGTGACTGTTTCATGGGATGACAAGGGTGTCATTCTCCTTGATTTTCTGGAACATGGCTGGACCGTGAACAGCGAGCGGTACACTGAGACACTTCAAAAGCTTAGAAAAGCCATAAGGAGGAAGAGCCCAAACAAAAATCTGAAAAGGATCTACATTCACCATGACAATGCATGACCACACACATCTTTTGCAACAAATCAGGTAATCAACAAATTAGGCTGGTTGGTGGTCCCCCATCCACCGTATAGCCCGGATTTGGCGCCCTCTGACTTCTATCTGTTTGGTCCAATGAAAGACAGCTTTCAGGGACAACAATTTGGTAACAATGACAAGGTGAAAGTGGCTGTGAAGAAGTGGGTACAACTGTGGGTACACCTGAAATTTTTCAAAGAGGATTCGAAAGTTGGGTTCAACGCTGGCGCAAATGCATTGCTTGTGATGGAGACTGTTTTGAGTAGAACCTTTGTACTGAGAAAGAGTTGCTCTACAAACATGTGTAATTTGAACTGTTGTTGTAAGTTTATCAAAAATGTTATGACAACTTTTGCATTACTTTTGGTACAACCCCTGTATATTGCTGTTAAAATCTGTTCTTATGGTAAGATGTTAGGGACAGAAATGACAGCACTCCTCAAGCACACAGGGTGCTCAAGGGTCCAGCAATGACAGCTTGAACCCTCTTTTTGAATCTTCTGATCTGTAGCCCAGGCCCCAATCACTGAATCATCACTGCCCAGAATTTATAAATGTCCATCTAATCTTCAAACTGTAACTTAATGAAGAAATAAATTAGACGCTTAAAGGATTGAAAAAGTTTGAAAGATTATTCACTCATTCATTAATTTTCTGAACCGCTTAATACAGATACAGTAAAAAGGGAATGTACCTTCATATTTATAGTTTACATTGTGTTAAGTTTCTCTGCAAAATGTGATTTAATTTTTTTCTACTAAATTTAATGTTCAGTTTTTAATTCACCTCATAGCATTCAGGTTTCAAATTTTTGAGAAGGGCCTCCCTGTATGGAGTTTGCATGTTCTCCCCGTGCCTGTGTGGGTGTCCTCCCACGGTCCAAAGATATGCACTTCTGTCTAAGTTTCCCAATCTATCTAAGTTTAAAAGTGATTTTTACATGAAACTTTAAAAGCATTAAGTCAAAGTGTATAACACATTAAAAATGCACAGTCAAATACAGTTAAAAATATTTATTTAGGAGACAGTAGAAAATAAATATACGCCAAAATGAAGTAAGATACACTGTGTTATCATTCATTGATATTTGCCAAACTGCTTCATCCCACTAGGGTCGCGGGCACACTGGACGAAGGCGGGATACTCTCAGAGTAGCTCGCTAGACCATTGCAGGTTCAACACTCACACAGCCATTCACACCGTCACTCACACTCAGGGTCAGTGTGGAAGAGCCAGTCAGCCTGTGGGACTGTGGGAGGAAACCAGAGCACCCAGAGAAAACTCATGCAAGCACAGGGAGAACATACAAACATCACGTAGAAATGCCTGAGCACAGGAACTAAACCCAGGACCTTCTTGCTGTGAGGCCCTAGTTGTGCAACTGCATAACATAATTAATGGCACCAAGGATTAGTGTCTGAAAGCATGTTAACACTTTACTGTTGAGCTCACTATATAGTCCTCTGCATTTAATCCTGGATACTGAGAAGGGGGTAGTGAATGAGTGAATAATTCTGGAGATTATGTTGGAAGTTCAAAAACAAGCTGTGTTAATGTAACATATTTGTGGAACCCATGTAGACATTTAATGATCAAGGGCACATTATAATTAATTTAAATGACAACAGTGAAACTTTTAAGTTACACAAGTTTTAACTTTTTTTTTTTTTTGTGGACACAAATTGTAATCTAAAATAACTCCTTTCTTTGACGTAATTTTACCCTGATGTGGTTTATTTTAGAATTAAGGACTGGTGTTTAAGTTTAGACTTAAACTCATTTGCTTTTCCTGAAGCACACACACCTCATTAAAGTTATATTTGCACAGACTCACATTCTAAAATATACAAGATGAAGTGTTCTGTCTGCCACTGAACTTTACTGAAATTACATATTGATTCACAGTGCACAAATCAGGTTGGTCTGCTTTCAGAATACCACAAAGTCTAACAGAATACACCATAATTAACTATGAATGATTGATGGATAGTGATGCCATAACAATAATATGAAGTTGACTCTGGCCTTCTGTATATGATTTCAGATTAGAACATGTAAAGTCAATTGTAGAATGATACCAATTTTCATCAAAAGCTTTTACTTCAGTTGTTATGCAGCACAGCAGCATAGACAGTAGCATTGATTCCTCACACATCTACCAGGGTTCCCAGTTCAGTTCTGAGCTTAGGTTTCTGTCTGTGTGGAGTTTTAAATGCTCTCCCTTATGCTCACATGGACTTTTATTAGATGTGAAATGATTAAGTTGGATAATGAAATGAATTGTTTATAAAAACATTCAATAAATATATCTTTATTTCACAACCAAAAACAAAACAAACATCCAGTGCGTAAAAGTAATTTATCCTTACTCATTTGCCAAATCGCATAATACCACAAACACACACACACACACATACACACACACACACACACACACACACACACACACACACACACAAACACACGACCAGCCAACTAGCCAAATATGCATGTCTTTTGGACTGTGGAAGGAAACCGCAGTGCCCCAGAGGAAACCTCTGGAGAGCATGGCCTTAAACTTTCCTAAACATTGGGGAAAAAATAATCATTTTGAATACGATAGAAATACTCCCATAGTATTATAAAAAATCTTATGGTGAGCTCCACATTAAGGTAGTGCCTAAATCTATATTGTTTCCCAGCTGATTTGTCCTTTTCTATATCAATATGTAAAAACTAATGGTCTCATGTTGTTTGGAAACTACTACCATAAATCATGTTATACTGCATCATAGCACAACAGATTTAAAAACATTTTTTTTCTTTCTTTCTTTTTTTTTTTTATTTTTTATTTTTTTTTTAAATCATGTTCGTATTAATCAAAATCTTATTCTATTGTGTGAAATCCTGAATTTTACACTTCCAGCTTTAGTCTCTTTCTCTGGATTCCTCCAAGTTCACAAAAGATGCCAGTAGGTGGATTGTCTCCGCTAATTGTTCATAGAGTTTCTAAATGTGTGTGTGTCTCTCTCTGTGTGTGTTGTTGTTGTTATGTTGTTGTTGGTTTGTTGTTTTTTTTTTTTTCTCTGCATCCCATTTAGAGTTTATTTATTTCATTTAGACCCTGATTAGAAAAAAAGTGTTTGGTGAAAGAATAAACATTTATCCATTCAAACAAGTGTACCATGTCATGGTAAATACTTGTATTTCATATTAATTACACACTCACATCAACAGTGTGTGATTCTAATAAGCATATGCCTCAACACAAATTTCTAATCATTCCCTGTATTTTGGAACATTTACCAAAGATTATTTTCTTTGTTTTCTTTGTTGTAGAGTTTAGAAAAATTCTGATATTTGTCAGTTTCCATTTGTCACACAACCATGAAACCCAATCAAACTGTTACATTGCTGCAGCTCTCTGGTTTAAAGAAATGCTTTGAAGGCATAGGCATAAAGACTCCCACACATTTCCTTTCCAAACAATAATTTATGTTTTAAAAACGCTGCTGCAACACTGCAGAAAAGTTGCGATAACATTATTTGTAGACTATTTTTTGTTAACCATTGTTAACATGTTACATGTAACCAATTCAATAAATGTCTCAAAAAGTTGATGCAAGATATTACAGTAACATAAATTTGCTCAGACTGTGTGCATGTGTACTGTGGTTTCCTTTTCAGTGCCTGTGTGTTTCACTGAAAAGGAAATCCCAGTATGGATGTGTACAGTTTTTGTCCCATGCTAGATGGCTCAGTGCGGGGACCTGGATGTGTGCAACTTTTTGGAAACTTCAAAACAACATTGTGCACAAATTCAATGAACATTATGATTTAATATTGTTACAGTGTTCAGATAACATTTTGTTCACACAACCAAACTTTGACCTTTATTCAAACAAACAATGTTGTGAGTTAGCTGAGTTTTCATCAGATTTAACCATCCATTACTGAGTAGATCATTGGATTTACCATTCCAATCAGGGGCAGGCTGGCCATAAGGAGGTTCGGGTGGTTTCCCGAACGGCCGGTCTGTTCCAGGCCGGTGGCCAAAAGGCCCAAACGCAACTGGACTTCAACTTCTCCTGGATAGGATGCTAGTCCATCACAGGTTTTCCCATTTTTTTTTTTACTGGTACCCATTTAAACTGCTGGTTGGACAGAGGCACACTTGTGGTTAAGCTTGCCCAGGGGTCTTAGCACACAACCTTCTGATCATGACCCCAGCACCCTAACCACTATGCCACCGGCCCCACACCTCTGACACCTCTGGATCAATGATCCACCATATTGGCCCAAATAAACATCCCTGATTATAACCCCCCTCCCCCCTTTTTAAAGACTTGTTCCTTTTTTTTTTTTTTTTTTTTTTTGGGGGGGGGGGGTAAGCTCGAAGGATGAATGAATATTTCTCTGGAGAAGAAGAGCCGTTGATCAAAGTACACAGTTGTGTCCGGTGTTCCCCGCTCGACACGTCTCCGCACCAACGAGCGGCTGCCAGCACCACCAGGTGCCGGCGGGCGAACGCGATAAACGCGACAATAACAGATACAAATGTGCGCCCAATGTGTTGTAGCGACGCCACGCTGGCATTTCCTATGATGACATCGCCATGATTTCGATCGCTTCATTCATTCGTTCAGTTGCCGGCCGACAAACAGCTGCGGCAGGGAGCGCTGAAGATGACGACACTTTTACTGCCAATTTGAGCAGATCCTTGCTTCTATTAAAATGTGATTGGCTCAGCCACTCATTCAATCATTAAACTGTTGTTTTCCTATTAAAAAAAGAAAGAAAGAAAGAGGATCAGACATGTCTAAAAGAAAGAAGCCAGAAAAAGAGATGGGTAAACAGAAAAGCTGAGGGCAAAAAAGGAAAAAGGGTTAGCGCAGGATGCAGCCAAATGTGCCAAATTGACGGACCCAGCTGGAGGACAGCGGATCCAAAGAGGTGGTTCAGGTGGCTCCACCTGAAATAAAGAGACCAAGAAGACCATGCCAGGTGAGGTAGCAGAGGAACAGCATGGGTGGAGTGCAGAGGATCAGTATAGAGTCAAGGTGCACAATATTATTATAGACATGGTCACTGAGCGCACCTGAATCACTCCAACAGCTCAGTAAGTGCCTCCGTAGGTTTGATGACAGAGCCACACCTGTAAGGCTGAAGGCTGAGCTCTGTAGTCTTGCCAGCCACTGGAAGAGACGTAAGTTACCCCATTTGGAGTCATACACTGTCTGGACTGCAGAAGAGTCAGAAAAGGGGGAAAACATGGCGCTCACAAGCACCACTTGCACCTCCTGTAAAAACTGCAATTTGCTGATACTGTCTTTCAGTGAAGTGTCTTGTGAGAGGACTTTCTCTACACTGAAGTTTGTCAAGAACAGACTGAGGACCACCCTGACACAGGAGCATCTTCAAGCATTTATGCTAATGTCTACAGAAAAAGAGACCCTGATGACGTTAGACAATGATGCAGTCATAGACAGAGTGGCCAAGACCAGTGTACTGCTCAAACGCTTGCTGATGATGTTATATTCAGTAGAGTCAGTACAACTCAGTTGAAGTCAGTAGAGTCAACAGAAGTTGAAGTCTGTTTCTAAATATTTGCTTTGGTTTTGATAAGCTGCTTGTTTTTTTATTTTTTTATTGCTTATATCATTAAACACACTCACACACACATTCATATGTTTAGATTGTTTTTATACTGCCAATAAAAGTATTTGTGTTAAAATTATGGTTCCACTTGCGTCCTTCGTGCGATCAGATAAGAGGCCTCTCCAAACCAAGCTCTCGGGCTGAATTTCAATCCCAGCAAGCCCATGATGCCAATCCTGTTTGAATACACACTATCCTGCAAAATAGGAAAAGCAGCAAGCTTTTCAGCAAATAGTCAGAATTGGATGAGCTATCCATAAACCATATACAGTATATAAGAATGACCTTACATCAAATTCATCACAGGTGCTCCCACTGGCTGTGCAAAACAATAAAGTGATCAACAGGGATCAATAAAGGGATCAGTAAAGTATTCTGATTCTGAAACTTAGCACCACTTATCCCCATGTGTTTCAGTGAGCAAACAGCCTATTCTCCATGTCTCTTTTCTAATCTTAACTGTTTTTAAGCCTATATGATCTGATTCAAACAGTTTTTCTAATAAGATCTGGACAGTTTTTATATTACCCAACAAAAAAATTGTTTTTGAACATTCAATCGCTCACTATCCATTCCATACCCATGATGCATTGGGCCACTTTCATGGTTTCTGTTGCCATGTATGTTTTTTACTGCGAGGGTTGCAAGCCCCCTGCAACACCTGTTTTCTGGAACAAACATCCATTCACACTCACATTCACACCAGGGGCAAACTGGAATACACCACCATATACCTCTGTAAAAAAAAAAAAAAAAAAAAAAAAAAAATTATTGTTCTGAAAAAAGGCATGGATACACTTGACTGACAGAACTCCCGAAGCGATCAAGTGCAGCTTGAACAATGAGCTCTGTCTGTTCTTTTATATTAAGCAACTTGTTTGAGCTCTTCACCACAGAATTCTCTACTTATTTTGAACTTTTCGAATACAAGCATCTTCAAACACTTACTCTTTTATTCTATTTAAAAAAATTGAGAATTGCCAATGGTAGAGAATACCCAACCTCTTAGGCTGGGAATCTTTATTTCAATATTTAGATTTATCCACTGCCTGAGTTTAGAGCGCTCTCTATTTTATGGGGTTTAAGCTTCATTATTAATAATAAATCGGTTTGTTTTTTATTGATGCCCATCGTCATGTAAGCAAGTGATTCATAACAGCTTTTGTGATGGGCATGCACAGACACCGGACAGACATGGGGCAACCATCCAAGCTACCTTTTTATGGTTTTGTTGTTCTGCCCGCAAGCTCCTATAATATCCAATCATCCAGTAACTGAGGTTCGTGCAAAGTTTGTTTGTCAGTGAACACATACAATACACACCTACTGTTCATGCTATAGCTGGAAAATGTCCCTAGAGCACAGACTCTGGTTGCAAATTCATTTCTATTGAATGGAAGCTAATTTTAGCATGGCAATCCATTCCCATATAAAGTCGAGGGAGCTACTATATGCAGGGATTTATTGTATTAAACTTCTCTTTTAGCATTTGTCCAAATAAAATTTAAACAAACAAACAAACAAAAAAGATTTAAACTGTGCCACTGATTCTTGTATTACTCCTGTGTTTGTTTCCTTTTAAACTGGTGAGATAGTAGTAACTTATCATTTCTATTGATTTGTTGAGTCTATTCTCATATTGAAATGAATCACACAAATGCAGGCTAACTGAATTAGTCCCAGCTATAACCAATCCCTTGTTTAATGACCCATTGCAGTTTGAGCCAAATGCGGCATACTGCTTGGTAAGACACGTTTAACATTCATTTTGCTGCCAGCTGGCTTCATTCCACGTGCTGTTAAAAATGAGTTGCTGAGGTCTCTCTTACAATAAGTTATGTGTAAAAATTAGTACAATATTTGTAGAAGAAACTGACACTGGGAGGCCATTCAAATTAAAAGTTCAGTCTTTTCTTTCGGTTATAAATTATTATTTGAAAATAAATTCTGAATGAGTCAACTGGAAATAGTCTGACCTTAAGTTTGATCAAACAGCCATTCCACAGTATAGATACCAAAGATCCCCAGTACAACACTGTATTTTTCTGTCTGTTTGCAATCAAATAAATTTCTGTAGTGAGATCTTTCTGTCTTGTTTACTGACATTTGTAGTTTTTGAGTAACCTCTGTTGAATGTGTGGAAGTTAGCTCAGAATTTGAGGGAAAAACAGATATGGTTTTGTTCTTTTTTATACACATTTTGTCAGCGTGTAATGCTTAAGGCAGTGTAGGTGAGGTAAACAATATGGACATGCTTCTTTTCTTCTTATTTTTTTTTCTTTGAAGAAATGTTCAGAATTATTACTTTTTGAAATTTTTCTTTAACTTTTAAGCTATATAAAGTAAAACTTTCAGCTATTTCTCAATAAATTGGTTTGCAAAGAGTTTTTTTTTCTGAAAGACCCTGCACATGGAGTGGAGCAGTTTTATTAGAAATAGTGTGGAAAGTATGGTTGTTGACTGATTATTCTGCAGCAGTCTTTGTTGGGTGTCCCACTTACACTTTCAGCAATTTCATTCAGAGGGCAGCACTGTGTGACTTGAGCTCTGAAGGGAGTTGGCTGAGTTACAGCATGCTGTCATCGTCGACACATTCATGCCTTGCTAACTCCACATAGGTCGGCGCACCACAAAAGTCATGTTTCTCATCAGTGCTGTGTCAAGATTTGTGGAGATATGCTCCTAAGAACTGTTGAGATGTTAGTGAGGTTATTAAGCAGATATATCTTTTGTTAATGAGAACAGGTTTGAACATTGTTTCACCAAATTCTTGGTGAAAATCAGTGATAGTTTTACAAGCATCTACAAGTTTCTTTGTTGAAGTTTTCAAGTGTAGCTTACTTTTAAAGAAAGAGGTAATTTGACTGACATTGCAAGTGACAAGCCGCAGATTTCCCCCCGCTGTGACCTGTCTACAAATATGAGGCTATATGCATATATCATTATTACTTTTAACCTCTAATAATTTTAAAGGGCACAAAGCCGAAGCTTTTGCGGCTGAAACTGGACGCTGTTCCTATGGAATTCTTTCATAAAAAGTCAAAGGATGACAACGGATGGGAGCAGCACCTCGCCAAAGGAACCAGTAAAAAGATAAGAGATTTTAGTATGCGGGAAATTTTATCAGCTAAAAGTTCAGACCCTACTAGTAATCCACCGGATAAAATTGCCCAGTATAGTGCTTTTAATGTTAAAATAATCTCTGTATCGCTTAAACATATAAAATTACGCACAAATTATGCTGCAAGGATGACCAATACCGGTACTCTTTACGACATCATTTAATCAATTATCAGTTGTTTTTTATTATATCTTGCTTTATTTTGTTTAATTTTTATTCCAGTACAGTCTGCCACATGGTAGTGTAGTGCCAGTCAGATGGTACCATTCATTAAAGGTAAAGCTCCTGGCTAGAAAACCATACAAAAAATATCTGAAAGCCCTTGACCCATGTGTGGAGTGCCTCAGACTAGGAGGAGGTGAAAAGATCAGCAATAAAAAGCTGTATATTTGGGGGGGTTTGTTCATAAAATAAATGTATTCTAAGAGAGTTTATGGAGTATTTTTTGCACTTAAATAGTCCATGGCTTTTAAAAATTGAATCATTTATCAGATTTATTTAAAGGCCTATATGCTGTCAACTAAGTGTACAAGAAGCACCACACACTGTACTTCCTCCAGCAGAAGGAATTGACAATTAACATCTATCAGAGTCTATTATGTACATTTATAAAGACAACGGCTCAAAGAAAAAAAATCATGTATATGTAGTACTGTCCTACAGTATTAGTCAAGCTTTATTAAAGAGAGGGGAGAACAGGTGGCGTTAAGAGAAGCATTAATGTTGATCCTCTATGTTCTGCTTCTAATATTTAGAGTTTAACAGTGGGAGTAAAAACTGCACAGGTCTGTCCTCTCATTAAAGTTACATGCTGGGAAGTGTGTTGTGGCTTTACACTTGAGAGCCCATTAGCTGCAGAGTGGAGCAGACTGCAGATATTAGCAGGGAGGTATCTCCTTTGCTGAAGTTATGCCTTTATTTAGTTTAACACCTATGTAATCGACACCTCTCTATTTCTCACTTGTGTTCTTATGTGATTTCTCTGTTTCTATCCACTTGACCTTTTCTGTTCGTCTCTGAGTGGTTGGTTGTTGATGTTGATAGCACAATAAGGGCAGATCAAGTAGGCTATCCTGGCTCAAGTACTCAGTTTATAAATAAAGGTTCCCCTTTGGTCTCCATTTACAGCCAACGACACAATGGTTCCATTAGAGAGCCTATTATAGTACTGGAAAATGCTGACAAGCATGCTCACGTCCTTCTTATTTAGATCCCGAAAATACCTGTAATAAATCAGATTTGTTTTTTTCTTCAAGGAACAGCCTCTGATTGGTATGCAAAAAAGAAACACTTTTTTATGTCTACACTTTGTGAACAGGCAATTTCTTTGGGGGATTCAGACAAACACGAGGTATCACGAGGTAACAGCAAAGCTGTAAATTGCAAATCACTGTACATTCGCTGTGATTTTTCAAGTGAATAGGGTTGCTGCTCAAAGGAAATGTTACAGCGAGACACAAGCAATGAGAAAAAGCAATGAGGCCACTGTCAGCAGGACAAATGAGAGACTTCCATGTTATTGATTAAACTTTACACATGCTTGTCCATTGCTATCAAATGAGAAATTGAGCAGATGTAAAGAACAATGCATACTGCACCAAACATGCTTTGTCATATTTTGTTGTAAATTTATTTGTGATTATTTTGTTCTTATAGATTCTGGATATTAGACCTTTGTCAGATGAATAGCTTGCAAAAATTTTCTTCCACTCTGTAGGTTGCCTCTTTGCTCT
>JAQMYF010000012.1:37070876-37086828 GCA_030014195.1 Neosilurus mollespiculum | reverse complement strand
TGCTAATATTTTTTATAAAATAATCTTGGATACAGCTTACACATTACACTCAGATGACCGGATTTACTTGGATTCTAAATAGATAATACTTATTTGCATATGCAGGTGAATCGTGCAATCAGTTGGTGTGTTGTGAGTGAATTGCAAAGAATAACTACATAAATGACACCATGTGCAAAGGAAGGGAGAGAGCAATATTTAAGTAAGGTTTTGAGTGTGGTTATTGTACATGTGACTGAATCTTGAAGTTCTGATTAAATGGTGATTGATGGTGATATACTGTTAAAAGAGTTTTAACATTAGTATTACACTTTTTCACTAGCTCATATGCTATTGCGTTAAAAAAAAAAGTAAACTTGTAGTCAATATCCACTTTTTTGTAGTTGGTCAGTAGTGGCTCAGGTGGTTAAGGCTCTGGCTTACTGATCCAAGGGTCAAGTCCCAGTACCCCCAAGCTGCCACAGTTGGGCCCTTGAGCAAGGCTGTTAAGTGCTCAGTTGTATTAAAAAAAAAAGAGCAGTAAGCCAAGCTGGATAAGGGTGTCTGCCAAATGCTGCAAATGTAAATATTTAGTGTTGCAAGATAATTACTCATTATTTTCATGACACATACTTATAATATCATATTATTCATTTATTCATTCAGTCAGTAATTTGCCGAAGCGCTTAGTCCTTCTAAGGTCATGGGGGAGCTGGACCCTATGTCAGATGACTCTGGGCAAAGGTGGGGTATACCCTAAGCCTCAAAGCCAGGACCTGATATCACACAAATCAAAGAGCAGGTATAAAATTTGCAAAAGACCATTCCACCTTTTAAAGACAAAACTGGGTAATGATTTAATTTCATGTTTTTAATCTGTTTGCATATGTGATCTGTGACTCTGAAGTTATTGTTAGGCTTATTCAATCACATTGCAAGTGCTTAATTTATACTTTTTGAATTAGCATTGTCCTTTATTTTGCACATTGAGGTGGAAACATTCCAAAATGTATATTAATTAAGGCAAACATACAAAATGTACAAAGCAGTAAGATACAACCAGAACAATATAATTGTATATTTTACTCATGATTTACTTAGTGAGACCACAGTGGGCTGGTTATCAGGACATGCCAACTCATCATAGCAATAGCAGAACTCAAAATTGAAATGTCAAGCACACACACACACACACACACACACACACACAGACACACGAGCGTGCGCGCTTACACTAAAATAGAGTATGCCCTACAGCTCCGATAACTTATAACATTTGCTCTCTTGATGGCTTGCTACTTAAAGTGCTAGGACTAGCCACATCGCCCATATCTCTTTCCCAAATGCATGCTGGCTATTTCATATACAGGCTGTAACAGGGTGTATTAAGAGACATGCAGTATGTCTTGTCCTCTCATTATTGTTTCTTTTTAGGGGCCAGGCTGCTGAGGAAGTGTGAAATGGGGAGAGAGAATGCTCAGGCATCTCCGTCTCTCTCTTGTCTTCATGACCTATTCTGATGTTGTGATCGTTGCGGCGAATGGATTAGGAGGCACTAAGCCTACATCAGGAAAATAGGATTTTATGCAAATATGATGCACATTAAGCATGGGGCAGCACAATGGGGCATGTAAACTTGATGTCGGCTCACCCAGGCTTATTTCACACTGAGCAAGTCAGATTATCCGCATATTAATAACCTTTTTCTGGAGGGATGCAAGTGAAGGAAGAAGGGAAAAGATATTGAAGAAATATTTGTGGTTGAATCCGACGTTGAATAACATGCATGCTAAAATAACTGCCTTATTAACTCAGTCCTGTATGAGTAAAACAATTGCACAACCTAATGGATCTATAGTAGCCCCTGGGACCAGGATAAAGGTTTGTTAGCACAGAAAGGCATTACCATGGATGCTGTCTAGGTGGTGTTTTGCTGCTAAATAATGGTTTTTACCTTTTTCTTATTTTTTTCCTTTTTGTCTTTTTTTTTGTTTGTTTTTTTGGGGTTTTTTTGTTTTGGATTTTTGTTGTTGTTGTTGTTGTTGTTGTTGTTGTTGTTGTTGTTGTTAATATGGGATATTTTTACCCAGTATTAATAAAGTGGTAGGTTAGTGTATGTATGTGCAGTACTCTTAAGCTCAGATGTATTGATGAGACAATATGGAGCTATATGTGAGTTTTACTGTTGTTTGCACAGTACATCTTTTGATCTGTGTCTGTCAAAGAGAGAGAGAGAGAGAAAGAGAGAGAGAGAGAGAAAGAGAGAGAATAGAGAGGAAATGATTGCCTAAGGAATGGGTGTGCATTGAAATTGCTTTTGATAGGAGGCAAGGCTAATGCTTGCCCCTTCTTATTGTTCTATTAGTGCAGCAGCTGTCTCAGTGACTAATGTGTTCAGTTAAAGTCTACTAAGCTTGCATACATATAACACTTCACTGCATCCACAAATTCATTCACATGGGTCCCTTCTTTTGTCTTCACCATAGGTGGTTTACTGAGTGTATACATATCATTTGAATAAATAAAATAAATAAATAAATAAATAAAACTAATTTATCGGCTGTAAAGGTTTTTTTGTGCACCTGCACTGCAGCCTATTTGCTTCTTTTTCTCTTGTATTTTCTTAAAAACACAGTCTGTCAGCTGGGTATGGGGGCAGTATCTCTAGGCATGTCTGTCCTGAGTATGCATGCAGATGGCCCATCTGTTGCCTGGCCCTGCTCATTATTTTGCCGAATTTGAGAGAAAGAATGCACAGGTTTCTCATCTGACCATCAGCTCCATCAAGCCACTGAACTGCTTGGCACAAAGTCTTGTTTGAGCCCTTGATCACATATTCTTGTCTTGCTTGGCAACACTGAATGACACAATCTTTCCGGAAAGTACCTTTCAGACACGTATCTTTCTGGAAAGTACCTTTCAGACACATAGGTAAATGTTCAAGAAATCTAGTGTCCAATAGGCTTGCTCGTCATACTTTTGTTTTCTTCCAACAGTGCAAAATTGTGCACATTAGGCTAATTGGTTGTTCCAGATTTCCCCAGAAGTGAATGTGGGTGGTTGTGTGTTGGCCCTGGATGGACTGGCAAGAAGTTTATGGTGTATCCTTCTGTTCAGCAAATGAATTAATTAATTTATTGTATCATGTTTGCTTAATCATTATCATACTTGAAAATGCAGATAACAGAAATCAGGAGTCTATCTAGCAGTGACCTTGAATCAATTTCTATTACATTTTATCACATATTTTAAATAGAAAGGTTGTAATATAGAATATAATATTGTTATCTCAATATTATTTTTAATGGTGAACATTTTCTGTTCAGAGGAACAGTCCACAATTACTGTTTTGTAATCGTTCAAGTAAAGCCTGAGTCACTGTGTGGGTGTGTGGACAGACTAATCTAATTCTGATAAGATTAGGAGGGCAACAGGTCTAATTAAGATCAGGTTTATAGGCACAGCCCAGGAGTTTTTGCTTCTTTATCATTTTTCTTGCAGGTAATTTATACTGAATATAACACTGACAGGTATTATAGTGTATATTCTAGTGACCAATTAAAAAGTTTTCAAAAGAAATGGCCAGATCCAATGATAAAAATGATCAAAGGTCACAGACAGATATATGCTCTTTGGAACAGAGATTTTTTTTATATTGTATCTGAAAGGTCACATGTATTTCTGCTAATACTCCAACATTCAGAATGCATGGTTCTAATCTAAATGAGGTATTTTTCCAACCCATACTTAAAAATTGGAATAAGTAGGGTGAATTAACACAAAAAGCATAATGGCACTAAAGCATTATTCTTCATCATTATACCAACTATTTCTTCATCATTTTATATAACAGGATATTTTCTATGTTTATGTGGAATGGGTGTTTGAGCTTTGCCTCTATCCCTCCTTTGCAATTCCAACAGTAGAGAAAAATCTTTAAATTATACAAGTTGATTTGGAGGCACTAAAGCAGCCCCTAGGTTGCCACCTATAATAAGCTCCCAAGGTCTGACTTGCCACCGCCATTTTGTAGTGTAAGTGTGTTACCCTTAGCGTTCAGATGTTAGTAATACTGTGGAGTTCTTTCCTAGCCACAGGAACTGACTGGCATGCTGAGAGGAAGGTCATACACAGGCAAGGTTTGCATCATGCGCATAATGACATTCTGATTGAAGAACTAGTCGGTAAAGTGCTCTGTGGATGCTGTGGGTGAGAAAGGCAGTTGTCTAAGCAATTACAATTACAGAATTATAATGATTAGTTATAGAAATATGAATGGTTCCATTTTATAATATTAAGGATTTTATAGATAAAGAATTTTAAAGATTTTTCAGATAATAATATGGGTTTTAATTTGTATAATACCACAGTACCAATTAACTTTTAATCCACTTGGATAGAGGCTATTAATATATATAACAGCTGTTCTAACTGGGCAACACGGTGGCACAGTGGTTAGCATGTCCGCCTCACAGCGAGAAGGCCTGGGTTCGATTTCCGGGCTTTTTTCAATTTCCAGGAGTTTGCATGTTCTCCCGTGCTTGCGTGGGCTTCCCCCGGGTACTCCAGTTTCCTTCCACAGTACAAAAACATGCACAGAAGGCTAATTGGCTGTTTCCAATCACCCCTAGCCATGAGTGTGAATGGTTTTGTGTGTGTGTGTGTGTGTGTGTGTGTGTGTGTGTGTGTGTTGGCCCTGCGATGGCCTACCATGTCACTACTGTAATATAAGTCCTAACAGACGATAACTTACCTTTTGGATAGTCTCCCAGATTGAAATATAACAATAAATAGTTATGTCATTCAGTGAGAAGTTAAATATTTTTATCATTGGCATCACTGGAACATAAAAGGAATAAAATACTTGCTGCTGGACAATAAACCAGTAATCAACCACTGCTTTACATTGGGCCATATCACACAAACAAATTAATATAATAATAAAAATAATAATAATAATAATAATAATAATAATAATAATTATTATTATTATTATTATTATTATTATTATTATTATTATTATTAATAATATTATTATTATTATTATTATTATTATTATTTCTGTACATAATTTTCACAGTAACATTAACAGTCCCTGTGTGGTTTATTCCTTACTTGATGTACTATTGTGTTTTACTATTGTGCTATTTTTTATGTTAAAGCAACTTATCACATTTTTCAATGAAGGTAAAATGATCTGCATGCCGATTTACTGGTTAGGTATTAATTGCAAGCAAGAGGTATTGCGTTCCTACACGGATGGCCATTTTGCAGGTATGCATCTTTGTATTGTTACAGGTAAAGACGTGCTGGACATGAATGTGGCAAATATTTACAGTTATACTGAACATTATATACCGAATATTTACATTAAATTATTACACAGCCCTTCCCCATTGTCTTGCAGGAGCAGCTGTTGAGCTGCAGTCTCTACCAAAACCTGTGATTCCTCTGCCTCTTTGTGGGCATGACTCATACTGGATCACTGCCTAGCTCTGAGCATAGAAATATCATCAATTATCTCCATGCAAGGCTGCTGACCCAGTGCTCACTTACTGCACTGAGACACCAGGTCAGACATACTGCACAAGGGTCATAAGTCCAGGAGTCACCATTTTGACTAAGTGCTTACACAGGAAAGGACAGGCTCCATCCCATGATAAATGTGTACTAGAGCACAATATATTACTTTCATGCAACAGTGCAACATAGTGACTCAGCAGTTTGTGACAGATAACTTGGGTTGGTGATTGTACGTTAGCATACTAACTATTAGAACGATAGGAAGTATACGATTATTGTATGGCCCTGCTCTGAAGTGTGCCTGTCGATAAAGCAGCTATTTCATTAAAGCAGCTATTGATGCAGTTATGATTAAGGATTTCTTCATTTATTGCGTTCAGCTTACTGGTAATGGAGAGGTAGCAGGTGCCATCCTCATACAGATCAATTCAAGGTTTAGGCACAAGGGTGCAGTTAAAATTAAAAATAAAGTAATAATTGCTGACACTAAGTGGTTCCACTCTTACAGTGTCACTCTTCACTGTGATCTGAAGACAATAATAATTTTTTTTTTTTAATGATATTTTATACTTTTTTATATCCTGCTTCATTTCTCTGCATGTGTTAATGCAGATTGCTTCATGACTTAAAGCAGATTATGGTATAATGAAGGTATAGACAGATTATTTTATGGATTTATGGATTTTTGACTGCTTGTGATTGTTTATTGATACACCATGTGGACCTTCAGCTCTGGGAGAGTGAGGGTTATCTGAGTGAAAGTCATGTAGACAGTAATGGAAGAGTACAGTGTGATGAATAGTAATTTGAATCATAACAGAGAAATGAAGGGTAGGCATGAATAATTGATGCCAGGCCTACTAATATCCCCAGGAAGGAATGTTCATTAAATATGGTGTGTTGTGGCCCCATGAAGAAGCCTTGTTTGGGTTGTATTCAAGATCTATGTAGTTCATGCAAAGTGGGATCAGATCTTGTGTCTGAAACGGTATTAGAAATTGAGCACATTTCATGTTTTCTAAAGAATGCCAAGAAAAAAACATTGTGTGGCCAGTTAAGGATACATTGTTTTCTCAGTACTCTCACAACCAAAATTTAATAAATAGTTAAAAAAAAACAATAATAAATAATGCAATATATTTAAAAAGATAAGGGCAGCAATGTGGCATAGTGGTTAGTACTTCAGTTTCTAGCAAGAAGGTCCTGGGTTCAAACCTTGTATAGGTTAAATGCTGACCCTAATTTCCCCTCATGGGATTAATAAATGTAGCCTAAAATGTTTATTTCAGATTTGAAGTAAAGGAAAGAATGCTTTAGTTCAACTGAAGTGACTGACGTTTGTTTTGTTGCAATGCTGTTGATGCTTGCTGTAAGTTGTTAGCGATGGACATGTCAAGGCATGTTTTGTTACAATCTAGCTTGTTGTTTTGTCAATTTTGTATTTTCTTTTATTTCATTGGTTGATGTAAAACTCATTGTCCAATCAGCTGTATGTGGGTGGGAGTTAAGTAAACAAAAAGAAAAAGAAAACTCGAGAGTTAGAGTTGGGAGTGAGTGGAGAGTGATGTATTGAGTTGGGAGTGAGTGGGGAGTGAGTGGAGAGTGATGTATTGAGTGAGGAGAGAGACACACTTTACCTGGACAAGGTAGAGAGTAATTAAGGAAGAAATAGTTGTGAAACTGTGGTGGACGCAAAGTCTACGATTTGTTTTAGACTATATATATTCCTTTGAGATAAGTGAATACTCAGTGTATGTTATGTTCGTGAGTAGATGTGTTAATCGTGCATGACTGTATGATGCTAATCACGAGTTAGCATGTTAGCATTTGATGTATGCTAATAGCGAATTGTATGTAAAGTAACTGAGCTTTAGTTGAATATTTAACACTAAGTGGAGACTTTGAACACCAATGGACTCAGAGGAATTCTTTGAGGATCGACACGTTGAGTTTTATCCAAGTTGCTGATGATTATTATATAAGTTAAAATTTGAACTGAGTTTAAAGGGAATATATTTGGTGTGGGAATATTATTTTTACTTTTGTGTTTCATGTTTGTTTATTAACATATTGTTTATAAATATTTAAGAAATTTTGGATTTCTAACAGTTTGTGTTGTGTCCTAATTTTATGGAAAAATTTCAGATTTCAAACTAAAGAGTTGCCTACTTAAAGGTGAGGGTTACCAACGTTTTATTCTGATTTTAAGACAGAGCAAACCTTACAGAGTATGTTGTATAGAATGGAGGCATCGATATAATAAAAATAATTCATAAATAAGTCTAAAATATGTAAATGCTAATTAGAAATTGTTTCTCCTGTTTTACCAATAGTAGTTTTCAGACTAAAAAAAATCGTTCCCAGGGCCCCACTCATAGTACTACTACCACATTAACAAAGAGTTCATATTTAGCTGCTTGGGTTGGGTGCTACATAAGTTTCCTATAATATTCCTATACTGTCTTACAGATAAACAGCACAGTCAGATATTTGGTGTAGTCACACCACTGAATCCCAAACAACCTGTCGAAATGATGGAAATTATTGCTATAAAGAGTGTGATTTGCGACACAATGATATAAACGATAGAGCATATTAGGAAACGATTAATGTTTTTATTTCATCATTTGATATAGATTGTAATGTTACACAGCCTAAGCTGAAAGTATGGAAAACATGGAAGTGCTCAGCGAGGGTGTTTCAGTGTGGAGTTTGCATGTTCTCTCCTCTTCTGTCGGGTGCCCCGATTTCTCCCACGCAACAAAGACATGCACATTAGGCTAATTAGATATTCTTGATTGCCCCAGGACTGAATGCTTAGGGGCAATCAAGCCATGGAAGTAAGGAAGTATGGAAAGCCTCTTGTGCATTCTTGTAAGAGTCCAATAATGTTATGAACCCAAAGTATGCTAAATATAAAGGACTGTTATTCCTATACTGTTCAACCAATTAAGATATAAATACTATTTAATTAAAGCTGGAAATATGCACCGTGAACTCATTAGTAATTTCATGTAGGTTTTATATCTGCTTTTTTTTTCCCGATATAAAGCTTCAAAACATTTTGCTATTTTTAGTATTTTGTATTTCCTTCAATAATTTGTATTTGTAATTCTTATGTGTTTTTTCATTGTAGTCCCTCTGCTCCAGTGTTCGATTTTATCTGTAAATAAATGAGTTTTTGTAAATAACCTTTAGCACACAGAAAATAATTTATTGCACTGAAGAGGGACATGGGCCACCACTGGGATTGTGCTTGTTGTCATTATTAATTACATATTGGTGAGAATGGTTGGTTTTACTGCCTGTAATTATTAGCTTGAGATGCTGTAGAGTGTAATTATGTCATAACCATGAGGTCCTATAAAAATAAGTGTCTCGTGTGGTTTATGTTCCCATGGACAGTCCTTGTATTAATGTTTTATCATAACTGGTTTATTTGCATGGATCATCTAAATGCTTTCACAAAGGTTTGAGAATGTTGATACAAAACCAGTAGTAATAAGGTTTGTATGCTCCTGCCACAGACAACATTCTGGTAAACAGCCCATGGTAAAGGAAAATAGCAGTTTTTCACCTTACATTAAGAAGAATTAGTTATGTCAAATGTCCAGAATGTATTATTCTAACTTTCTCTGACAGCAAGAGAATGGCCATTTTTATTTACTTTGTCTTAGAACCTCCAGTGCAACAGAGAATCTACTAATTCAGATTAACACTACAGTGATACTGCACACAATGTAAGTATTATATGCTAATTTAGAAGTGTTACAAATAATTGGAAAAAGATTAGTATTTTGAACAGAGATTTATTAACACAAAATGATTGTGTTTTGCGTAGCATACATACTCAGTTATAAAACTCTGGTGAAGCCAGGTAAGAACGATATATAAACTAACCTTAAATGGCTTGTTGGAACATTTTGGTTAGCCAGCATAACCACTTCATGATCAGTGTCTATATTAGTACCCCCCTTCTGAATCTATTTACTTACTAGCTTATTTTGATAATAGCTTAAATCATTAGTGTTGCCTGAACCTCACAAGCACACACTTCACCAGAACCTCATAGCTGGGCCATTTCTCTCAATAAGAATGTTCTGCTTGAATGTTTTACCTTTAGTGATAACAAAGACACAGGTTCTCTTCTTTGGACAATAATGGATAAAAATGGTATGCTACCCCACAATGCTCTGATAATTTAGCATTGTGTATGTAACACTGCTGCTGAAGTGAGATATATAATTTGATACCCTCTAACTAAACATATTATACTACTCCTATTGTATGTGTTGTACGTAACACTGGAAGTTTTATCGCAAATGCAGAAAAAACAAATCATAGAAAAATGGGTGTGGCAGAATAAGAAGAGTAGAGAGTGTCAAATTTGTATAGGGAAAAAAAGCTTCAATTACAGCAGCAGACTTTTAACCACAGTTGCCCACTTGTTCTTAAGCAGGCAAAAATCAAGCTGGGCTACCTCAAGGGACATATAAATAGCTTTTCTTTCAGCAAGTAGTAGGCTACCTGATGGCTAAAAAAGCTAAAGAAACCCTTCATGTCTCTGTTGTTGTAACCCTTGGCAGGCATACCTGTGCATGGCAAGGATTCCCACCATGCTTGTGTCTAACTGATATTTGTCAAATACTAAAAATACAAATATAGTAAAATATGTCAAATAAATATACAAAACTTACCAAATGCAGGTAAATATAGCTAAAATTTAATAAATGCCGTCTTCAAGTGAACTGTGAAACTACTTATATAAATCCCAACAGACCAAGGTGTTCAAAATCTATGGTTGGTGCAAGTATTTTTCATATCAATCGTTCGTATTTTCACCCCCTCTAGACACCCAGTATATACAATTGCATATTTTAAAGTAGGTTTTACCGCATCACATGACAGCACAGCCAGTTGGGGAGAGTGATAGCAAGTGCAGATTCCCTCTCTTATGTATGAAACCTGCCACAGCATATTTTTAAACTGCCAGCCACTCACTGGAGCTGAGCTCTTCAACGGTGCAGAAAAGGATGTTCAGCTAAGCACTCAATTCTCACATCTACATGTTCCCCATACACCACCAACCATAGCTACAACTGGGAGTTGAACTCAGATTTTTACTGAAAGGTAAACTTTTGCACTGATAGGCCACAATTTCACCATGAATGCAGTTATTCAAAATTTGTTACACTTTTCATGAACGTTGCTGTTAACAAATTGTTGTTGTTTGTCTGTATGCATCTCTAGGTCTCTAGTTTTGAGGTCCTCATGCTTTTACCTTGAGCTTGTATGGACTGATGAATGGTAAATAAAAGTGGATGTAACATGTATGCTTTTTACTCCTAATATCCGTATAAAGGAGAGAGGCAGAAGCACTTAATAAACCAGAGAAATGAAACTGTCACACTATCTCACAGTGTCTTTGTGTCTGATCTCTCTCTCTCTCTCTCTCTCTCTCTCTCTCTCTCTCTCTCTCTCTCTCTCTCTCTGTGTGTATCTCTGTATATCTCTCTCTCTCTCTCTGTATCTCTCTTTCTCTCTCTGATGTCTGATATTCTGAATGTATTGTTATGAAAAAGAAACAAAATTAAACAGTATCACATGTAAACTGTAATTTTATAATTTAGGCCATTAAAGTATGGATTTACCACAAATCTAACTTTTAATGTTTTGATGTATTGCATTGATCTTTGTACTTGAGGGAAGCCCATGCTGTTTTACCCTTATTCTCATAACAGAGTTTTAAAAAAACTCAATGGATGAAATATCTACTGTTTCAAAACAATCAGTTTTTTTTTTGATCAAACAGATGGACCATTACTTTATGTATCACACTCTATTCTATGTATTGTATCATGCTCTGTTTGATGAAGTATGCAATTAATTTTCTGTAGCTCATCAGTTTTTATGTACAAAGTGTCAGGCCCTTTACCCTGTCTATTACTAAAAACACAGTGCCACAGGATCTTAACTGACCAGATATTATTTGGATGGTGGATAATTTTCAGCATAGCAATGGCACTGACAGGATGTGGTAGTGTGAGTGGTGGCAGTAGAAGTATATTTTTTGTAATACTGATGTATATGACACCTATGTCATTACTGACAAATGGAAAAAAAGCCCACATGGACATTTATAAAGGTTTAGTCCAACTGGCATTATATGTTGTCAAGAATACTGATGTTAGGATGACAAAAGTGACATACAGTTTTGTTGTTTAGTTTCTTGGTGAATGTTAGTCCACTAACTTTAAAGCTTGGTGTACTTCTGGTACATCAGTTATGTAGTGACAATGCAACACAGGAGCTTGCCAAGTTCAGTTAATTAGAAAACTGATCAGTTATGTTTCAGAAAATGCTTGCTGTGTCCCATATACTTGACACTTGCCAGTAATATGGTGATGAAAGCCTGTTTTTTACTTAATTAAAGGGAGATTTTTAATATTTTTATTTGAACCTATGGCAATGGCATGAAATCTTCAGCTCCTTAATTTGAGTACATTTAAGTCAGTTGTCCCTTTGTTATGTAAGAAAATATAGTCCCACTCAAAAACTTTCTTTTCCTCCTCTGCTGCTATCACCAAGGTAGCACTGTTTCACTGAATACCTACACTTGTATATCAATACCAACACTTGTATCACTGACCTATGTAAATTGTTATCTACCTTCTCCAGGAACTATGCAGTACGACTCTTTCTCTTCCTATAGACTCTTACTGTTGATGACTTAATAATGCACGTTGTTCAGGATGCCATTAAAACTTGGGCAGCATTCAGTTATGTAGATGCATTGAAATGAAAAATGTGGACACATGGAAATGGTTATGACAACTAATCATCAGATAACCAGCTCACCTGAACCACCACTATTAAAAATCTTGTATTTTAATATTGTGGTTTCTTCAATTTGCCCATGACAGACATTGGCTTACGAAACCTACACTTAACCTTACTAATGTTTCTAAATACAGACTTGTTTCATTCCTTAAATTCCCATCCGAGACCCTGTAGCATGCAACGGAATGATACCTGCATTCATTCCTTCAACTAAATGACCTAGATGCCAACCAGTCAGATTATTAATTGAATTAAGGAAGCATTCACAACTAAAATTGTCATTCAGGTTATTGTGTTATTGTGATTTATTTATCGCTTTCTGCGAGAGTTGTTTTTGCAGACCATCTCTTGTTCGTTTTGTACTGTTATTATTTTGTACTTGTGTTATTAAATCACTGAGCTCAATGATCAGGTTTTTTCTAATATTTTCAATTTCCTTGCAAGGTCTTTCAAACTATATCAGACAGCCTTTCTGGTATCTATTCATGGATGAAGACCCACCATCTGAAACCCAATCAGTTTTGAGGCCTTCACATTCCTTTCAGCTCAGAAAGCTGAAAAAAAAATAATTTTTCATCAGAAGCAAAATGACCTTTTCTGACTACAAATACTTTTACAAACACCATTTCTACAATCTCTGGTTATTTCTGGACTGTATATGTGGTCACCAGTACTTGTTTCCTAGCTTGGATGTGTAGAATTTCTGTGTGGCCATTGGTTGGTGAGCTGTGCGCAAAAGTGAGTAGGCAGTTCTCTGGGGGGGTACATACAGGGCTTTGCAAAAGTATACTCCCCCTTGGCATTTTTCATGTTTTGTTGCCTCACAACCTGGAATTAAAATGGATTGTTTGAAGGTTTGCATCATTTTATTTACAGAACATGCCTATAACTTTGAAGATGTGATTATTTATTTATTTATTTATTTTTTTTGTGAAACAAATAGGAAAAAATAACAGAAAACTTCAGGGTGCATAACTATTCAGGTACTATTAGGGTGAACCTCCGTCCAAGTCTCAAATCACAGGCAGACTGAAACAGGTTTTGCTCAAGAATATCACTGTATTTAGCACCATTCATCTTTCCCTCGACTCAGATCAGTTTCCCAGGCCCTGCTGCTGAAAAACATCCACACAGCATGATGCTGCCACCACCATGTTTCACTGTAGGGATGGTGTTCTTGGGGTGTGTTGGGTTTGCACCAGACATAACATTTTCCTTGGTGGCCGTAAAGTTTTTTACTCTTTATCTGACCCAAGTGCCTTCCTCCATACATTTGGGGATTTGCCCACATGCCTTTTGGCAAACCCTTATTTTTAACACTAAGTAATGGCTTTTTTTTTCTGGGCAGTCTTCCATAAAGCCCAGCTCTATGGAGTGTATGGCTTATTGTGTGTCCCATGCACAGATACACCACTCTCTGCTTTGGTCTCTATGCTGACTCTCTGATTAATGCCCTCCTTGCCTGGTCTGTGAGTTTTGGTGGGCGGCCCTCTCTTGGCAGGTTTGTTGTAGTACCATGTTCTTTCCATTTGAAGATGATGGATTTGATGGTGCTCTAGGGGATCATAAAAGATTTGGATTTTTTTTTTAATAACCGAGCCCTGACTTGCACTTCTCAACAACTTTTGTCCCTGACTTGTTTGGAGAGCTTGGAGGTCTTCATGTTGTGATGCCTCTTGCTTAGTGGTGTTGCAGCCTCTGGGGCCTTTCAGAAAAGGTGTGCTTATACTGACAGGTCATGTGACACTTAGATTGCACACAGGTGGACTTCATTCCACTAATTATGTGACGTCTAATGTGTGTGTGTGTGTGTGTGTGTATATATATATATATATGCACACATACGTCTATATGCATTAAATCTGTGTGAATATATATATATATATATATATATATATATATATATATATATATATATATATACACACAGATTTAATGCATATACACGTATATATGTATGTGTATATATGTTACAGTCAATGTCTAGAATAGAGGATGACAAGGGATTGGATTTTCACTCCTGTCCCATCCCACTCCCACAAAAAAATCTTGTCCTATCCTAATCCCGGACCAGAGTAAAAAAAAAAAAAATCCTGTCCCATCCTACTCCTGGTAAAATGACTCCCTCTCCCATCCCGCTCCCATTCAGAATGACTCCTCCTCCTGTACAGCTCCCATTTTTTTTCTTCTTTTAGTGTTTAGGCAATACACTGCATTTGATTTGGTCTTATCCCTATTCCTTTTTAGATTGATTTGTGTTCAGCAGTTTAATTTTAAAAGATATGGCAACAGGAACAGTTCATATGTGGTAACATAGGGAGGCATTTATTGCATTAATCCAAACAAAAAAACCTTCACTAGAGGGAACAAAACATAAATAATACATGGCCTGTGGTCCCTATAGTTTTTCTATGGAGGACCAGCTGCTAAGTCCCTGTTTCTAGCTCTTTTGGAGGTCCGTTACAGTAAAAATAAAAATAAAACCCACAAGAAAACAGTACATGGTCACACCATGACTACCTTAATTGATTAAACCCAAACAAAACATATAAAGTTGCATTTTAGAGGGATTTTTTTTTATTAACAAAATGTTACAGCACTTGCTTCATGGTTTTCTTAGCAGAGCAACCAAACAGGTACAATAACTACCAGTACTTAAACACTAAAGCCAATTTCTATCTGTCCGGTCCAGCTATGTTTATTTGCTCTGCCCATGATCCTGTTACTGTATGTGCTTTCAGATGTCAACTTCTAAGTATCAATATAAGTAGAAAAATAAAAGGAATCATTAGTTAAGGGACCTTTTAAGGCAAAAAAAAAACTGTAATGAAAAGGGGCTATAACTTCTTTTAATACTGTGACATATCTACAAATATCCAATAAGAAGAGCATGATCTTTTTAGAATATTTAACATAAGATAACGCTTAGCACCACAAATGTAATGGACAATGCCTGTATAATATACTGACATTGTCCACAATTTGGGGTTTTGATAGTGGGTAAAAACGATTCTGAAAGCTTTAAAACCACGGGGGAATGATAACTATTCTCACACACATAACACAAACACCTTATCAGAGCCATTTTGTCCGAAATGCTGATATTTCAACAAGGCTGTGGCTGAAGATTTACTGTCATTGGTCCTAAACCAGTGTGGCAAAATAATGGAAATTGCTACTGGTCCATACAGACCAGTACAATTACGACTTATCCCTGAATCACTACTGGTCCGTAAAAATTACAACTGGTCCGTAAATGTACATGCGTTTTCGGGGGCCAAAATGCATAAGAAAAAGCACAAATTGTCTGATAATGTATTTTATCCCAAGACATGTAGAATCTGGCACCACTGTTAACCACTGTAAACAAAAGTATAAAATATGAAATAGTAAAATATGAACACAACTTGAAAGTTCATTTAAGAACATATGCGCTATGCTAAAGCCAACCTCTTTTTTTTTTTTTTTCTTAAACCTGTCCTGTCCAGCATCACAGCAAGCAGAATGGCAGTCTGGTTGCAGCTTTGTGCTGTACAAATTTGCTTTTCCAAGGGGAGGTTTATGGGTATAAGGCTCCTCTTGATATTCTGATTCATTTATTTATTTACTG
>JAQMYF010000012.1:37009944-37032432 GCA_030014195.1 Neosilurus mollespiculum | reverse complement strand
TATATATAAATAATAATAATAATAATAATACTGTCTAATACTGTTTAAGTAGTGTCACATTTGCTCTCTGCATGCTCAATGGTCTTCTGTGGTACAAGACTTCCTAGTGAGAAAGCTTTCAGAACAGTTTACCCACATTCCCTTGTAGCGACAACATAATAAAAACATAAAACATAAAAAATGTCCACTCTCTGCTGGTGCTGAATATATTACTTTAAAAAAGTATTCATAGTGATATATTCAGCACCAGCACAGAGTGCAGAATATATTTTTTTTTTTTTTGCAAGGAGTATATGGGCTTTACTTATGGCAAAAAGTAAAAAAAAAAAAAAATTAATTGAACTGTCAGACACATGAGGCCTGATCAAAAAATCCTAAGATTTAATTTTTATTAATATGGTACATTCATCATTGCTATAACGTTTACACCATAATGCTCTCCAGCTGATACAAAGTTTTAAATAAAGCTGGATGCCTGCAACTGTTACATGTCTCATCTTTATGCTATCATTATCATCTTCTTCTTATTGATCTGGGGTCGGGTCGCCGGGGCAGCAGCCTAACCAGTGAGGTCCAGACGTCCCTCTCCCCAGCCACTTCCCCCAGCTCTTCCGGGGTACACCGAGGCGTTCCCAGATCATTCGAGAGACATAGTCCCTGTAGCTTGGTCGATCCCGGGGCTTCTTCCCGGTTGGACATCCCCGTTTGGGAGGCATTCTAATCAGCTGCCCGAGCCACCTCAACTGGCTTCTCTCAACGCAGAGGAGCACCTGTTCTATTCTGAGCTCCTCCCGGATGACAGAACTTTTCACCATATCTCTGAGGGAGAGCCCTGCAACCCTGTGAAGGAAGCACATTTCAGTCACTTGTATTCGCGATCTTATTCTCTCGCTCACTACCTAAAGCTTGTGACCATAGGTAGAGACTTAAATCAACTGGTAAATGGAGAGCTTTGCCTTTCGGCTCACCTCCCTGTTCACTTCGACAAACCGGTACAATCTCTGCTTTACAGCAGAGGCTATGACATGAAATTTCTTTAGCTTCATTTTGATTTTTATTAAGTAGCATTGTCTGAAAAAATGTTTGCATAATACACATAATGCACAGCTCATGCCATTTTCTCCATCACATGCATAAAGGCCATTTTATAAGACCTGATTAAATACCAGATACAAATTTTTCAAAGACCTTTGCAAACATTGAGCAGTATTATTTACACATTTGTTTTGTCTTTGGCAGTGATTATTTATTTATTTATTTATTTATTTATTTTTATTATTTTGGAATTCACTTCAGCATTATAATCAAACACCCAATGCCATTTTTATTAAAACTGATGACACTATCAGAGGAGTAAACAGATTTTTACCAGCATTTACAAGTGTTTGAAAACATTTTGTAGGCTAATGGCTCACTTAATTCAGAATTCTCCAGTTTATGCACCATTTCCCAGATGGCAGTCACTTTTATGTTTTTTCTTTTACTTTAGTCATGAGTTCATAAGTGGACGGTGTTGCTTGTCTCTTTGAACATGGGTCACGTTTGACTTCAGGCCACCCTAAAAACATTTTATCCACTGATAAATGACAGCTTTATTCTCACACATTTATTGCCTGTGGCAGTTCTTAACATTTGAAGGTCTAGTCTCTTCTTTTTTGTTTTTTTTTACCATTTGCCACATACACACATTTAAAGACACACAATAAATGTGTGTCTTTAAAGCAGCAGTCCCACCCTAATTGTTGTAATTGGAGAAATGACAAGATCTGTGACTGCCCAATAGTTTTATTTTATACACAACATTATCAGATAATATTGCCTTCACTTCACTGGTATTGTAAGAACTTTATGATAACACCTAAAACATTTTTATGCACTTTATGGTCAATATGTCACATACTGTAGGTTACCTTGCATGTCACATTTATTACTGCTAATAGTTATGGTTGCTATGCAATGCACAACATTGACATACAAAGATATAATTATTTGCAGTATGTATGATGGTGCAAAAGCTAGAACAGCTTTTCTGTGACTCCACAGAAATTGATAGTTTTTGACTTGTAGGTAAAAAAAGAAGGCCTACCACCTGGCAACATGAGTCACTATAAGTAAGGACAGTTATTTGCTTTCAGAGATGGGTTACACTGCTGTATTCTGGGCACTACATTTGGATTATATCAATTATTTGCTATACTAGCTGAAATTCACATATCTGAGTTTCTAGATTGTTCTTGATTGGAAGCATCTGAAATGCGATTTCACTTTTAATAGGAGTAAACACAAGTTTAGAAAAAACTGCAGGGATAGAGAGTGCAGACCTTGGAAGGAAATTGTATTTTCTCCCCTTTCCTGTCAGTATATTAAAATATGGCAAAAAATTAAAAGACAATTTACAACATAAATAAATGAAAAAATAATTTCACACCACAAATAGGAAGATGGATAAATACAAAATACCTCTGACATTAAGGATTTTCGTAACGTCAGTGAACTTTCATATAGTGGTACTGGACTTGGTTAATATCATGCAGGAAAATTTGCAGAAGTCCCAGGTCAGAATCACATGTAACTATGCCCCACACGTTATTCTTGTGTAACAATCTGAATAATGTCTTATTACTGAGGAATGTTCAAGTTGCCTTGATTAGTTACATGTCAGTTAGCTCAATTTCTGTATTAAATTCCCCTAATCCATTAACTCAGCTTTAAATTCCGCATTATAGCTTTTTCCATTCACACTTCATGTGGCATCCTCTAGTCCTGTCAGTTTCTGACCAAATCGTGGCTGTTGGATATTTCTGGTTGTTGGTCTATTTTAAATCTAGCAGTGACACATTTGTACCACCATAACACCTACTACCTTGTCACTGTCAATACTGCTCTGAAAATAGTCTACCATCCAAACTGTTCAGTGGTGGGCCCTTTCCCTTGATACATAGTGTTCAGAGGGGCTGACAATTTAGGAATTGAATTATACACCTGATAAAAATTAGGAACTATATAGTACCTAAAATATTCACTGATTGCAGGCACACAGTATATGACAATCTAGTTGTATAGTTGTTGTGTATGTGTAGCTGAGTGTATAATGCAGGTTTTGATGTGTTCTGCATGCAACAGATTTTTGTCAGTACAAAATTAAGTAGACAGTGCACTTTTTTCGCCTTAAATAAAAAACCCAGCTTTTCAGTAATAATCACAATGGCTTGCATAAGTATTCACCCTCTTGGCATGTTGCTACTTTGTTGGCTTACATTCTGGAGTTAAAATGGATATTTGAGGGGTAAGATAGGATTGAAAAAAAAATACAGGAATAAAAAAGAGACACAGAATGTGAGAGAAAGAATATGCTGAAAAAATGAGGACAGAAATGAGGCCTCATTTTATGGAAGGAAAGGCGGAATGACATTTTTGCAATGGCTACAGAATGCTTTAAGCAAAATCACTGCTATCCAGCACAGATTTTGTTTACTTTCATGTTAAATTGGTGGCATTAAGGTAGATGTATGCAAAGAGAAATACATTTGGGGATACTGGAAGTAATTTGTGAAGTGTGAAGAAAATTGAAAACATTTTATTACAACAGACAAAAACATCTTAAATTGAAAGGTAGTTTAAATAAATATGCTTAACAGAAGTCAGAGAAGTTAAGGCATGATGATACATTTTTTATATCTGATTTTATCAGTCTTTACTATGTATAATGAATAGGTTGCAGTAAAATATCCAAAAATGTTGTTCAAGTTTCCTCTTTCATTTCTGTGCTCTTGATTTTGTAGCAGGCTTGGCATTTACTGAAAGCTCTTCAGGAAGATGTATTTTGAGCAGAGGAAATGTGTAAACAGGCATGATTCACAGATCAATACTCAGAGCTGACATGCTGACATGGGACTGATGGAGTTTTTCTTTCTCTTTACCCATTTCTTTATTCTGAGAAGGAGAAGTTGCAATGTGCTATGGTTTCCCACACAAAGTGAGCACTTCACTTTTTAGTGTGTGAAAATTCATTTAATGGAATATTTCGACTAATTCTCACTTGTGGAACTGTGAATAAGCATAGACAAAGCATTAACTAGACTCAGTCATTTTTGCTCATTTTTGCATTTTGCAGTTGTTCCAAGTTGGCATGCCTCATGATATTATTTTTATGATTATTTATTTATTAATGTGGATCAAAGTCAGGGATTGTTTGGATGTGAAGGAGCCAGCATGAACTCATTAAGCTGAAACATTTTAGCTGGTGTCAGTAATGGTGTCTCATCCAGGCTGTATTCCCACCTCAAATTCAGTGTTCTTCGAATAGGATCAAGTCAGTTCAAGTGGAGTTTTTTTCCACTCCCTTATTTAATTAGTATACATTGGATAGTAATTTTTCATATGACCACATGAGGTGCGAAATGTTTTGTTAATTTGGTGGGTATGTGATAATTTAAGGTGGTGTGTTGGGAAAGATTTATATTAATTAACGTTGGTGTTAAGGGGCAGGGATGAAGCTGTTGCAGAGTCTTGTGCTGGTGGTATGGATTCACCCATACCATATGACAGATGGCAGCAGGCTTATACACAATGCAAGTGGCCTAACAGATACAAGATCGTAGTAGTGTGAATAGAGACTACAATAATCATCTCAGCTGTTCTTAAAATTCGCTTTAGGGTCTTGTAGTCTGAGATGCTGTGATGACCGTACCAGGAAGACAGTAAGACTGTAAAATGGTGCAAGGATGGAAGTGGGGAGTTTTGCTCCTCTACAAAAAGTGAGGATGCTTAGCCTTTTCTTCATTTTGGATAAGGAGATGGAGTTAAGGATCCATGTTGAGTCAGCTGTGATGTGAACAACAATATATTTGTAGCTTGTTATTCTCTCTACCTTTGTGTTAGTGATATGCGGTGGTGAGTGATTACACAGATCCTCCTCAAGTCAACAATCATAATCTTTCATTTTTTATGGACAAATATGATATGGAGGGCCAAGCTCCTTCTACAAGTGTGAAAGGACTAGCATAGATACCATACACATACATATCAGCCCAAACTCATTTACCGATTTGTCATTTTTGATAAAAGACCATATTTATTCTTTTATATTATCATATGATATTGTTATGATAAGGTGGTGTGTGCTGTCCTTTCCTCCCAGAAAAACTAACATTCAGAGAGGTGCCGTCACCTCAGGAGTTCCGGCAGGGCGATGTGGCTGAGGTTGTATGTGATGTCACCAGCTCTCCTGTGCCTGTGGTCGCATGGTACTACAACAATATGGAGATCACTGAGGACACTGACAGTAAGTTATTCGTTAATAGTTTGTAAAATTGTGAAATTAAAAGGGTTTAATGAAATGTTTTATGCATGGTTTGGGTAATTGTGCCATTACATGACTATACTGTAATCAAAATGCCATTCTCATCTGTAAATATAGCCCTTTTAATCTTTTAACTAGGATTTGTTTTAAGTAATTCGCCATGGCTTTCTTTTCAGAGTTTCAGCTCCTACCAAACAACAACCTACAAGTCCAGAGAGTGACTAAAGCAGATGAAGGTGTGTATCGATGTGAAGCCCGTGTTGAGGCCAGGGGTGAGATTGACTTTAGAGATATCATCCTGGTTGTCAATGGTGAGTTTTTCCATCACAGGCTAACTGCTAATATAAGTGTGTTGTGAAAGATCATCGTGATGCCTAATAAAAGAGAATTGGTAAAACGTAATAGTTTCAGGTGTGTCTAGAGCACAAAAAGCAAAAAACACAAAATTGTGTTAGTGTTGGTGTACAGTGTGCTGATACAGAATTGATTAAAACATTGCAAATATAATTTTATTTTCACTTGAATTATTTATTGTACAATGTTCCTGATTTCAATGCTATGACTTATTACTGAGTTTAGTTTCATCTATTAAAATTGGCCTATATAGAAGACCATAACCTTCTAGCTGTCAGCCATGATGATAATGATACTGGGGTTTTGGCTGAAGATGAGCAGTGATGATATGGAAAGATTAACCATGATATTTTCTGTCTGATGTGATGAGGGTGAACATAGGCCAGAGTCTCTATAGCACCCTGCTGAAATATCTCCCACTGATCTAATAAGGTTGCTCAATGAGGCATATCTGATTATCTGGCAGACATGACAACATATATCAGAGGCTAACCTAAAACAAATGAAGCAACCGCGCATACAGTCACCACTGCACTCTGTATAAATATACTAGTATGTATGCTATTCAGCTTAAATCAGATTTAGACAAAATAAATATATTAATAAAAACACTATTCTCTCTTTGTCCCTTTCTTGAATGTATGTCAAATTAATCAAAGTTTATTTGATATTTATTTAATAATAAATATTGGGGGCAGCTGTAGCCTGGTGGTTAGAGAAGCAGCTTTGGGACCTAAAGGTCGCTGGTTTGATTCCCGAAGTGAGCAGGAGTGAGCTGCTCCTTCCCTTCCCTACCTTCATAGTTGAAGTCCCCTTGAGCAAGGCACCTAACCCTAAACTGCTCTTCGGGCGCCCCAATGTGTATGGCAGCCCACTGCTCTGTGTGTGTGTGCTCACTCTGAATAGGTTAAATGCAGAGGCAATAATTTCCCCTGCGGGATTAATAAAGTATAGCAAAATATTAAATAGATAGATAGATAGAGAGAGAGAGAGAGAGAGAGAGAGAGAGAGAACAACACAGTGTCTGTTTTTATGTCAAGCTGCTCGGTTGTGAATGGCCAAATTTGCAGAAGGTTTTAAGCTTCCACAAATGCTTCACTGGCATGGTCTGATGTCTTTATGTCCAATTATGTCTCATCTGAGCAATACTGTTACACTTGTTTCTCTTCATCTGGGAATGAGTTTAAATAGATCATACCCTTTGAAATTAGTTACTGAGTGCAGGGACATATTATATTTATGTATTATATGTACGTATTATGTTTAAGTAGAATATGTGCGTATTATATGTACGTATTATATGTACGTGTTATGTTTATGTAGTATATGTGCATATTATATTATGTCTCACCATTGCCTGCATCTACCTATGTGGCATTATATGAGTACATTAGGAATTTTTAAGAATTCTAAATCAATATTTTAGTCTAGAAATGCTAGTTTTTCTTAGGCTTTCTAAATGAGTCTACTTTTTTATAGTCTCATAACAAAGGCTGTGGTTGCCATGGTCCAGAATACTTCCTAATTCTCTCTGTGATGTGAAATGCAACAATATGAACAGTTTCTGTTTTAAGCATCAACATTAAAGTAGTGATATTCAGGTGTATTAAGACATGTTGTAAGCTATGGAATTAAATCATCTCCACTTATGATCTTTAAGATATGTGTGTGCATTGATGAGTTTTTATTATATTGGATTTAACAGATTTTTAAGTCATATTATAGAAATGATCAAGTATTAATAATTAGTTAACTGAAATGTTGACTGATATACCAAAGTGTATTCTGCCTCCTTGGTAGTGCACAGTGATTTTTAATACATTTTATATTTGTAGTATTACAAATGTAAGGACTTTGAAAGACATGTGATTGATTATATTTTGAGTGTTAGCATTACAAAAACCATTACAAAAATTATTTTTGTACAAATACTTCTTGTATGCAAATGCAGACTGTATAATCAATGCATATTTTGATTTAAAATAGTTATTCACTTATTATTGTTACTTATTCAAATAAAAACATAGACTGTTTTCTTCAGCTCCTTTCTGTATGGAATACTCCCTTGTCAACAGTGCCAGATTGTTTTCTGTCTTCTCAAATATATATATATATATATAGATGGTAATAAGTCACCTGTGATGAATGGTATTTGTAGGTATTTTGATGTTTATATAATTGATTATAGCCTAAATTAAAACATTAATATATCTGTGTGTGTGTGTGTGTGTGTGTGTGTGTGTGTGTGTGTGTGTGTGTGTGTGTGTGTGTGTGTGTGGGCAATGGCATATCAACTGCCTGATTTACATTTTTTGAAGTAGTCTATTAATAGTGAAGTGGAATGACATAAACAGACAGTGTACAAGCACAGAACCAAAGCAGTGTGCATTGTTTGCTCTCCTGAGAAGACTGATTTGATTATAAGAGGAACAATTGAACCTCAGCTGTAATGGTGACGGCCCCCATCGCAGCTTTCATTGCCGTCAGCTAATCTGCAATCACTGCTCTTTCAAAGGGCCGCTATCACACAAATTCTTCTTATCATACTCTAGCCTACCTCCTACAATATCCTTCTAAACTTCTCCCCCACAATCATACATCACAAACTGATTGCGTTCTCTATCACATAATAAGTGCAGGAAGATTGGTGAATTAATTTTATCTAGACCGTCAGTAGTTTGGACATTTCTAAAGAATGACCCGTTATGTGTGTTCTCTTTAACAAATAGTGAGTGCATTTATGGTGTCTAATAGAGGGGGAGAGAGATGTTTTAGTTGATCTAATATGCTGCCAAGCCAGCCTGAAACTGACCATGAATAAAACATCCCCTTAATTTAATCTTTTACCCTAGCTCATACTCCATTAAATTGTTATATCTTAAATGGAGCATAATTCAAAATGACACCCATTTTAGATGGCAGCGCCCCATCCATTTGTCAACCCAAAACAGTTGGAGTAGAAAACAAAGCAGATATGTATGTATATTGTCAAATGACAGATTAAGATGAAAATTTAGCTTTGCTTAAAAAGAAAAAACTAACCAGTGTTCCACTGATTGTGCAACAAACATCAGGGAAAAAAGTGTATCATTATTACAATTATGTAGTTGTTATTGCATTGTTAATGCAATGTTATGCATTGCATTTTTTTTTCCTCTGCACACATGTCAAGTTCTTGTATTATTAATTCATGTGGCCAAAAGATGTTGATACGTGCACTTTACACCCAGATTTTGTTGTGTTAACCCAAACTCTTTCCACAAATTTGGAAGAAAACAATTGTATAGGTGTCTTTGCATAAAGTAGCACAAAGACATGTTTTGTGAAGGTTGGTTTGGAACAACTTGAGTTGCCTACACAGAGCCCTGACCTGAGTCCCAACACCTTTGCGATGAATTGCAACAAAGTCTGCACACAAGGTCTTCCCGAACAATATTCTCTTGCATTCCTGTGGCCGAATATATACAGATCCTCAGTAGCACAAAATAAAATAAAAAAACTTCAAAATGGAGTGGAAATCAGTCCTTCCCAGCAAAGTGTAGGCTGTTATAACAACAAAGGGGAAGTATATGAAAAAATATATTCGCACATGTGTGCTTGCTGAATGTTCTGTTCAACAAGTACACATAGGTGTGATTTTTATTTTATTTATTTATTTATTTTTATTTTTTTCAGGTCCAGATTCTTTTGGCCAGTGTATCTTTTAGCTTTGAAAAATAATGGCCTCATGGGATATAAGCCAGTTACATTATGCAAAGCAAGCATTGAGTTGTGTACACAGTGATAAAAAGAAAGGAAATCTTGTGCTTAAATCATTTCAAACTTGCTTATGCACAGAGCACTGGGAATTATTGAACTGTAGCTAATTTATCAGAGTGTCAATGTAGATTCTCTGAGGTCATTTGGCTGACCAAGCACTTGACTTTTTGTTCTCCTCATTAACCTTTCACAATATAATAAACTGAACTAGATAGGATCTATTGATTTAAAGCCAGAAAGTGCTTTTGTTTATTTATTCTATCAATGTTATTCAAAGTACAGTCATGTCAAGGCTTATAATGCATGTACGGAATATGATGAATTGATAGTAGGCAGTTGTTTCAAGTACACGTGTCTGGGTGTGAATTCAATGCAGGCTTGTTAAGAATTCTAATTTAAGTATAATGGAAAAAAATTACATTTTAAAATCAAACTGGGTTCTTTCCCCTATAGTTCCCCCGGTGTTGTCTGTGCCACAGCAGTCCTTCAATGCAACAGCTGACTACGGTGAAGCTGTGACATTCACCTGCAGGGCTTATGGCTCTCCTGAACCTGATGTTACCTGGCACAGGTATAATTCATCCTGCCACACGCCTAGTTATTTCATCCAAACACACTGTAGACTAAGAATTTGATCCTGTATATATTAATAAACAACTGTGGTGATAATCTGCCCCATCTGTAAAATTCAACTTATTCATATGGATTTAGGGTAACCAGTGAATATCATGAATTACCTTACTAACACTTTCCTTTTCTCTAAACATTATTTATCTAAAATGTACTGTTCTGTTACAGCAAAAGTGAAATAGATGGATTCCCACTAAAAGGCTTTATGCTTTAAAGTATACAGCATTTTTCTCTCAGGAGGTGAAAGCTTTGCCATATAATATAGCACCACAGGAAGTCTAAGAACAGAACTGAGGAGGTTTAGAGAAAAGGTTTATAATGGCACATTTTGATTGTGAGTGGACACTTTTCACCTCTAATGTGTGGGCTTTGAGTGACAGGCGACCCAACATGTTGATTACAGGGCCTCAATCACTGTAATTACATCTACTAAGATCGGCAAGAGATGGAGATGAATCCGATTGGTGCCAAGAACTTGTGCTTGCTGACCTTTTATGAATGATTCTAACCAAACACTAAAGGAGACACTGAGATAGCACTGGCAATTAAAGTGTGGCTGCTGAAATTTTGACTTTAATGTTGCAAGTTTCATTTATTTAGTGATACTTGTTTATATTTGGGAGTTAAATGAAGAGTGAGTAATTTGCTTTTCTTATGTTATCTGAGCTGCTTGTTTTGTTTTTCTTCAAGACTCAGATCACACTGTTACCATGAATGCACTGCACCTTAATCCTTCAGATAAAGCAATATAAATGTCATTATTGATATCTCCAAAGCTATCTTTAAAAATAACTTTGTGATTGCTTAACCTGTATCCGATCAAGACTTGTCACATACTGTATCATACCACTCACACAATGCAGTATCATCCAATCCTGTAGCAACACCTGACAGTTTAGGGGTTCCGAAAGGCTGAAGAGGCATGGACAAATGGGCCGTTTCATTTTTCTTTATTCTCACTTTCATTTAACACTGCACTTTTCACTTTATAAGGAACTGATCTCACCCTGTGCCAAAGACCAAACAACATACATGTACACAGCTCTGTGCTGGATTAGGAACTCCTCCTGCTCTCTCTCTCTCTCTCTCTCTCTCTCTCTCACACACACACACACACACACACACACACACGTCCACGCACACAAACAGGTTAATAGCTTCTCTGCAACACACAAGAGACGCACATGAATAAACTGTCAGAAATTACATGAACATGAGGCTTATCACATGTTACTTGCTGTTTCTTACACCCACAACTTTCACAATCTAAACCCCTGCTAATATCTTCTCCAAAAACATTAGATTCATCAGCTCTTCAGCTGCTACTCAACATCTTTATCTCTTTATCTGTAGAGCATGCAGAAAAATGACTGAATAAAATTAAGATATTTTGCTATGTAGTAATCTATAGTAATTTTCATGTAGGATTTAGTTTAGCTGTGTTTTGTTGTTTTTACCTGTGTTACCTATTATGGATCTTTACAGTTTTATATTTCTTTTCTGTTATGGTTTTATTTGTGCTTTTGCTTTTTGAGCAGTAATCTTTCTGTAGCAGGCTGAGATGTGTTTGCCCTCTTATGTCTGATAGGAAGGGAGTCGAACTCCAGGAGTCAGAGCAGTATGTGATGCGAGCCCACAGCACCACGCTCACTATTCGCAACATTAAGCAGGACGATGGCGGCTCCTACACCTGCAAGGCTTCCAACAAGGCTGGTGCTGTGCAGCAGGAAATTTTTCTCAAAGTATTTGGTGAGGACTTACGCACTCTTACAATGACCATTTATCAATATTAAATATGTACATTTGTATCGATAGAATTACCCAAGCATTTGCAAATAGATATAAGCCTGCACATATTTAATTGTAATATAATTAAATAAATTTGGTTAAGTACTTGTACAAATTTAACAGCATTTTAGAACCAAGTTAATATAAGATAAGAGAAGGTAATTAGATAAGAGAAGATTCTGTTGATAAAAAATGGAAGAAACAATTTCTTTCTTTCTTTTATTTAAATTTATTTATTTATTTATTTATCTACTTTAATGCCAACTGCCTCCCACATCTAACCCTCCAGTTTCTCTTCCATAAACAGTTTCATGAAATAATTTAAGAAAATGGGTAACACACTCTCTATGGCCAAGAATTTCAATTTAGATTGTCATGAGGCTGCCAGCATCCTCTCCGATTATTCAGATAGCACCTTGTCAGCTCATGTAAATCTATGGGGATTTATTCTGTAGTCATCAGAATCCTTATAGTGCATAAGTAAAGGACATTCTTCAGAGTTCCTTTCAGTGGTACCTAGTTACTGCATATTAGTTTGCAAATGGTGATAGGAAAATGTAGTTTTTGTCTTAAGTGTCACCTGTCTCATACCTTCATACTAATATTACTAATAATATTATTTCTCATTGTAATAGTTTATGTCAAAGCCTTAAGTTTCAATTCTTTGAACATGTTCTAACTGTCTAATAGAACCTTGCTGAACAAAGCATCAGATGTGCTCATGAGCTTCAGTAAACTTATGCAACCTTTTATTTAGTACAGCCAAAATGTTTAATGTCAGGCATTTACTTTTCTGGTCTCATGATATAATTAGTTTTGAACACTCATGAACCTCTCTTTAAAATGCAGGCATACACAATTGCAGTAAATTATGTCAGCAGCAAGATTGCTTGGTTGGGGTAGTACAGTTTGACATGTGAGGAGACATTAAATATAGAACTCTTTAGTGCAACTGTTTTAAATGCATTGTTGTACTATCACAACCCACAAATTTAAATCTCTGTCAGCTTGCTGAATTGTTCTATGATATTAATATGCCAGAACAAAAGCTCTTTTGTGTATGAGTAACACTATGCTAATGTGTTCTACTGAGTCAGAGGTTAAAATTACTTGCTTGAGTTCCTTCATTCCAATGTATTTCAATACTAACAACAGTACAATTGCTTAAACTGGCTAAAAGAACATAACTTTTTTGAACAAAGTGGTCTAATCCCATATTTTCTAATGTTATATTACATTCATGTAATATATAATGTGCATCATTTCTTGAGAAGATAGGGGTTGCAATGTTTTAAAAGATTTTATTAATAAACCAGAGAATAGAAATTATTGATATGAATATATATCAGTATGATGTCTTTGCCCATCTTACTAGATGTTATTTTATGCATTTGGCAAAGGGTGAGAGTGAGAGAACTCTTTTTGGAGTGCTCTTTTTTTTTGACGGAAAGATTGGCATACATGAAGCTTTCTTTTAGCCAATCCTAAAGATGAAGAGTAAAAGGAAACCTGGACAATCACGTGGAACAAGTCTTAATAATGGACTTCAAAATAGCATTAGTTAATTTTAGAAATGAGGCAGTGGTGGCTCGGTGGTAGGGTGCTGGCTTTCTGATCCGGAGGTCAGGGGTTCAATCCCCACTATCACAGAGTTGTCACTGCTGCCCCTCCTCCCAGTGCAGCTAGCTGGGTTATCAAAGGCCAGCCATATCTCTCACTGTCCTTGGTGAGAGGCATGTAAAAGAACCATTGCTGACGTTCATAAAGAGTAGGCCATTGAGTTGCCGTCAGCGTGTTTCTGCCCTGCCATGGCCTGGCGGACTGTTCAGGGTGTACTGTGCCCTCGCCCAGAGTCGGCTGAGATGCGCGGCAGCCTCCCCGTGACCTTAATTAGGATTTAGCGGCTCAGAAAATTAACAATGAATGAATTTCAGAAATGTGACTTTGCCTCCCAATATCACTAATTCAACTGGAAAACTGAGACATACAGGACATTAAAAACAGCAACTCTCAAAAACCATCTGAAACTTTGACAAAATGTTGTCTTATGTATGTCCAATAGTAATGGACTAGATAATAAAGGTAAAACAGGAACTTTGCATATAATTATTTATCAGTTACTATATTTGAATAGGCCCGATGGAACACATTAGCATATTACTCATATTTATTGAGGTAAGTGCACCAGTACAGCTGATGTTTTACCTGCAGTAGAAAGATGTTTATCCATTAATCATCACTCACTCACAAAAAACAAATAATTACAAATATATAATACAAGTAATTACGTTTGTGTGCACATGTTCATTCAAACATGCATGCATTCAAGAGATATTTTGCAGTATCTTACATCATTTTAGAACTCTTTGGTGTTTTTTTTCTTGAATAAATAACTTGTTTTTCCACTATAAATTATGGATGTTTTTTTTTTTATTGTGCTTATAGTTCAACCACACATTACAAAGCTGAGGAACGTGACAGCAGTGGAGGGCAGTGCTGCTATGATTTCCTGTAAGGCTGAGGGAGAACCCCTGCCAGAGATTTCCTGGAGGAGAGCCAGTGATGGGCAAAGCTTCTCCTATGGACAAAAGGTACAATTCTAAACAGGTACAGGTGCAGCTGGACTTGGCACTTGGAAAGCAGTAATTAGTTTTGAATAGGTACTATAATGTGATGTGTTCCTGTGAGGATACCCAAAGAACTGATGTAAGCTTCCATAATATAAATGTGCTAAATATAAACAGACATGTTTGTTGTGTACCCACCCAGTGTATGTGCATATTTAAATAAAGCTCTTTAATGTTTCACATATCTATATCTTTCAGTTTGGCGGATAAGCATGTCAGTTGATTGATGCACTCATTGTCTACTGTGTGAGCTTCAGTAATTGAAATCCACCAACTACGATCAGAGATGTTATATGTCAGAAGTTGGCATGCCCTCATGAAGCCACCAGTGTTGCACGGCACTTCTGTGAGATAAAGTTCAGCTTATTCCTCCATATCCTGTGCCTTCATTGAATAAAAATGCATTTTGTGCAATGGTAAATTCAATAGGGACACCCAGTCCAGTAACATGAAAAGAAGAGAAGCTGTCAAAGATCATTAGAATACCATAAAAGCACAGTTTTTAGGCAGCAACAATGGAGGTAAATGGAGTTACTCTTCAGTGAAGCAGTCTGTGGATCTTTGACAGGTGCTTTATGAAAGACCCTGCCACCATGCTTAATCTAGCAATGACTGCTCGGCAAGCAATTTAAATGATCTGCCTGATGGGAAAGGTAAAGAGTAATCAATAAAGGATGTGAGGCAAAAACAGGTGGGAAGCACTTTCAGGTACTCAGTGCATCAAAAGTGTAGTCAGTACAACAGTACACAAAGTAGAAATAATGCAGTTGACATGGTGGTACAGTGATTAATGCAACACACCAAAAAAAAAAACCTACTGGGATCAAACCAGAACCTTGTCTTTCTGCGTGGAATTTGCATGTTCTCCATGTGACTAAGTTTCCTCTCACAGTCCAAAGAGCCACAGATTAGGTCAATTTGCTGTTTTAAAATTGCCCATAGGTGTGAATGTGACTGTGAATGATTGGTCATCTCTGTATTAACCCTGCAACAGACTGGCAACATATTCACGGTATACCCCACCAATCACATTAATTCAGAAGGGATTTGCTCCAGCTCAGTTGTGACCCTTATGGATAAGGAGTATAGATACTAAATGTATGGAAACAGTGCACTCAGGGGTAGTAGAACTACTGGAGATCTACTGTAATGAGGTGGGGATGCATTACCCTTTTTTTCATTCTAGTATTCAAGACCTAAAAACTTGTGTGAATAGTCTTTCAATTATACCAATGTTTATAAGTGAAGAAAACTGCAATTTTAAGGCAGATGCTGTTTGCACCTGGGCTGTCAGTACCCAGCAAATCTATTTGTACCCAGTGTGGATATTTACACCTTAACCCTAACCAGATTTCAAAAGCTGAATATATGTAATATGATTATTCTTACTTTTCTTTTAACACTCTTAAACAGTGGTTAACTGTGACTGAAATATTTATTCATTCATTCTTTTGCCAAACTGCCTTAGCCTACTGGGGTCAGGGGGACGCTGGGGTGATCTCAGACAACTCTTACTCTGAATTATAGCACTCTTTTAACTGTACCATTCTGACCTGAACTTTATAATTATATGAGTTCAGAATAACCTTCACACTGTCCTCAGAATAAGGTAACATCCTGCACAATCTCCTACAAGCAAGAAGATAATATCCTTCTTACATTTATTCATGAAACAAAATTATTTAACTTTATAAATTTCTGTGAGCCTTTGTTTTCAGAAACTTGTGTGACCCCCTCCATGAGCAGCAATAGCTGAACATTTTTGATAACTGATGATCAATTCTGCACAACAGGTTTCTTTGTATATTTACTTTTGTGCTTAGGCTAGTGGATTTGCTGCATGACCCACTCGTGGTTAGGTTTCTGTTGTACATTCTTCAGATGTATATATATAGATTCCCTGATATTTTCTTGTAGAATCTGATTGTATAATTCAGACTTCATAAATCCAGCAATAATGGCAACCTGCCCTGGTATGCGTGTTGGCCCTGCAATGATCTGGCAAGCTGTTCAGGGTGTACCCTGCCTTCACCCAGAGTCTACTGAAATAGGCGCTAGCCTCTCCGCGACTCTTATTAGGATTAATCAGCTTAGAAAATGAATGAATGAATGAATGAATGCCCTTGACCTGAGGCAGCAGAGCAGCTCCAAACTATGATACTGCTACTACCATGCTTAATAATTAGAATGCACTGTTTGGTTTTTGCTTGTTCAGTGTTTGCCTGAGGGTGGACTCATGAACACTGACATTAATCAAACTAAAATGTTGTGGAGAAACAAGCCCAATTCAATTAGATCACAGTGAAATTCAGGTGCTGCAGAAAAGTAGAGATTTTATTTAAAAAAGAAAACAGACATGGTTATGCAAATGGGCAACACCCTTTGGCAGTTCACCTCTATTGTATTTCAGTCCTCGATATTATCAGAGGGCAGCATGGTGGCATAGTGGTTAGCACATCCACTCACAGCAAGAAGGGTTCGACTTCCAGGTTTCTGTGTGTAGTTTGCACGTTCTCCCAGTGGTACACTTTTTTCCGCCTCTGTCCAAAAACATGCACATTAGGCTTATTAGCTGTTCCAAGTGTGTGTCCCAGGTGTGACTGTGAGTGTGAATGTGTGTGTTAGACCTGTGATGGTCTGGCAAGCTATTCAGAGTGTACCCCGCCTGTGCCCAGTGTTAGCTGAGATTGGCTCCACCTTTCCTGTGACCCTAGTAGGATTAAGCTGTTCGGTAATGAGTGAATACATTGCAATCATCTTGTGTACAAAATGTGACTAACAATCAAGTTATGTGAAATACAAATCAGTCAATGATTACTCAGGTAACATGGACAATTAGTATATAAAATGTGACTCAAAAGATTAATACAATCAGTATAATACTTGAGTGCGCAACAGTGTGATTTTAATAATCATGATTACATTACTTAACTCCTCTTTGATTACATTTGTAGTAATCTAATCACCTTGATTACATTTTGCCATAATGTAATCATCACACATCTACAAAAGGAAGGCTGTAGATCCATAGATATTACCTGGAGGTTCTTTGTATCTTCATGTGTGACTGTTTCTTGCAATTATCCCTTGGACAGTTTCTTTTCAATTCTTTGGGCAGTAACAGTAAACTGGTGGTGGACAGACTTAAAAAATGGTGGGAATTGTTAACTCTCTTTCTTTGATCATCAGGAATCTTTTTGACTTGGTCATGACATACTTCTATAAACCTGTGTGACGCAGACCTGATTTTGAGAGTGAACACCCAAGTTTCTGTTGTTGAAACATGGAGGAGTCTGTTAAACTCATGCTTTCTATTCACTGAATGAAACACCTGATACTGATTACCTACTACCTATTTTCCAACAAAGATATTTAATGTTGGATAAGTTGCTCAATAAATAAAAATGAAACTGTAATTTTTTTAATTGGCTTCTCTTTATCCCATCTTAGAATTTGGAAAAAAAAAAAGTCTAATCACATTTTTGCAGAAGGTCACATTTACACAGACATTTGATATACAGTTTGTAATAGTTGTCAGTAATATTCCATGTACTCTGTGAGTATAACTGTCTATGTGCAGATAGGCTTTGTGTTTTTGATTGTAAAAATAATGTATTTAGAAATCACATAAATGTATTTAGAAATCACACTCATGCCTAACAACATACCAGGAAGCAGCCCCTGAAGTAAGCCATTCTGCCAAGGATAAATGTATCTACTCTATGTGCTAATAAATGTTTTTGTTCTAGCTGAGAATGGTCCTGACAGAAATGCTGTGGTTAAATCATTTGCATTTAATATTCAGTGTTTAAACCCTGTTATATATTCAGCTAATATAAAGGGCCATGTGTTCATTGTTTCAGAGTCCAGACGAGCGTGTGGAGGTGCGTGGGCATCATGGTGAGTCCATCCTGACCATCGTAGGAGTAAGCCTGTCTGATTGGGGCCGTTTTGACTGTGAAGCTCTTAGCCGAATTGGAGGACATCAAAAGAGCATGTTTCTGGATATTGAATGTGAGTGCATTACTCACAGAACCCCCATACAAGCACATACTTCCACAAATGTGTATGCCAGGCATATGACACACGACAACCCTTAATCATACTATCCTGGAGATGAGAATCTGGGAAATCTTTCCATGCCTCCTCCATTTCATGCTGTTGCAAACGTACTATGTGCTACCCTTTTCAAGTTTAGTTGATTTTAGTGAGTCTATAATGCATTTGAAGGATTGAAGACATTTAACCAATTGCTGGGGCTTTATTCATACTGAAGGGCTTCATGAGTTTTATGGATGAGTGGTGAAACATCTTTTAAATTATAATACAAGTCTAGTCATCTTAATTTTTTTGCTGCTAGGTATTCAAAAATGACCCAGGTGACAGAAAATATCCATAGATAATGTTGAATATTTATCTCCTTTCTACTGTAGGCACGGTTTGGTGATGTGTCACAATTCCTTCAATAAAATGAGAATAGATTATTCACCGTGGTGACACTGGTATATGGCGAAAGCACTGGGAGGTGGATGGTACTGGGGAATTGGAATATATTCTAAATGGGGCTCAATGGAGTGATTCAACAGTGTCATTCATTCAACAGTGTCACTCATTAACTCACCCATTCCGTCGCCTGCTGACAGTGACACAGGGGACAGCATCAATCTCTATTATGAAAAAAATCAGAGAGTTTATATGCCTGCCAGAGAGGCAGAGAAGGATATTTTGAAACAACACTGACAATGTGGAAATGATGGGCAGTGGGTATAAATTGAGCAAGATGTTTTAGTAAATTGCAATGCCACATTCAAATTGATCACAAGGCGGTATACTCAGCTGTAGGCATGCCCCCAGATGCACTTTTCGGTTATAAAGTGTGTATCTACAGACAGACCAACATCTGTGATAGTCAGAGAGCTTAGTTTGTTATTTTCTTCCAATGGTTTTACCTGTACCAGTGAGCTGTTACCTTATATTTCAATTTCTGCTCAGAATTAACTCTGGGCATCTGATCTCAGTTCTGTTTTCCAAGCTAGTTTATAGCCAGGATTTATAATGCTTCAACTAGCTAATGGCTTTTTATCTCTCAACAGATGCGCCCAAGTTCCAGACCAATCACACCATCTTTTTCTCATGGGAAGGGAACCCGGTAAACATCAGCTGTGAGGTGATGTCCAATCCCGTGGCTACTATGTTGTGGCGGCGAGACAAGCTGACCATCCCTACTGAGGGCATAGCCAACATGCGAGTACACATCGCTCCTGGCAAATCCCTTCTGGAGGTACTTACACATAGACTCATCTGCAGCTGCATTCTTTGAATCATTCACATAAGATAACTGATCTTCAGGAACTTTTAGTCTAATGTGCTTCAGTGCTCAATGCACAGTTGTTTCAAGGAGCAGCTCAGATCCAATTCACTTGGGTCTTTGAGAAATTAGGTCACCAGTGTTTCTTATTCCCCTCATTTATCCAGGTCACTCCCATGTCAGACCGGGATTTTGGCCGATATAACTGCACGGCCAGAAACAACATTGGCATGCGGTTCCAGGAGTTCATCTTGGCTCAGGCAGGTTAGTATATGAACCTTTTACAAAGGACTGAGTTTCCTGTCTTTATTTCTCAGTACTATTTGTACAGGTACTCAGGAGAACTTTGTGTGTCTGTTATATGATTAGGGAAATGCCTGTGAGCCCATTTCATAATTCTTAGATCTTTTTATATTAATTGTCACTATCGGTATCAAAATGTTTTAATGTAGTCCTGAATTCCCCAGACTTGCTCCTCATTTGTAAAGAAGCAAATTTGTGCTGTACATGTACCCTTTTCCATCTCATTATTATACAAATTTCTTTCCTTGAAATAGTTTTAGAATATACTACATGGGAGCAGCGTGATCTGATTGTTCTATCTGGGGATTCAAAAATATTATTGATTGTGGATAAGGCAGACAAATACTCATGGTTGGCCATGGTCAGTGATTCTGAAATCCTGGAAATTTAAAAATAACCATCCCAAACAATACAAAGAAAGCTATGCAATTTGGCCCTTGCGTTCTTTTAAGGTTAAAAAATCACTTAATTAAAATTTTGAATGAGTTTCAAAAGAGGCGGCCATGAAGAACACATGAGCATTGTGATGGAGCACGTGTGCTCATTGTCATGTGTTAAAATGGAAAGAACAAGCCATAAAAATCTAATTTAAGCTGCTTCTCTTTTCTTTTTATTTCTGTGTAGCATACACTAAAACTCTGAGTGAGTTAAGATGGCGTTACCAAGCATTCCTATATATATTCTCATGCATAAGGAGCTCAATTGCTTCTAAAAACAAATCATATTTTGGTGTATTTTGTTGCTTATTTTTCTATGGAGTGTATATTTAAACAGTTATTAATTTGAGGCGAGGTAGATAGGACTGTTCAACATTGCAACATTTACCGAATTATTCACAAATAATTGTTAATTGGCTTATACACAGCAATCCATAATATTTTAGGAAAGCATTTGATTTTAAATAGATGACATATTGCTGAATATAAGGAAATTATATAATTCATTATTTGAAATGTTTTAATAATTTAAGAACATTACCACCCCACCCCACCCCCAAGCAGAGGGCACTGTGTGTATTATCTCAGAAACCGTCAGCAACTCTCTCCAAGTACAACATGAAAGCAAGGAAACTAAAATGCCTTAGTATTAGAATTCTTGACATATTCATGCTCCCCAGTCAAATGCATATGTATCTCTTCCCCTCACTTCTACCCTACTTAATCACAAACACATACAACTCACTCTCTTACTTTCCTAACATTTATTTAATTTTTCTCTCCTACCATTCTCTCACTTATAATCTCCTTCTTCGTCATTTGTACGTGTCTCTCCCCCGCTCTCTTCCTCGCTCTTTCTTTCAATTGAAAGAGGTAGGTGTTTGTAATTCAGCTCAGGATGTCTTCTCATGCTCAACACGGAAAAATGAAAGAAGAGATCCTAAAGGCGATTGTGACTGGCACGCATACCTGAATCAAACCATTTAAAGTCTCGGTGTGGGACAGTTTACTATAAGTGTGACTACTTTAAAAGGATATGATACAAATTCATTGGTGAAGATATCACCACAAAGGATTATTTTATTCTTAACTTTCGGTGAGTAAAGAATACCACTTTACTGTAGGGGCTAAAATATTCTAGGCTTTTGCAGTTCCAGAGAATATCTGTGCCAAGGTACACTGAAGCGGTTCTGGCAGCTCATAGTGGCCCTACACCTTATTAAAACACTTTGTTATTTCCTTGTTTCACTCAACATTTTGCATATGACTCATTCTGCATGCTGCAACCAATTATTGTGAACTTTTTTAAAACCTAGTCATCATCCTCTGTCATATGTATGCATGTGGGTTTATAATATGTACATACCACATACTACTGTGTAAGGGCCTGGATTTTTTGCAGGATTTCCTATTTGTATTCATATTTCCTATGCACTGTTTTACTGTCTATAATGACTGCACTATGTTACAGTCATTATCAAATATTGATGTTATTACGATGTCAGAGTGCCAGATACATAAATAAAAAATTGATGCCACTTTAAAGATTATTCATGACTTCCTACCTATTCCAAATAATAACTTTGACTCCATCTTTGACTGTTTATAAGGTATAGCCTTTGAAAAATATGAATAAAGTCATACATCAGGATAGGTCAAACTACTGGTTCCCAAAGGTCATGCATTGCTTTGTATTCATCCCCACTCGTAACTATGGCTCTATCTTTAACCATTTACATGTTATACACAGAAATGTGTAAAATGCCATAATATCAACATTTCAAGAATCAAGATAAATGCATCAATCCCCCAAAGCAGTTTGTAAAGCTCACCTATACCCCAAACCAGTTTTTAAGCTCACTATGGAGACTACTCCAATGAGAATAAAATAAATTCTCATTATATTCTCATTATATTCTCATTATATTGCCTGTACATTGCATTCTATTGCATTCTATTTTTATATTACATTCACATTAT
>JAQMYF010000012.1:36977321-36994581 GCA_030014195.1 Neosilurus mollespiculum | reverse complement strand
AAGTGAGATGGGAAAATCTTTGTTTTTCATTTAGTTGCATAATAATTCTGCACACTAATAGTTGCCTAATAATGGTGCACATATAGATATTCTCTTAAGAAAGCCAAAACTTCACTTTTACTATTTAAATGTTCAGGTTTGAGGGTTTGTTAACATTTTGGATAGACCAAGAGCACTGTATAGTTGTACAATACAATTAATCCTCAAAAATACAACTTGCCTAATAATTGTGCACACAGTATAGCTTAAGATTTAGGAGAACAAAGTGTTACTTGCTGATGAAAAATGTAAGAGCAATTATAACAACCTGTTTTATAAAGATGAGATAGTTTAATTTTTATCACATCTCTGAACAGTGCCTTTTAATGGCGTGAACACAAGAGAATAAGCTAATCATAGTTTCTTACCCAAATGTGTCTAACTATTTGTGCATATGTTTATCTGTAAAGCACTGAAAATAATTATAAATATAACCATATTTGATGGTTCAATAAGTGGTCCTAAAACACAACACACTGTAGCTTATTTATTTTAATAATAAAGACTGCTTTTGGGTTCTGCACTTGGATTTTACAATTTTCCAATTTGAGATGAATTTCTGTGTGCTGAATGAACACATTAAATACAACCTCTGAAACATTGTAAGGTAATTAACACATCGTAACACACCAGTAACACCAGTAATGCCAATGTCACCATCAATCTTTTGCAAAATCCAGATATTGAATAAATTGATCATGCATACGCAACCCAACCAGATTTTCTTAGTGCCATTTACAAAGTTGCTGAGCACTGAAGATGAAACTTTTAAATACATTTAGGATAAGAAAATGTGTTATTTTATTATAATAGCTAGTTAAGTCTTACAACAGCTTGTACTGAGTGTGTGAGTCATTTCTGGATTGTAAATATCTTGAATATCGATTTTAACCTTAATTGCAACTGAACTCAGAAATATTTTTTTAAGCTAGATATTAATTTCCCATCGCATACTAAAAGCTGAAAATGATTCATTGTGCAGCTCAGAAAAATGAAGATCTCATTTTGTACCACAGATTTTGAGGTAGCATCACAACCTGCCAGAAAATTGCATTGCTTTAATGATACTGACAAAAGCATTCCAGTCTGAATAACACTTAATTCTCTTCAAGAATTGAATGGCTTTTTGTTGAGTGTTCCAACTGGAATTGATTCCAAATAAAATGGGTCTGTGGTTTTATTGTTACCCATTACAACTGATCACACTACTCATAAAAAATATTTTTTTCATGTAAGAAATAAACTAAATCAGTCCAAACAGTCTGTAAACAGTAATTCATCTTAAAGCCTGATGAACCCAGTTATAAATCACTGCTTTTAACTATTTTGATAATAACAGATGCCTTTTGCGATCTCTTATTGAATAAAAGACATTTCTGAAGACTTTGGCCCTGCAATGCTATTGTTGTAGACATTTTCACATTAAGTGACTTTCACTTTTTAATAAAACAACAAGCTATAAAAATCATCAGGTATTTAAAAGCACTACACGACACTATGCACCACATCAGATGTAATGAAAGAAACAATTCTTCAAAATGTAATGTCTGAGTTAAAAAGCAACTCTCTTGTTCTCTGTTTAGAAAATGTTTAAATCCATCAAATACTAGTAAACTAATTTGCTATTTGTATGTCCATCCTGTTGTTTTTTCAAAGAGAATTGTATAAAAGTTTAAAAGATAATTTAACCGATAAATGTTAACATATAACATACAAACCAAATCATAATTTATTTATATTCATTACATTAATGATCCATGTGTATGAAATGTGTATGTTCACAAAAGATGAAATAGCTGAATGAAAATGAAATTTTCTGAAACTGCTTAAGATTAGGGACTTAAATTTCTATGGAAATCATGTGCTTTTGTTCTGCATTTATTGTATGCACATACACAAAGATTTATATACATGGAAGCATTGGAACCCACCTGTTCACAAGGAAATGTCTGTTGAAAAATTTTCCCTGTGGAGTACAGGTGGTAGCTTATTACCTTTCATGGTCTTAGGTACAACTTTACATGCACATAATGGTTTCTGAGCCATCAGCCCAGCCCCTAAGCAGAGATATCTTGCCTCTGGATAATGGCCATCCCAGGGGAAATGACTCTGTTAAACCTGTAATGAGTGGAGGGTCACCTCTGCTTGGGGAGCATAATGTCTTAATGGGTTTCTGGGTCTTTAAAGGATCGTTATAGAGCTATGCCTCACTTGTGCTCTCATCATGGACAGTGCTTGAGCAGAACTCATATTTATGTAATGAGAAGCTCTCTAAATTGTAGGCTGACTTCAGTACCTTCCTTCAGGGGAGGGTAAAGGTAATGGCCACAGATTCTGGAGCTTTCTATAGGTCTTAAGAGTAACTGTTTATAAGTCAGAACTTCATTTCTGTGCTCATTTAATTTGCATTATTCCATATATGATTTAATAACTACTATAGCTAATGTGGTGGATTTACTATCAATTGCTAAAGAAATTATGTTTGGCTTTTTAATTGAAAAACTTCTGAATTAACTTTTCTGTCGTTTTCTTTTGGATAGTTTGATTTGACTAGGACTATATCAGCACTATCCAACATTTGGTAATTCCATGTATGAATCAGAATTTAAAATAATCTTGTGAAATGTAACTGTTTCATCCCAGCTACAGAATTGTCTGTAACAGCCTCCTCAATCTCTTTATATTTCTTTTTCCATTTACCACTGTAATTCATGCTGAAAAGGACCATAGGTGAACCATGACATGATAAGCACAAATCTTTGCACTAGATGTCTACAACTACTGGTATAAAAGTAGTTCTCTTGTTAATTATTTGTTTATTCATTTGCCGAACTGCTTAATCTTTAGTCTTAGCCAACTCTGCGAAAAGGCAGGGTACACCCTGAACACATCGCCAGTCCATCACAGGCCCAAGACATACACAGCCATTCACACTCACACCTAGGGGCAAATTAGAACAGCCATTTAGCCGAATGTGCATGTCTTTGAACTGTGGGAGGAAACCAGAGTATTCGAAGGACACCCACGCAAGCATGGAGGGAACATGCAAACTCCACACAGATATGTCCTCGCCAAAACCTGAACCCAAGACCTTCTTGCTGGGAGGCACATGCTAACCACTACACATGGCACTGTGCTGTGCATGCTACTGTGCTGCCCTCTGGTTAATTAAGTAAATTCAGTAAAGATTTTATGTATGTTGGGTTTTTTTTTTTTTACAATGGACAGTCAGATCACAGCTATAAAGCTTTACAGTGGCAAGGAAATATTTCCTGAGATGACATGAGGAAGAAACTTTGATTTAAAAGGGAACCCATTCTCTGCAGTCATTACTCTTCACAATTGCATATACTACAGAGTCAGACAGTACAGAGTGTATAGGAATAATCATCACTACAAGCGTTTGAGCCTTTTGTTTTATCACCTGTACCCAAAACGTCTGTAGTGTTGTAATAACCAGTGTTTGTGCATCAGTCTGTTTGCCTGTGAACAAAATCCTGACGACATCCATGCAGGAACTTTAATTATGGTATTACTATATAACACTAACAGGAAACCATAACAGGATTTTCAACCAAGACAGTTACCTTTGTCATTCAGTGGAATTAAAAGTTCAAAATCAAGGTCAGGATTTTGAATGCTAATAACTTTGAAAGGAGTGCCAATACACCTACTGTTGCTTTGCGACACTAATAGAGTAACATATAAGTACATACATATTATAAGACAAGCAGATGGGTAATTAAAACCAGTACCAATATAAAGCTTATTTGCTATATGTACCATGCTGCATGACAGGGGTACCTTGCCTTCCATGGGCACTCCTCAAGTTTATGTAGTTTTCAAGTTTAATTTGTTTAAATTTATAGAATCCAAGTTGTTAATAATGTCAGTTATTCACTGAAAAACGAATGACCGTTGGGTATAGTATGTTTTCAGTAAGTGCAATCCTTAGGTTATCCAAGTGAGACTATTAACATCTATGTTTAAGCTACATATGTGGGACCATCCACATCATTCTTTTGGTACTCTTAAAGCTATTGGTGTGGGGCCATCCTCAGTATTGAGTGATTCTCATGTAATGGAAGCTGATAGCAGAAGAAGAGCATCAGGACTAGTCCAGCAATTCAAGAAGGCAGAAGAATTGAAGGTCAGCAACTGGGATGCCAGTAAGGCATAATGTGTAACTTGAAGGAGAGATGACTAACAGATGAAAAACTGGAACAGCCATAACAGTGTTGAGGTATATAATAGATCAACATCCAATTGCCTTTACAGGTTGCAACAAATTTACTCACCAGCTGCAGTATTTAAAGCATGAGTGAAGTTGAGGATCATATTATGTTATACATGTAAATGTCTAGAGTGCGGCAGCACGGTGGCGTAGTGGTTAGCATGTCCGCCTCACAGCAAGAAGGTTCTGGGTTCGATTCCCAGCTCGGGCGTTTCTGTGTGGAGTTTGCATTGTTCCCCCTGTGCTTGCGTGGGTTTCCTCCGGGTACTCCGGTTTCCTCCCACAGTCCAAGAACATACACAGTAGGCTAATTGGCTGTTCCAAATCACCCCTAGGTGTGAGTGTTGGCCCTGCGATGGCCTGGCGAGCTGTCCAGGGTGTACCCTGCTCTTGCCCAGAGTCGGATGAGATGGGCGCCAGCCTCCCCGTGACCCTAATTAGGATTAAGCGGTTTAGAAAATGAATGAATGAATGAATGTGTAGAGTGACATTAATCTTCCAACCATTATGTATACCTGTTCTCCCTCAGGGTTGCAGAGGAAGCTGGAGCCAATGAAAAGGTCATAACACAGACACAAACAACCATTCACAGTCACATTTACACTGATAGGTAATCTAGTTTAGTCTGTGAACCTAATGTGCCTGTTTTTGGACTATGGGAGGAAGCCCACACAAGCACAGGCAGAACATGCCAATTATCCAGAACCTTCTTGATGTGAAGTAACCTGTCAGTTGCTATGCTTGCCATGACATTAACACATTTGTAAAAGTTTAAATAATTTATCACTCTTTATCATCAGTAGAACACATAGTCAAACAATTTCAGCTGAAAGTGATGGCAATAAAATGAACTTGACATTTGTATGAAACCGATCAGCAATTCAGAACAAAGAACTTATGTGGGTGAAGTGAAGTGAGTGTTAGGCCCTACACAGTAACAACTCTGTACATGGTGTAGTCCATCTTCACCCAGTGTTGGCTGGGATAGGCTTCAACCTCCCCACAACCCTAATAGGATTAAGCAGTTCGGCAAATGGGTGAGTGATGATTACATCACTGGTATGTAATCATTGGAGTGTAAAATATAATATTTCAGTGTATTTTATTCTGCTACAGTACATTAAAATCCTATGATATTTTTAAATGCATGCAAATATAATTCATGTCTGCTTCACACTTTGATTTCACCCACGTACTATAGTAGGAGACCATTCACAGCGTTATACACTGATCAGCCATAATATTAACCCCACCTGGCTTTTATCCTGCTAGGCTGTCCCATACACAGCAAGCTGTGTATCATAACCAGCACTAACAGTTTCAGAAGTTTGTGCTTCACTAGCTCTTTTGTGGGATCAGACCAGACATACCACCCCTTACTCCCCATGTGCAACACTGAACCTTGGGCACACGGGGCACTCTTGCCAGTTCACTGATTGTCCTTCCTTTGATTAACTTTGGCAGGTGTTAACCACTGCATACCAGGAACACCTGACACACAAGGCCTGCCATTTTGGAGATAAATAGATCCAGTTGTTTAGTCATCACAATGTGGTCTTTGTCAAAGTCACTCAGATCCTTACGCTTAATCGTGTTTCCTGCTTCCAACACATCAACTTTGAGACCTGACTGCTTATTTTTTGCCTAATATATCCCACTCCTTGGCAGGTGTCACTGCCAAGGAGTGGGATATATTAAATAACTGAAATAATCAATGTTATCCACTTTACCTATCAGTGGTCATAATGTCTTTAATATTATGTCTGATCTTGGTCTGTTCATCCTCGAAACAAAGGGTCTTGCAGGGTGTTCCTGGTATGCAGTCATAAGTACTTACCACATATTTTCAATAAGATTGAGGTTAGGACTTTGGAAAGCCCATTCCAAAAACTTGATGTTAGCCTACTTTACGCATTCCACAGCCAGCTTTGATGTGTTTGGGGTCTCTGGACTCTGATCTGCATTCTTCACAAAATATTTCTTCTTTGTTTATCATTGCATACCGAACCATTTATTCTTAGTTTTTCGGTGTTTGACCTATTCCTCATTTTTACCTTGAGGTTAGCCTTTTCTTTGATAACCCTGATATTGTGTATCATAACCCTGATATTGATACTCTGCCTGCATTTGATTTGTCATCTGTGTCCTGACTGTGATGATCTGCCCTCCTATCGGTTATATTTAAAAAAAAATTATTCATCTACGTATTTATTTATTTCACTTCAAACATTATGGAATGGTTTAGCAAGTGAAGAAATATAAAATAAAAAAAAAATGTGTGAACACTATGCCTGAACGGTTAAATGTTGTAAAGGGTGACCACACTAAATATTGACCTTTTTCCTTAAAAAAGAGACGGTTATTTTTGTTATTACTATATATTGTTGTTAGTTTACTTATTATCATCAATACGATCCAATATTAATAAAATATGTAATAAATACTTGAATAGTACTTGGTTTATCTTCATTTTGTTAAGTGTATAATCATCACTGCACACTACTGTATTTTTTCTTTTGCTTATTTCTTCACTCGCTAAACCATTCCATATGGTTTGAAGTTCATGCTATTCAAAAGTAAAAACAATAAAATTTGTGACACCTTTAAATTTTTCAGAAAAATTGGCATTTTCAGTGTTTTTGTTTATTAGCCATACTTTTACCTCAGTATACTTGACGGAATTATTTTTTTGGTTCTCATTGCCTACAATAGCATTGTTCAATACATTTTCAACAAAAAATTATATATTTTATTATATATGTGTATATACGTATATAACATACACATTCTCGTAACCAGAAATGGGAAGTCCATTAAGGTGCGCCAAGAAAAACATGAACATGTTTCATATTGGCATTCCTACTTTCATTCTACCATTGTTGGGTTGTTTACATTACTACCAGTCAACAATCTGACATACCCACATTGTTTAGGAGGAAAATAGGAGTTTTAACATATGGTTAAAATAGCTTTTAACCATAATTAAATTGCAGTTAATAATACACACTCAGACATACTGTTGATGGCACAATGGGTAGCATTGTTGTTGCACAACTCAGGTGTCCTTTGTTAAATCCTCAGCTCAGGTTGTCTGAGGACTGTGTGGAAATTTGCATAATCTCTGCACAGGTTACCTCCATTTTTATTTTCCTTGCTTCCATAAATTATGCTGTGACAAGAATTTGCTGTCCTAAGGTGCCTATAGGTATGTGTTAATGTGTGTGCATAGACTTATGTCCCCTTCAGGATGCATTCCTGCCTCACACTGTATTCCAGGGATTGGCCAAGGATCAACAAAAATAAAGCTCTTATTGAAGATGAATGAATGACATACTATGCTTTTTTTTTAAATGCTTTTTAAGTGGCATCTTATTATCACAAAGATCATGAAAAACTTATTACTGAGGTCAGCTTGATCAGTAACCTTTTTATTCAGCATGTTGAAATGATAGTGTTTTCAAACTAGCAAAGCTCCAAACTTTTTTTTTTGCACCCTACTTAGTAATGTATCACAGTGACAGAGTCATTAAGCTGTATGCATGATTATAAGGATCATTAGCCTGTCAATCAGAAACTAGATACCCATCCAATGTCCTCCCCTTTGTGAAGATTCGGGCTAGGCAAAATCAATCGAGCCTGAATTATGGCTGCTCGTTGCTAAGACTCAATTACCACTCATACTTAATTAATTGAGTGCGTTGAACCCACATGCAGACGAATCACACCCATTTGTGGAACTTCAGGATAAGTAATATTAACGAGGCTAAATTGAGCCTCTAATGACATTATAAATCAACAACAAATCAGTTTAAAGAACAGGGACACATTCTTCAGAAGGGAAAAGATGTAGAAAAATGAATGCACTGCCCAATAAGCCATTGAGGAGATGGTTACATCCTCCATTCGTCAAAAGTGAAAACCTGTCTAAAACCTAAAGTGTATGAGCACATGCACTATTTCACTTATTTACTTTACAGTGTGTAGCTGTGTTTAAACTCATACTGAAGAACTGGAGTAGACATAGTTACTGAAAACATGTTTCTTTTCATTACTTCTTCATTTAACTGTATGTTTGTCTTCGATTTTCTTTAACCGCTTATAGCATTTTATCTCATGATCATGTATATATATGATGAAGTACTCCAGGCTTCTTCTGAAGCAGTCCACTCCACTCACTTAACACATCTTCTTCACATAATTCTCTGTCATTATGCCTGGAATAAAAATGTCCACCTATAGATGGATGGTATGATAAGTTGGTAGTACAGCTCTCAGCAGCCTTGCTGATTGATAGGTATATAATGACCCGAAAATGTTATTTTTAGATGAATTTCTCACTCTGAATGCCTTTTCAGACATTAACTTATTTCCCAAGAGCCTCATATTTAGTTTTTTATTATGCAACATACTGTAACATGGTTTATTTTTTAATTAAGTGTGGAATATTTTTAATACTAAAATACAGTTTTGGCATGTTTCATGAGCAATTGTGTAAACATGCACATTGCATTTATGTAAAGTGGTGCAAGTTTATACCCTGTCATGCAACAGCTACACTGTTTACTAACTCCACCGAATCATTTCTCTTGTCTTTTTCATAATTAATTCAGATGAAACAGCAACACAGACTTTGGGCAGTAGAAAACCTTGTTTCTTTTTCTCAGTGCCTCAAGCCCTAAAGCCCTATCTTCAAAAACAGAGCTTATTAATAACTTTCTTCTCCTTTATTTTTAATGAAATTGTCTAGCATTTTGTTGCAGGTTTAGTGTTAATGGAAAGCTGCATGGAGCTTTTATTTTATAGCTATATTCGAAATATAGTATTTGTATGCTCAAAAGCAACTTTATTATAAAAATCTAGTATGTAGTTGTGAGACTAATCCTGGGTTTACACTGAGGCCATGATGTCCACGATTGAAAAAAAGCCACGATTTATGACCGATCTTGGAGCACGATAGGGGTATAAAAAGGAGACCCGGTGCATCCAAGAGATGAAACTTTAAGTAATCGTGTTCCCAAGTTCATCAAGCTCCCCTCTGATGGCACATCTGTTATTCTCTGTTAATGTTTCTTAAGCTCTACTATGCTCTCCTACGATACCTATGTTCTATACTGAAATCATAATAATGACTATCAAAAATTTTGCCACGATCATCACGATTCCACCAAGTTCCCTCAAGATCATCACAATTCGATCCCACGACCCCCACACTCATCACAATTTTCTCCAATCATGGAGATCGTGGACATCGTGGCCTTAGTGTAAACCCAGGTTAACTGATAATTCTACTCTGACACGTTTCGTCAACAAGGTGTTCAAGCCTTCTCTTGTACTATTTTTTGTTTGTTTTTTGTTTGTTTGTTTTGTTTTCATTCTGTCTAAACGCTAGTGACTAACGTATGTGAAATTGCCAGGATATCAACAATATCTGAAGTATTAACATCCTTGTTAGGTTTAAAGTCCAAGACATCACTTGTTTTTGATGTTTGGTATGAATATCAACTGAAGTTCTTGACATGTGGATGCATGATTTCAAGCATTATTCTTCTGCCACATGGCAGGCTAATAATTAAGTGCAGTTGAGCAGGTATACAAGATGTTTTTTTAATTGAAGTGTGTGAATGTAGTTGTCAGTAGTTAGTTCATCTAACAACTGCAATCACTGGTTAGGCACAATCATGTCACACTGATCTGTTTATGCACTGATGGCAGTAATATGTCTATTACTTTGGTTATGCACTTTAAGTTGGTTTCAGTGTTAGATCTGCACAGTGTGGGGGTTTGTGTGAGTACATATGTAGCTGATGGTGCTGTATGTCTCCTGTCTCAGCAGACTCCCTGTTCAGCAGCCTCAGTTTGGGTGCACTAGTGGGATTGGGCTTGGCAGGCCTGCTGCTGCTGCTTGTGCTGGTGGACATCAGCTGCTTCTTCCTGCGCCAATGTGGCCTGCTCATGTGCATCACACGCAAGCTGTGCAGCAAGAAGACCGCCACCAGTGGCAAGAGCAAAGAGATGGAGGAAGGCAAGGCTGCCTATCTGTGAGTGTCGCTGAATTTGATTAGTTTTTTGTTTTGTATAATCTGTGGTTTGTCCCTGCTCACTCATCTATGCACTTTTTGCTTTTTCCTCAAGTAGTTAATTTATTATTTATGTTTATTTGCCTTAACTTTTTTTTTACCCCAATATACTGTCTCCGTTATTCTATTTAATTTATGTTGCATCATTCTCATTTTCATGCTTTGCATTACTGTCAGATGGAAAGTAAGTAATACATTTATTATTTGCCGCTAGCCACAATGTGGAACAAAGCACGACCTTCTACGTAAACATGTAACATATTTATTATAAACTGCAAGCAACAATGGGAAGCAAAATAGCAGAATCTTTCTTACATGAATCACATTTTATTTTGTGGTATCGCATAAGCTGTGCATTTATGGGATGGCCCAGAAGAGATATGCTCATTCGAGCAAGACTGACCTTTTGTGGAGGTGCTTTATCGGTTCTTCATGTCTGCTGCCAAAGATGTGTCTGTTCTTCACTCATGTAATGTATCTGTGAGACGTGCTCTAGAAGCTGAGAATCAAATCCTGTCACGTTTGCTTGGCTATGGGTTCAGAAGGATTAGGGGGCAAGATTGCCTTCAGTTCCAATAACAAGTAGCGGGGCTTTAAAAGACCTCTTTGAAACTCTCTAACACAGATCATTGGATGGGCAGATAGGTGTCTTCTGATTCTCTGCTGTTCTAAAGCCTTCCTTCTAATAACCTTATTAGCACTATGATGCTTCTTGTGAACAGAGATGCTGGTTCCAGACAAAAAAAAAAAAAAAAAAAAAAAAAAGAAAGTTATAAAACTGCATGAAAGTAAAAGAAAGATTCAAAAATGAAAAAGATGTCTGCCAAATATCACACACTAATTACTGATACTGTAATTTATCCCTTCTTCAGTAAAGTACCAAAGCACTGGGGGAAAATTTCTTTTTTTTTTTTAAGTTTTTATTTCCATCCTTCATGATTTCTTTCACAATGCACACATCTATATTTGTGTGGAGCTTTCTGTGGAAAAATACATCATTTAATGAATGAATAATTAGAAATTCTGTGCCTCCTATTCGTACACCTTATCTGTTCAATTTGAGTCATGTATTAGGTTACATCCTTATGTGTTAGTGTTATAATAACCCTTAACAGAAAAACTAATTGAATGTTGTTGTTGCTTTGATAAATAGCAGGGAAAAGATAGATTACAGAAATGTTTTTTTTTTTGTTTCATTCTTACTTTCATTTTTTTTTTTTTTTTTTTTGTGAAAACAAAGTTGTTAGGAATTTTAATTGAATCTTTAAAGCTGTCACCTAATGAATACTGTATGATTATAGAGAAATGTGTTGATGTCATGCCTGAAAAAATTAATGAGCAAGAACTAAACTTTTTCTTTTTTAAAAATGTAATTAGTAAAAGGGGGAGGGGGCAGTAGTGGCCCTGTGGTAGGGTGCTGGATTACTGATTCGAAGGTCAGGGTTCAAGCCCCACTGTCACCGAGTTGTCTCTGCTGTCTCCCCAGTGCAGCTAACTGGATTATGAAAGGTCAGCCATGTCTCTCACTGTCTGTGGTGACAGGCATGTAAAAGAACCCTTGCTGATGTTCATAAAGAGTAGGCCACTGAGTTATTTCTGCCCTGCGATGGCCTGGCGAGCTGCCCTCGCCCTGAGTCGGCTGAGATGGGTGCCAGCCTCCATATGACCCTAATTAGGAGTAAGCGTCTCACAAAATGAATGATGAATAAGTAAAGGTTTAAATCTTAGGTCAAAAATGGTCTAATACTCTGTGAAGTACAAAAGAAGTGGTAATTTCAGCACCAAAGTAATTATGCAATTGCAGGAGCAAAACATGTTTGATAATGTCTGTGTTAACCCTTATTATTTGACTGAAGCTGAAACTGACCTGTGGCATGTGCTGTACCTTCAATTAGACTTGGACTTAGGGGCTCCTGCATCTGGTGACGCATGAGGCAGCCAGAGCACACCAGCGGTCATGGTTGGCAATTGTTCTTAGTGCGTCATTCCAGCTTTTGCCTTTGTTTTTCTCTTTAGGAAGCTACCACTAAAGGAAGAGAATGGAAAGGAGTCCCTTAAACCGGATACGATTGAGATTAAAGTTCATGGTGACAACAGCCTACACACGACACCGGACGACAGCAAAGCATAATGGAGCAGCCGCCGTGCACTTTGGGGACATGCACGAGCTACCCAGACACCAAAACAGCAAAAACCCAGCAAGCTAATGAGAAAACAAACAAGAACATGTCTGAATAAGTCCCTTGCTAGAGACTGATTGTCAGGGGGATCCGCAAAGAAACTGTGTACATATGAAAAAAAGGAAAGCTACACAGCAATTGTTTTGTGATACATCGTTCAGAGGAGGCCTCTCTACAGAAAGGCTCTTGGTTATCTGTGATTGTTGTTCTTTCTTTTAAAGGCTGAAGCTTTGCGTGTGATACTCTGTTACCGGAAGTGGTTTGATCTGTGTTCTTTTCCCTACTCTTTCTCTCACTCACAACCACTTCAATTTTCCAGAGAGATTTCATATGCACAAACACTCTATTCATCCACAAAGGAATAGATTGCATCATGTCACACTCTGACCTCTGTGTGGGCTTATGTGTGTGTTGTGGTATTGGGAAATTATAGTGTATTTCTGTTTTTGCCTTTTGGCCACTGTGTAGCATCAACCACGGACAGTAGTGCTTATTAGAATATTACAGCTGTGGCATCAGAGAGAAGCAATCTTGAGATTCCCTCTATACCATTTCCTGGCTCTATCCACACTTCTCCATGTCTATACTCATGCACTAAAATGAATAATTTGTCCTTCTGGACTGTTTTAATTTTTAAAAAAAGACAGAATTTGAAATGATGATCTCTGTGAAATAGAGTCTGGCATAGAAAAAAAGCAAAAACCTATTTCTGTACTGTAGAAGCATAATTTTTGTTATTGCTTATTACTTGTAGTTTCTGAATGTGTGTGTGTGTGTGTGTGTGTGTGTGTGTGTGTGTGTGTGTGTGTGTGTGTGTGTGTGTGTGTGTGTGTGTGTGTGAGCAGGTCTGTATGAAAGTGACCTTGTGGTGAGTGATCTTGTGTCAATATGATCTGGTACAGTATGTGAAAAATGTAAAATAAAAGACAAAATATAGAGGATAAATGTAAATTGCAAACACTTTAAGTGTTGTAAGTTTGAAACTGATTTACTGAACATATGAAGGTAATGAAAATCTGAGAATGTCAGTATATAGAGTTGTGCTAAAAAGTTTACATACCCAGGCAAATTTTGTGTTTGTTTGTTTTTTTTCTTTTTCTTTTTTTGTGGCCATTTCTCAGAGAATATGAATGATTATACAAAATCTTTTGTTTCATTCATGGTTAGTGGTTGAATGAGGCAATTTATTATCAAACAATCGTATTTGCTTTTTTTAAATTACAACTATACAAATACTCTAATAAAAAGTTCACATACCCTAGTTCTTAATACCCTGTATTATCCCCTTTAACATCACTGACAGCTTAAAATCTTTTGTGGTAGCTGTGGATGAGGCTTCTCAGATGGTAAACCTGCTCATTTTTATTATTATTATTATTTTTTTTTTTTTTGTGAAAAACACCTCTAGTTCCTTCAAGTTCTTGGGCTGTCTTGCATGAACTGCACGATTGAGATCTCCCCAAAGAGGCTCAATGATATTGAGGTCAGAAGACTGTGATGGTCACTTCAGAACCTTTGTTCTGCTGTAGCCAAAGACCAGTTGACTTGGCCTTGTGTTTAGGATCATTTTCATATCCAATGCGCAGTTTCCAGGCCAATGAGTTCAAATTTTCCTTCAGTATTTTCTGATAACATGCTTGCCATCAATTTTGACCAAGCTCTCTGTGCCATTGTAACTCACACATCCCCAAAACATTAGCGATCCACCTCTGTGTTTCACAGTAGGAATGATGTACTTTTCATCATAGGCCTTGTTTACTCCTCTCCAAATGTAGTGTTTATGGTTGTTGCCATAAAGTTAAATTGTCAACTTGTGTGTATGATATCAGGCCAAAAACTCCAGGGTATGTAAACTTTTGATAAGAGTGATTTGGTTAGTTTCTGTTGTCACTGTTATTTAAAAAGAGCAAAAAAGATTGTTTGATAATAAATGGCTTCACCCAATTACTAACCATGAGTGAAAGAAAAGCTTTTGTATTATCCTTCGTATTCTCTGAAAATTGGCAAAAAAAAAAAAAAAAAAAAAAATTCCCAAATTCTGGTTGAGGATGTAACTTTTTGAGAACAACTGTATATATATATATATATATATATACACACACACACACACACACACACACACACACACACACACACACACTATAAAATATTACATTTTAACAAAGGCACCATTCATGACATGCATTTCTGTAACAGAGATTATTTGCATAACACCTGCATTGGTATGTGTTGGCAATGTTGGCAATTCTTGTTACTACTTTTATAATAGGGCTAGACTGTGACAGAAAGACGTGTATTGTTTTCTGCAGCCCTGGTTAATTTTCTTTATTTCTGGGTATGACCATAATCTGTTCCTCATTATTAGCAGTGTTCCTTCATAAATCCATAAGTATGCTTTACCAGACTCTGACCCATGACTCATTAGGAGGCTAAGTCTACAAATAAACATGAAAGATAAATTATACATGCAGCTTTATGGAATCCCAGAATGACAGTATGTCCTTCATTTGTCATATGAAATATGTACCTCAGGAGTAATGAGGACTGAGAAACATTATCCACTCAATCCAGAGTCCACAGATCCAGTGAACAAATCTGCATGAAATCTCAATATCCAGACCAATTGGTCATGACATACTGTAATTAATTTCTCTCACTCATTTTTATGAGGAGTGGAGAAAGCCGGAAGCTAGTTGCACTAACAAAGTGTAAGCTCTATCATACTGTAGCATATACAAAATTTGAACATAAATGGGCAATTATTACATCTTTAGAAACTTCTACAATATTATTGATTGTGCTAAGAGACAGAGCCTTAAATTATAATATAACATATGCACCAACTCCATAGTTGCTAATAGGTGCATTGTGGGGTATGTGTTACATTTCTCACTGATTCTGTTCACAGTGGTGTGTAGTGCAAAAGAACAGTTAAACCTATAAAATCATTCTGATCATCTTTGATCATCTCTTTGGCTGGTCCTGGTGAAATGCATCATTCTATGTGACAGTATTGATCTGTTCATTTTTCGATAACTTCTTTCAACATTTCAACCTTCTGATTTTACACCCTAATTTATTATTGAACATAGCTTCACTTGGTGCAACTGGTCCTGAGTTCCACTGAGTGATCCTAGGTTAATATCTCCACCCTTACAAATTTTGGGATGTGTACCTTTGCCATGGTCTACCAATTAAAATTATTATTATGTCTTTTCAGAATGTCTGTTTAGATGAATCTCAATCAAACACTGACAGACAGGTTTTATTCATGTAGATGATATTCTTATCATTTTTTCCCCAAAATATACACAGAGTTTGCAAGCAGCATCTGTGCTGCTTTGTAAGTATATACATTAGAAGTATTACATCCTGTTCCTTGTCAGCCCAAATAAAAGTACCAGAATGCTGTTTGTTTACTTTCAGCTTTTCTGCTATTCGGGAAAGGGGGTGTCATCCATAAACCCAACCATACTTGTGGAACTCTTGTAATCCAGTGTAATTTTCAGCTGTAAATAAAAGTGTCCTGATACTAAAAAAAAAATGTGTCTCCTTTATGAGCTACATCAGCTCTAAAAACCTCAAGGTTAAGTCCATAAACTACAGGGGATTCAAAGGGTAACATTTACAGAGGATATTGTCAGCACAGATAACTAGGATTTAAAGTTTGGTGACCAAACTTTGGCTGTATCTTTGGGGTTATCAAGCTTAAAAGGTCATTGAGTATAACAAATTCGTAGAATAGAGATGAAGGAAGGTGTAACACTCTTAGAAATTCAACCTGTCCGCAGTATCAAAAATATGAAAGACATTGTAATTAACCAGTTAACAACATCCTTCTATTTGTAGTATACAGCATGTTTTCATTTATTCACTGCCCGGACAAAAAAATCATACATTCTTATATTTTGTTGCATGCCATGATTGGCTACTTAATTATATCGAACATGGAACTACATGCATATGGTTTCTAGAGTTGATATAGAGCAATCTGTTCAGCAAAGTGATGGAAGTTGCATCATTCATGACTTCTGGGGACAATATAATGCAATCCATATCATTTATGATGCAATACCAGCTTCAGATTACATCATTTATTGTTTTTCCTAAAAGAAAAAATAAAAGTAATGTTCAAATCCAGTCATTAATGATTATTATAATATGTATATAACCTCGACAAATTGTTATTAATAAAACACTGCAATTTAAGGTGGAAAATTCAGTGCATGTCAAAATCCCACCATGCCCAGGATTTTAATCCATTACCTACTGCACCTAAAGTAAATGTTCCAGAACTGAACCTATTTACCTAAAGTTTTTTTTTTTTTCCCCTAGATTCAGTCAAAGATATATTTAGTAACTTCTGATTTAAATTCAGATCCTTTCCCTTTATAATTCACCCATCCTTCATAATTCCTGAGTCAGAGCCATATATGTCGACCCAGTAACATATCTTAAAAACTAGAGCCAATCAACAATTTTAAGCATCAGTTTAAGTCCTAGTGGCCCACAATTAGGAAAGTTTGACAATATTTACTTTAGAAGAATTTTGGCTGTAGACCAATGTTACAGTGCATAAACACCATGCACGTTTTTTTTAATTTTGACAAAACAGTATCAGTCCAAGCAGTACTCAGCTATGTCAAATGAAACTAAAGGATTAAAAGAGAATAAGAATGGAGGTTTAAATTTATTTTGTGATAATCATTCATTCATTCATTTGCCAAACT
>JAQMYF010000012.1:36951686-36967308 GCA_030014195.1 Neosilurus mollespiculum | reverse complement strand
TTACTATGTAAAGCTGCTTTGTGACAATGTCAATTATAAAAAGCGCTATACAAATAAAACTGACTTGACTTGACTTGTGTGTGTGCGCGTTAAAATCTCTGTTGGAAACTAACATCAGTGTATTAGAGCTTTAATAATTAACTGGTAGTTATTTATTATTACTTATAAATTACCTGCATTTTCAAGGGTGCATATGCTATAATGAACCTTTTGTTTTTGTTTTTAAAATCTAATTATCATTATCTTTTTTTTTTTCTTTTTTTTTAACTCTGGCTTTTTCTATTGCACTATTTTTGCTGAGATTCCTTTACCAATGACCTCAGTGCAGAAGTAGCAGCTGTGTGTGTGCTCTGCTGCTGATGGATGCCTGCTATTAACACGAGCCATACTGCTCCGGTTATTCAGAGGTCGTCCTTCTTCAGGGGTGTCCCAGGGTGCTACTATCAGGAATACAACAGCTCATTAATGGCTGCCTATTTTTAATTAAGGATTCTGCATATGTTAATTAGATCTGATTGCAGCTATGTCATGCAGTCACACGCTGATGTTGTGGGAAATGAGCAATAATGTAGGGTGTCTGAGCTGTGATCATGTTGTGATTAAGAAACACATGTTGAGTTCATTAAAGGGCCAGATATAAACAGTGTGTATAAGCTTTTGTCATTTACTGTCAATAGCTTCAGATGAGTTATATAACTAAGTTAGATAAGTAATATGCACAGCCTTAAAATGGCAGGCATTTTAGTTGATGCCAACTCAAATGGAATTTTGGTTTGTTTATTTAAATTTTTAAAGTTTTAAAGTTTTGTAACAAATTGAAACTATTTCTAAGCAGATAGCATATACAGTGGTTTTTGAAAGTTTGTGAACCCTTAAGACTTTTATACATTTCTGCATAAATATGAATAAAACATTATCAGATTTTCCCACAAGTCCAAAAAGTGGATAAAGAGAACCCAGTTAAATGAATGAGACAAAAAATATTTTACTTGGTCATTTATTTATTGAGGAAAATGATCCAAAAGTTTGTGAACCTCTAGAATTACCAGGTAATTTGAGGGTGAAATAAGAGTCCGCCATTTTCAATGGGCACTCTGTTTGATTTAAAAAAACATGGATCTATCAAAGTGTCAACACATGTTTGTGAAACTGTATCATGGCACGAGCAAAGGAGATTTCTGAGGACCCCAGAAAAAGGTTGTTGATGCTCATCAGGCTTTAAAAGGTAACAAAACCATCTCTAAAGAGTTTGCACTACACCAATCCACAGTAAGACAGATTGTGTACAAATGAAGGAAAATTTAAGACCATTGTTACCCTCCCCAGGAGTGGTCGACCCACTAAGATCACTTCAAGAGCAAGGCGTGTAATAGTCAGCAAGGTCACAAAGGACCCCAGGGTAACTTCTAAGCAACTGAAGACCTGAGTTCACCATCAGAAGAATATTGAACAAAAATGCTCTGCATGGCAGGGTTGCTCTTCAAAAAGAACACTACAGCTCATCTGCAGTTTGCTAAAGATCATGTGGACAAACCAGAAGGCAATTAGAAAAAATGTCTTGTGGACGAATGAGACCAAAATAGAACTTTTTGTTTGAATGAGAATCATTATATTTGGAGAAAGGAAACACCAAATTCTAGCATAAGATCCTTTTCCCATCTGTAAAACATGGTGGTGGTTGTATCATGGTTTGGGCCTGTTTTGCTGCATCTGGGCCAGGATGGCTTGCCATCTTTGATGGAACAATGAATTCTGATTTACACCAGCAAATACTAAAGGAGAATGTTTGGACATCTGTCCATGAACTGAATCTGAAGAGAAAGTGGGTCATGCAACAAGACAACAATTCTAAGCACACAGATTGTTCTACCAAACAATGGTTACAAAAGAATAAAGTTAATGTTATGGAATGGCCAAGTCAAAGTCCTGACCTTAATCTAATTGAGTTGTTGTGGAAGGACATGAAGCGAGCAGTTAATGTGAGGAAATCCACCAACATCCCAGAGTTGAAGTTGTTCAGTATGGAGGAATGGACTAATATTTCTCCAAGCCGATGTGCAGGACTGATCAACAATTACCGGAGATGTTTAGTTGCAGTTATTGCTGCAAAAAGGGGTCACACCAGATTCTGAAATCAAAGGTTCACATACTTTTGACACTCACAGATATATAATATTGGATCATTTTACTCAATAAATAAATGACCAAGTAAAATATTTTTGTCTCATTTATTTAACTGGGTTCTCTTTATCTACTTTTAGTACTTATAGGAAAATTTAATGATGTTTTAGCTCACATTTATGAAGAAATGTATAAAATTCTTAATGTTTCACAAACTTTCAAGCACCACTGTACAGTGGATATAGAAAAGAATCACCTCCTGACGAAATATTGACATTTCGTTGCTTTGCAGCCTGAAATAAGGAAACACAAAACAAGAGCTCTGACATAGTGCAAAAGACTAATTTATCTCCTTAGTCATCTCGGATCATTTGCTTTATTTTAATTTTATAAATATGGTCATGATTTTCATACATAGAAAAAATAATTTGGATATAAATAAGTGAATACTTAAGACATTTTGTTTGGAAAACCACTGCAGTGATTAATCTCAACATTACAACTGCCCATTACATTATTAAAACATGGAAGGATATTGGTGAACCATTAACTTGAAAAACAACTGGAAAACTAGCTGGAAAGAAAACCCGGACTGACTGTCATCAGATATCACATCAGGTGATATTCAATTATAAAAAATCAACAGTGAAACATATTGACTATGGTTAACAATATGACATTGAACATTTTCACACACACACACACACACACACACACACACGCACACACACACACACACACGCACACACACAAACTCACAGGATTGGAACTAAAAAGCCCTGTGGCCAAAAGAAAAAAACCTTTTAGTGAGACTAATCAGAAAAAGGCTCCAATTTGGTAGGGAGCATTAAGACTGGACTCTGGAGCAATGGAAAAACATCAGGCGGAGTGCAGATTTACCCTAATCTGGAATGATGTGTGCTTCAGAGTAAAACTGCATTCACACAGGAAGCGACGAGCAGCAAGTGACCATGCAAAGTCACTGCTCACCAGCGATATAAGAGACAAAAGGTGAAATTTTTTCAAGTGACGCAATGAGTTCAACTGAGCCTCATTTTAGCACAAAGCGATTACCAATTAGAGCGTAAAGATAATGTTGATTGACAGATACCGCAAAAGTTCCCCAAACCTTTTTCGGAGGGAAACAATGAACAAGTTTAATTATTTTGCCCTCATTTCAACATGGAAGAGGAGCTTATTATTCCTGTATCCAAATATCCTGTGCTTTATGTCTGTACACAGAAATATTACAAGGATAATAACCGGAAGAGCAATGCTTGGGTCCACGTTTCTGAAATGGTTGGCACTTCCTCTGATTATATTTTTTACATATGTTTAACTCTTCCTGGTCTTATATGATGAATATATGAGCTAAAATAAATTCAAGTAATATAAGATAATCATAATAAAAGCTCTTATGGACATACTGGAGGGAACTAGCTAGATGCTGCTCTGAGTTTCTGAAAGATTTTTAAGCAGGACACATACAAGGGAGTTACCTAGGCAACAAGAGCTGACAACACCTTAGCAGTGAAGAATTTCGCTTCCCTCGCGAGGCAATTCACGTGTAGTTCCGTGGCGAACCTTTAAAGCGGCTTCTATTATTTATAAAATCAAAAAATAAAAGTGCTAGCTTTCATCCCCAGTATATGACTATGAAATGTTATGTCCCATTGATAAGCTTACATAAGTTACTTTTTTTTTTTTTAAATGCCTCTGCACTTGCACCAATGACTGAGGCACCACTGATAAGGATGCAGGGTCACATCCGGAATCCTCTTAACACCATCAGTCCACAAATCAGATGTACACAGTCGATGCACTACATCTGTGTATTCAGCACATACATGATTAATTTAGCATCCTACACATTAGTCATGGACAAGAAACCTCATAAATGGTAGATCAATGTTGTTTATCAGACATTATCAGCAGTTAAATAAGAGCATGAAAGCAAACAGTCACAAACAAGAGAAAATGGGGCGTTTGGGCAGTAAACAGTAAAGTGTTTCCATTCCAAGGTTGCTCACATGCTTTTTGACAGGTCAATATCTGAAATATGACCATCACTTACTACATGTAGCCTACTTTTTGCTTTTATATTGTTATCTTTATGCAATATTGTGTTTATGCAATATATTATGCATGCGAGTGCAACCATATTAGATATGTGACAAACTCACATGTTGGTCATGTGATACGCCTGACAGTGTTTCCGAGCATGAAGCATGTTTTAGACATTTATTTTAACACTTATTCTAAAAATTGACTGAGTTTCATTAAATGCTGATGATGAGAAGAGTGTTTTTAAACATGTATGCTATGTTTAAAAATGTGTCCCTGAGCTTCCACAGTGATGGGGAACTAATCCTCTGATTATTCACAGCTAAAATGTTTAAAACTTTTTTGTTAATTAATGTACTTAAGCAGTCTTGGTACTATTTTATTTACTTTTATATGATGAGTCCACTTGCAAAACATGCTAAGTCAAGTTGGTCAGTTTTTAAGAAAAATCTGATTTTTTTTATAGGCATAGAAATTTTTTGACAGAGTTTCACTTCTTCTGCTACAATTTATAACATGAGTTAGTAGGTTTTGAAAGTGGTTTGATCAGTGGGACATGAGCAGGTGCCTGAAAAAAAGGATAAATAACTTTTTTTTTTTTAAACAAAAATTTAAAAAATATATTTTTTTACTTTTTACATTTTTAAAGCTTTTTTTTTTTGGTCACATACATACACGTGAGAGCTTGTATGTGGACTAATCATTTTTACAATACTTTCACTACTCTATTGGATACTCTTCATAAATTAATTTATTATTATATAATCCAGGGCGGCACAGTGGCGTAGTGGTTAGCACATCCGCCTCACAGCAAGAAGGCTCGGGCATTTCTGTGTGGAGTTTGCATGTTCTCCCCATGCTTGCATGAGTTTCTTCCATGTACTCCGGTTTCCTACCACAGTCCAAAAACATGCACAGTAGGCTCATTGGTTGTTCCACATCGCCCCTAGCTGTGAGTGTGAATGGTTGTGTGAGTGTTGGCCCTGCGAAGGCCTGATGAGCTGTCCAGGGTGTACCCCGCTTTTACCCAGAGTCGGCTGAGATGGGTGCCAGCTTCCCAGTGACCCTAATTAGGATTAAGTGGCTTAGCAAATGAATGAAGGAAATATGTAATCCACACTTCACAGTGCAGCTTACCTTCACCAAAAATGGCTCCGGTACCATTAATGTTTTGTGCAGAAGTTCAGCCCACTGCATGTGCGCAGCAGTGGGGAACCTTTCTGCTATTAGAATAAGCACCACCCACAGCTGCTCTATTTATTGTACAAGTTGAGGGGTATTTTAATGTATTTTTTTCCACATACTTCTGCTAATCATTGGAATCTATTATTTTAACATTGTGTTGCTGGGGATGAAAGCTAGCACTTTAATTCTCAGATATTTTCATGCCCTTTTAACCAATTTGAAAGTCTCTGGGATGTGTTAGAAAAGAAATTACAAAATAGATTTACACTCCCATCATCAAGACAAGATCCTGGCAAAACTTAACGCACCATTGCTTGGAAATAAATGTAATGATATTGCATAAGGTTGTTAAAACAGGGTTGTGGCAAATAGGTGCCATAATCAAAGCTAAAGGTGGTCTAAAGTGTATTTATTTATTTTTTTTGACCAAGCAGTGAAGTGATTTTATTAGTAACACTTATACAATTATTATTATTATTATTATTATTATTATTATTATTATTATTAATAACACTTGTACTGCTGAACATTGCTGCACAGTGCAGATGTAGGTCAAGAACCTTAGTTAATATTCGCATCAAACCTCAGAATGGGGAAAAAGTGTCATTGCATGCCATGGGAGTTGCTGCCAGAAGCAATGGTACGTGTGATTCAGAAACTACTGATTTCCTGGGTGCTTCATACACATTAGTCTCTAGACTTTATATGAAGTTGTGCAAAAACAAAAGGAAAGAAAAGAAAATACTGAGTACAGTGAATCTGCATGCTAAAATACCTTGATGATGGTTAGAGGGAATTGGTCTGAGTTGACAGCAAGTACTCAAACAAGCACTCTTTACAACCACAGTGATCAGAAAATCATCTCAGAACACATCGAACCTTGAAGTCAAGTTTGGGTGAACCTATGGTCATGATAGCCTCAGATTCTTGTTCTTTGCTGAGAAGATTAAAGCACAATGTGGTCTTCAGTCTATCTAACCATCGCAAGTTATGATGTTTTGTACATGCTTTTCTTACCATGATTGGGGCAGCCGTGGTCTAATGGTTAGAGAAGCGGCTTTGGGACCGAAAGGTCGCTGGTTTGATTCCAAAAAGTGAGCTGCATCTTCCCTTCCTCCACATTCCTGGCTGAAGTGCTCTTGAATAAGGCACCTAACACCCAACTGCTCTCCAGGTGCCCCAATGTGTGGCAGCCCACTGCTCCGAGAGTGTGTGTGCTCACTTTGGATGGGTTAAATGTAAAGGTAATAATTTCCCTTGTGAGATTAAAACAGTATAGCAAAATCAAAAATTACTGTAGTGAATATTTTAGTTACTATGTCCTTCCTGAAAGCTTGAACCAATCTGGCTATTTTCTTCTGACCCCTCTTATCAACAAGGCATTTCCACTGACAGAGCTGTCTCTCAATTTGTGGTTTTGGCTTTTGCACCATTCATTGTAAACTCTAGTCTACAGTAGAGAATTCTGGATCTGTGAGTCCAAGCTTTGCTGTTGCCACAAATTCTATATTGAATTTCTCATTTATATTGCAGTGAACATTTGAGATAAGGTAACAAACAACATTCTAGAGAGATTCTTCTTGCTGATGTTTGATTTGAACATTAAAAAAATGTAACTAACAAATTACCACCAAATTACTACCTCTTACCCTGTACATACAATGCACCATGCACCTTTGACATATCATGCACCCTTTTGTGTATGTGTGTGAATATGTGGATATATGTACAAGTGTGTACATGTGTAAATATGTACATATAGGCAGATGTGTTTGCATATATAGGATATAATGTATGTATGTGTCTAAATGTGTACATATAGGTATGTGAATATATGTGTATGTAGGTATATGCACATATATAGCTTAGTATAGTTACCTTAGTTGTCTTTGTGCACTTTTTTATAATTGCTGCTAAGCAGAGAGCCTCTAAATTAATTTTCATTGTTCATGCAACAGTTGACAATAAAGATCTCTTATCATATTTTAAATGTAAAGTAAACTGTGCTCTGTAAGGTGCATTTTAACACTGATTCAAAGTTTTAGAATTTGTGAAAACAAAATAAAAATGACCTAAAGCCAGATTTTTATGGTTTATTCTATGGATTACAATGACAACGCCCCCTGCCCCAAGTGACTGTGACAAACGATGAGAGTCCTTCATTTTCAAGCATGTGGAAAGTGTTTTTCAATCCCCTGATAGCAGACCGATCAGACTGTGCTGTTCCCATGCAGTATGACCTAATTAAGTGTTAATTAAGACCATTAAACATTAATGTAGTAATATGTTTGTGTGTGTGTGTGTGAGTGTGTGTGTGTGTGTGTGTGTGTGTGTGTGTGAATATAATTTTAGCACATTCAAAAGAATGTTTGTAAAGTCACTGATAGCGTATGAAAATGTATTTTAAGTTTCTGGTGTATCTAAATAATTTATTTGCTAGATGCATGCTTTATTTGATTAGGCTTTTTTTGATTTCCCGCCTTGTCACAGCCTGGCATGAAGGTTATAAAAAGATGACTCGTTGGAAAATTGAGGCTACAAGAAGACAGAAGATAAATCAATAGCTGGGTTATAGTGACCTAGCCACAGGGTAGATATATATGGTTGTAGTGAAGGATAGGGAGAGAGGTGGTGTAAGGAACCATCTTCTTTATACCTCACCAGTTCCATGTGTTCGTTAATATGTGAAAGACCAAACAGATTCCATCAGTTCCCAATTTAGTAATTTAATACAATATAACAAAATAAGTATAAAACACATGTGATATTGCATCATGGCAATGGGTTCACTCAAGTCTGATTCCAACCACCTTCTCCTTGGAACCAGACAGCGTGAGCCCCAATTTTTCATCTGACTCCTAGTTTTATTGTTTGCATATCCATCCTGTTATCTTCAGGCCACACCTACTCCATGTCTTGTGCCTCTAGGGGAACCCCATGGTAGATCTTTACTTTGATGTCACGTGATATATGTTTAACATGTTATCCAAGTCTTTATCCTTTTTTGGGCATTTCCATCTTGTCGACTGGTTGTATGTGTGTATGTGAAAATGCATATGAAGTAAGAACCTCCATCCTGAGTTCATATATGGTAATCATTCTACAGACATAGAACACAGAAGTGCCTGTAGATTATAATTAAAAGAATGCAACTCTTATTAATTCCAACAGTGGTGATATATGCATTGTGTCCACTGTCACTGAGACTGACCCAGCTACAAACCTTGCAGCTGAGTTGTGCAAAAAGAAAAAACATCCATAATTGTGAAAAATTAGCCAAAACATTTGAAGAAAGAATCGGCCTTAAGGCAGAAAATTTAACCCTGCATTTAGATTGCAATGTGCATAATCATGTGAGGTTAATACTTTAATTGCACTTTAAGATTATCCTCAAATTACTCAAAGTGGGTCATACATTTAAAAAAAAAAAAAACTACTTTTATTGATCATCAAAGAACACTTTGATATGTCTGAAACTTGTATGCCAACAGTTCAGATTTATATGCAACTTATAGAGTTGCATATAAATTCTGGCTCTAGTAGTAATATGGGCCCTCTGGCCAAGCTGGTGTCAATAGCTTAAAATGTTTCCTGTTGGTCCATGGTGCTGGGATGGTCCCTTATAGTCTGGGCACTCGATGAGGCAGCTCTCTCCTGAGCCTGGTAATTGCTTGGCTGACTCTGTCATTTTCACTTTCCATGGTTCGCAGTGGATAAATCAAATAAATGAGGCTTTTGCCGAGGTTAGATGTGTTTCACAGAGCAGAGTTCAGCCTTTTTCTATTGTCTGAAATTTCTAACAAACACACCACCATTGATCTTAACCCAGCACATCGATAATAGTGGAGGAGTAAAGGAACAAGTTGTGCTTGATCTGTGAAGGGTGCAGTGTGAAAAAAAAAACCTTTTACTGTATGTGAAGCTCCCTCTGTGTAATTACTTAGCATTAAAACAAATACCACTACTTCACGCTTTCTCAGTGCTAAATATATCAGACAAAATATTCAATTGTTACCAATGTCCACATTTTACAAATTATGGTCAATTTCACATGCAAACACTAAAATCTTGGCGGGTTTTATAAGTACTGCTGAGATGTTTGCAAAATTTTATATCTTTAGTAAACACTGTGCTTTTTGTGGATCATAACGATGTATTAACTGTGGAGCCTGAGTGTGGCAATTTCCATGATTCTGAGAGGTGTTCCTGCAGACTGTTCCTCTCTGAACTGTAATCCTCCCAGGTACCTCTCCACAGCACTAATCGCTAGTGAGATATGCCATCCTTCCCTGAGACTCTGTCCTCAATTCTGCCAGAGAGACACCATGATTACAGGTTCATTATAGACTTGCTCTATTCCTACTCCCAGCAGTAAGAAGCCCAGGGCTATCTCATTCATGTACAGTAGTTGATTAAAATCACTTCACTCATGCAAGGGCTGAGCTGAGAATTGGGATGCAAAGAGGGGACTGAATCTGAGCATGTGTGCGTATGTATGAGTCTGTGAACATGTCAGCTTTGATTCCATGAGTTATGCCTCTGTGTGATGGAAAGTCTGTTTCAGATTACAGGCTCAAGTACAGGCTTGAGAATTGCCTCAAGCTCCAACACAGTAGTGGCTATAGTGTCTGATATGAGATGCTGCTGAAGTGTTGAATCTTCAAAGCCTTGACATTTAACATAATTTTTACTAGAAGACTCAAAGAAGCTTTTTATTTTCCTTGTATAAGGGATCCAAAACAATATTTTTTATAACAGTTTTGAGACACTATTAATGACTAAAGTGTTGCACTCACAATGAAATAGTTTAACAGCAATATGCTGTGGTGTTGGTTCTATCAAGAAAGTGCTTTGAAAGTTGTCTGAAAAAGACCTGTTAAAAACTGTACTATATAAGAAGTCTCACTTTTTCCCTTTTTTGCCAAATTGTGAAAACACAATATAGTCTGGTCTCAAATTATTATTTTCTCAGTGTAAAATAAATCTTTATTATTAAACATGTTCACGATTTATAGAACAATATCATTACAGTAAAAGCTGTAGGATGAGTGAAGGACCAATAGCCAATATTAACTGAAATCCACCATATCTGAAATTCTGATCACAAAAAACTTCTATGAAATGTTCCAAGAGTTAGTATCTTTGGTCAGTATAAGATGCTTTGGTGAGCCTAATTTTAAAAATACTGTTTAATCTTCTAGTGTGATTTTAAAAAATATAGAGGATTCAGAATTTAAAAAACCTATTAATTCTCTCTTTATATGTGCTGAGTTAGTTGATTAGATATATTTGCTGTCTGGGTCATCATTCATTTACTCATTTGCTAATCCTAGGGTCGCAGGGAGGCTGGAGCCTATCTCAACCAACTCTGGAGGAAGGCAAGTACACCCTGAACAGCTCGTTCCAGTCCATCACAGGGCCACACCGCCATTCACACTCACAACAATTGGTAATTTGGAACAGCCAGTTTGCCTAATGTGCATGTCTTTAGACTGTGATATGAAACCAAAACACCAACCCACATAAGCATGGGAAAAAGATGAAAACTCCACATAGAAATGCCCTCACCAAGCCCATGACTTGACCTAGGAGATTCTTGCTGTGAAGCTGGTGCTAATCATTACTCTATCGTGCCACTTATGTCTGAATTTTGTTTTCATTAATTTTGTACTGTGGTCACAATGCAACAAAAGCAATAAATAGGGTTAGTTATCATCTGCTGAAGTTATCATGTGCAAGAAAAAATACTAAAACAATATATTTTTTCCTGTCTAAACAATATATTTTTTTCATGATAATGATGATGCTGTCTGCCCCAAGTGCCTTGGACAAACTGAGTGTCCATCATTTTGATCCATGCATTATCCAGTCAGAATAATGTTTTATAGTCCAGAGATAGTGTTCCAATCAGACTGCACCATTCCTGTGTTGTACATATTGCTACAATTGTACATATAGAATAGGTCTGTATTGAAAATGAATATTTTCATTTATTAACCTACCTTCAGTAACAATTTTATCTGGGTTAGGGTTGTGGTGGACAGGCTTGCGCAAAATTCCGAATTTGGAATTTTAATTCAATTCATTTGAAGAATTGGAATTTGAAATGAATTGGCTCCAACCCACTGGATGTTGAATTGGAATTCAGAGAAATTCCTTAAAGCCAAGTAACAGCAAGAATTTGTTACATTTAACAAAGGTTTTGGCTTAAATACTAAAAATACTTTACAAACACTAAAATAAAATTAAACACAATTTCCCTCCATTTTGAATAATTTGTAATATTCTTTTTATATGAAAATGAACAAATTACACAAAATTGTGGTAAAAATGCAATAATGATTTATTACAGTTCTTAATTTATAGGGTAACATCGTTGCATCTAATTGTCATAAATTCCTCAAAGGTTTTATCAGACAACATCTTTCTGGTCAGAAAATCTTTCCTGCAGCACTAAAGATCATTACAGGTGCAGAGGATGCAGGTATGGCCAGATATTTGCAGGAAAGTTTGTAAAACTGCTCTGGTTTTCTTTCCAAAACACCAAAGGATCTATTTACTCAGGTAGACATGAAGTTCATAGTAATAATATTTGTATGAAATAGGTAAGTCATGTATGGAATATACTGTAAAGCATGATTCTGGAATGCACCAAAATTATCAATTGGGATTTCATGGAAATTCAAATCCAATTTGAATTGCAATTCTACTTCTTGTGTGCAACCTCAATTCAAATTCAGTTCAAATTAATGGAATTGAATTGGAATTTAGGAGACATTCTCAATTCAATTCAGAATTTTGCACAAGCCTGGTGGTGAATGTAGTTGATCACTAGTCATGGGGTGGGAATACACTCTTGATGGTTCAAAAACATTTTAAATATTCAAATCAAGTTGCAGTTTCATTATCTACACCAATTCTTTTTTAAATTAATAATGTGAGTTGCAGCTGTACTGAAGGTGTGTCACTAATGTGACTCAGAGTGTGATGACAGAATCAGAGGTGCTTGTGTGATTCTAAACTATAGTTACTACTCTTTTAAATTGTTACCTTTGTCCAGGATACATTTGTGATTTTTGCCAGTGGGAACAGTGTGTCTTTTCTGGTGAAGTACTGTACGTCTACAGTCTTCATGACAAGTATTTCAGTTCCAAACAGCCTGTAATCTGTAAGAGTGAAAAAGTAGAGAAAATCACACAGCACATTAAATAATTGTAGAGCCACTATGCTTTTGAGAAACTGACCCCTGTCAACTTGTCTTTGCCTTTTGTCTTCTAATAGTATGGTGGAAATCTTTAAAGGAGGACAGTGTGTCCCTCTTGGGCAGACAGAATAGAGCGAGGTAGCCAATGACAAATGAAAGGTGCTTAGTCACTTATGATCCTGTCAGAAATGATCACTGTTATTCCACTGAAGTCTAACCAAACAATCCTCCCCCATCTCTCTGTTGCCCTGACTTTAAACCTGCTACCTGCCATGAAGTGAAGAGTGATATGTAACTAAGAAAGAGTAAACAAATGTATAACCTCAAAAAAAAAAAAAAAAAATAAGGATGGTGTGTTGGAGTTGTACAAATCACATTGTTTGATGTTCACCCCATAAACTTTTTAAAACTAAATACTTATTTCAATTTTGATTCTTGCAACACATTTCAAAGGAGAAGACAGCATTTAAATCTGTTTTTAATGGTTTTACAGTATGTGCTGTTATTTGAAAACTAACTCTCATGTCATGAAGGCCCAAGTTAAAATTTACAGATATAGGATTTTAATACATTCATTCCATTTGCTGACAGATTTGTGTCGGAAGTGGTGTCAAAAGGGTTAGATCAAAATCATTGCCTGTGCAGTAGGAAATTATATGTGCCAAAAATTTATGTATTTAAGCTCAACCGCCTGAAATACTGAAAGAAATTATAATGCAGCTGTACAGAAGAAATGAAGGTGAATGCAGAGATGCAGCGGTATCCAAATAACACAGTTCAAGATCATTAACAGAAAAGAAGCAGAATTCAGGTGATCAGGCAACATGATAATCAGAGCCAGGACTAGCACATAAACTATAAGGCAGGTGACACAAAACCATAATGTCGTAGACAAGCACAGGATCAGGAAACAATATGCAAACACAGGACATACACAGAAAGGCACTCACAGAGGAACAGGCTAGATAACTATAGTCACAGACTACACTATTGCAATGCTCTGTGATGTGTGTTCTTTTCTGCACACACACTGACAGGTTGTGGTTGCGTTGTAGTTCTTCAGCCTTACAAACCCAGAAACTGCTGCACAGTGAGCTCAGCTTCACTGAATGGGGAGAAGCCATGATATAAATTATGTTTAAAGCCATACCCCTCCATGTTGACTTGAGCCTTGATGACATCATCATTCTGAGATTCAGTTTTCAAATAACCACGCTAAAAAGATCTAGAATATAGAATATTTGGCTGACCACAATATAGGTTTGCACTCTGTAATGAACCACCCAAATACCTCAGAGCCCAGCAAAGCCAGTTGTGTAACTGGACACAATTTACATAGGGATTCCTTTTGGCATAGTAAACATTTAACTGGCATTGGTGAAGGCAACTTAATACTGTAGGGCAGTGAAAGGGTGCTGGCTTACTGATCCAAAGATCGGGGGTTCAAGCACCACTATTACCAAGTTGTCACTGCTGTCCCCTCAATGCAGCTAACTGGGTTATCAAAGGCCAGCCATGACTCACTGTCTGTGGTGAGAGGCATGCAAAAGATTTGTTGTCATTCGTACAGTAGGCCATTGGATTGCCGTCGTCAGTGTGTTTCTGCACTGCTATGGCCTGGCGAGCTGTCCAGGGTGAACTCTGCCCTTGCCCAGAGTCTACCTGTGACCCTAATTAGGATTAATCGGTTCAGGAAATTACTGGAATGAATGAACTTAATATTATAGTGCTTGACAAAAGTGTGTGTATACAAAAATAAACATGTGGTTATTTTAGATATTGCTGAATGTGGCACAATGGTTAGCACATTCGCCTCACAGCAAGCTTAGCCATTCCTGTGTGGGGTTTGTTCACCTTGTGCTTGTGTGGGTTTCCTCTGGGTACTCCGGTTTCCTCCCACAGTCCAAAAACATGCACATTAGGCTAACTGTCTGTTCCGAATTGCCCTAGTTGTGGGTGCGAGTGAGAATGGGTATGTGTGTATGCCCTGCGATGGCCTGGTGAGCTGTCCAGGGTGTATCCCGCCCTCATATAGAGTCGGCTGAGATGGGCGCCAGCCTCCCCACAACCCTACGGCTTAGAAAATGAAGACGAAGAAGAATTTTAACCTATAAAGTTCTGAATGGTCTGGCAGCACATTATTTTAGCGAAGTTCTTGTCGTTTATGAGCCACTATGCCTACTTGGATCAAAGATGCAGCCTACTTACTGATACCTAAAAAAAGAAGACTACTCCAGGGGCAGAGCTTTCTCTTACAAAGAACCACATGGTTTGCATTTTTATTTAGTTTCACCCAAAGGATGATGATGGGTTTCCCCTCTGAGTTTGGTTCCTCTCAAGGTTTCTTCCTCATGTCGACATAGTTTTTCCTTGCCACCATCGCCACAGGCCTGGTAATTAGGGATGTATAGGGTTTACAGTGAAATTTAAGTTTAAAATCACAAGTTTAAATTCTTTCCCAAATTTGAAGGGCTGAGAGCCACAGTGGTCTAACCCCAAAATGAGATAAGGTCATATTTTGACAGATGTGGATAAGGTCTGCTGTCAAATGACAAAATAAAATTGTTTCCTTTATCTTCCTTATGACCTTGAATCATACTGTGAACATTATCCCTGATTTTTTTAAATTGCAAAAACTTTCATGTCGTTTTTCTCAAAAACAGCTTTTTGTTGGTTACATCACTCTCTTACAGGCTCTCAGTCCTTCATTTGTTTTACAATGTAAATATGCTTAGTTACAATGTCAACTGTAAAAAGTGCTGTGTCAATACAATTGAATTGAATTGAATTTAATAAGTGATTAATGCAGTACTGGTGATCTTGGTGAGTGCAGAAGGAAAGGCGGTGAAAAGCAAACCCAAGCTCAGAATTTAATTGACCAGGACCATCATTGGAGGCATGATGAAGGCAGTGGGGACGTGACAGTCTGAGGTTAGAAAAAAAATTTAATAGCAACGTCAGTGACTTAAAATGTTGTGGACATTGATGCTGATGATTGTAAACAAATATAGAGGGTATTTAAATTTAGTTAGTAAGAAATAAATGATT
>JAQMYF010000012.1:36876036-36901809 GCA_030014195.1 Neosilurus mollespiculum | reverse complement strand
AAAGAACCATTGCTGATTTTCGTCAAGAGTAGGCTGCATAGCCGTCAGCGTGTTTCTGCCCTGCGATGGCCTGGCAGCTGTCCAGGGTGTACTCTGCCCTGAATGAATGAACCTGTAACAGTAATCCAAAAAATTGTGAACCTCATGAAATTTAATAATTAATGTGAAGTCCAAATTTTTGCCTTTTTAATTATTTTTTATTAAATGTTTTTATTTGGTAAATCACTTGATCCAAGTTCAGATTAATTATATGTATGTTTCAAGTTGGAAACTAAAATTTTGGAATTATTAAAAGTTTTTACATTATATTTCAAATTATGGGTAATCATTCTGTTATATTAACCCTTTTAATCTTGACTAGGGTGGGAATAATCTTAAAATGCAAAGTACGAATAGCATGTTTTATGAAATGGGAGAAAACTGGAGAATCCCACAGGAAAACCATTGGTAAACAGAAACTTTGCAAATCCAGAGAGTCATTAATAGGAAAATTGACAGATCTGTGGAACTGCAACACTACCCATTGCACCACTAGGTCCTTGTGTGTTTATGAAGTGTATGAAACATTTAGCAGTTTGTTCATGCAGCTGGTAGTGTCACCTGGGCACTTACTAGGATATGTGTAAAACACTACATAGGTCTGTACATCAAGCAGCTTCTGTGATCATAGTACATTTCCTTTAGGCTTTACTGAAAAGACTAATCACAGGTTCCCACTAGCACAGCATGATCACTCACTTTTATCCCAGCTGCCTTGAGCACAGCTGAAGTAGCACCATCATCCATCTCCCAACACACCACATGACTTCTTACACAGCTTTGATGCAACACCAACCCTTCCATTTGGAAAAGTATGTTTCATATACGTCATTCAGATTCTTTTTGCAAATTCTAAACACACACACACACACACACACACACACAAGCACACACACACACGCACGCACACACACACACACACACACACACACTTAATCATAAAGAAACTGAAGTTGAATAAAATGTTTCAAATTTTTAATATGGATACTTTAGATGGTCCCTGAAATACTGATAAAAAGATGATCCTGAAATTTTGGCTGATGTCTTCAACATGGCTCTTGCATATTCCAAGATGAGAGGCTTGCCTTCTTTACCACTCTCAATAACTCATTAAAGAACTTTAAGTCTTTTAAATGATTTCCAGTTTCTTGCAGAGAAGTATGTCACAGAAGAGTAAGAAAGCACATGGCCAACTCATCATGAGTTCATAGGCACATATCACTGGCTCTGACAACATACTACATGACAAGTATACATTTTCCATATGCCATATACAATTTATTGATTTTGTTTTAAAAATGATTTGCTTCTGCAAAAGTAACATTTTCCCCAAAGAAATTAAATTAAAAGTACTTTCATAACATTCACTTGGGTAAAAGCAGTTATCAACATCACTGGTATATGCAACAGCATGTATTTGTGGATATTGTTATATAGTATTTCTCACAATAGACTTGCGTTCACCAGTGCAATGAATGATTAATATTAATGCAATGTGGCTATGGTACTTGCCGAAGTAATGGTAATACTACTGAATGCTAATGCACACTATCTATCCCAGCAGAATTCCAGTTTAGTAACACTGTCCTTGTACTTCATTCAAATTACTGTTTAAATTATTTATAAATGTTTGAATGGCAGACTTGATTTCCTCTCATATGCAGCGTCAGCTTGTGTGTTTGTGGTGCCTTAAGCAACCTCATGAAAATAGACCCCATCTTAATTTTACCTCTACTCAGCGAAACCTGCCCAGACACACAAACATCTGTAACCTACGTACATAGTTTCTTTCTTTCTTAAATTTTCTGAAAGTCATACAGTTTTTAGAGGCAAGCATATTTATATTGTTAAAAAAAAAAAAACATGCAGAAACAGAAAATACAGTATATATTCTAAGTAGAGTAAATGCAAAGGTTTAAGAGATATTTTTGGATGGTGGATATTGGTTTCTGCTTATGCTGGGCAAAAAAGAAAACACTAATACTGTGGCCTAGTTAACAATAATTTGTTTTAATAGCATAGCTAACTTGTTCACTAAAAGCTTTTTATCTTTAACACATATTAAGTTTATTTAGTCAGTGTTTGGTACACCGTCTTTACGAATAAGTGTGACTCTGGCATCTCATTATAATGCCATATTACAGCGGAAAGATATCCTAACAGAGGACACAATAACCGTTATGCCTACTTATGCCTATGTGCTGATCACTGAATCATTTATCCACCTTATGTTTCAGGGTATTCCCTATCCATTTAATTTGTGTTATGTTGATAAATGACAGTATTCCTTCTTCTCTGCTAACTATCCAAAAGCCCTTCTTTCACCTGTAAGACACAGTGTCCCCATTTCCCTCACATATTCACTGACACAACTGAGAGTCTGACAGCACACACTTCTGCCATAGGGTAAGATTTGGTGCAGTTGTAACATTCCTTAATTTTTATCCAATTTCCTGGAAAGCTGTGAAATTTCACTGAAAAATTCCCATATAGTTATGTCTACTACAATAAACTGCATCAGGTTTCAGGCACTCAAGGTTTTGTGTGTAATTTATAATGACGGAAAAAGTATGTCAAGGATTTCAAAAGTGAATTGCTGGGGCATTCTTACTGTAATGTATCTTCAGCAAAACTAACCATTAAAGTAATTTTTTTTTTTTTTTAAATAACACTTTAGGTTGGAATTAAGCTTTGGCTATTAGCATGACATAAATGTAGATATCATATAAATTAATGTATTGTAAAACAAAAAAAAAACATGTGGTGGCTTAGTGGTTAAATTCTAAACTCACAGCCTGTGTATGGCGTTGGCCCTGCAATGGTCTGGCGAGCTGTTCAGGGTGAACCCCGCCTTCGCCCAGAATCAGCTGGAAAGGACTCCAACCTTAATGAACTGTATAAAACTGTTCAGAAAATAACATTATAAATAACATAACTACAGCTTACAGTTCCTGCCACATCATCCTCCCCAGGCCACAAGAGGTCACCCTCGTTCACCTTGTGTACCTTTAGTTTTCTTCCTGATTTGTGCACACCTGCTTTAAGTTTCTTCCTAATTAAATCCATAATTTGTTACTTTACTTTGTTTACTTTTTGTTTGGGTTTCCCTTAGTTGTGGTGAGTGTTTGTGCCAAACCCCCTGAAAAAAAAATAATGATAATAATAACAACATAAAATTGTAGTGGTCTAGTAACGTAATATTCGGGATAAGCATATATCTCAGGAATGTCTCAGATATTTAGTTGAAGTGGGGGTGTTGGTACTGGTGAAAACAATAGGATGTGCAGGACTGGGATTGAGGACCTCTGATGTGATGGAATATCCTTCCATCACTTAAAAAGCTGTTAATAGCATTCTTCTGATTTAAACTCATCAAGGTCCTGATGCAGACTTGGTTCTTATTAGAAGCCTTAGCTGCCTTAGTAGCAGGTGGAACTGTGCCTTTGGTGGGATAGTGAATCTAAAGTAAATGAGAGTTAAGACCTAGCAGGTTTGAAAAGAGAGACCGTCTCTATCATTGTGGCTGATCCGATCACATGTGATTTGTGTAAATATTTCTATTAAAGGAAGCTTACTGAATGAAATACTAATTACAGGGCTACATTCCCAGGATTAGAAAGTGAAGAATTTTCATTTACTTTTGTAGATGGGTCTGATTAGCAAACTGATGCCATGTTTTAAAAAAAGATGTCAATAATGAAAACAGAATGCTTAAAGATTAATGGGCAGTGATGTGTTTATTCTCCCACGTCACAGTATATAGACATTCAGAGCTGGTTATACCATTCTAACTGCTCAATGCCAGCACACCTCTTTGCTGCATCTATTTATTACTGATTACACAGCGTCATGTGATTGATAGTATAGTGGCACACTTCTGTCACAAGAGGGCACCTGTGCAACAGTCTCCAGCCTTTCCTTCATGTTTACTGAATTTAATGAGAGAGGGGGGGGAACTGTTATCTGAAGATGGGTGTACTTGTTTTTCCCATGACTATCTGTTACTCTTTTTTCGTGACAAACTGGGTCATTTAGTATTACTGGCATTCAAGCATGTTTTGTTGTTGGAACAGCAGAATCAAAAGACAGTCACTGGCTTACCATGTGATAGAGGATTCATGTGACTGGTAGCTATTAGATAAGGGAAACTTAAGAAATGTTGTTGTTGTTTTTTTTTTATGGGGGGGGGCAATCTTTGGAATTTCTTCATGAATCTGACCCACTGCTGTACAATTGATGGTTCTGTACACTTGTAAACTCCAAAAATATGATTCTGCTATCAAAAAATGTATTAATCCAGAGGCTGGTTTTGTTTGCAACTGGTTTCAAAACCAGCTTTGTCAGATAAACGTGTTTGTGTCAAATAATGTGATTGCTGTTTCAATTTCTCAGGTGAGATTGATAATAAATTCATCGGTCATATCACATTTTCACTTGTCAAATACTGATAACATGAAAATTACACCAGGCTGTCCTGACGCATTGCCAGAGTGTTCAAGCTCATCTATCCATTCTGTGAGGCAGATTGCTCAGTTGAAGGAAAAAAGATGCTGATCAAAGTAATTTTATGCCAGGCATATTTGCAAATCTATAAACAGCCACAGGCAGCAGTATACGTTTCCTCCATTACTTTTGAAGTTTTAACATCAGTGTGAGTGACTCATCGGTCAGTTTAAGTGGCTGGTTGGTCTTACTGTGTGCTGTGAGGTGATTTTTTATTTTTTTTTTTAGAAAATTGGTGAAAATTAGAATTTTGTTTAAGTACTGGTTGGCACTGAACCACAGTACTAAACTTAACTTATCTCAGATATCATTAATAACCAGATCAATATCCAGCTGGATAGGGGTGATGATGAAATGGAAATGATCCGAAAAATATTCCAAAAGCAAGTCTAGAATTGCTTGTAGAGTGTAACCAGCACATACGTAGTGATTACTCACTAGCATTCCACCTTTCTTTGAATTCATGTTAAAGGTTCTAAAAATAATTTGCATAGAAATAACTTTTGGTGAAAATCTTATTGGATCAGGAGTTGAAGAACTTATAGCAGAGTCACCCTCTTGAGTCTCATTAATCAGACTAAACGAGCACAATGTCCTCAGCGAAGACATGTTTTTTTGGAGATAGGCCCATGCTTACTAAAAAAGGAGCAGAGGGTGTTTACTGAACGAACAAGATGTTAACACTGATAAGGAAATTTAGATGAAATATCTTTTGCTGTTAATGAGTTTAAGATTTTATCTATTTAATACAGTCAGCTCTGGAATGAATATGAACTGAAATGAAAACGCTTAGGATTGGTGAGGGAAAACAGTGGATTTAATTTGTTAATTATATAATTAATATATAATTTTTATACACACACATGTACCTACTATCGACACTGATTAGCCATTAACACCATCTGACTGGTCTGCAGCTAGACAGCCACAGTGCATTCTGAAACCATTCAATTATATCCAGCATTAAATGTTTCTACAGTTTATACTGCAGTATCTCTGCCATTTTGAAGTCAAATAAACCCAGTTTTTTAGCCATCACCCTATGGCCCTTGTCAAAGTTACTGTGATCCTTACACTTGCTCATTTTTCCTGCTTCCAACACATAAAATTTGAGAACTGACTGTTCATTTGCTGCATAATATACCCCACCCTATGCCAAATGCCACTGATATGAGATGCTAAGCAATTATTGAATGAGGCGAAGTATAATATGGTGAATTATTCGGTCGAGGGGGTTTTATAATACGCTCTGAGACCGAATAACTCTCCATATCATACGAAAGCCAAATTCGATAACTGCTTTTAACAATGTAATCAATTATAATAAAACATTATTTCAACATTTGCTTCAATAATGACCAGCTAAGACTAGGATAAATTACTGAGTACTCTTTTTAAGGGTGACCAAAGATTGTGTGTGGATGGAGTGGTGTAATGGTCTACTAGTCGTAGTGGTCTAATGCTGTTTGTCAGCTTTCTGTTATCATAATATCATATCATTTGTCGATTGCCCTTCTGCCCTTTTACAGGCCAGTTGACTAATTTGAGAGTAGTAGCTAAAATACATGCTAACCACTACACCACCGTGCCATCCCATGTTCATTTCAGTTCAATTTTATTGATATTGTAAATTGTATATATTTCTATAGTCATCATCATCCGCTTCAGCTTGATCTGGGGTCAGGTTGCAGGGGCAGCAGCCTAAGCATTGAAGTCCAGACGTCCTTCTCCCCAGCCACTTCTTCCAGCTCTTCCAGGTGGGGGGACACCGATGCGTTCCGAGACTAGCCAAGATACATAGTGCTGTTGAAATTTGACACTGTCACAAAGCAGTTTTATAGAGTAAATGCATTCATTTATCATTTCAAACAGATTAATTCAAATATTTCTCTTTATGTATTCTGTTCTGAAGATCTCTAATGAGCAAGTCTGTGGCTACGGTGGCAAGGAAAAAATTCCCTGAGACAACGCAAACATTGAGAGGCACCAGCCTCAAAAATGAAATCCATCCTTGTTTAAGTGACATCAGATAATGTAGTGTCTTCCATAACTGAATAGTTCTATCATGATGTCTATTTTGTTATCTTAGTAATTGTACTCCTCAGCAATTCTAGCAAAACCGGCTGCACACATACATATGCATTATGCATACAGTATATAGGATTAATGAACAAGAGCAGTGTATCTCTGGAGAAGCCGCATGAATGCAAAGTAGACAAATAAAACCATTTTTATATTAAAAAAAATACAGCATGGATCGCTACATGCAGTGCTTTTAACTTTTTTACAGAGTACAGCTCAGATGTTAAATTCACACTCTAAATTTTCAGATAATTTTTTCAGTATGCTGTAAAGTCAATATAAGTAACTTTAACCACATTTAATGCACATTTTCTGATTCTCTATTAAATGTATGTAGTGAATCGGGAGATGTGCATCAATGTCGTATAACATTTTTAAAATCTCATTTTTGGGCGGCAAAAAATCAATGTTCAGACATCAGCATAGGGAAAACTACCTGTTCAATTTCTGAAAGTTTCCATAAGAAATGTGACAGGGAAATAATCTATTTGTCGTTGAAGCTCATGGGGATCCATGAGACAGCAGACGCACTAGACCTGTGGTAGCTTCAATTTTTTAATGTTTGGTCCTTTTATTATACAGTTGATGGGCCTACAACAATCCACACTGTTCCTTCTAACAAACTGGCATATGTCTCCCTCCTCTTCCCCTCTCTCTTATTGTATGATTCTACTCAAACCTGCAATAGGCTTATACTCTCTGTATTATACACTATACTGACTCTAATCTTTGTCTACCACTAGAAGTGATACCCCTAGAAGTGGCTACCAAGAAAAGGCTACAGTCAGAATAGTGCATATGGAATGGGATCCATACACCAATTATTAATTTGTCAAAGGGTTATTGAGTAGCCTGACTGCTGTATGGGCTGGGCTTATCTACTACTACTACTACTACTACTGCTACTACTTCTACTACTACTACTACTACTACTACTAATAATAATAATAATAATAATAATAATAATAATATTAATATTAATAATAATAAAATGCAGTCTTGCATAAATAGGGTGTTTATCCATGAGGCAAAGGGTTGTGTCCTATATGCTGCAATCTGGTTTATTACTCACTATGGGCAGAAAAGGTCTCACTAACAGGCCTGTCTTCTGCGTTTAACTGCGTGTCTTAATTTTACAGGTCTCATATCATTTTTGATATAATGAGGCAGACATGAACATTGAAGTTGTAAAATCCTACTGGGGAAACTGACTAAATATAAATATGAAATTGTTATTGAAACATGAAAGCAGGCGCTCTTTAAAGAACGTGTGTTTGACATTTTAGTGGGAATGAAAGAGATATTTGTAGTACTGTAATAATGAATATGTTGAAAATATTGTATGTATTGTAATATATGAATGCAATATAATACAGGTGACCCAAAAACTCCTACATTTTTAAGATAAATAAACGAAAAAAGGTTAACTATGATCAAATTATTGTTTGCACATATGAAACTTTATTCAATACAGTATTTATTCAGGTTCAAGTTTCAAGTTTATTTGTCATATACAGGTAACACTGAAACATCACTACTCGCAATGAAATTCTTGGACTCAGAGCCCCCTCAATATTGCACTTAAGAAACAAGTATTGCACATAAAGAAAAAAGTATTGCACATAAAGAAACATTTTAGATAAAATATAAAGTAAAAAATAAAAACTATATAATAAAGTAATAAAATATAAACTAAAATAAGTTCAAAATATATATACACAAGGATAAATACAAAAATACTGAAAAGAAATACTGAAGTGGCTGTAAGGCAGAGGTAGTGGTGTGTGCATGTACAGTGTATACAATTGTGTGCAATTTGTCCAGTATATCCGCAGCTCAGTAGCCTGATGGCTCGTGGGTAGAAACTTTACCTGAATCTACTGGTGCGAGTCTGGAGGCTCCTGTACTGTCTGCCCGATGGCAGGAACGTGAAGAGTATGTGGCTGAGGTGGGTGGGATCAGAGAGGATCTGCTGGGCCTTCCTCCTACAGCGCTGTGTGTAGAGGTCCTGGATGGCTGGCAGTTCAGTTCTGGTGATGCGTTGTGCCAATCTGACCACTCTCTGTAGAGCTTTGCGGTCCAGAGCATTACAACTGCCGTACCAGGTAGTGATGCAGCCAGACAGAATACTCTTGATGATGCATTGGTAAAAGTTGGTGAGTATTCTGGAGTCTATGCCAAGCCTCCTCAGACGCCATAGAAAGAAGTGCACTGTCTCGCTGCTTTTGTGATCACACCCACGTGATGTGACCATCTCAGATCCTTACTGATGTTGACCACCAGAAACCTGAAGCAACTGACTGTCTCCACCTCTGTCCCCTCAATGTGAATAGGGGTGTGGCCTCCACCCCGAAGTCTCCTGTAATCCACGATGAGCTCCTTGGTCTAGCTGATGTTGAGCAGCAGGTTGTTGTCCCTACACCATGATGTCAGGGCTCTCACCTCTGGTCTGTAAGCAAACTCATCTCTGTCTGAAATGCAGCCAATGATGGTGGTGTCATCTGCAAATTTGATGCCGGTGTTGGAACTGTGTGTGGCTGTACAGTCATGGGTGAAGAGGGTATACAGCAGGGGGCTGAGCACATTTCCCTGGGGAGCACCGGTGCTAAGCATCAGTGTGGAGGACATCACACCGCACCACCTGTGGCGTTGAAAGTGGAGCCGTAGTAAATAAACAGCATCCGCACATAAGTGTTCTTGTGGTCCAGGTGTGAGAGTGCAGTGTGCAGAGCCAGCACTATTGCATCATCTGTGGATCTGTTTGAACGGTAGGCAAACTGAACTGGGTCGAGTGCAGCAGGCAGTGAAGCCTACCGTTCAAAGTTTTGACTATACGCCCAAAACACATGATGATGGAGGTGAGTGCTACTGGGCGATAGTCATTGAGGCAGCTCACATTAGGTTTCTTTGGGACAGGGACGATGGTGGTCCTCTTGAAGCATGTGGGGATGACAGACAAGAGCAGGTAAATATTAAAAATGTCCATGAAGACTTCCGCCAGTTCCAGAGCACATGCTTTGAGAACACAGCCTGGGATGTTGTCTGGTCCAGGAGTTTTCTGTGTGTTTACCTTTTTAAAGTATTTACACACATCTGCCCAAGGGATCTGAAAAGGATAGCTGTCCTCCTCTAACAGAAACTCTGGCTTGCTGTGGTTCTCAAAGCGGGCACAGAAGGTGTTCAGCTCCTCAGGTAGAGAAGCAGTCACCCCACCCCCCCCCACGTTAAAGCTCTTTACCTTGTAGTAATTCATCATTACTTGCACACATGAAACTGTATTTTTGGTAGCCCAACCCCAACTTAAACATCTAGAGCTTGAAGAACTCAATGTGTGGTTTCAGCAAGAATGAGCTAGGGCATAGCTTGAAGATCATTGGAAGTGCTAAGGGAAATGTTTACAGATTAAGTGATCTCGTTGCGTGGTAGTGCTGAGTGGCCGGCCCATTCCCCTCACCTCATCCCTTGTAATCTTTTGTTCTGTGGGGCTACTTTAAATCTCAAGTTAACGATACTTAAGTAACTTATCGATAGCCACTGTTCAACCTGACATGATCCATCAAGCCATGACAGCATTCAGAAATCTCCTCCAAGTGTGTATAGACAATGACGGCCACCATTTGGAGATTGTCATCTTTAAAATGGGGGGTGAGGGGTTTGGCAGAAACACCCGAGCATCATTTTCATGACAATATATGTAGTTTCACAGCATGTCAAAGAATATTATCAACATATGGTTATTTGTTAGGTATTCGGTAACTGAGAAAAAAAAATCCCTACATAGAGGGGTTAAAACAATTGGTCTGTGTTGCCAGTACAGCAAGTAGACCCAACCTAATGCAACATTGCCATCTACTGCACATTTATAGATGTACAATGCAAACATATTTATGTTTTAAGAGGTAATGCATACTTCAGTGTGTTATTTAATCTACAAGCTAAATTATGTGATTCTACTGTGAGATACAACAGGCTACTGTTAATATAATCTATTATTTATAAAAATAAATCTGAATTTATGGGTTCAAAATAATTCAAAACAGGTGGCATGGTGGTGAAGTGTTTATCATGTCTCTAGGTGTGAGTGTGAGTATGAATGGTTTTGTGTGTGTGTGTGTGTGTGTGTGTGTGTGTGTGTGTGTGTGTGTGTGTGTTGGCTCTTCAATGGACCTTTGCCCAGGGTCAGCTGAGATAGGCTCCAGCCTCCGCACAATCCTAGTTGAAATAGGCGGTTGATAGATTGATGAATGAATAAATGAAAATTGCTCAAAATGCCATCTACTGAATAAATTGCCCATAGGGGTTAATATAAGTGTAAATGGTTGTTTGTCTCTGAGGTGGCGCTACAATAGACTGAATAGCTGTTCAGGGTGGACCCTGCATCTTACTAGAAGTCAGCTGGGACTGGCTCTAGCTCACCCACAATCCTGCTAGAGCAGGATAAGTAATTAATAGATGAACATATTGATGGAGAATGAAGATGGTATTGAAATATTCCACATGTCAGAATGAACAAATATTCGCAGAAGGTGAGGTTTATAGCGCAATAATCCGAGATGGAACCAGGAGGGGACTATTCAATTTGGCCCTGTCCACTTAGACTAAGGCAAATAATTGTTTTAATATATACTATACAGGAACATAAGCAAATAGCAAACAATTTAATGTAATTTATTTATATATTTAAAAAAAAAAACATTACAGCTGAAGGTGAGGTTTGCGTGCACACACAGTTATCAGATTTAACAGTGCAAGGCTATGAGCCGAGGAGAGAAACTCACTGCTTCATAACTTTGGGGTAACTTAGTTAATTCACAACCTAAATAGGCTTTCAGAAGTGAAGGGCATCGAGATGAGCCTTTGCACTGTCATCCGAGGAAGCATCTGCTGTTGTTTTTTATTACCAAAACAGCTGAGTTTTTTGTCATGCTTAAAAAGCACTTCACCAGTCACAGGGATTTTACACAGTTTGAAATAGTCCATGGTGAACTTTACGCTAGTTTTTGCATCACATCCGCTCCAAGTACAACGTGAAATAAATCCAGTTAAGATTTTGCCCCAAGCAGTTCACCGACTTTAAGCTTTCCAAGACTTTTATGGCTCAAGGGATTTTTATGGACTGTTGGCTGAATTTCTCCTGACTTACTTAATGCTTTCAAAAATGAGTTTAGCACTTTATTAGCTTCAGTGAATTTCAGGCTGTCTCTGATGGAAAATGGCTGCTTGTTTCAATGCTAGCTTTACTATACGAGGCGCTCTTCTTACACAAAGGTAAAAAAAAAAAATTAAACACTTCATTAACTCTTTTTTCCCCCCATATCTTTTATTTTCAAATTGTGTCTTACTGTGCAAACCACTCTAAAGCAAACAGCTAATTGAAGTGTTTAAGTTTGGACAGAACCACTAAGCACTGGCAGCAGATTGTTGACACTGGTATCTTTTGAAACTAATTCACAATTTTTTTACATTAAAAACATGAAAGCCATATTGTGTAGCTTCCTTTGTATTTTTAGGGATTGCATTTTTTTGAATTCCTAGGATTTTATCCTTAGTGGCCACAAAACTTGAGTGCGTGTCTACCGTTTCCAGTCAGGCATTATCCACTCAGGAGAATGATTTAGGATCCTAGACAGCGGACCAATTAGGGCGCACCGTTCCCGTGTAGTGTATATACTAATAACACTTTGTCTCAATTCTGTCCTATCTGGTGCAGGCTGTCCATTTTCATAAAATTTGAAAAATAAGTTATTAATTGTGAACAGGGTTATTATAAATACTTCACTATTGTACATAACTTACTCACTATTTACTGATTTGTAGCATCAGCCTGCTGGGGAAACACTCTTTGTCTATAAGGTCATATGTAGATATCTGAAATCTGAGCTGGAGATACTTGTGAAGAAATAAGCAAATAAATAAGCTGATATTTCACAACTCCCCAAGTCAATCACACAATGTTCACTCAGGTGTGCATGCTAGGGCATGCCAAGCACTCACTGGGCATTACTTAGCACAGCAGACTTCCAGCTGCATCTGCAGTCACACTTAGCCAGTTTAAAAGTTTACTCTGCCATCCCTGAAATCATGTCTTGATACAATTTAGCAAATGCCAACTACAACTTCTTAATGACAGTCCGGCTTCTGTCCCGCACTGGCACAGCCTGTATTACACATGCTGTGGTTTGACATTTTACCCATCACTTCCTCTTCAGGGAGGCATCAATCATCCTTCAGCTTAACATTGTTCAACTCACAACCCAGTAAAATGCCAGATTTCCATCTACAATCACAGTAAAGTTTTTGTAGGGTATAAATGACGCCACTCACAGTTTTGATACATTATAAACTTGAAAGAACATGCAGCAGAACTAATTTCTTTGGTTACCGTATTTCCACACAAATGTGACTGAGCAACTATAAAGCATTACACCACTGGTGTTGTACGTAATTCTACTTTAGCATAGAACCCTGTGGTTTCCCAAAAGATTGGCCTGTGGATAAGCTAATATCATAGGTTCCATGAAGCAAGATTCATGGGTATTTCAGCAGTTCCCATTTTTATGGAAGGGGAAAAAAAAAACTCAGCTCACAAGTCATCTTATCTTAGATCAGTTTATTACACTGAACCAATACACAGGTTTTACACACATCAGGAAAGATCTGAGCTTCTCTCCTGCATTTATTTATACCCATTTCATATCAGACAATCTAAGAACCAGTGCTGGGTGACAAAAATATATGAGCTGTATGCCTACACACACACACACGTGTGTGTGTGTGTGTGTGTGTGTGCGTATATATATATATATATACCACTGAAAGAAAAACAATTTTTAGTAAGAGTATTACTCCAAAACTGTGCGGTGTTGCTTGTCTTTAAACAGCATTGTGTAACTTATAGGCATTTGGAGTTCTTTAATGAAAGAAAGGATATACATAACATGATGCACAACAACCTCAAATGGAAAAGACAATGAGAATCAAACTTGCTAAAGAGCAAACTAACAATCATGTGACCTCAACTGTGACAGGGAAGTGAAAATTGTCAAACAGTAGTAAAGATTAAACCTCCTGATATCAGACATCACCATCAAGTTGCATAGACACTTTTTTGACTTCCCCATTTGTAACCACTGCCACAATGGACTAAGTATTTTATTCATATAAATATATTAAATTAAGTACTTACTCATCTTATACATTTACAGAGGAATGCATGATATGAATAAGCCATGTCAGATTACAATTGTTAAAACAGAAAACATTTTAGTTCTGAAATACACATGTAAACCAATATCAGACTTACATGTACCACAATATGCACTGATCATGTATATACTGATGAAAATATGTATATGTAAATACATCCTGGTTTCTTAAGTAGCTGTTTAAATTATAAAGTTTCTTATCGCAGTGAAATCTACACAACAACACAAATTACACTGTTAGAAAGCTGTTAAAAGGAAAAAGAAGCCATAAATATCTTACTTTATATTACTTTTTTTTCTTGTGTTTCCCATAAGATATACCAAAAACCTTTAGGGAGTGCTGTTTCCTTTTGCTTAGAACAAACGTCATCAGCTCTCTAGCCAGCTGAAAGCACAGGGTCAGTGTCATGTTTAAATTTGTAAATGTATTGTTTTCTAGTGTTTCTGGCAATGAACACCTTTATGGAGCACAATTTACATTCATTTCACTACTCTTCTCTTGTCTCAGAACAGATGCTGTTAGCAAATCGGCTATTAACCTAGCTATTCAGGATGTACCCTGCCTACCATGGAACTGGCTCCAGCACCCCCATGATGCGATACAGGAAAAAGCGGGGATCGTGGGATGACATAACCTGCCTCAGTTCACCTGACCTGCCTCAGTGTCATGATTAAAATATGTAAATATAAACTATAAAAATATCATTTTAATTTGTTTTCTGTAAACACCTTTATGCAGCACTGTTTACTTTGGTGTTTAAATGAGTATTCTGAACAGATAAGAACAGACACCATTCCCTACACAAACACAAAATGTATTTTAATTTACGTTTAATTATGTTTTCCTCTGCACATTACCACAAACCTGTAAAGGCTTTGAAGAAGTAGCGTTACACAGGCTCTGCTCTGCACCTGTCCGTGCTGGGACCTCATCAGCCTCCATCATGATTTAAAAAACTAATACATAAATAACTAGACCAGAAAAACCTCGAGTTTTGCACATCAGGCGAAAATAAACATTCTATACATGTTGTCTAACTTCTAGGTGAGAAGAAGAAAAGGAAACTTTATGTCATTATGGTGGTGTTATTTACTGCATATACTGCATCATAAAGCATCATAAATCATTATTAATGAAATGTTTCAACATGCACATCAACATCAGTTTGATAGCAAAAAATCAAGTCGTTACAGTGATATTGCTTCACTTCCTGTTTTCAGTCACCCTAGCAGGCTGCAAATTAACTCAAAGCTTGTTTGTTATTGTCAGTTTGATCTGCTGAGCATATTACATGTCTCCGTTTGATGCAATACATAAAAGAATTCCTATCAAATGACCTCACACCCTGTTTGGCAACTTAATCAAATTTGTTTTTGTATTATGGAAGAAAAATCTCACGTACCGAAATTCCAAGAGGCAGATTATGTTCAAAGATTTCAGTCTCTCAGTGCTGTGTTCACAGTTTCATCAAAAAATGTAGAATTTGTATAAGTGAAGAAATTTTGGTTTTCAAACTCAAAATGGCTGCCTTCTTCTTGGCAAAACACAAATTCTTTACATCAAGAATAGCTGACATCTTTCAGGCAATCAAGACAAAGTAAATCAACAGTTATGAGCAGTTTAACTAATTTATGAATTACAGCACCTCGTATAGGTGAATTTACATAAATGCCTTGCGTTCCCTGAGGTTTTGATCCTTCAATGACGTCTAAAATTTATAGTGAAATAATGCTGTTTAGTGACTTCACCCTCAAAGTTGTCTGCATATTATGGACAAAGAGCATCAAATATTCAATGAGTTTTGTTGTTCTCGTTTGACTGCGATTTTTCTGAACTGAAATTGTAGGAAAATAATAGGGAAAAAACCGTGGTGGAAACTTTAGACAACGTTGTGCTGTAGTGAAGGGTTGGATCCAAATTTTGTAACTGATATGCAACTTTGCCCTATTGATGACACTTGGGTGCCTTACACAAAACCTGCTTTGTAAGTAACTGAAACTAATCTCACTGTAACAATCTTCATTAAAAAAAACTGTACAAAGTGTTCTATGGACTGTGAAAGACTCCCATATTAAAAATATGATCATATTAGAGCTAACCTGATTTAGCAGTCAATTTGAAGACTGCCCAGACCCATTCACTAAACCCTACTCACTATATAGAGAATAAATACAGTGAGCTCAACAGTGTTAGAACACATTCGGACACTATTCCCCGATGCTGTTGTGAGCTGGAGGTTTGTTGCTGCCTTTGATTAAATTAAATTTGAGGCACTGGATCAATTTCTTTCACTACATTCTAACCAACATATTTTATTAGGACATTTATTGAGGCATTTCATTTCATTAATTGATTTTCTGAACCGCTTAATCCTAATTAGGGTCGCGGGGAGGCTGGCACCCATCTCAGCCGACTCTGGGCAAGGGCAGAGTACACCCTGGACAGCTCGCCAGGCCATCGCAGGGCAGAAACACACTGACGGCTATGCAGCCTACTCTTGGCGAAAATCAGCAATGGTTCTTTAGACAGTGAGAGACATGGCCAGCCTTTGATATCCCAGTTAGCTGCACTGAGGGGACAGCAGTGAGAGCCCGCTGATAGTAGGGCTTGAACCCACGACCTTGGGATCAGTAATCCAGCACCCTACCACCGGGCCACCACTGCCCCCAGGCATTTCATTTATTACTCCATTTTCTTTTTTTTTAATTGTTCCCTTAATAAAATATGTACTTGCCTCTCTGTAACATGTTAGTACTAATGCTTTTAGATTTTTAAAATTAATCACAAAATTAATTACATTTATAGATTACATCTTTTTGCTGTGAGGCGGATGTGCTAGTATGTACAGTTCTGAAATGTTTACATCCTCTATCAGAATTTGTGATTTTTTTTCTTTCTTTTTTCTGAGAATATGAAGGATAATACAAAAACTTTTCTTTCACTCATGGTTAGTGGTTGGGTGAATCATTTATTATCAAACAATCGTTTTATGCTCTTTTTAAATCATAATGTCAACAGAAACTAACCAAATCACTCTTATCAAAAGTTTACATACCCTGGAGGTTTTACCCTGATATCATGCACACAAGTTGACACCCACGGCTTTAAATGGCTACTGAAGGTAGCCATCCTTCACCTGTTACCTGATTGCTGGTAATCAGTGTGTGTATAAAAAGTCAATAAATTTCTAGGCTCCTGACAGACCCCTTCATGTTTCAGCCAGTGCTGCACTGACGTTGCTTGATTCCAAGCCATGGAGAAAGCAAAAGAATTATCAAAGAATCCTCAGAGAACTTGGTTGAACTTTAACAAATAAGAAAAGGATATAAAGAATATCCAAGGAATGGAGAATGCCAAATTGGAAAGTTCTGTTGAAACCAAGCCACAGTCAGGTAGACCAACAAAGATTTCAGCCACAAGTGCCAGGAAAATTGTCTGGGATGCAAAGAAAAATCCACAAATAATTTCTGGTGACACACAGGACTTTCTGAGAACAAGTCGTGAGCCTGTTTCAAGGTGCAATAAGGAGGCACTTGAAGAAAAATGGGCTGCATGGTTGAGTTGCCGACCAGAAGAAAGCCGTTACTACGCCAATGCCACAAATTATTTCGAGTGATGAGACCAAAATTGAACTTTATGGCCACAACCATAAACACTACATTAGGAGAGGAGTAAACAAGGCCTATGATTAAAAGTCCATCATCCCTACTGTGAAACACGGAGGTGAATTGCTGATGTTTTGGGGATGTGTGAGTTACAATGGCACAGAGAGCTTGATCAAAGTTGATGGCAAAATGTATGCAGCATGTTATCAGAAAATACTGTAGGAAAACTTGCACTCATGGGCCCAGAAACTGCGCAGGGGACGTACCTGGACGTTCCAACATGAAAATAATCCAAAACACGAGGCCAAGTCAACCTGTTATTGGCTACATCAGAACAAAGTTAAGGTTCTGGAGTGGTTATCTCAGTCTCCTGACCTCGATATCATTGAGCCTCTTTGGGGAGATCTCAAATGGGCAGGTCATGCAAGACAGCCCAAGAACTTGGAAGAACTGGAGTCTTTTCGCCAAAAAGAATGAGGTTTACCATCTGAGAAAATAAAGTGCATCATCCACAGCTACCACAAAAGACTTCAAGCTGTCAGTGATGTTACAGGTTATTAAGAACTAGGGCATCTGAACTTTTGATCAGGGTCATATTTTTAGCTTCTGTTGACATTATGATTTAAAAACGATTGTTTGATAATAAATGGCTTCACACAACCACTAACCATGAGTGAAAGAAACATTTTGGTATTATCATTCATGTTCTCTGAAAAATGGCCAAAAAAAAAACTATGTGTAATAAGTTAAATGCCGTATATGGTATAAATTAACTAAAATTAATTTCTATTCATTTAATTTTTGACAAACACAAAAAGCGCTGAGCTCTCATGAACAGAATATTCAGGAAATATGCCATCAAGTACTTTTTATTACAGGTTGTCAAATGTCATTCTGATAAAAGTAGGAGTGTTTTATGAGCTGTTATAAAGGATGTTGACTGTCTAGGATGGCAAATAGAAAACATGAATTGGACATATCGAAGGACATGAGAATAAGGTCCAGCCTTATTGGTGTATAGAAAGGGGACTTCCATAGAAGAATCACTAAAGAATGAAACAAAAGTATTGCTGGGTGCTTTCCCCTAAAGCCAAAAGCTATGTTTAGAAAGTACAACACTACAATATTTACTTACACACACACACTGATTTCAGGGATTTTTCCCGTGTGGAGGCAGAGGGTGTGTATCTGTGGGATGGGTCCTGTTTCGCCAGGTAAAATGTTCCTGAATGCAACATTTTCTTTCAAATGTTAATGACACCTGTAAATACCCTGTAATATATATACTTTCATTTATGCACATTATAAATTTTAGAAAAGAAGCAACACAATCAATCAGAAGCAAGAGTTCTGGCAGGTAAAATCCATCCATCCATTATCAGTACCGCTTACCTGTCAGGGTTAAGTAGAAAGCTGGAGCAATCCCAGCTGACTTCAGGCAATATTCTCAATAACAGTCTAAGAATCAACATGTAAACTATCCTTTTAATTTATATTTTTGTATACCTTTGATGTACATGGAAGCAGACTAGCAGAACCAGCAGCACTAAGGGTCGTGGGGAGGCACGAGCCCATCCCAACCGACCCCGAGTGAAGGCAGCAAACATTCTGAGCAGCTCTCCAGATTATCATCGTTTTGCCAGCCATATAGCATTACAAAATAAAATATATGTACTGTGTATATTGTATAGACTCTAATTGAACATTCCAACTGGCTATAGGCCATATAATAAAGTACACAAGTATAGAAAAGTACTTTAGGATTTATTAGTATTACAGAATTGCAGGCATAGGAGAATACACTTCACATTTGTGTTGTGTTTGTATTAAATACAAGCAAGCAAAATATCCCATAGGGAGTAGTAAAAAATAAAAATACACCAAAAGAAACCAAGCCCAGGTGTAGGTTTAAGTGCAGAAATAATGTCAGTAACTCAGTTGCCTGTCAACACTATACAACCTGCATATGAATGTAGGCTTCCGATAATTTCACACACTACAACAGGATGACCATCTAATCCTCTGCACATGTAGTATCTCCAGTATAGTTTATCAATGGGAGATATCACCAGTGACCTTTGAAACTAGAAGCACTAAGTATATTATAATGCAGGAGCTGGTACAGAAATCCAAAGTGCAGCTCAGCCTTCTCCACAAAAAAAAAGACCTTATTTGGTGTCTTTTACATGTTTTTTTCCCTCTTATTTATATCACTCTCTCCATTACCTACCTTAAAAGGTAATGAGAACTGTGGAGAAAAATATTCTCCTGTTCTCACCTTGTTGAAGGCATTAATTTCAGATGTCAACACTGAAAGTTGTTTTTCTTGTCCTGAGCTTTCTGCCTAGGAAATATCCCAAATCACTTCCAATTCAAAGATATTATTACTGAGTTAAAAGTAAGTACATATTCTGTAAAGATTTTCTCATGATGATCACAAGTGAAAATCATTTAAAAATCGCATTTGTTGCACTCATGCTTCATCCAGATACTAAGCACTGTTGATTCAGGGATGCAACAATTGCCTCTTTTTTCAGTTTATTTTGTACTGACTGTTCCTCAATGCTCATTCCAATACTGACATCCAGTGATTCCACTGCTAGCAAGGGTCTGTTGCAAATTTGTGCAAACATGAAATTGAAGTATTCAATTTGGAAGGTCAGAAAGGTGAAAGGGTGCCCCATTTCTTATTTTATGTCTCCAGTGTCATATATACATTCCAACTTTACCAGTTGTAAAATTCAGCAGATAGTTTTGTTAAGCATAAGGCAAGACCCTATTAAATTAATAACAAAATATCAAATGTTTGTTTTCAATTTACATGCCATATATAATTAGATTATCTTATGTTAAATAAATCCTGTAAGGTATTGATTAAACTGAATGTAAGAGGTGAATGTGTCCAAATTTATACTTACAACCTGTACATTTATTTAAATTATATACTGAGTTTGATCAACAGGTTTTGCCCTCTAAACCTTTCACTTAGATCTTACTCAATTTGTTTTAGTATGTGTGACAAAATCATTGTAAACTTCATTCTTTCTTCAAATAAAGGTTAAATATGTCATCTCCTTTACTTTCATTTCACCTTTATCCTTACTAATAATATTTTTCCCTATTAGTAACATTTTAGAATGTTTGATTGATGACTGTACAGTTTCATATCTCTCTGCCAAAACTACTGAATGCCAAGCTATTGTGAAAACATTGTGCTGGAAAACTGGCATGAAATCTTGAAGACGCTCCCCCTTGTTCACTTTTACATCTGTACACGTGTCCATTCACTCATGGACTATAGGTTCACCCCTAGACAATGTCACTAAAATTCAGACTTAAAGGCTAGCCAAAGAGCTTAGCTTTTCACAGGGCCATTTATAGGATACATTATGGCAGCTGACTAGAAAATTAGTTGAACCCTATTCAATACTGATCATTACTTTCTGAAAATTAAAAAACATATACATGTTCTATATTCTTACCATAAAATACTTTACAAAAGAACCAGCTGGCACAGAGCTAGCTATTTAGCTGCAGGCTTGTTCCTCGAAGCAAGCCAATGAACTCATGCTTGGTGGGGAAAAAACACTTAGTCCTGAAAAATATATATCAATGTTCTTACTATCAAATACTTTCATTTCATATTTTGTTGCTTTTCATGAAATAAGTCTCAAATGAAAATAAAAACAATGTTATTGGAAGAGCATTCTAAGTAGCTAACGACACTTCTGTCCTGCTCACACAGGGTACGATTTGCTCTCCTCTGTACATTGGAAAAGGGCCAATTTTTTTTTTCTTCTGTAGTGATGTTTCAGGTTGCAGGAGATGAGCTGGTATCCTAGCCAAAGACAGTGCGCAGTTGCTAATATCTAATAAACTAGGATAGCGTGTGTATATAACTTAATCTTGCAACACTTATATCGACAGCTCAGTGTTGGAGCCAAATCCCATCCACCAGTCATCTTTTCCCAATAATAAGTCCACTACCAAGCAGGGAGGGTAAAAGCTAGCACATGCTACCTCCAAGGAACATGAGGTCAGAACTATCTACCCTCTTCACATACATGTGTCATCTTGAACTTGCAATCTCTAGATGTCAGCACTCTGTTTAAATTTTGATTCTGCCTCAATGTTAGGTAACCTTGCTTCAGGTATTTGCCACTTAAATGCATGTAAATGTGAAACCTTTGAAAAATATATACATTTAAACACACAAGGAAATATATTACAGTGACAGTAGCAAAAACAGTAGCAAAAAAATAATTAAAAAACTCTCAGATACTGATATGTCTACAAATTTCTAATGCCCTGTGTAGGTGATCAGACCATTTTCCAAATGGTCTTCACAGTGAGGTGATGTCATAATTATTGGCCCACCGAGAATGTGTCATGTTACTGGTCAGACAGGAGTGTGGTTCATTATAGGCACACCTGCTTGAGGATCCTGGACCAACACCTGTATCATTAAGAAAAAACCTAATTAGTCATTTTTATGCATACAGTATAATGGAGTATAAGGAAAGTATTAGGTTAACTTGACTTTAACATGAGTACATTGTAACGAGAAAGCAGCTCTTCACCAGTACATTTATATAATCCAGGCTTTGTTTCTTCATGACCTTTTTTTCTTTAATTTTTAAACTGTAAAAGTTGCAGTTGTGGTTTAGCAGTTTTTCATGATGTGTGCTATGATTCCTGCTATGGTTACGTAAGAAATTAGAAATATACTTCATAAAGTAAATATTTTGTACCATTCTTGGTCTTTTCTGCCGATATTTTCTGAGAAAAAGTGCCACAATCACTCCAGCCAGGATTATCAGTATCAGTGATAAGGGAACTCCGACTGAAAATCCTTTATAAGGTTGACGTTCATATTCTGGGAAAACAGAAGCTGACAATTGCAACAATTTTTACTGGATTATACTTGGAGACATGATGTACATTGATTAGGATTTTAACTGAAATAGAAACATCAGTTTTGTTTTGTTATCACTTTCAATTACTATGAGGATCGTTTATACACATAATAAACCTAAGAAATATGACCATATCTCAAAATAGATTAAGTAAGACATAATTTGAAACATAAATCAAAATAAAAGTCTACTGAAAAGTCACTACTCACTTGTAGTGGACTGAACTCCTTCCTGCAGAACTGTAAAACCAGCACAACAGAACAACAATGACAAGAACAACAGTTGAGAACAACAATGTCATTTAGTATTTCTATGCAGTAACATCCAATGCTGCTTCTACAAGATGTGACTGAAGCTAAATTTCAAATAACCTAAAATTTTAAAGCTTACCTTTCAGTCTAACTGCATGCGTTTTAAGAATAGTTCCCCTGTCGAAAAAATGGCATGTGAATATTTTCTCATCATACTCCATCACGTCACGGAGAAGCAGAGAGCAGTTTCCTTTCATTGAACTCAGGAATACTTCCGTCCTCTCTTGATAGGGGTCATTTACTGGGTGTTTCTTCTCACAACAATGGTTTACAACTATGTCCTCGCCAATCTGCCATACCAGCTTTTGAGTGTCTTCAGAGCAAGGGCAAGGCAACAACACACTCTTCCCAAGACAGACACTCATATTCTGGATTGGCTCTTCTGCTCTGATGTCTGCAACATTAAGAGATTAACAGACTGAATACAGATAATTCAGACTAAAAACACGATTGATAATGAAAGCTCATTGATAATGCAAGAATATGGAAACTATACTAGACATTTTGTTTATTCTGCAGCATAAAGACAGTACAGTCAATAAAATAAAAGTCTGGATATTAATTAAAAATTGATAATATTAGTTCTACTTGTAACATCTCCCAGAGAACATCATGATTTGACAAGTGATTTGCTTGTTTGTTTGTTTGTTAAATTTTGCTGATTGGGAGATTTGTGGAATGTGCAAAAACATTGGCAACTATCATTATTGTTTTTATAACTGTTGTTGTTGATGCTGCTGCTGTTAAGTATAAGAACCTGAATAACTTGATGACTGATAATAAGTTAATCTCTTGAAGGACATTTAGTGATCCATTTAAATCTAATTGAAATGTAAAACCTCCAAATCACCGAAAAGAAATTCATTTGGTATGGCTGAGCGAGCACAGGGTAGAATAACTTTATGAAAACATGATCTGAAATAAAGCGCAACAAAACCTTACCTGTAATCTTAGCATAAAAATAGTGTTTAAAGCATGCACTTAGATGAGCCAGTTAATTATTTAACACATACTAAACACACTCCAGAGCACTAACCACTAGGCAAGTTAATGAAAACATGAGCATGTAAGTATTCTGCTTTGGGAATCAGTGGCATCCAGTGACAGAAAAATTATTGTGAGGGTCGAAAAAAAACTAGTCTGGAAGAAAAACATCTCAATATATACAGTGTACAGATCATATTTCTGAATTAACACCAGGAAGAGATGATGGAAGTTCCCAGTGCAAGAATAGAAAAGAAAAAGGCTATACAACATCCGGAAGCCATGATTTCTACTTTAAGGGAAGTGCAACAAAGAAGTGACTGAAAAGTTACCCAAACATATTGCATGTACCAAATTTTACAAGTAGTATTTCAAATCTATTTTATCACATAAGAACTAAAATCTGCCTTCCATGTGTGCATGTGTATACAACTCCACATTAGTTAAAGTTGGGACAGTAAGTGAAAATTTTAAATTAACATCAAAAATTACCATATACAAATATTCTTTTCTTAAAAACACACCAAGACAATTTTATCCTTTGATTCTTGTAACACATCTGAACTTGTAGTAATGTGTAACTGTGTAGTAATGTCATTCCTTCTCACAACACTTCACCACATTCTCTGTTGGAGACAGGTTAGGGCTGCACCTGCACCCTCCTCTTCCCCAGCCTTGTCACTGTCATGTGTGCAGAATGTGGTTTTGCATTGTCTTAATGAAATGTGTATGGGCTTCCCTTGAGAAGATCTTGCCCCAAAATCGTAATTTATTTTTCTGCATTTATTCTGTACCACTGTAAGTTACCTTTTAAAAAGGCACTAACACAACCCCACCCCATGCTCTTGGACTTCTTGCTTGTAACAGCCTGGGTGGTCCTTTTCATGTTTGGTCTAGAGCACATAGTGTCTCTTACTTCCAAGAAAAGTTCTGGAATGCTGATTCGTCCGATGAAAATACACATCTGCACTGTGTGATGGTCCATCCCAGCTGCCTCTGAGCCCAGAGATGTCAAATGTGCTTCTGGACACCAGACTTGGATTTTACTGGACACCAGACAGATTTTACACTAGATAAAACTCTGTATTGTCGTGCTTGACAAAAGTTTCTGAAAATAATTAAATCAGCTAGAGATAAATGAAAGAATGAATGTTTATTTCGAATATGTAAAAATACTGGTCAGTATACAGTGCTTATAGATAGTACAAACAATGACAAAATAAATCACTCAATCAATAAAATGACTAAAAAAAAGAAAAGACAATAATAATAGTAATAATAACAACAACAGTAAGAATAATGAAAGTAAAACCAACATTTATCCACAAGAACAAAAGATAAATAAAACAAATAACAGTATAAAATACTTTATACAATAAACTGCGAATAAATTAATAAAGTTACCCAATTAATAAGTAAAAGAATGTAAACCATAAGCTTGAAAACACATGTTTATTAACTAACCTCTCTTCATCCCTGTAACCCGTTAAAATTATTTCTTTATATTTGATTTTAAACTGTTTAACGTTCGGACCTTGCTTAAGGTCCACATTCATACTGTTTCATAGTTCGACTCCGATGATTGATATAAAAAAGTTTTTATTTTTGTGCGTACCGTTTTACATTTAAAAATTAACCCCACCCCCCCACCCCCATAAAATTGTACCATCCCTCTCAATTCCAGAATAGATTTTTTATAGATATTTTTCCAGAATATTTCTCTGTAATGTATTCATTTTGGCTTTGAACATTATTCGCACTGTTTGATATTTTACAAGATCTGTGAATTTTAATAATTTTGACTTTAAGAATAATGAGTTTGTGTGATCTCGGAACCCAGCCGTATAAATAATTTGTACTGCTCTTTTCTGGAGAATTAATAATGAATGTAATGAACTTTTGTAATTATTTCCCCGGACTTCCACGCAGTAATTGAAATATAGTAAAACTAGTGAACAGTATAGAATGTGAAGTGACTTATGATCTAGAACATACTTTGCTTTATTTAATACTGAAACAGGGGCAGTGGTGGCCTGGTGGTAGGGTGCTAGATTACTGATCCCAAGGTCGGGGGTTCAAGCCCCACTATCAGCGGGTTGTCACTGCTGTCCCCGCAGTGCAGCTAAC
>JAQMYF010000012.1:36816518-36839101 GCA_030014195.1 Neosilurus mollespiculum | reverse complement strand
GTGTGTGTGTGTGTGTGTGTGTGTATATATATATATATATATATATATATATATATATATATATATATATATATAGTGTGTGTGTGTGTGTATGTATAATTTATTTATTTATTTTTTGCTGGTCAATACAGCAGTGAAATCTTAAAGGTATCTGGTGAGATTCCCATTCGACATAATAAAAAACATAGAATGTCCGATTTTAATTGAATCAAATGTGGAATAAAAGTAGTCAACTTTTGAACCTATTCCATTATTATTGCTGGTGGTCATATAGCTAGTATTTTGTGGGAAGAGTGTATCACAGCCTCCAGAGAAATTGTACTCTTACAGGTTTGATTATGTGATATGACACACACACAACCACACACATACACACACATACACACATACACACAGTTATTTGACCAGGTGGTAGTTAAGGCCAGATAAAAAATATTCCCGAATTCTCATCAGAACGTTTTGAAAACCTAAATGCAGCATGCATTTTTTTAAATAGGGAAATGACTGTCGAATCCCAAAAGCTTTTAAAGCTACAAAATGAAAGTAAAGGGACCAAAGCGATACAATTCACCCTAGATGACCAGTCTTTTACATGTACATTTAAGATGTATTAATCTCTGAAACTCTAAACAACTGTCTATAGAACAGCAGCCTTGCAGTTCCATAAACCAACCGATAAACCAATCTCAGAATCACAATCACAGCATCTAACACCGAATCGTGTTTTGTGTCATTTTCACCTTGTCTGAGGTTTTGAGCATGGTTTTTCTAAGAAAAAAACATTTCTGGGCACGGTCGCTGATGAAAAAACAGGATTTTTTTTTTTATCCAGCCTAATGGATTCAAGTTTGTAACAGTACATGTGTGCCATATGGTACTGTAGGATGTGCTAGGAGTTTCACCAAATGGCATGGCATTAGCTGGGACTAGAAATATGAGTTTTTTAACATCCACAGAGACTCACTCACTCATTTGCCGAACCGCTTAATCCTACTGGATCCTATCTCAGCCAACTGTGTGCAATGGCGGGGTGCACCCATAACAGCTTGCCAGACCATCACAGGGGTAACACACACACAATCATTCACAACTATATCCACACCTAGGGGCAGTTTGAAACAGCCTATGAGCCTGAGGTAATGTACTGTGGGAGGAAACTGAAGTACCTGGAGGAAACCCACACAAGCGAGGGGAGAAGATGCAAACTTCACACAAAGGCCCAAGTCCTATTTACAGAGATGTCAACCAAATATCTATAGTGACCCTGAGACACCTCCTTGATGTGTAATTTCTGGATGTTTGTTTATTATGTTTATTATGGAAAATGATAATTGAGCCGAACTCCCGTGGTTCCCTGGTAGTTATTTTGTAATTTGTGCAGACTTCCCGTTTGCATGTATAGGCCAGAAGCAGATCCCAGAATAGATATATGTGGAAAAAACAACAGCCCTATAATCCTTGTGTTCAGTTGAATCATTATTCTGTACGTTTTCTGTATCTATTGGAAGATGTGTAACGTTTGCAGGCAAAGCCAGGTCATAAAAACACAATAGAGCCACGATAATCTATCGCTATTGAGCTCTCTCTCTCTCACTCTCACTCATGCGCTGGCTCTGCTCTGTACAAGCCAAAATGACTTTATTTTTCAGCTTGTTCTAACACAAATTTGTCCCATTTGCCCCATTCTTCCTCCTTTTAAATATCTGTCTGCTCTGTCATTATAATTGATTATTTTTCCTAAAAAAATGTTTTTCTTATTTCCCTATTCTTCCTTGGGAGATCCAGGACACATTTTGTACTTAATCACCCTGCTAACTCTACAGTCCACTTGCAGAAAGGAGAAGGAAACAGTTGCTATGTTCATCTTCATACAAAAAATTGTCTAGCTGAAAGTACGTACAGTGCTGTATTGGTGTGCATCAGGACTGAAAATAGTTTTAAGAACAGAAGGTTTTTGCTGTTATGCAGGCAGGAGGCTTTTATCTAGTGAGATTTTCAGACCCGCATTGTGGCAGTCAGAACTGAATTTTAACTGATGTCCGAGTACATGGTGCTACAGCAAGGTTATAGGGTGAAATATGCAGCTTATTCAATCAAATTGGAATTCAGTAAAGCTCCATCTGTGCCAGAACAGCTTCAGGAGCCATTACTATTTGTATTTCTATTTGTTCTTGAAAAGCAGTGGAGAAGACATGGAAGTGTTAGTTCCCTGTGGAAGAGGTACGTAACAAAAAGCACTTTGATGTCTGCTAGAAGTATTTTAGGATTTTATCTATCTATCTGTCTATCTATCATGTTTTGCTTTAAAATATGTAACTTATGAAAATTCAAATAGTTTTAAAATAATGACATTTATTTTGATCCTGTTCAGGGTGTGCCCTGCCTTTGCCCCAGAGTTGGCTGAGATAGGCTCCAGCCTCCCCGCGACCCTGGTAGGATTAAGCGGTTCGGCAGATGGATAGATAGATGGATTTATTGTGATGGGGAAATGATTTGTTGAAATATGTGTTGGAGGAAACAACCTGCATACAAGCTACATATATACACTCTTCAGCCATAACATTAACACTACCTGACTGATCTGCAGCAAGGCAGCTCCATACACTGTAAGCTGTAGTTTACTGACCCCTTTTCTATCAGGCTTTTGCAAAATTCCAAATTAAACTGAGAATGTCTCCCAAATTCCAATTCAGTTTCATTTGAATTTGAATTGATTTTTAATTGAGGTTGCAAACAGGAAGTAGATTTGCAATTCAAATTCGAATTGAAGGAAGTAGAATTGAAACGCCAGGAAACTCCAATTGATAATTTTGTTGTATTCCAGAATCATGCTTTACAGTATATTCCATACATGACTATTTTACATATTTCATACAAATATTATTACTGTGAACTTCATGTCTACCTGAGTAAACCATGCCTGGCAGAGGATGCCGATCCTTTGGTGATTTGGAAAGAAAACCAGAGCAGTTTCCCAAATATAGCTGCACTTGCCTGCAAATATCTGTCCATACCTGCATCATCGGCACCTGTTGAAAGGATCTTTAGTGTTGCAGGAAAGATTTTCCAACCAGAAAGATGTCGTCTCAATGATAAAACCTTTGAGAAACTTATGCCAATTAGATGCAATTAAATTAAATGTTACCCTATAAATTAAGAACTGTAATAAATGATTATTGCATTTACCACAATTTTGTCATTTGTTCATTTTCAAATAAAAAGAATATTACAAATTATTTAAAATGGAGGGAATTTCTGTTTAATTTTAGTGTTTGTAAAGTATTTTTAGTATTTAAGCCAAAACCTTTGTTAAACGTGACAAATTCTTTTGTTACTTGGTTTCAAGGAATTTCTTTGAATTACAATGAATTTAATTCCACTTCCTGTAATTCAAATTCCAATTCCAATTGAAGATCCTGTGGGGTGGAGCCAATTCCATTCAAATTCCAATTCTTCAAATAAATTGAATTGAAATTCCAAATTCGGAATTTTGCACGAGCCTGCTTTCCATCATAACAAGCATTAACAGTTTCAGAAGATTGTTCTGCCGTAGCTCTTCTTTGGGATCAGACTAGCTTTCACGCCCCACGCAGATCAATGAACCTTGGGCAACCATGACACTCTTTCCAGTTCACTGATTGTCCTTCCTTGAACCACCATTGGTAGGCATTTACTACTGCGTACCTGGACCTTCACACAAGATTTACCATTTTGGAGATGAAGAGACCCGGTCCTTTAGCCATCACAGTGTGACCAATTACAAAGTCACTCAGATCCGTATGTTTGCTCATTTTTCCTGCTTCCAACAAATCATCTTTACGAGCTGACTGTTTACTTTCTGAATAATACATCCTACTCCCCAGTGGGTCTCACTGTGACCAGATAATCACTGTTGTTGACTTCACTTCTCAGGGGTCCTAATGTTGGTAATTAAATATCAGAGTCACAAGGGACCACTCAATGCATGGGCAGTGGTGGCTCTGGGTTACTGATCCAAAAGTTGGGGATTCAAACCCCAGTACAACCAAGCTGCCACTGTTGGGCACTTGAGCAAGACCCTTAACCTGTAATTGCTCAGTTGTTTGAAAGTGATAAATGTCGGTTGCTCTAGATAAGGGCTTCTGCCAAATACCATAAATGTAAATTTGATATGACAATACCTGGGATCGATTTGATTTCCATTGCAATTCTGTAAGTATTGTGATTCTATATCCTGAGTTATTATTAAATTTTTTTTCTGCTTTTTTGTTATAATTTTAAAACCTTGAATCATGAAAAATGAAGTGACATCTCTAAACATTTAAACCTTGAAAGCTTTATTTAAGAACTGCACAACTGAATTGAACATTCATTCATTCATTTGTTTTCTGAACTGCTTAATCCTAATTAGGGTCACGGGGAGGCTGGCGCCCATCTCAGCCAACTCTGGGGGAGGGCAGAGTACACCCTGGACAGCTCGCCAGGCCATTGCAGGGCAGAAACACGCTGACGTCAATGCAGCCTACACTTAACGAAAATCATGAATTGAACATGAGTAACCATTTCCCCATAAACCAAGAGCAGAATTTAAACAATACAGAATTACTTCAAATACAATAAATAAAAATTTGAATTTGAAGACAGTGTGCCGATACATGAATCACGATGTAGAACTGAATTATTTTTTTTCCCCTCATGCCTCTTTGTAATAAGTGATCAGTGTCCATCTTATATTATCATGTTTTTATTATTTATTTATTTATTGATTAAAATTGCAATGGTTGAGTTATTTCATATCATGTGACCCTTTTCCATTTGTGGCGCGGTCACGGCAGCTGATCTCGGCCACTGTACACTGTGCATATCAGAATCGTTCTAGAAGCAAAACTCTGCTTTTGTGCAAAATAACATGCTTGGTGCCTGGTCTTTTTTTGCTGTTTGCTGCACTCAAGCCACACAGCTGCGAAGAAGTGGAACATCATGAACATGACAAAAAAATTGGACAGACACGACACTCCGTTTCTGAAAATGCACCATCTCTGAACACTCCTGGTGTGGAAAAGAGTCGTGCTGAGATCAGTGCAAAACCATGTCACAGGCAGGACGTCACGCAGCCGCACCTGGTGTTAACCAGGCTTTACTGTTTTTGAGCGACACTTTTTGGTTTCAGATTCTGCCTCTGAGCGGTTCTCAGTATGAGTTCTTGTCTGTACTTGCATTAATCAGTCACAGTCCAAGTACTAAATAGCATAAGTACTCGGAAGTGTTTTCACTAATCAAGGATGCAATTTGTGTGGGCTTATTTAGTCAAGCATCCCAGAATGCATTTCACAAGTACTGGCAGGAAGCAGCAAATGAACGAACAAACATAACTTTGTTTTCTGACCGTTGTTCTGTTACTAACTGTAGTTTATGTTTTTTTCAAGTGGGTAAGTAATCGTTCATATTTTAAATATGGGTTAATCATTATAGCACTGTTTTTAAGAGTCCTGTTTGTCGGGAAATGTGACATCTACGAGTGGATTAAGCTTTCTCTAGCCAGAAGCTCTCGTAGAGCTAGCGTTCCCTTCGGCCAATGTCCGTGATTATTCTTGGGGAATATTCTTGATAAGAGTTTATTTCCCGTGAGCTCTTGTAATTTAAAATAAGATATTGTTTTGGGATAACATGACATGCTTCATATTGAGAACTGTCCCATTTCCCATGATCCATCACAGCAGAATGGATGTTCCCCACAACACCCTCTCAAATTTGCCCAAAAGCCTTAATTATCAAGGAAGATCAGTGTTTATCCAGTTTAATTTCAGAAGGAGCAATAAATTAAAAAAAATATTTGTTTCATCAAGTGCAAAAGTTCATCCAGGTCACTGTGTGATGTTTCTTGGTGGCAGGTGCCATCCGATGACTCTGTGGGATTGCTGGCCGAGCCTCAGGTGGCCATGTTCTGTGGTAAACCCAACATGCATATCAATGTCCAGAGTGGCAAATGGGAGCCCGATCCAGCTGGTACCAAGAGCTGCATCAGAACCAAGGAAGGAATTCTGCAGTACTGCCAGGAGGTACAAGTTAATGGGAAGAAAGAGGAATACTGTGCATAAGTCAATATATAACCTAGGAAGACAAATATTGTCAATTGATTGAGATTAAATATAGATGATGAATTTTTCATTAATCTTCATCGTGTGACTTCTGTTTTATTTATACTTTAAGCATTAGAAATTCAAAAAACTTAAATTAAGATATGCAGGGTCAAGATTTTAACTCTAATCCCCTTCTGATTGGAGCTGTCCTTATGGTGGCATGTTTGAGAGACCCAAAAGTGTCAACGTTGTACCACATACTGAGATTAGGTGATCGTGTATAACGTTATCATTTTGCTGTCATATTCCTCAGCCTCTACCAACTCTGTTTTACCGAGAAGCTCGTTGTTTTGTAGGTGTATCCTGACCTGCAGATCACTAATGTAGTGGAGGCCAACCAGCCAGTCAGCATCCAGAATTGGTGTAAGAAGGGCAGACGTCAATGCCGCAGCCATGTACACATTGTAGTGCCCTATCGCTGTCTGGGTGAGTGTTTGTGTGTACTGTGGATATCTGAATATGTTTTTATTGTAGATAAACTCCTAAGCAGGTCTCACAATTGAGCAGTTTTCATGTCAGTTCAGCTCATTTCCAAACCGTGTTGAAAATTTTACAGCGGTTCTTAAAACTTCCTGTATCTCCTTCTAACTGCCTTGTAGCTGCCGTATTGTCACCTTTCAAAACCTTTCTGAACCACAGTCAGTACAACCTGTTCACAATTGTTGTGCCACACTGTGCAGAACTGCCCCCCTGTGAGGCCTGCTTTATGTAATAACATGCGAGTTATTGTAGTAACAAATTACTGTATGTTTGTGTTTGCCAGTTGGTGAGTTTGTGAGCGATGCCCTTCTAGTTCCTGACAAGTGTAAGTTCCTACACCAGGAGCGGATGGATATGTGTGAAAGCCACCTGCACTGGCACACTGTGGCCAAAGAGGTGAGAATCCTCAGCACACATTGCGCATGTTCTTGAGACCCTGCAGTGTGCCAGTAAAGTACACATACCAGCAAACATCATGTTTTAAAACCCTTTGTGGGTAAACTAAAAAATAATAAATGAAGGTAAAAACTAATGCTATTTCGCTAACATAATTATTTATTTGGCCTAACTACTGGGGTGCTTGAAAGTTTTGGCCTTTTTAAATTTATATACATTTAGATGGAATGGAATTTCAATTATTGGAATATTCATGTGTCACAGGGAGTGAGCTTTTTGTTTCTAAGACATTTCCGTTTGATGGTAAAAAGCATTAAAACAGTAGTGAAGTACAGTTGAAGTGCTCAGTGCCATAACCTGCTAAGTCAGAAATTTGTGATTTTGAGAAAAACCAAAATAATACGATTAAGTCATGGTCCCATCTAGGAGGAGTTACAAACAAGAAAGCTAACTAATTAGTTAGATAAGTGACTTAGCTCTGTACATTCATTGTCCACAGGAAATGAAAAATTTAATGTAAGACAAGAACTACTGCTATGTTGATGTGTGCTAACTGGCCTCTAGTGATACATACCAGCTCTCACTCCATTTTCCGCTTTTATTTATTTATTTATTTATTTTTTTGGTGGCTCCTTCTGTGCCTGCAGTCATGCGGCGATCGATCAATGAATCTGCATGACTTTGGGATGTTATTGCCATGTGGTATTGACCGTTTCCGTGGTGTGGAGTTTGTGTGCTGCCCACTGGAAGAGCAGAGAGATTCTGAGGATGAGGAGCAGGAAGAAGTCAACTCAGACGTCTGGTGGGGACCCCCTGAGAATGAATACACTGACAGGTACATTCGAACAGAGGGAAGGCTGGATCACGTCATCACTCTAAAAATCAAATGCTGAGACATGACACTTATAAGATTTAAAAACCCATAGTCTTAGAATCTCAGCCTATTAGATGTAAATGACATTATTAAAATTTCAAGGGTCATTAGATAATATTTAGAGTTAAATGTGACATAGAGTCTCAAATATTTCTGTTATCTCAGGGGCCTTAGCCAGTGTGTTCTTGTTTCCAGCGTGCCCAAACAAGCCCCTACAGAACAGCAGGAACTGGAGTCTGACATGGGAGATGAGGCCGAAGAAGCCTGGGAGAATGATGAGGATGGTGATGGTGTGGAAGATGATGAGGAAGACGATGACGATGAGGATGAGGACGCTATGAATGAGCGTGATAGCAGTGAGCAGGTTTCAAATGTTGCTATGACCACCACCACTACTACAACCACAGAATCCATAGAAGAGGTTGTGCGAGGTAAGATGCATTTGCATATTTGTATAAATGTACATGAATATATCAGCCATTTTTTATTCTCCAGGTTTTGTACAGTTATAAATGAGAGAACCAACTTTTATACAAATAGCTTGATGTTTTTGAGATGAGTGTGAACAAATCCATTGTGCGAAAGCCAAATCGACTGTACCGAGATATATCAAAAGTAAATAGAGGGTGGGGCAGTGGCGGGTCAGTGGTTAAGACTCTGGGTTACTGATCAAAAGGTCAAAGGGTTCAAGCCCAAGCACCATAAAGCTGCCACTGTTGCACCCTTGAGAAAGGCACCTAACGCATAACTGCTCAGTTGTATAAAAGAAATGTAAGTCAGTCTGTATAGAGCGTCTACCAAATGCCATAAATGTAAATGTAATTCACACCATATACCAGAAAGTGATCTGTCCCTGAGGTAACGTTTTTCTTTTTCAGGTATTTCCAGCTGAATAGTGATTTGGTGGTATATATCTGCTCATTATCACTGTTACACTGTTACAGTCTGATATTACAGGAAAAGCATGATTCAGCTGCAATGTTTGTGCACTACAGTATTTTAAACAGTGGACTAACTCTACTCCATTCTACCTCTGTTGTGTGTATGTTTTTGCGTGTGCCAAATCAGGAGTCTTTTCCAAAACTCCTGAGACCCAACATGTGTTAGAGACCTAGCAGGGCAGTCGTTACTCCGTTAACGACGGAGTTACCTCGGTTAAGGCTCTGGGTTACTGATCGGAAGGTCAGACGGCTCAAGCCCCACTACCACCAAGCTGCAAATGTTGGGTCCTTGAGCAAAGCTCATAGAGAAGTGGAGTGCTGTGAGAGGCAGTTAATCCAAGTCTATATAGTCCGCTTGTACGCGTTTTGTTCATCCCTCCAGGCCCGTTTATTCCTGCATGGAAGGTGGTGGCGATGATTGCGAGAACTCTAAAAACTGCCACGCATGCACTACCACATAAATCAAGTCGGCCATGGAATTCTGGGAGGGCCAGTGAGCTCAACCTTCTTATAATCGTGCCACACATATGCCACCACATAAATCGAGTCAGGCGGGAAAGCAAAATTGCTGATGCTGTTCCACTCGCTGTGCTCGCTTCACAGCAATAATAATAAGAAGAAGAAGTCCCTCTGGATAAGGGCATCTGCTTAATTCCATAAATGAAGAAAATGTGAATGTTTTCTTCTCCCTGAGAGAAAGACGGCCATTAGACTTGTAACTCTACCTGCAGTTGCCTGCAAGCACAAATAGTTTGTTCTAGTACTGATTAATGACTAGTAGGTTCTTTCTTTAAATACAGACTCTGAGTTGTTGAGACAGCGAAATCCCAAAATAAATAACCTTGTATAGAAATGATTATTAGAGTAAAAATTATGTAAAATAAATTTCTTAGTCACTCAGGAACAACACAAAAGATGCCTAAATGTAATGCCTAAAGACCATGCTGTTAATAAAAATAAATATTGCACAGTGTGGCAGGAATGCACTCCCAACCATATCATATAAGAATATTGTTTTAAACAAAAACACATTTAAACATCTATTTATTATTAGTTTAAATTATATGGAGCATTGCCTGTACAAATCCCTTTTAATGAACAGAATTACAGAAAGAATAACATATTAGAAAGAGTACATAAACTTAAACCCCTTACCTTATGTTACAGTAAGAAACACCAGTCTAGTAAGTCAATAACACGCACCTTCTTACCAATCAGATTCAAGAATACAACAGCACTGTTATGTAAGACATTCAGAACACAATATAGCATTTATTTTATACATGCCGTCCCCAAGTGCAGCTAACTGGGTTATCAAAGGCCAGCCATGTCTCTCACTGTCTGTGGTGAGAGGCATGTAAAAGAACCATTGCTGTCTTTAGAAAGGAGTAGGCCATTGGATTTGCCATCAGCATGTATCTGCCTTAAGAAGCGTTGGTTTCAAAATTGTTCACGTCCTGAATATAACTGAAAAATTCTTGGCTGGACATACAGTGATCATTCACTCACTCACTATTTTATACATGTGGACTGCAGCACTGGTGTATACAGTTGCGTTTATGTGTATAACGTGAAGCATCTCTCTTTGTCAGCGGTGTGCTGGGCTCCAGCACGGAAAGGCCCATGTCATGCCAAGCTGTTCCGCTGGTACTTTGTGGCCGAGATAGGACGTTGTGCTCCTTTCACCTTTGGGGGCTGCGGAGGCAACCGCAATAACTTTGAATCAGAGGAGTACTGCATGGCTGTGTGCAGCAGCAGCGTGTGTAAGCCTCCAAGACCACCTTTCCTGTCCAGGAGGGTCTCTCTCTTTCTCTCTTTCTCCCTCCCTCTCTCCCTCTCCTTGATAACTAGCACTGTGTCTCTGTATTCTCTGTCTCTGTGCTGCCAGGCTGCGTTCATGTGCATGGACTACAGGACCATACAAAGGGCTTTTTTGGAGACACTGACTAACTTGGTTTTATCACTCACATCTTATTTAATGCTACATAGATGCTAAATGTCTCTGTAGAAAGAAAAATTACAGTTATGTCTTTGTGTGTGTCTTTTCTTACATTAGCATTTCAACAGCTGTGTTCTTCTAATTACTGTACTATGAATGTCTGTTGTTGATGTATACTTTTATCTGACAACCTGCATTCATCTCTTAACCTGCTAAATGTGTTCTGTGTGGCAGTAGCTTTGTTTTTGTTTTGGGTTTTTTTCTTGCACGGTTTGCCAAGTCTAGCTGGTCTGACCAGTCTGAAGCTGTGAGCTGTGTCTCTGGTTTCTGCACAGTTAAGCACATGAACATACTACACTACATATACATACATACTACTACATAAACGTACTACACAGGGGCTGAATCACCAAAATCTGGAGTCTGATACATGGACACACGCACACACACAACCAGCAGGGCTGTACTTGAAGCTATAACGATTATTTTATCATCTCTAACCGCAAGTAGTGCCTTTCATCACTTAAACAGATAAAGGACATGAAAATTGAATACAGGTACACAAATCTCATTGAGAAACGTTTCAGACAACCATTATCTTTATTTGCTCATAATGGTAAATTGCAGAGACATAACAGCTGTACACATCTATCAAGCTAGCCTGAAACTCAGAGGAAACAGGGATTGACAAATAGGAATTGGGGAAACGGGATATGATTTTTAATCGCATGATGGACTACGGCGGCTAAGTTGGATGAATGATGCACCATCAATTCACTTCACAGACAAGTACATAAAGTGACTATCTTTCACACACACACAAAACTGTATTGTGCCATTACTTCCGCTGAGAATCAGTTCATCATGCAGATCGATTATTTTATATTTTATTTTTTAATAGAATGTGCCGTACTGCATAGCCCTGCATATACACACACACACACTGTCCCTCATTCAGACAATAGCACTGGGGCTATAGACAGTTCACACAGGATTCCTCTTCTGACTCATCCTGCACGTGTCTAGAACTGCTCTTCAGGCTTTGGGTTTACAGTGTTGTGTTTCTCCATTCACACTAATGAAGTCTCCTGCATTATGTAACTGTCTTTTCGTCAAATTTAAAGGAAGAATGAAAAGTCACTAACAATTGCCGTTTTGCTTTCAGAGTTAAATGTTTGTTTTGACTGATACATTAGAATAATTCTCATATCTCATACATTCCAGTGCCCACTATGGCTCCAAGCCCTCCCGACGCTGTGGGCCGCTACCTCGAGGCTCCTGGAGATGTTAACGAACACGCCCACTTCCAAAAAGCTAAAGAGCGTTTGGAGGCCAAACACAGGGAGAGAATGTCCCAGGTGAGCACCGCAGAAGATGCTTTTATTAGAAGAAATTGTGATCGGAGGTCATGTTTGCAGTGTTTCCTTAATGAATTTTAATGACATTTTTCATTTTTAGGTGATGAGGGAGTGGGAGGAGGCAGAGAGGCAGGTCAAGAGCCTTCCCCGTGCAGATAAGAAGGCTGTCATTCAGGTAATATGAATCAGTGTGTTTGCCATATTGGTGTATTCAGGTACTTGCATAAGAACATATACACTACATGTGCTTACTGTGTCGCCTGCTAATGAGAGAGGTAGTGAGAAAGAGCAAGCTATCCTTTATAATAAAGGAAAAGCTGGCTCACTTGTATCATTGCTTTAACTACTAAAGAGCAAACTGATTTTAGCACATTAAACCAATAAAGTCATGTTTGGTATAGTTTGATCATTTTTACTTGCATTTTAATACCAGCCATGACCAAACCATCTGGAAGTTATCTAATACCCAATAGCAGTGAGCAGAGAGTCATGTAATAATATAGTGACAATCACAGAGTTTGATGCTAAAGGATGCAGCTAAGATTGCTCATAAAATCTCACTACTAAAACCGGCAAGTTGAAAGTGCTAATATCAATTTAAATATAAGTATATGTGTGTGTTTGTACACAGCATTTCCAGGAGAAGGTTGAGGCATTAGAGCAGGAGGCAGCAAACGAGAGGCAGCAGTTAGTAGAGACTCACATTGCTCGTGTAGAAGCTCTGCTTAATGACCGCCGACGTATGGCACTGGACAGCTTCCTAACTGCACTACAAGCTGACCAGCCAAAGGTACACACACTTAAAAATTACAGCCCCCTGATCAGCCTTCTACACATATGGTGACCTACAACAATAACCTTACCCACAGTTAACAGTAGAGAATGTCTTTTTTTTTTTCTTTTCTTTTTTCTTTTCTTTTTTTTTTTATTCTGCAGCCTCGCCAGGTGTTTGGCCTGTTTAAAAAGTATGTGCGGGCTGAGCAGAAGGACAGGCAACACACGCTTAAACATTTCGAGCATGTTCGCATGGTGGACCCCAAGAAAGCCGCCCAGATTCGGCCTCAGGTATTTACATCACTGCCTGCACTTACACAGGAAAGCGACCTCTAGCTGCTAAAACGCACTGCGTTAAAGAGTGACCTGTACACGCACTGATTACAGGTGTTAGCTCACCTGCATGTCATCGAGGAGCGTTTGAATGAAAGTGTAGCCTACCTGTACAAGGTACCACAGGTGACCAGTGAAATCCAGAGCCAAGTGGGTGAGTGCTTTGTGTTTAATGTTTACATCTTGACCATTTTTCATTTTTACTCAGACTGGAACTTCTTGTTGTTTGATTAAATGCTGTTCTTTAAATAATATATTAATAATAAAAACATGAAGCATAATCATCACTACATTGCGGACCACAGATTCATAAGATGCTCTTTATAAAAAAATCATATACACACATAAAACCACTTCCATATGCATGCATACATAATGCATTCAAATGCATGATTTAAAGTGACTCATAAGACTTAATCTGTGTCTGTCTCTCTGCCTCGGTATGTCTGTGCAGCATTGCTGATGGTGCGTGTGCAAGCCGAGGCCGCTCAGCAGCTCTCCTCTGTTCAGTCCGATATGAGAGTGAGTTACGGCAATGACGCTTTGATGCCCCCTGACAGCACCCCATCTGTGGATTCTGTGGCTGTGGAGCAGGAAAACCTGGGCTTCAACCACCCTGAGAGCTTTAACCAAGCCAACACTGATAACCATGGTACGCTAAACTCTCTCTCACACACAGACATCATCACAGCCACAGTGAAGCAAGCTCCATCACCACCTCAGGGCTTAGCATTTAGCATACTAATCATGCATGAGGCAGCACAGCAGCTTCTGGGGTTTGGGCAAGTGTAAAGAATTCTTTTTTTTTTTTTTTTTTTTTTTTAGCCCTGAAATTTATCCAAAATCCAGGTTCATTGAGATGCAGCTGCAGCAATATAAGAATTATGTACAGTTTAGTTATAGCATTTAATAATTTTGACCGGAAAACAATGTCTTTGCAACTTCTACTATGTGCGCTACCTTTGACCTGTGAGTTCATGTGGGTCAGACTGGTAAGCCAGTAGCAAGTCATTAAAGTGTAACAGAGGTTTCTTCTTCTTTTATCAAATCTATGAGTTGCCATTTTTTAATGACCAGACTTTTAACTTGCTGTTTTGTGTTTTTTTTCTTTTGCCTGACATACATATGAACAACCATGTTTTTGTTTCATCCTCTGACATACAGTAGGGTTTATGTAGTAGAATATTTTCTCACTGCTTGTTAGGAATGCTGACGGTGTGCGTATTTTCACTTTGTTGTATGTTGCCTTTGCGGTTCTCAGTTGAGCCTGTAGATGCCCGTCCAGCTCCAGATAGGGGACTTCCCACACGACCTGGTGAGGGCCTGTTTTAAAGCTACTATGGTTACACATTAATGTCCCAGCATTTATCAACCTGATCTTTATCTGACATATCCGTAGTATATAAATGATTGCCACAGTAAGAATTCCTGCACTTTTTCAAGTACTGAGTGAGAAAAGTAAGAACCCACTGATTTATAATACAGTATATAATAAGGGTCCAAGAGTCGAGACGTACAGACAGAGTGAAGGGCTTCGTTAGAGTTGTTGACCCAGAAGGAAACGTTGTGTTCATATTTACACCCTGCCGAGTCATCAGTCCCAGGATCAGGCGTTTCTGGGTGGAGTTTGAATGTTTTCCCCATGCTTGCGTGGGTTTCCTCCCACTGTCCAAAGATTTGCACGTTAGGCTAATTGGCTGATCGCCTCTAGGTGTGTGTGTGTTCAGGGTGTGTCCTGCTTTTGCCCGGTGTCGACTGGGATGGGCTCCAGTTTCCCTGCGACCCTCATAGGATTAAGTAGTATGGCAAATACAAGAGAATACATACAGCATGAAAGTGCTGTCAGGTCCAGAAATATTTGGACACTGATAAGGATAGTTATTTTAGCTCTATACCACATTATGTTGGAGTTGAAATTAAAATAAAATTAGTTGAGCATGAAGACTTTCTTATGGCAATGCGTGTACATGGTGAGGCACATATGTGAAGTGCTCAAATTCCTACGCCGCTCACCCTCAAATTAAATTCGTAACTCTGTGAGCTCACATTCAATATTTAATTTAAACTCTATTATACTTTGGTAAGCCACAAAACTTGCAATAGCTTTTCCAGTGTTCATTTATTTATGGATCTGACGGCAAAGTAAAAATGTTCAACTGTTAACACTGAAGGGCTTATCTTGAGAAAAAATGAGAAATTCTTTTCAATGCTGTTTCTTGTGTAATTTTATGCAGCTGCAACAGAAAGTAGTTCTGGTTAGATGTTCTAAGGCATTAGAACGAATTCGACGTGAATTCTTCTTCCTGGGCATGTAGTCCCAATCCCCCCAGTGGGAATTATACTGATACAGATCTCTTTTAGGGGCAGAACAGTGGCGTAGTGGTTAGCACATCCACCCCACATGAAGAAGGTACTGGGTTGGAGTCCCAGGCTCAGGTGTTTGTTTGTTTTTTGTTTGTTTGTTTTTTTCGGTTTTGTTTTTTTGGTGGAGTCTGCATGTTCTCCCCGTGCTTGAATGGGTTTCTGCTGGGTACCCCGGTTTCCTCCCACAGGAAAATTCAGCCCAGATGTGAGTGTGAATGGTTTCGTGTGTGTGTGTGTGCTGGTCCTGCGATGGTCTGGCAAGCTGTTCAGGACGTACCGTGCCTTTTCCCAGTGTCAGCTGAGATAGACTCCAGCATCCAAGCGACCCTAATAGGATTAAGCAGTTTGCCAAATGAGTGTTGAGTCAGAGATCTTTTTTGTTTGTGAATTTCAAGAAAACAATTTTCACATCTTTTCTCCTTATGGGATCCTCTGTGCTACAGATGTAGTGAGATAGGATTTTTATTTAAAATGCATTATTCCTGTAATTCTTGTCTTTTTGTGATTTTGGTCTGTGATCTGGTCTCTGTATCTGTGTAGTGTCTGGTCTGAAGCTAGACGAGATGCCAGAGGTGCGCATGGACACTGAAGAGAGGCACAGTACTGGATATGAAGTACACCACCAGAGATTGGTACAAACACTCATGATATGCAGTTTAACCTACACATTTAAACATCACTAGGAAGTACAAAATGTATATGAAATAATTCTTTAGAAAGTTTTTTTTTTTTTAATATCTCTCTAGTGTGGCGGCAGGGTGGCACAGTGGTTAGCACGTCCACCTCACAGCAAGAAGGCCTAGGTCCGACTCCCGGGCTCGGCCATTTCTGTGTGGAGTTTGCATGTTCTCCCTATGCTTGTGTGGGTTTCCTCTGGGTACTCCGGTTTCCTCCAACAGTCCAAAAACATGCTCAGTAAGCTAATTGGCTGTTCTAAATCACCCCAGGTGTGAGTGGTTGTGTGTGTGTTAGCCCTGCGATTGCCTGGCGAGCTGTCCAGGGTGTACCCCGCCCTTGCCCAAACTTGTCTGAGATGAGCGCCAGCCTCCCCGCAACCCTATTTAGGACTAAGCGGCTTAGAATGAATCTCTCGAGTGTTTGCTGAATTCATGTATTGGGGTAGATGATTGACCAGCCTTGTGTCTATTCAGGTGTTTTTCGCAGATGATGTAAGCTCTAATAAGGGAGCCATAATAGGCCTAATGGTAGGAGGAGTCGTCATCGCTACCATCATCGTTATTACCCTTATAATGCTGAGGAAGAAACAGTACTCCTCCATCCACCATGGAGTCATAGAGGTCTGTGCTTTGAAACATGTTCTGTTGTTAGATGTTGTAGTATGAAATGAACGTCATATCCCAACTAAGCTTTTGTGTTCAGGTTGATGCCGCAGTGACTCCAGAAGAACGTCACCTCAGCAAGATGCAGCAGAATGGCTATGAGAACCCCACCTACAAGTTCTTTGAGCAGATGCAGAACTAAAAGGCTTCCTTCTCACCCCACACCACTTCCCCTCTCACCCCACTACATCAAGACAGCGAATGACCGCTGATCCTTCATCCGCTCTAGTGCTGAACTCATGGAGCTGAGAGTGGCTTGTATCACCTGACCATTTCATCCAATCACACATGAGTGTTCACATTGTTTGCACAGAAAAGCGATGCATCGTTTTTCACCATCCAGCTGTATGTATGTCCAAGTATCGTTCTGCATTTTCATCTAGTCTCTTTGCCTAGTCCATCCATCTGTCCTCTTTGCTCTTGCTCTGTACTTTCCTGCACTTATTGTCTCCTCCCCTGTCTCACGACTGTGGTTTCCCCCATCATTCTGTATTTCCTGGATATTCGGACAACTGCTGTGCTGGGCTCATGTGTGAAAGACTTTGAATGCAGATGGCCAGAAGCAAGAATAATGTACACATCATTTCTGGACTGGTCCTGTCCTGTCCTAGGTCTGTTTTTTGTTTTTTTCAGAAAAATATTTAAAACAAGATTTTTAAAATGATATACATATATAAATAATAGTTAAGATGCTAAATATTAATGTTTGTTTTATATTGTGTGATGTATTGAAACACGGCAGAAAATAGCTGTACCTATTTAGTGCATGGCAATTATGACAGAGAGAGGGTTTCAGATCCATGTGCTGGTATCGTCCTCTCTCAGCGTAGAGATTATATCAGGATTGTACATTTGAGTGTCTTCTTGTGGTCATGTAATTTTAACGAATCGTGAATTTCAAAATGTCTTTCAAGCTTTGTTAATTCAGAGACATGCTTTAAATGAAGTCAGTGGGTTTTTTTTTTTTTTGACTATTCTATAACACACACACACACACACACACTGCTGCATGGGGCTGGAGAAGCTATAATGTTAATGAAATATAATACTAGCCCATGTGTTTTGTTGGTATCCTATGCATTCCTTATTTTTAAAGGGATTTTTTTTTCTTTTTGCTTTGGCCCTGTTTACTTTCATTCCATCTCAGGAGTTGTTAAAAGAAGGAAACCATGAGTTTATTGGTTTTAATATTTCCCGTTTGCATTGCTTTGTGTGTGTGACTTTCAGAAACACTAAATGGGATAGAACCTCGGATGCTTTTGTCATCTTTCCTGTATATTTACTCACTTCATCTCCCAGTGGGCCAAAGGGTCATGAGCTTATTAAAAAGCATCTGAATTAAAAGAAGGACAATAGGTGGTGTAGATGAACATTTGATTCACCACTTAAATCTCACACAGTTCACCTACAGATGTGTCTTTCTAGGCTGAGAGTGAATTCGTCACACACTCGTGTGATCTATATTTCAGACTCTGGTGGCTTAGAACAATCAAAAATGTGTGTGGACATTTCAGAAGATAAACACACACAAGATATTGCACTCATTCTTTCCCTCCATAGAAAAAAGCTCTTAAATCAGGTGTTCTGGTTATGTAAGGATCCTCCGAGACGAGTGGCTGTGGCTAGTAATGAGCAGTGAAGAAACGCACGACTCCACCTTCATCATTTCTTCTTTCCATGTCTTTTCCTCCAGTGTGTATCTATCAAAATGTTTGGCTTAGACTGAGGAAAAGCTTTCTACAGTGTATCCCATGAATAAAAAGTTTTGAATGTATATGGAAATTAGTCGTCAAGTCTGAATTTGTGATCTATAATTGTGATGGATTGATTAGACTTGGCTATTCAAAAAAAGTATCTTTATTTCCCCCCTGGTGGACAGTTCAAAGTACCTCACCCTGAGGGAGTCAGAAGGTCAAAATAATAATAATAATAATTAAAAAAAAAATCCTTTAGAAATGGAAAATATCAAAATACACTGCCATTGTGGCTATCAAAAACATAGAGTATATACATAATTGAAATGCAGCCAATGCTACCCTGCAATCAGAGAAGAAGCATACACAAACTCAAAGCTCAAATATGGTCATTAGTAATATTACCTCTCTCTCACACCCCCACAAAGTCACTCGCTGGGACCTCATATACTGTCCCTTAACACTCATTCGTTCGTATGTGTGTGTGTGTGTGTATATATATATACATACACACACACACACTCTCTCTCATAAAACACACATGCACCCATTCAAAAATGCACTTGTCCTGCCAAAAGTCTTTGCCCGTGCTTTGCATTACTCTTCTTATATCTAAATCATATCTCAGACAGCCCCTCCCACTCAGCTGTCCTTATCCAATGTGGCAGCGGTGGCCAGTGTGACGGTGGTGACCGGTTGTCCTGCGGCCGTTGCCAGGGCAACTGTGTTGACGGGTTGCCCGATGCCATGTAGCTGCACCCGTGCCAGTTTCTTCTGCTCACACTCTGTCACCAGGCTGTTGAGCTCAGCGGCACTGTAGCCAATCAGAGTTCTCAGGTCACAAACAAACTTGTAGACGAATCGCTTGCCCTGCACTTTGCTGATCATGTCTCCATCGTAGTAGTACCTGTGTAAAAGAAAAAGAGATGCAGTCATAACTGAGAAGTGCTTAAATCTGCAATCTACAATCATCATTACAAGTACAGATATTCAGTCATAGAGCATTTCACAACCTAACATCCCTGCAGCTACTGATTATTATTCTGATTACAGCCATTAGGGCAAATATGAAATCAGTACTGAAAAATACTGACTGCACCCCATAAGTAAATAAACCACACAAAGCCCAGGATCCTACAGCAGAATACAAAGTGCTGACGGCAAGTAGAGCAGATCAAAATGCTTGCCAAAGATTTACAGCCTCTCTAAGGTGATACAGGGTTGTGTGCATTCAATCATTTTCTACTGTTACATATGTTGAAATTCTGGCAGTCTGTGTTACCCATGGGCATCATTTGCACTGCCACTACACCGGGTGTGTCTAGACTTGCTGAAATAAAACATTGCCAACAATCATTTTTTATCAAGCAAAACATCTTTTAAACAAACCTGAGGGCTCTGCTGAGTTTCTCATAGTTCATGGTGGGTTTGTTTTTCCTCTGACCCCATTTCTGAGCCACAAGCTCTGGCTGGTTGAGTTTGAACTCGCCCTCCTCCCCGACCCAGGAAATGCAGTCCCTGGCATCCTTATCAGTCAGCAGCTCCAGCAGGAACTGCCATAACTGAATCTGTCCATTATTACCTAGCAAAAAGAATGCATTATGCATTCAGTTTTATAGCATTAAGTTTAATAATAACTTTCAGATTTTAGAATAACATTAAGATTTATAAGAAAATGGCATTCCAGTTTTAATATATATTTTCAGTACATAAAATGTAATTTGTGGTAACAAACCTACCCAAATATTTATATTATAATAATAAAATCAATCCATCAGGGTTAACTATTCTCCACATCACATATTTTTAAGGCAGTTTTCAGTGCAAGGTCTTTGAATGGCTGTTACCTGTACGGTTGCCAGGTGAACTGCGTTCCTCTCCGGAGATGCGTGGAGCGCGAGGCACTTTGTTATGCTTCTGCACCTTAATGGTTGTGGGTGTGACCTGTTGTACAGGCGCAGGGATGATCTGCACAGCTGGAGGCCAAGTGAAAAACAAGTGGAAATTTAGATAATATGTTTCAGGAGAGTCCTTGCCTTCAAATGACCCATATAAACACGTGCCAGATTAAATCTTACTGCATTATCTACCAACAATATATCTAACATAATGATGCCTTACTGCTGGCTGAATAACTACCCCATTAATATTATTATTACTATCATTATCAAGTATTACTATTATTATTCTTTTAAGCAACAGTCTGATATTCCAGGAACAAAGCTTGCTGTCCCAGCTTCATGTGACCAAACTTGTCATAATGGAGACACTTACGCTGATCAATCGTGACTGTAGCTTCCTGTCCCTGCTCCTGACTTGCCAACACATCTGTAACAACCATGAAAAATGCATAAAACAAAATAAAATAAAATCACATTACAGACACATTCACATCTTTTACTGGAAAAAATACGCTAGTCATTAAAAAAAAAAAACTTATCACAATACTCAAAGCACACATGCACATATCAGACACTCACATTTGCGCAGCAGCTCCAAGTGGCTCCACAGGATTTCTCCATTGGGCACTTTCTGGAGGAACTCCTCTTGATTGAAGGCGCACAGTTGCCGACCCGGGATATGGATGCCTCCCACCTCAATCTCCTCGATGTTAAACTCTTTCATCACCCAAACTGCCCAGTGGATCACCTGATCTGCTGTCCATTGCACTGGGTCTGCCAAAATTACAGTGTGATAATATTATAACACAATTGTAGGCTTGTCTGCCTCACACCAAGAAGGTCCTGGGTTCGAGTGCCAGGCTTGGGAGTTTTTGTGTGGAGTTTGTATATTCTCGCTGGGTTTCCTCCGGGTACTCCGGTTTCCTCCCACAGTCCAAAGATATGCCTATTAGGCTAATAGACTGTTCCAAATTGCCTATAGGTGTAAATGGTTTTGTGTGTGTGTGTGTGTTGACCCTGTGCTAGTCTGGGTAGCTGTTCGGGGTGTACCCTGCCTTTGCCCAGTATCGGCGGATATAGGCTCCGGCCTCCCTTAAACCCTAATAGGATTAATCGGTTCAGCAAATGAGAGAAAAAGAGTATTTGCTAATCAATATGGCAGATGCAGAAGACACTAAAATTTTAAATGTAACATAAACTTAATCCAAATTAAATACAAGCTTCAAATTTTTACAAACATGTTTAATAAAACGGAACATGAGCGGCACTGTATTTATCTACACAGCATTGGTTAGCTTGTATAACTCTACTGCAAAAACGTACACTTGTTTATTACAATGGCTTTATAATCTTTTCAAACATGGAATATATTTCTATTTTGCACTGCTGTTTTACATTTACAGCATTTAGCTGACGCTCTTATCCAGAGCGATTTACAGAAGTGCTTTAAAGTCACTATCAGTGAATATATTCTTATACTGGTTTGTCACGACAAAGACTATGTATACCATCAGTCAAAAACTATTAGCCAATACTGGTAAAATATAGTTCTGAAGGCTTAGCACTTACCATAAGGAATACTGAGTCGGACCTGCTCCTTGCGATAGCCCTCGAGTGCGGCTGCCCATCGGGTCACCTGTTCAGAGGTCTCATCTGCAATAGCAGCTCGCTCCACTGCTATCACCTGACCGTCCTCCACCAAGTGAGCTTCCTCCCCTGTGGCGGCATCAGGATCTATCACCACCTCCACAGTCTCCACTGGCTTCACTATCTCTAGTATGTTCAACTTCTCTTCGCCTACAGGATGAGGGAGCATAGACAGCGTTAGATTCTGCAAACACAGTGTCTCTTCTCTTCTTGTATAAGAACATGAACAGGTATGACACGGGTGGAAGTGCATACCTGGTTTGGTGACAATCTGTACACTGAGCTGCACTGTGCCATCAGTCTTCACACCCTGGTCAAAAAGGCTGTGGTCAGGGTGCAACTGCAGGAAAGAAATCAAGGATGAGTTCAACGTTCACTTTTACATACACTGCCATAGTTACAGTAAAAAAATAAATTTTATAT
>JAQMYF010000012.1:36785397-36805602 GCA_030014195.1 Neosilurus mollespiculum | reverse complement strand
CTCCGGGTCTGGAATGAGGTCCTGCCCCAAGTGGAGGAGTTCAAGTATCTCGGGGTCTTGTTCACGAGTGAGGGAAGAAAGGAGCAGGAGATAGACAAGCCGATTGGTGCAGCCTCTGCTGTAAAGCGGAGCTTGTACCAGTCTGCCGTGGTGAAGAGGGAGCTGAGCCGGAAGGCGAAGGTCAGTTTACCAGTCTCAGTTTACCAGATCTACGTTCCTACCCTCACCTATGGTCACGAGCTTTGGGTAGTGACCAAAAAAACAAGATCGTGAATACAGGCAGCTGAAACCAGGTTCCTTTGCAGGGTGGCAGTGCTCTCCCTTAGAGATAGGGTGAGAAGTAGAACCACTGCTCCTTCGCATTGAGAGGAGCCAGTTGAGGTGGCTCGGGCATCTGATTAGAATACCCCCGAACGCCTCCCTGGTGTGGTCTTTCGGGCATGTCCAACTGGGAGGAGACCCTGGGGTCGACCCAGAACACGCTGGAGGGACTAAGTCTCTCGGCTGGTCTGGGAAGGCCTTGGCATCACCCCAGAAGAGCTGGAGGAAGTGGCTGAGGAGAGGGACGTCTGGACCTCACTGCTTAGACTACTGCCCCCGCGACCCCAGAACAAGCGGAAGATGATGAATATATTAATATTATTATTATTATTATTATTATTATTAGCATCATTATTAGCCTCATTATTATTATTATTTTACCTTTTATGTTTTCCTCTTTTCCTTCCCTCTGTTAAGATGAAGAGAGGAAAAATGCAGAAGGTGATTAAAATACAGCAGCAAGAAAATAATCAGCAATACAAGATGTTTAAAAACAAAGTTGCTCTTTTTTAACCGTGTTATTAGGATTTAGTTGGACAGCACTCACTGCAGCAGCAACAGTGTCCTCGCTGGCAGCACAGACAAACAGCCAGAAAGCAGGAGAGCAATAAGAGCGTAGCACTAATTCCAGCTGCTATTACTAATGTCAGATTCAGCTCAACTGAAACACACACACATCATATGGCACTACTATTATACACGGACACTCAAGCTGAACACCATGAATTACTTTAGAACTTACACTCAGTAACAGTCATATGCTGTCCCATGCAGCTCTTTGGTGGCCCAATACCATTAGAGGCCTCACATCGGTATAGTCCATCATCCGATTTTGACAAGCTGTTAAATTTCTGATAAAAGAATTCACAGCAAAAAGAAGAAAGGTGGTGTTAAGACTGAGCTAAGTTACAAGTCAAGTCACTGTAAAACGTCTGTCGACAAATATTAAACTGTCCTTGTTCAATTTCAGAAAGTACCAGAGTGCCTGTTTTGTTGTCTATGCTGTAGGTAGGATCTGTGGCATGGTTTGCTTTCAGAGGCCTGCTGTCCTTGTACCAGCTGTAAGAGACAGGGGGGACAGTCAACTTGTCCTCACAGTACAGTTCCACAACAGTACCACTCATTGCGGTCTCAGGTACGTGGCATGAAGGAGCGTGGGGAGGCACTGATCATGGAACACATGCGGTCGTTTTAGTCATTTTTACAGTCTTCACTGAATAGAGTCATTCAAAATGAATTAAAAAAACAACAACCAACTATTATTATAACGAAGAAAAGTCTGTTTTCAGGACAGTAAATAAGGTACACAATATAAAGTCTAGATTGAAATACAAATGGGAGAATAAACCCACCGAGCACATTAAGGGAGACTGTGACCTCCCCAAGACGGATCTTGTCTTGACGTGCGGTGACTTCACAGTGATAGACCCCAGAGTCTTTCAGATTAACTCTTTGCAGGGTCACTGTTGCTCCATCGATTGAAGCTCTGCCTTTAAATGAGCCTGATGAACATGATCATGCAGTCAGTGCAATCAAAACAAAACATTAGGTTATATGAGGTTATATAGGTTTATATATAAATGAGATGAGGGAAAACTCAGGATAAGGTTCTTATCTTTTTATTAGATAAAATCGTTTTTAAGTTCGATTTAACAAAACCCCCAGTAAACCACATGCAAAAACTCACCTGTAAATTCACCATCAAAATAAACATAGGACACATCTTGGCCTTTCTTTTTCCATTCTATCCGTGGATTGGGGTCTTTTTCTGTCTGGAACATACAGCAGAGAACAGCATCTATTTCCAACAGGAGAAATAAAGTGTCATTAAAGTTTAGGCTATCTAAGGCCAATGCAGTGAAATATTGACCCAACTCAACTTAGTTTGCTTACTTGTGTTCTCATGGACCTCCACTTTTGGGTTGCTTGTTGTCACCATTACTGAATTGGTGCCATGAACTGTATGAGGAAAAAGAGGAATGCATAACTGCATACTTATGTTCTTTGTACTGTGAAAACAAACTGTTAAAAACGAATAAAGAGGAAGAAGTATTCCACAGTCACACACAGGTTTCTCCTTCCAAGCTAATTTTCATTTGCTCATTCATTGACACTAGGGTTGCAGGGAGGCTGGAGCCTATCTCAGCCCACTCTTGGTGAAGGCAGGTTACACCCTGAACAGGTCACCAGGCCATTGCAGAAGCAAACACACACTATCATGCACATTCAAATTCACACCTGGGGCATTTTGGGACAGTCAGTTTGCCTGATGTCCATGACTTTGGACTGCAGGAGGAAACCAGAGTACCCAGAGGAAACCCACACATGCACAGGGAGAACATACAAACTCCACACAGAAGCTCCCTTACTGAGCCCAAGATTCATACCCAGGGTCTTCTTGCTGTGAGGTGGATGTGCTAACCACTACCGCACCGTGCCGCCCTTCATACTAATCATTTATGTTAAATGCTGTTTATTTGCATTGAAACAGTTAAACGTGGACAGAGATGCTTTAACCAAGCTTGATCAAGATTATTAATGCTCATTAAACTCTGCTGTGCTTGTCAGTGTTATCATATCACTATTCCTGGACCTAAAAAGTAGGACAGGAGACCACGTAGCATTAAAAGGAGAGAGAAAGGAAAAAAACCTGAACATGCTTGCTCAGTCTGTGCCAGGAACAGGGATGCTCTGGAATGTATGTTGTCTGATGGATGGTTCGGTACAATGTGGTAGGAGGACTGCACAAGCGTGAGCAGATAACCCCCTGCCCTCTCTCTTTTTCATTTTTTCAAAGCCCTGCCCAGAATCTTAAAGTTTGTGCACACTGAAAGTAAATTGGGAAAGAAAAAAAACTGATGAAGGTAAGGCTGTGAAGTAGGAGCCTTCTTTTAGTGTAGATGAACATTCACTGTGTAACTCAAACCTGATGGGAAATTTTTTATATATATATATATATATATATATATATATATATATATAGTCTTACGTAAAGCAGAAATGCATTTAATTGGTTTTGTTCTTGTGGTCGATACCAATAAAGCTGAATCTAAATCTAAAATGTTTCACTTCACATTTCATGTTTACAATCTTGATGATATTAAAAAAATATCTTTGTAGGTACATTATCTATAGGAGCATAAATAGTATTAGAGAGTCGGCAAGCGTAACACTGATAAGAAATCCAGAGAGCCTGATGAGCCTCTGATTCTCTTCAGATGGTCACAGGGACATTCCCACCATGTTCCAGTCCTCTCTTATAGAAGGGTCTTTGGTATTGCCCTTTGCTGCAGAAAGGCGGCTAGAAGAACTTGATTCTTATGTTCCAGTGCAGGGGTTCCCAACCCTGGTCCCCTGCCTTGCACATTTTAGTGTTATTCTTGGACCCAACACACCTGATTTAACTTATTATGTAATTAACAGCTCTTCAGGAATCGAAATGGGTATGACAAAGTAGAAAAAGCACTAGCATGTGCAGGACGGAGGGTCTTCCAGGAACAGGGTTCTGAACCCCTGCTCCAAGGAAGAGCAGGAAAGAAGGGAAAATGGGAAAGGGGAAGGGGAAGGGGAAAAGTTGTCCAAGAGCAAAAAAAAAAAATGTCTAGTGCATTAGTCAACAAAATTCCAACTTAAATTTCTACCTGTATTCATGGTTCTGTGCATCCAAATGCAAACTATAATCATAAACATTGGTATTCTGTTTTCACTCAGTCACTCATTTGCCGAACCACTTAATCCTACTAGGGTGATGCCTATCGCAGCCAACATGGGTGAAGGTGGGGTACACCCTGAGCGGCTCGCCAGAGCATCAAAGGGCGACACACAACCATTCACACTCCCACCTAGGGGCAATTTGGAACAGCCAGTTAGCCTAATATGCATGCCTTTGGACTGTGGGAAAAAAACTGGAGTACCTGGAGGAAACCCATGCAAGGGCAGGGAGATCATGCAAACTCCACACAGAAACGCCCCGAGCACAGGAATCGAACCCAAGACCTTCTTGCAGTGACCACTACTCCACCACCCAAAAATCAGTACTGGGTATGTATCCATTTGGGGTCAGATAAAAGTGTTGAATGGTTAAGTTAAGTTTAATTTGAGAAATTATTCTGTAACTCTTCTACATCTGTGATCACGACTCATTAATGAAGTGTTTAAGATACTCACTCAGCATCAGCTCCAGGAAGAAGAATATAAGCAGTGGTGTGTGGATCATCTCTACACCGCCGGATTCACACAAACTTAAGGGATGAGCGCTCGAGACTGCAGGGAGCAGGAAAAGAGCCATGAGTCACTCTCGAAAGAACCGATTCATCTCAAACGACTCTTTTAAAGAGAATCCATTCAAGCTCGACTGGGGCGGGGTTTGTCAATATGACTGTTTAGGACAAGTATAAATCTGTGATCTTTTATTAATGCAATCTTAATTTTAGAGCCCTAACTTCACATTTATTGATTTTTCAGTCTAATCACACTGTATACTGTATACTATATTGGTAACTATCTTACTTACTCATTTGCTGAGCTGCTTAATCCTACTAGGGTAGCAGGAAGGTTGGAGCCTATCTAAACCAGCACTGGATGAAGGCGGGGTACACCCTGAACGGCTCACCAGTCCATCGCTGAGCCAACCCACACACGACCATTCACACTTACAGTCACATCTAGGGGCAATTTGGAATAGCTAATTAGCCTAATGTGCATGTCTAAACTCCACACAGAAATACCCAAGCCCAGGAGTCGAACCCAGGACCTTCTTGTTGTGAAGCAGACATGGTAACCACGATGCCACCATGCCGCCAACTATTATCCCATAACTCCAAATTGAGAATGTGCAATTAGTGTTGCTCTGAGGAAACATTATTACAAGAGATGTAATATTGCAAAAAATATTTGAATAATATTATACAGTACAAGTCATGTAAAACTTGAAGATTTAACAATATTAGTGGATGACATAAAACTGTCCACTGGTTTGTTTGGTACATTTTCATTGCAATTCAGAATAAAGAGAAGACCACAGAAACCATATCACTCATGCAGGCTGAGAAAAGGTGACTGTTCCAGCCCATACTGTATAAAATACACTGTCTGGCCAAAAAAAAAAACAACCCTCAAATATGACTACTTTTGCATTGATTACATTGGACTACTTTTAGCATTGATATTTTATTTTATATAATTTATATTGTTATTAAAATTGTGGTTTGCAATGATGTTTACAAAGAATACTAACATTTCATTATTCCAATCTTGATGTTTATTTTTTTATTTTTTTATTTTTTTTATTACTTTAGAATTGTCTGGACTCTGTCTTGTGCCCGAAGAGAAAAGTATAATCGAAAACCTTAACAAGCTTCAGCAAGAGTGAGCTGGCCAGAAAACAATGTTAATCTTTATATGATACAGTCATGTATTAATCTTTGAACCCACCATAATACTTATGAAGGATGTTAAATTTTGTTTAGATATGGAGGATTGTAAAAGCCTGACTTTCTTAGCCTATGTAAGAGGACAGGATTAGGACTAAGAGAAAACAAAAAAGTGCACAGATTAGTTTAATCAGTTCAGGTAAGCACTTGAAACATTTCTTTGACATATACATTTATACTTGAATATCATGATGCTGATCAATCAGTGTAAGATTGTAAAAATAAAAATAAAATAACCAAGTCTATGTATACTTCATTTTACTATATTGCTGTTGTATATGTTTATTTTAGGATACATAGACATGAAGATATACAGCTATCTTTGGATAATTACTCTTGCATGTACAAATTAAACCTATAAACTGGCCTGAGTATACATATATCAGAATAAAAGAAAATGCCATGACAATCATCCAAAACAACTTAAAAAAATTTACTATAGAACATGTTGATTATCATCATGGCATTTTCTATGACTGTGATATTTATTCTAATAACATTTGAGAGATGGAGAGTGTATGAATTTAACATTCTGCCTACTTATAATCACCCTTTTGTCTTTATATATAAAACTGTACAGTAAGATCCAGTAAGGTTTAAATACTGCAGCCAAGTTCTTGTCTTTGATATTAAATTTATGGTGATGCTATCCAAAACATAGAACTATATCTGTAATAACATTATAAGTTAATCGTTAAATTTTAAATAACCAAAACGATTATATCACCCAGTTCCTCCATTATTATTATTATTATTATTATTATTATTATTATTATTATTATTATTGTTGTTGTTGTTGTTGTGTTTGCAGTAGTTGAAGGTCTCCCAGTTCAAGAGCCTGGAACTGCCCCAGAAGGAGAGAAGTTCTCTACTTGGAGATCCATTACCTGATCAAGGCCATGTGGTGATGGAGGACCAGGAGTCTTTTCTAATAAAAGAAAAGGAGCATCCAGCAAGATCTGACCTGGTGCAAGAGGATGGGTCCTTCAAAGTAGATAGTCTGGGGAAGCCCGAGCCTTATGGCAAGGAAGAGGAGGCAGACGCTTATAAAGCTCTGAGGGAGATAAAACTAGTTTCAGAGTCTCATCACGGTGAGACATTTAGTGATGATTAATCAAATAAATCAACTTATGGTAACCCAACTTACTATAATAAGCATTAAAACATTGCAATTATAAACTATACGGAATAATTGACAAAATAGTGGACATAAAATTGTGTTAACTCTGACATCAAATAAGGATGTTTAATGCATATTGAAAATACTGTTGTTCACAGAGAAGCAGGTTTGTAGCGGCACAGTCATTGATGGAAAATGCTGCCAGTTCTTCAGGGGCCCTCTGAGGGCTTATGATGCAGAGGTAACACTGTATGTCTTCACGACTATGTTTGCAGTTTTAAGTTTATTTTAATTTTTTTGTGTTCTTAAGCTGATTAAATCTATAACCAAATTTAGAATTGTAATTTTAGCTCCAAAAGATTGCTCACTCTGGGCAAAGGCGGGCTACACCCTGAATAGCTCGCCAAATTATCACAGGGCCAGCACATGCATAAACCCACACTCACACTCACACCTAGGGTCAGCTTGGAACAGCCAGTTAGCTTAATGTGCTTGGCTTTGAACTGCGGGAGGAAACCGGAGTACCCAGAAGAAACCCATGCCAGCACAGGGAGAACATGCAAACTCCAAACAGAAACACCTGAGCCTTGCTGTGAGATGGACATGCTAACCACTACTCCACCATGCTGCCGCTCCTAAAGATCAGTCACATTTTATTACAGACTGGATAAACCTTCTCTTATTAATGAAAAAAATGTTGCTTCTGTTTTTAAATAGCTCTACTGTCAGAACCACTTCCCTAACGGGCATTTAGCTTCGGTGACTTCCACGCATGTTCACAGCCACATGATGATGCTCATGGAAGGAAATGGGGGTCGTACACGTACATGGATTGGAAGCCTGAGATACCTAAATGTATGTTTGTGTGAAAGGCCTGCTTGTTTATGTTTTAGTACTTTATTAATAAAATGGTATTTTCTGACATCATATATGACTTCCTCTGAATGATTTCTTAGACTGGACGTTTCATATGGCTTGACGGGGCACAGTGGAACTATGCTGACTGGTTACCTGGGGAGCCTAATAACACTGCTGGGGTGGAAGATTGTGTTGAGTTACTGAGTAAGAACTAATCTTTACATTTACAACATAAACAACAAGCATCATAAAGCATTTACTATCACCACTATTGATCTTATATCAGCTCAGTATATATATGCAGCAAATACACAGATAAACATATATTTGCATTATGTTCCCAGTTACAGAGTGTTTTAGCTTATCAGTTCCATTCTGATGTTTCCTTTCAGGCAACTCAAAGTTCAATGACATGCCCTGCTGGGACCTGCGAGCCTACATCTGCTCCTATCCTCTCTGAGAGTAAAAGAGTTTATTTAGCTAATCACATGTATAGTTTTGTATCAGAAAATGTGTAATATGTTTAATTTGTGGCTTTTTTTTATTGACAATAAGTAAAAATTAAAACACTGTACATGTAGATCTACAATAATAGGTTCCTATTAATCTCACACAAGCCATTTCAATTTACTCTGTATATAACCAGCATTTTTTTTTCCATTTATGTACATAACAGATTATGGACATCATATCCATTTATACAAATTGGTTTATGATGCACTCCATGGAATCGTACAGAATAACACACTCGGGATGACAATCTAATTATACACTTATTTAATGGCCTATCAGGGCAATAATACTTTTATAAACAGACATGTACTTTATACTGACATTCCTTTTCACTGCTGGTCCATATTCCATGTCTATCACAACATATTTGAATCCGGAACAATGAGAATGTATATCAGGAATATTGAAAAATTGTAGGTAACTTTATTAGCAAATATTTTGGATCAATATTGTAAAAATGAATGTAAGTGAGTCAGAATGCTAGCGTGGTGTAAATTATGTTCTTTTTTTTTTTTTTAAACCAACTGCAATAAATCTTATCTTACCAGCATTTGACTGCCTTGGAGTTTTTTCTATTCATGTGCTTCTTGTCCACCTCTGTATTCAGTTCCTCATCTTTAAATGAAACAAATTAATTGAAAATGTATTTTATTTTAATTAAATTAATTATTTCATTTATTTTTATATTTTGAGAAACTAAACCAGTACAAACATGAAGCACAGTGATAGGTACTGTAGGTATTGTAGACCTAATTATCAATTAAGAAACTGCTGAGAGGTTGAGAGTTGTGTGGAAAGGAAAATTGTTGTTGTGGAAGTTATAGCAGGCATCAGGGAAAGATGGAGCACTGCATTCCCAGTATCTACCTTTAAGGCCTGCTGAAAAGATATATATATATATATATATATATATATATATATATATATATGCCCACAGTGGTAAATGCTAAAGCTTTGGTTAAGGTATCAAAGAGGCTTTAGAACAAGCAGTGGCAGTGGCTGCATGCCAGTGTGTATTGACACCTGGGATTGGATTCTCATTTTCCATCCTGTCACCCCTATCAGAATTCCTGTTTCTACATGCCAACTGCAGGATAATTACTGTAGATAGCCAACTGGTCCAAACAGAGCATTTGTTCTGAGACCAGCAGTCAGATCATGGATTATCACTGTGCACTATACAACACATCACTGCTATTACCAGTATCAGGGATGAAGGTGATATACTGTGGGGAGTTTTTGTGTGTGTGTGTGTGTGTGTGTGTGTGTGTGTGTGTGTGTGTTGGGGGAAGGGGGGGGGGGCAAGTGTTTATTCATTTGATGAACCCTTTAAAGCTACAGCTTTTAACTACATTTAATCAGAATATTGCATGAGGCTTATCACCACCATCATTAATTCATCATTACACACAAACACTGGTATAAATTAGGCCACAAGGAAATAATTTGCCCCCTATGATTATACCAGGATTCATATTCTAGAGCAACAGCTGGTTATGAAGTAGTGGGGATCAGAAATTATGGCAGTGAACTTTAGTAATTTTAAAACGACATTATTTCATGACAACATTGAGATTTCTTTTAGACATCAAAAAAGGAGGATGTAAAAAGACATTTTAAATATATTTCCTTTTTGGCTGTCCCATGTAAAAATAAGGATATTTTTACCTTTGAACCCAAAAGCCTATAGCTCTGTAAACTATACCCAAGCACAAATTACCCTTGGTATTCTAAACCAGGAAACAATAAGGAACATTAAATTTAAAGAGGCTCACGTGTAACTCTCACAGCAACAATAATTTAGACTAGAGTTTCATATAATAATCATGAACTATCTGCAACATGAGAAAAACTACTAAAAACAACACATAAAGAATAGTAAAAATGAAATGAAACAAGATTGGTTTGTCACAGTTAAAGAGTCATGCACCCGCACAGATGTTGTACCCTAATGACATTCAGTGTAAAAATGTATGACTAAAAATGTACACTATATGTATAAAACCAAAAAAGCATATCCTCAATTGCAAAACATGCCTTGAGATAGTGAACCAGGAAAAGAGATTCTTAATTAGTTAGACATCAGTCAAATCAAGTGTTAGTATTTTGTGATAAGAACTACAGTGCTGTCATAAAACATTAACAAATAGATAAAAGGGAAAAAGCAATAAAAACAAAAACAAGAGTGAACAATGTTACCTTTAGTGGTCTAATATTAGCTTTAAAGCTCATTTATGAATTTGTAAACTTGAATTTCTCCCCCCTCTACACATTCAAATGTCACGTTGCTGTGTATGGAGTGTAAACAATAAACGCAACCCAAGCACTGTCCACTAACTATAACTGAATAGTACAGAGTTAATCTGGATCAACAAGCAAACCAAATGCAGCTTAAAGCAGCTCAGACAGCTGTCCATCGCTCTGTCCTAACTCACTGCATCTCCAGCCATATTAGGTGATTATGTTGCCCCTGTACAGAGCTCAGCTTAGCTGTTGAGCACCCAGGACTGATCATTTTCCAACTGATTGTCCAGCAGCCCAGTAATGTTTATTATTGTTGGCTGGATAACACACAAGTTTGTTTGTTTGTTTTTTTAAACAAAATTAGCAGATTTATAAATTAAAAAAAAAAAGCGCACATGGACTGGTCTAATGATCATGTCAAAATGTCCTATCACATTTGGATTTGGGAATTTTCCATTTCAATAAAGACACTCACCCTCTATTCACCCTCCACTACATTCATCCACTGCTTACTAAAGTTGAAACTGTATAAGTTGTGTATTGAACAATTTCTTTCAAATGCATTGAACTGATTAAGGTACATATAGCAGTCCATGACTCTACTACATATTTCTACTACATCATGTCCTTTCACTCCTTCCAGGTCTTTACACCTGTGTGCTTTCCAGCAAAGATGTTCTAAATGATCTAACTTCAGGAAAAAAGCAAAACATCTTTTCATTAGGATTTATGTGTGCATAGGAATGATGGAAGATGATGCATCACATGTGTTTTAATTTGTCCCGAAACGTTTCTTTGAAAGGAAAAACAGAGCTTCTAAGACATTTTTTTAATTAAAGCTATGCAAAATGTTACTACGTAATTCCAACCAGGTATGGCCAATTTATTTTTACAAACAGTGGGATCAGTGAGCCCTGAAATAGAGAACTTTGATATAGAGCCACTTAAAATTAGCTCAGTGATTCCATGGGCGAAACATGGGAGATAACACAGCTTTATAAACTCAGCAGTGCCCAAATGATGCCAAGTCAGGAAGAACAGCCATTTAAACTGGACTGTGGGACTGTGGGACTGTGGATTCCTAAAATAAGCAACTGGAAAGTAAGTTTGAGCAATTTAATTTATAGCTTCTTATGTAGATTTTACAGTGCTGTAACATAAGACAGTTTATATATTACAAAACAGTAAGAACAGAATTGTTTGTTTTTTCTCAGTTGTAAAATTGTCATGTTACATGATGTCATGTCGTGAAAAAAAGTTTTTTTTTTTTTCAGGAACTTGTGAGAAACATGGATAACATCGCCTGAAGTGAATGAAATATCTGAAATGGACTCCTCAATTGCAACAAGCAGAAGACAAACCCTTACAAAGGGGAAGAAGAACAGAAGTATTAAAGCCCCAGATCATATCAAACCCCTGGCGAACATCACACCTGAGAGCAAGTGGAATTAACCTGCACTCATTTCCTTTGATTTAGAAATTTTGCAGGTTTTGTTAGGTGGGTGATGCTCATTTGTGTTGATATAATTCTTCTGTCACAGAGGATTTGGGCAGCAAAGTAACGGTTGGAGAGACGAGGGAGGGATGGATATCCTGGGAGCCAAGTATCTTCCACTCACTGGGAATAGAAAAGTTCTGCTTTGGTGGCCATGATATCAGCATCCATGAATCTTTTGATTCATATGGTGCACTCATCTGGCCTGGGGTGACAGCTGACACAAAACAAACACACGTGACTTAAGCTTGAAAATGGAGTTAGTATTTATTCATGTCTTAAGAACTGGTTGTAATGTGTTTAGGCAGTGGCGCTCTGCAACTACCTGGAAGCAAATCGTGAGTCTGTCAGTCTGCTGGATAAGGCAGTGCTAGAACTAGGAGCAGGAACTGGACTGGTGTCCATCGTTGCCTGTTTAATGGGTAAGTTAAAGATCAACTGATGAGAATGTGTCAGAATTAGAAGCCCAGTTTTAAGAAATATAACAATGACAATTTCCGACAATAAGATAATAATTTTATGAGGTCCAGAGAACGATCTTATCTTCAAAGCTTTTCTGAGCTGTGCTGTTTTTAGGTGCATGGGTAACAGCTACAGATCTGCCAGACATCATGGACAATCTGAACTTTAATCTCTCACGCAACACAAGGGGCCGCTGCAGGTACACTCCTCAGGTGGCCGAGCTGACCTGGGGTGAAGACCTGGACCGTAATTTCCCAAGTTCTATCTACAACTATGACTACATCCTTTGTGCAGATGTTGTCTATCACCACAACTGTCAGGATGAACTGCTCTACACGATGAAGCACTTCTGCAAACGTGGAACAAGCCTGCTCTGGGCTAACAAGGTCTGTACTAAAATCCCTCACAACAATTAGGGGATCCCCACACCTAAAGGATGTTTATTCCGTTTTGTTTTATTAAATAAATGAATCTCAGATACTACACAAACTATTTTTGTTCAATAACTGCACATGCTGGCTTTGAGAAATATACCTCAAACAAATATTTTAATCAATGCAATTCTTTTCAAATTAGTAGAGAAAGAATTATGGAATTACTCAAATTTGGGTTAGTATTTAGTTTAGTTAGTTTGTTGCTCCATCTCGGGTTTGAATTCTTTCAGGCATAAAATTCATCAGAATTAAAGTGCACACAATGACTGTTGCATTAATGATTGCCATGTCCCTGGTCCTTTCCCTGACATGTAACCCCATATCATAAATAATATTCTTCTTCAGTTGGTATTTTTTACATGTTTTGTTAGAACAGTACCAAACAAAACTTCTAAAGTCTTTGGCCAATGCAGACTTCATCCAATCATCATTAACGATTTGTTTGCTTCTCTTTCTCACACTTTCATTAGCTTTCTTGGTGTTGGTTTTCCTTTGCTTTTTCGATATGTAAATCCTCTCATCTCATTCAGCAGATTTCTTACAGTTCTGACAAAAATATTGACCCTGTGTCCTTATTTTTTTCTTTTTTCTCTTCAATGCATATTGCTTTGAGTTTTCTATCCTGGCGCGTTGATCTACTTGTATATTATTTTTTCTTGACCTTCTCATTTGGTTCGTAAGTCCATTGGGCTTTTATAGCCAAGCCACTGGCTCATCAGGCCAGAACTTATTCTGGTTTCCCCAGAGTTAAGTGACTAGGAGTTCAACTCCTCCTGGATGGGATGCTAGTCATCACAGGTTACCTTCCCGGTATTTTTACTGATACCCATTTATACTGCTGGATGGACAGAGGCGCACTCTGTGGTTAAGAGCTGCAGATATGACATGATTTAATATACAAATAAAAAATAAATAAATAAACAAATAAATAAAAGTACAGCAGCAGATTGCAGAAGCTCCTTCTTGTGAACGGTACACTTTCCAGTACAATCACCCTGTCCTATCTCTTATTTAAGAATGAACTCATCAGATTTTTTTGTTTGATTTTGAACAGATCCGTTTCTCCTCAGATCTGAATTTCATTGAACGTTTCAAGAAGGCCTTCAATACAACACTGCTACTGGAAAATCCAGATGAGATGGTGCGAATCTACCAGGCCACCACACAAGAGTGAATTTGAGATGTCAAGAGCAAAAGACAACAATTAAAATACAACTAAATTAAAAAGAATGTGTCTTTATGGTTTGCAAAATTATTTACAAATAATAAGAGTAAAAGTGGTAAAACAATTCTACTGAGAATTTAAAACATAAATAAATTTGGGAAGAATTCTTATTTCTCCTGTGTTTATGATCATGATTCAGCCCCTACATACATACATTCGGATGGATGGATGGATGGATGGATGGATGGATGGATAACTTAAATACGATCTATATTTCCCTGTATAAATAAACAGAAAGGCAGTGATACCTGCTTTCATACAGATGATACATTACTTTCTTTCCTGATCTCAGTGAATTGTTCTACCTAGCTTGCTCTGTACATTCTGAAGTGGTTTAGCTTGAGGTCACTTTCTTCTTTGTCTCCCTCCTTCTGATCTAGCCATCACTGCTGTCACTGTATCATAGCAACCTTTAAAATCGATTGTTTTCTGCTGCCCCTAATCTTCCTCTATTCAAGTCTCCTTCCTGAACAGATCTTGTTTCTACAATTCATGTCTTTCTCATATGCTTGATGTTTTTTGCTACAGTTAAAGTTAGGTGTGTACCATCTTGTGTGCCTCTCGTTGGTTCACACCTGAACTTAGCCATGCAAGCTGCTGGTCATCAACTGGTGCATCTATAAGAAAACCAGCCCTTATCTTCATTCCTAATTGAATTCTGACTTGAAGCTGTACAGAAACATCCTTAATGCTGTTCGTTACTTGTATATTTCCTTCTTAACACCTTATGATTTCCCTCCAGAATGCCTACCATATCTTTTTTCTTGATTTACTTCAATTACTCCAAGTGATGGGTCTGAACTTATGAAGAAATCAAATCCCTCTTTATGGCAGCTTGATTGTCAACTCTGTTATCCCGACCCTGCACATTTTATCAACTGCTTTCTTACCTATAGGATCATTCCACAAACAGCTAAATAAAAAGTACCTGTCTAACCAATTGTTTAATAATAAAAGAAAAATTACATAAAGTTTATTTCTAACCTTTTACTGCAACACTTCTTAAAACTTGTCCCTTCTGCAAATTCATCTTAACCTAAATAAATATTCCTGAACAGTTTCAGTGGCTTTTGACCATTACACAGTATTGACACTTCCTAGAAAGACTCATGCTTACTTTATTTTGATCCTCCTTGATCTCAGTTCTGCAATATGTTATATCAGGTTTCTTGTCCTTCACTCAGCTACTGCCATAACTCGAGCAGCTCTGGCACGGTTTACCTCATACTTTAAAATCAGGAAGCAGTTCATTCCGCCCAAACAATATAAATCATCTGTATGTCTGGCTAAGCAAGGGGTTCTGCAAGGTTCTTTCCCTGGACCCATTCTTTTTTTAGAATATACATACTGCCACTTGGACAAGTAATGTGTTGCCAAATGTTGGGGGATTTTCTTCTTCTGCTGACAACATACAGATCTAAACTATTACTTCATGCTCATCTTTTCTCTGTTATCCTTCCATGCGTCTACTCCTGCCATGTATTTGATGTACTCTAAAATCTCCTTTTTGGGGAGGAGAAGCGCCCTATAAATGATTCTTCTTAATCGAGACATTGTTTGTCACCAAAAGTTGCCACTGTGTGTTTGTTCCTTCCTGAAAGATACCCCAAAGTGTTTTCCCCTACTGTCTCAGTTGGTCACCACGGTATCTATTTTTGACCTGTATTCTATGGATTTACAGGTCAAGAGAGTAATCTTGGGTCTGTTCTGAGAGTAGGCTAAACCACAGTGTGTCACACCACCGTACCGATCCTGTAATTCTTGAAACCACTTTAATGGTTTTTAAAGATGACCATACTGTGCATAGCTATACCTGGACTTTATAGATTATAATTAACCAAACCCTCATAGAATTCATATAGCATCTAATGTTGTGGAACTACGCAGTGGGAAAAGTTGAATCAACAGTCACAAACATAAGAAACTGACTCTTGATGAAAGACTTAAAGGTTCTATAACTCACACAGTCCCACCTTCAGGCAGCAGCTAAAACAACATGCAGAATGCAGCAATAAAAAGCTGGGATGTACAGTAAAATAACCAGGTTAAGAAGGGGAAGGACATTCACAGCATGACAGGATGTGGGCCTCCAAGCATTCTTAGACATGACAAAGACTGATAACAGGCAGGCCTTCCTGATTAGCAGATCCTCTGAATATACCATCAGTTGCTCTATGCTGCTAGCTACATTACAGTATGCAAAGTTCCACACGTTAAACTGAACCTTGCTTTGGCAACTCAGCTTGCTGACTAGGGAATTATTTAGTGTTTCTCCATGAAGATCTATCACGACTAACACACATAGAAAAATATATATAAAAGGTTTATTGTAATTAGTAATATTTTAATGTATTATTACCAATAAACACCTTGAGTTCAATGTTTTTAAAACATTATATTTTAATTCCAAACTTATATTAGATTACAGAAAAGTTATTTTTGTGGAGTCAGTACAACAGTACTTTTTTTTTGTTTGTTTGTTTTTACATTTTTCAGGGGAATCCAAAAAAATATACGTTTGCCTCATACTTGGGTAATAATCATACACACTCCGTAGTGTTACTGAGCTGGAGAGGAAATGAGAAACTAATATGATTTCCTATAAATTTCAGTGAATAATAAAGTTTCTCTCCATTCCTGATGACTGTCAGTTGTAAAAGATAAAGAGGGAACAAGAGATGTTCACCTCAAAAGCTCACACAATGCGAACGCAGGGGAGGGAGAAAAAAAAAAAAAAAAAAGGGCTGTTCAACAGAGCTCCCTACAACAGCTGCCCACAGAATAACAGGAAGGCACACACACGCAAGCGCACACACACACACACACACACACCCACCGAGATAGAATAAATCTACAAAAAAAGCCAGTAATTCCTCCAATCTTACAAAAATTGTCCATACATCCAAAGACTTGCCCCGACGGGGCGAAATGGTAAGCTGGCTGTGCTGATTCTTTGCATCTACAGTCTAGGAGGTGGTAGCCATCTGAACCTTCAGAATAAGCCAGCACATTTAAAAAATAATAATAAACAATTGTTCAAAAGCAGATAGCCTACCTATGTTATACAGAGATCACACTATACATTCTCCAACAGCAGGTGGTGTCTGGCTTAGAAAGGACTCTATTGTAAATTCATGCTGTTTCCAGCAGATGCTGGATGGCATAGTGCAGCAACGTCAACATCCCATAATATTCCTTTTATTTATTTATTTTTTTAAACTAGAGCTACCAGGACAAAATACCTGCACTAGCACAGCGTTGTGATTTAACAGCCTAAACCACACTGCAAAAAGGGCTGGATGAAATCAACACACTGCTTTAAAGTCCATGCTTCTCAATGCCCTTCCAGATAAAAAGAAAGAGAGGGGAAATTAAAGGTGTGCTAGTAGCAGACAGGGAGAAGGAGCTGTTTTAAAATAAGCCCCATGAGTACAGCTGTTGGAGATGGTGTGCCCTGAGAGGGTTAGTCATCTTCATCATTTTCATCATAGTCATCGTCGTCGTCGTCGTCGTCCATGTAAGAAACTGGGGTTTCGACCCGAGAACCACTGTAGTGTGAGTCATTAGAGCTGGAGGCCATTGTTCCATCTGCTCCGCTTTCACTAAGGAGAGAAGAAGAGCAGCAGATAAAAAAAACAAAACAAAAAACTGCACAGTGCGAAACCAGGCAGCCACAAAACATGTAGTCTGAGTTTGACAATCTAGGAATACAAACGCTCAGCAGGAAGTCACATGTCTACTGGCTGGTATATCCACAGATCAACAAAGTATATGCATGTGACATCACTGCATGAGCAAGTTTACACATTTACACTCACTGAGTGGTGTGTGGGGGTCTTGAGTACTATAAATAAATCTAAAATAAGCAGCAGCCAGACTGACTTTACCAATAAACTCAACATAAAACCTAAACTTTCTTTTTATAAAATACAAAAATCTAGTGAACAGAGAATCATATGGCTCAGCACAAGTCGCAGACACAGTTTTAAACATCATGGATTTTGAGGTAAAACATAGGGCTGCCCTCTGAAAGTCAACGAGCAAAATCATGAGTCAGAGACCCCTCAGTCGACAGAGATTCTTCTTGTCGAGTAACTGGCTTTTTCTGTTTCATTGAGCAGTTCAATAACAGTAAAAAAAAAAGGAATCTTAGGAGTTGTGTCATGATTTTTACCCAAATACAGTAACCAAAAAGACCCCACCGCCCCTTTAAAGAGATGCACAGGGATGTTTCAAGGACTGATGGGATCATGAATATACTTACTGTTAATGTTCTAGCAAGCTGCTTGAGGAATAAATCATCACATAAGAAAAGCTGAAATCTGATGCGGAGCGGATGGCAAACTAAGCTAGCTAAAGGTTTTTTTTTTTAAAAAGAATGTATGTGTGAGTAAGCCCGATTTCCCCTCACTTCCCAACTATAGTCGAACCATGACACTGGAAAGGTAAAACCGCCATGGGATTTTGTGGACATATTTCTCCTCCCTGTAAAAATCAGCTAGGTTTTTGGCCCAAATGCAGGCAGCCATTTTGTCTTGTCTTCAACTGTCAGGGTATAATGAACAGCAGCTTTACCAGCTATGTTCAAAATGAATTGACATAACATTAAAATAACAATGACGGCATCATTGCTCCAGGAACTTATTGGCCCTGACAAATCAGGAAGCGGAACCAATTTAGTACCAGTTCTCGATACCCAGTACCAACTTTCAAAACCAATTACCTTTAACATAAAAGGTAATCAAAAGCAAATCGTCTTTTTTTTACATGGTTTTGCTGTTTCTTTCCTACTAAAGGAGGATACTTACAGTATGACTTACTACTCAGTCCACCTGAAGGGAGTGTGTTCCACTGGGAAAGTGATGTCAGTGCATACTCTATTCCATGAAGCAGAAAATGTGACTCACCTGCTGACATGATAGCGACCCCCATTGGCAGATGAAGTCCCTGTCATGTAGACGTTACTGATTGGACCCTGAGCCATTTCTGCATTGCAAAAGAAAACATTTGACATTTGCAACACCATCCCACTTTTTATCGGCACTGGGAATATTTTAATAAAATTCTGTAAAACGAAAAAGGTTTCCCACATGGTATACCGCTTCAGTGAATATTTCTCTTAACTTGCACAGCATATGCATCTGGCAGCAGCAAGAAATGCAAAACATTACATTTTACTACATAATAACATAATACAATATACCTCAACAATTATTACAGGGCTTCTGCAGGTATCGGCACTTACAATTTAATGTGTTTTAATGCCATGTACAATCCATGAGTAATCAGAAATGCTGTTTATACACTGTTTTGAATGATTTTTATTTTATTTTCTGAGCCGCTTCCTCGTCTTATTAGGGTCGTGTAGAGAGACTGGCGTTCATCCCAGCTGTAAATAGGATCTAGTAAACTACATGTGGCTTAGTTCGCTGGCGTTTCGTTCCAACTCTGACTCAAATTTTTTCAATTACACTTCACCCTCGATTTCCCGGATTATTAGGAGGGATAGGCTGTCCGGGAACCTCAAACGTCCGGCAGTCGCTAATATCCGGGGTTCCTACACTTTCCCGGACATTTACCATAATCTGTCCGGCAATCGTTATTATTCAGCAGCAGTCCCGGACTCTTACAACACTTATCCAACACTCAATATTGTGTTTCCACAAACTTAAACATTCTTTTAATCACATTCATTTTAGATGCGGGTTCCGGCTCGTTGTCACTGTCCTCACTTTCACTTAGCTCTCCCGTCACTGAAGCCACTATCTGTTCATCGGATATTATTTCGTGCCCCTCTGATGCTTCATTTTCGTCCGTCCATTTGGAGGGGAAAATTTGAAAATCATGACCGACCCGGACTTCCATCATCGATTCCCGGACTTGTCCGAGCATTTGTCCGGTGCCGGATTTTGTATGGGAAATTCGAAATCCGGGAAATAGGGGTACGGGAAATCGAGGGTGAAATGTAATTGCATTCATCCATCTATGTCCTCCATAAATTATTATAGGGGCAGTGGTGGCACAGTGGTAGGGTGCTGGATTGCTGATCCCAAGGTCGGGGGTTCAAGCCCCACTATCAACGGGATGTCACTGCTGTCCCC
>JAQMYF010000012.1:36770625-36782722 GCA_030014195.1 Neosilurus mollespiculum | reverse complement strand
TGTAAAAGAACCATTGCTGATTTTCGTCAAGAGTAGGCTGCATAGTCGTCAGTGTGTTTCTGCCCTGCGATGGCCTGGTGATGGGCGCCAGAGACAGGCCTAATTAGGATTAAGCGGTTCAGAAAATGAATGAATAAACTATTATTATTTGTAATCATTTAAGCCAGAAGGGAGTTAGATTTGTTTTCAGACTGCTTAACTGGTTGATGAGCATCCTAGCTAAGACACCAGCGCATCTCCACCGGCGATACTGCACTCAAACCAAACGCTGCTCATAGGTCACTTGCTTTTCCGTCAGTAGCGGCTACAGTAGCAGTCGCAGTGTTTGTAGTGGAAGCAGTAGTTGCTGAAAAGATGACTTTTTCCAGTCACGGAAAACTAACAAGATATAGTTAATTAGAGTCTGCCTTTTATAGATGATTTGTGGCTATCAGACTTCATATCAGATTTAAGGATGTGGACACCCATCACACCTAGTTGAAATGAAAAATAAGGTTTTTTTTGTTTTTTTTAAAGGACACGGCAAAATCCTTCTCCATGCTGACCACCAATAAGCTACAATCAAGTCCTAAATTCTGTGCCTACCAGCCACTGCTGCTGTTTTACACAAATTACTGCTGTAATTTGTATTTCCTCATTTCTTTGCAACTTAAAAAAAAATTTACTTTCTCTGCCCAAAGTTTTATTCCTCCAACTTCCAGCCCGCCACTGTAGCATCCAATGTCACAGCAATTCTGCTCCGGTTGTAAGTAATTCATACCTACAGGTTCTGTGTCATCATCAAACTAATTAACATACGTTGTGGCAGCAAATCAAAGTCAGTCACTATATACACAGTATATCCAACATAAATAGAATTTCTTTTCTTCAGAACGTTCTAAACATTTTTAATCTGTGCAAATAAAATGTTATACTTTTAAATACCATTTAATCAAGTTTGTCACTAAATCCATTTTACGACTTTAAATGCCCTCAATTATTAAAAAGGGATGTTAAAATTAGGTTCTCTGTGATTTTCTACAAAATGTTCCACCAAAAACTATGAAGACATGATTGATGCGTAGTAGAAACTGCATTCCTAGAATGGTTAAAGCTGAGAGAATGACGCCTACATTAACTCATTAACTGAGCACAAAACCATCTCGGAATGTTGAGTATGTCAATGCTTGAGGCATACGGGCTACAACAACAGAAAACCACACCGAGTCCCACTACTGTCACAGAAGAACATGAATCAGCAGTTATAGTGGACACATTGTTTCTGAAACTGGACAGTTAAAGATTGTAGATACTTTGCCTGTCTGATGAATCAGTGTTGCTGCTGTGAGACGCAGATGGTTTGGTCAAAATTGCCAAACGCACCAACTGACAGTTTAGAGAAAATTTGAAACAAATAAACCGCAAAAAAGAAAATAAGTTATACCATCATGCTCAGTGATATAAAATGATGGGTACTGGCCTGTGACATAAGGCTCCAGTGCTTTAGGCACCAGGCTCCTGGCGACTTTGAGGTCTTCAGCAGAGCATTTGCCAACCTCCAGGCCACATGCCATGCCCATGCGCTTCAACACCTCAATGTCATCATGGATTTCAAACATGCTGTCAAAGTTGAAGAGGTACTCAAACCTGCATGGCAGCACAAGAGAAAGAGAGAGAGAGAAATGTAAGCAAGTGGAGGAAGTAACTGCAACAAACAAGTCCCTTAAACCAACACTAAACATGCCTAATGAAATGAAACATGGAATAATTATACATCTACATTTAAAGTGAGTGAATCAACACAATCAGAAGTTTGAACTGAGGTGGAAACAGAAGATTAGGGTTTACTTGTCATTGGAGATGCTGCAGTCAATGACCGTTTTCTTGCTGGTGTTTATGATGATAAAGGGCAAGTGAATGACTGAGTTTTCTGGTGGGGGTCTGTTTGTTTGCTGCTGTGTTTGACGGTTACGCTGCACAAGGTTCTTAAACGCAATTTGCTAAACACACATCAGAACGTAAAGTGCATTAGTTTAAAGACTAATCAAAATTATCTAAACATACACAACAAAGAACCATAGTTTGCACATTACCTGTAAAATGAGTTCTTGGAGTTGTGACTGTTTTTGTTTGATTCTCTCTAAACGTCTTTGCCTCTCCACCTGGAAGAGATGAAAAAAAAAAATCTAAATTCTAAAAAATAAAAGTCTCTCTTATAATGGGCAAACTAAAAATAAGCAAATAAATAAATGATTGGTGGAGAGAACACACATGTTAACTAACCCGTGTGTGTTATGGGTACTCTGTCATTACATTTACACAGACAGGAACCTTCCAGTAGGTCTAACACTGAGATCTAAATAGATAATTAGAAGTTCAGTGGTGGCTTAGTGGTTGAGGCGATGGGTTACTGACCCGAAGGTTAGCGGTTCAATCCCCACCATCACCACTGTTGGGCCCTTGAGCAAGGCTCTTAACCCTCAAATGCTCAGTTGTATAAAAATGATAATTGTAAGTCGCTCTGGATAAGAGCGTCTGCTAAATGCTGTAAATGGTTAAAAAAAAAAAAAAAAAAAAAATCAACTATGTCTGAGTACCCATCACACGTGAAAGGTTAGTGAACACACGTGTTCGCTACACCAGTCCCACTTTAGTACAATTTCTGTAGGCTCTCAAATATCTCAATGGCCCATGTTCAAATGAACATGAACAATATATAGCTTATGCGAAAGGTAATACCTTACTAGGACCAAACGTGCACTCGTGGAGTGCAGACGGACAAATACAAACACACACACACACACACACACACAATTTCCTGCGGAACGAAAATTGGTGCATCACAGTAACTTCCGTGTAGCTCACAAAAAAGTTATAAATCATACCTGATCATTTGATTTAAACAAAATTTGCTCTTAAAATTCAGGACTAGTTTTATCTGGATCTGATCCAAATTACAAATTTAGAAACAATTTAAAACAATCTAAATTTAAAATTAGAAAAAAAAAGATAGAGACTTCAGAAGACAGACAGAAGGTTCTACAGTGCCCTTCACGATTACTGGAGCCTCTTGACATTAGTAAAAAAAAGTGTTAGAAAGGGCATCATACACAGGGATGAGAACAGGCATAGAAGAAAAAGGAGCAGCAGAAAATGGGCAGCGGTTAAACTTTTCTTTCTTTTTTTTTAACCATATCTCAAATAATACAAAAATATGTTTTACAATAAAATAAAATACACATAATTGTACAAATAAAACACATAACTGCACAAAATAACTTCAAATATTTTAATGAAAACTACATCTAATGATATAAAATTTCTGAGATCGAATTAATAATTTGAAATCCAAAAATACAGTATTTCAGTTATTTTCCTGTACTGAAATTAACATATGCATTAATGTGCAAATACATTTACAAAGCAGATCCATATACAACTTTTTTAAAGCACAGGCTGCCTTAATACACTATATAATCTTGAAATATTTTCATAGTATTTAAAAAACAAACATCTCCATACCTGCATTAACAGACATATAGAAATCCATCAGCTGTGTGTGTGATCCCTGATAAAACGCATCACAAGGCGGACCAACGGAGTCCCTCACGTAGCAAATGGGTCTATGCTAACGTTAGCTCTTAATACGGGGCGAAATTCGACAATAACTTGTCAGAAACTTACAAAACTTATGCAGGATAGAAGGATGTTTTACTGAAAAACTGTGAATACTATTTTTGTTACAGGAGAATGCCCATATAAAGTTGCTTGTGGTTGGAAAATACAATTGACCTCTTTACTGAACAACCAATCATCGCTTTTCTTTTTGGGTCGACGTCAAAATTTACCAGGTGCTGCTCACTTCTGTTGATAATCTGACCTTTGCTCGCTGTGCCACAGCGAGATGCCCAGACTGGCATATCATATAACGATGCCTGACACAAGCAATAAACTAGAAACAGCTGTGTGACTCGACTAGGCGATATCAACAACACCACAGATAAAAATGAGGGTAGCACTGCGAATGTTTGGATAAAATATGAACAGTGATGACGGCCCTCCTGTCGATAACAAACCCCCACAATTTTTTTTTTTACACCGGATTTGCACCAATCTCAAAAATGACCCCTTTGACTTTCAAAAAGGTGGAAAATTGGCAGAAAACTCTCATTCCTGTATAAATTTAGGATTCTCAGTGGACCAATACAGGTCTTTTTACTGGCCGATGCAGAAAGGACAGCCGATTTTCACATCAGATAAAATTAGTGATCAACTGATATGTTTTGTTGGGCTGACACCAATTATTACTGATCAAGGAACCCTTGATATTTCAGGCCAAAACTCACTGATCATAAATTTTCTTTCAAAATTATGCACCTAGTCTATTTTTGCCACTACTGTTTCTTTCTGTGGAAGGGAACACTAGTGATACAGTTCATTAAATGAGAGTGCTGCTTTAATCCTGCATTTCTCACAAACACTGAAAAGTATTTCTGATTGAATCTTTACTCCACACATGGACAGAGTTCACCCAATTCAAGCACCTCAGCCTGGGACACAGACACAGTAACACTGGTCAGTTGTACTTGCACTCAAAGTAATTGCACCTTTCCAACAGGATGTGAGCAGGACACTGGGTCAGACTACAGAAGTGTGGAGGGGTTTTTTTCTGTGATGTCTGTGACGGATATGCGCAGACACTTTGTTTAATTGTCTTGATGAGCAAAAGCACAAAAATGTCACACAGAAATTATTTTTGAATCAGTCTTTAAAAAAATGACATTAATTGCCCCAGGTAGGTATATTATTATTATTATTATAAGTATTTAAAATGAGAATGCAGATCTAGTATCCTCCCATTTGTCTTAATGCATTTAGGTCCTTTTATATCATATCATTAGTTTTCATTTAAGATCCTTCGATACAGGACATTTTGGTCTGTTTCATGTGTGTTCTGATTTGTACACATTCAACGCAGACTTTTTGGCAGATTGCTCATCATTCATTTCCTGTTTTGCCATGTTTACCCCTTTATTTATTACATACACTATGTTTATAGACGCTTGTGGGCACCTTGCCATCACACTAATACAGGCTTTTGAACCTTTGAATTTTGGACCATTGCAGGTGTCGTCTCGACCTTTTGCCTCTATGATAATTTCCACTATGGTGGAAATTATTGAGCGAGGACAGACATTGAGGTCAGGTGAAGAGGCCTGGCTTCACGAAGCAATGGTCAGAAACGTGCAAGCAGAAAGGAAGCAGTACTTTTCTGTGGATTTCACTCACCCACCGAATACAACTGACCACGTATTTTATTTGATGACACGGATTGTTTTCCGTCATTTGGCGAGTGGCAGGTGTGAGCTTTTGAGCCTTTAAAACTATCATGTGGGAGATACTGCGGAAAATTAATTCATTAACTTTTTTTCACTTTTTTTTTGTTTTGTTTTGTGGCAACAGTTTAAGGAAGACCTACACATGAACAGGGTGGTCAGGTGTCCACAAACTTACGGCCACCATCCATTTTGTGACAGATACGACAAAGATTCGAGTGACTGTTACTCTGTCCACTGGTTAGACTTGGTGTTAGTGCTTGTGGTGAAGTTGGCGGATGGAATTTGTGACCAAGTGCTTGGATGAGACAACGTCTTATTAAACAAATTGCTCACCTCCAGATTCTGGCACTCCTGTGCCGAGTTAGTGGGAAGCCCAATCCACTTGATCTCCTTCTTCTCCTTTGAGATTATGTTCATGGCCATCAGCACATTGAGAGCATCATATACACGCCGCCGTATATTCTTTTGATCATACACTTGCTGGAGAGGAGGAGAGGAACAGAGAACAGGATTAGGACGAATCTGGAATCACTGCGTTTGCAAAGTGTTGGAGATGATTACTGTTGCCAAAGTGGGATTTCCTCATATAGTGAATGTATGCTTTGATCAAGTTGCTGGATAATCATGTGACAAACATCATCAATTCAGTGCATCACCAAATACCAGCTAAACACATTTCTGTGCCACAAAGGGAATCAATTCTTTACATTTTGGGGATGAACCACACTTTAAAACTTATTTAACATGAGGTTGAGACCCATACTAAATGTTCTGGTGCAGTTTACTGAACAACATACAATAAAATAGGACATGTCAGTCAAAAATGATCAACATGTATACTTTAAGGACGGCTAGAGCAAATCCCAGAAACATAGAGGTTGGAATATACCCTTGAGGGCTCCAGTCCACTGCAAGGTGTCATTTACACATCTGCACACTTACTCATACCTAAAGGTGATATAGAGTAGCTAGTCCACCTACTGGTCTGTTTTTGGGAGCTGATAGAAAATACTAGACTAATTACTGTAAGTTGGTACTGGGTTAAAAATCTCACCGCATCATTTGGGGAGATGTGGTTGTCACCAGAGCTGAATTCGGCCACCAGCTCATCTGCTACTTCATTGTACGTGGTGACACCCTTTTTCTGTACCTTCTCACACACCTTCATAGAAAAGTGCCTCAGACCTTTCCCATTCTTTTCCCCCTTCTTACTTCTTTTCCTGTGGACACAAGTATTACAGCGGCACATAGTCGAACAGAAACTCATTAATTACGGTATAAAATTGAATTCAATAAAAGCAGCTATGACACAACTCACCCTGAGGACCATGGCGAAGCATCAGGAGGTTGGCTCTGAGTGATGAACTGAGAGCTGGGTGTGTGAGGACTGTTCATTAGGAGCACGTTGGACCCACTTGATCTCTGAGGTGTCCCAATGACCTGGACCACAAACAGAAAAGTTGAAATGGACTTCCATAGAAAGCCAACGTATTGCATCACAATAGAAAGCTCCTCAGAAAACAGTACTGCTACTGAAGAACCTAAATATACAGGGACGCACCTATATTATCCTAATGGAGTATTGGTACCTGGGTGAACATTACTCTGAAACACTGGACAGTTGAAGGCACTGGCATCAGACGTCAGTGTTTGGTGACCCAATGTCTTGCAGGTGAGTAACAAATCCTGCAGTCTTCACATCTCTTATTTTACATGATGTGTCAAATAACGCTTGCAGAGTCACACCTCCGAATCCAATCAGATTCAGCCGATACTCAATACGCTCATATTGGCATCTCTTGAAAGTGGAGGAAGTGAACTCTGTGTATCGCTTTGCAAATTATACTGCCCCAAGACCATTATTAAAAGCAAGCAGTAAGATATGTGCAATGTGGCTTATGTATTTTTGCACTGGATCGGTCCAGTCCCTCTAGGATTTCATGGATTTTTTATGTGACTGTTGCGGTCTAAAACGCCAAACTTCCAAAAGCAAAACAAGGAAATGACATATGGCTCAACACCTGTGCAGGGGACTGCTTTGATTGGTGAATTTCATGTTATAGTACAATGACAGGCCAAAGGCTGCGGTGATTGGATAAAATTGCAAGATAGTGCAAAATGTGAGAAGACTGCTTGAATCTGTATGAACTGTTGCGATTGGACCTCCTGGAGGTGTTCCTGGAGGAACTGATTGTCCTATCCTGTACTTACCATCTGAGGAGCAATGTTGACATTAGAAGGACCCAGTGTTTTTGGTAAAAGTTGTTTTCCTACTGCAACCGACTGTGGATGCACAGTCACCAAAGACAAAACGCCTGAAAGGAAAAAGTGAGAACTTCATTACAATTCACAGAAAACCAGAAAACAGTGCAACAAATTACTTACAGCTTCAAACACCACTACACTTAAAAAAACAACCATAGCACTCGAGTCTGTTGTGTTCCTAACCTTTGCCTGGACTCAGGTTCTGGTCGATGAAAACCTTCAACTCCCCATTGGCCTCAATCAGACCAGCCTGTTGGTAAGAAGGACCAGACTGATGAGAACAGCTGTCGCACTGCTGTTTCCATGCCAGTGTCGGAAACGGTCTTACACATGCAACCAAAAGCAGACATTAAACACTCACATCTTTGGCCATGATCCTTGAGGAAGAGGAGCAAAGGCTGGATATAACCAGAGAAGCAGAGCTGGATGTTCACGCCGAAGTACGCCTGCGAAAGAAACAGTGCTTTCGGCACAAAAGAATCAACATCAGTACAGACAAGTTGGTAAGGTCAGTAAACAGGAGTATTTCTTATAATCGAGTATACTGTATAGCTTGGGTAAAGTGCATGCACCATGAAACCCATCTGGCCTTGCAACCTCTAGCTGGTCTCAAAACAAGGGGCTGCATGACTGTAGGCCGCAGTTTGCCTTCATGACTTGTGCCAAAAATTTTGTGCACCGACATGACTGAGCTCTATTCATAACACAAATGTGCCAAAAAAACAACAACAACAAAAAAAACCAACCCTGCACTATTTCTGCATTTCAGTAAAAAAAACCAAGAACAGAATCCAGTAGCAGTGCAGGGGACATGCTCGGGGGGTTGTACATTACTCTCCGTGTGCACTAAGTTTAAAAAACTTACTCAAAACAATCGACAGAACCAACTTGTGCCTGTTCGCCAGAACCTGCTTTGCAAACAGATCAAGTATTTCTCTGTAACCCTGGCTCTGGGCAACTTTCCGAAGTTTGAAGTGACTGTGAAGATACCGAAGATCCCCAACATGCGAACATATAACGAGAGAATCAAGCATCTTTATTCAACCTGCTCTAGTGGGGGGAAAACCCGTCCACAACCAGGGCCAGACAGGAGATAGGCTACAATGTGGAGCATGCTAACACAGTTAGCCGGCCAGCTAGCTACTCTGGAAACACGTTGTTTTGCAGCAAAAAGCCAAATTTAAATGCACACGAAACCGCGCTCGCTGGCCGTCATCCGCTGCGAACCAGAACCAGAACCGAGCTGAGCGGACACCCCGGTGATACATCGACTATTGGAAAGTCAACAAGACAAACTTTACAGTGAACTTAACGCCTGAACACTCTTGAGCACCCTACCTTCTTGGGTCCTGGGGTTTTGTTGGCATAGCTCACTAGCTAGCTTAGCTTTAAGAATAGAGGAAGAGGAGGTCTGAAATCCCGTCTCAAAACAGGAAACTATAATCCAATTTACATGCATATAAAAGTTTACAATTCTACTAAAATCTTTCTCCACAGATTGATCGGCCAAAAGTTTTCGCCCGGTACAGACGAACAGTTTCACTCGTGTCTCTGACCTCTTTATTTCTCCAGCAGTGCTCGAGCTAACTTACATCAACAAAATGGATGCGAACAACACACAGCAAGACAGCCACTGCTTATCGACCACCAGGACTGATTAACACACACTATATCGAGGAAATGACACACAGAACCACTCTCTGGACCGAGACAGGATTCTATTTGTAAGGAAAGTTAAAGAAATGTTGTGGACTCGCCTTGAATCTCTATCTGTTGGCGAGTGTTACTCACCTCGGAGCAGCCAGAGCACTGTAAATATGTGAAGGTCGACTAAACTAAACTGTACCAGAATAACTAGGTTTCTTTAACCAAACACCATTTCACATGTGCACTGGGTAAGCACCAGAAAACCGCAGGGTAGCAAAAAAAAACCCTCTCAGTCCCGTGCTTGTGCTAGGTCAGCCATTTTTACATGCTAAGCCAACTGGTATTTCTCGACTGTTCAAGTGTCACAGGCCTGATGATCATCCCCTGATTCTCCTCATTTATACATTTCAGCTCGACATCCATTCAATCAGACGGCTGGAAACGTGTCGACGGAAAGATCTGATCGGATATTAACGTTTGTATTGTGGATTAGCCGTCAAACATGATCGAGGACGGAAGATATATAAATATATATATATAAATATAGCTACAGGGAATCTGTTAGATCTGATGAGATCAGTGACAGTGATCCCCGGTGTCGTTTTAACATGCAGTACCTGTAAAAATGAATCCGTAACTAACACCCTGGTGCAGCTGGGCATCTCGGATTTGTTTGTTTTCGAAATACGGCCATAAACACGTTAAACTGCCCACATGTGAAGTCGATCTGTGTGGAAGTAATAATCACTAGCCGGCGATGCAAACGACTGATTATTCTCCCTCTGAAGCTGGCGACAGCTAACTAGCCATCAGTAAGCTAACAGGCAAATGGAAGCTAGCCGTTTAGCTTACCCAGCTAATGTTGATGAAAGATAACACACTCTATCTCCGCGAGCGTACATGCGACTGTGCTTCAGCTCCAGAAGTAAACACTCACTAAACTGTGCTAATGATAAACCCGGTGTAAATCAGCTTACTGCAAACTGCATTCGCGCTTTTGTCCTCTGTACCGAACCAGAAGCGCTGAATGAACCAAAGCGTAACTGGTGTACAAACTACTCCCTCTCCGGTCCGAGCGAAAACTGAGCTTGGCGGTGTCCACCACACGCCACAGCTGATTGGTCAACGGCACATATGACGCTGTCGAATCGTTTTCCTTGAGGCCACGCCTTCAGCGCAACACGATTGGTTAATAATATACATTTCCGATAGTAGGAAGCTCTTATTGGATAACTGTGTCAGGCTCCACCCATGTGGCTACCACCTTTGGAGTGGTCTGGAAACGCAACAAACTAAAAGCGAAAGCCTACAAAATAGGAAAAAGGAACGGCTTACATTCCGAGGTCATTCATTCATAGTTAAATGCCATGGGATGTACAGGTTATGCGTTAAAATACACATGATGTTTAAAAAATGTAGCACCACAGGATCTTTTATTATTAAAGTAGAGCAGGTAATAGAGGTTTATTGACATTCTAGCCATAATCATACAGTAACATTTGCCTTCTTCAAGGCCTTGTGTGGTACAAAATAAAGACCAGACATGGAGTGCAAATTAGGAAAAGTTACAGTGCAAATCAACAACAAAATATACGACAGTGTATGTTTATACAGTGGCCAGCTGTGACCAACACCACCTGACTGGTCTGCGCCTAGGCAGCCCATACACAGCAAGCTGAAACGCACCGTGCGTTCTTCACGCCCTCCCCATCCATAGCCAAACTTTTTAGAGGAATGCTTCACTAGCTCTTCTGTGAGACCAACCATATTAGCTTTTGCACCCCGTGTGCACCACTGAGCCTTGGGCACCCATGACAATCTTGCCAGTTCACTGGGTGTCCCTCCTTGGACCACCTTTGTTAGATACAACCGCATGCATACCAGGAACACCTCACAAGACCTGCTACTCTGGAGATAAACAGACTCAGTCATTTAGGCATCACAGTGTGGCCCTTGCCAAAGTCATTCATATCATTACGCTTGTTCATTTTTCCTTTTCAACACACCGACTTCAGAAACTGACTGTTTACATTCTGCCCAGTTTATTTACCAACAGTGGCAGGTGCCACTATAGCAAGATAATCGCTGTTATTCTCTTCACCTGAGAGTGGTCATAATGTTTTTAACGTTATGGCTAATGGGTGCATACACATTTTACAAGTAGACCCAATAAATACAAAACAATAATAAACACATCACAACAGAGGCACCAACTACAGACTACTGAGGTGTGAAAAACAGTACATACAGTAACCAAAAATACACTGACTGGATGGTGTGTGGTGACAAGTCTTGTCATTACAACCAGCAGCATAGAAATGAATTGTCCACTTTAACATCCCCAGACTTCTCTGTCATTGTGTTCTTCAAACAGATTATATTATATAACAATTTGAAAATAACTATGTGATGCGCAACTCTTTTTGGTTTATTTGATTAAAAAGGGACGTGGAGAATGACAGGACTGTGACATACAGTGCGATACTCAGGGTCTGTGAAACAAAGATAACAAGTTTTAGCTAATCAACACTCAGCCACATATCCTCATATAAAGTTTACTGTATGTCATAATATTGGTATTCAAAAGTGATATGACACAGCATAATTTCTTATAGATTTCTTTGCTACGTTTATGAACACTAACAAATAAACAATTATTTCTGTTTTGGATTATTTATTTAAAAAAATATGAATATGAAAAATGTGAGAAAGAAATAGAGCAACTGGCTGCAAAGACATGGATAGTCAGGCAACAACATTTTAACCTCCTAAGACCCAAACTGTAATGTGGTTTATTCATTCATTCATTTTCTGAACCGCTTAATCCTAATTAGGGTCGCGGGGAGGCTGGCGCCCATCTCAGCCGA
>JAQMYF010000012.1:36746100-36758749 GCA_030014195.1 Neosilurus mollespiculum | reverse complement strand
GGGGGGGGTTTAAAATAAGGCCAGACAAAATTTCCAGGTTTCTCATCAGAAATTTTTGATTTTTTTTATTTAATTTAAAAAAAAAAAAAAAAAAAAAAAAGACAAATAAGGTGACTGTTGAAACCCAAAAGCTTCTAAAGCTACATGGAGGTGACTGACACTATAAGAGACGCTCTGGATGACCTGCCTACAGAACAGCAGCCTTGCACTTCCATCAACCTTTAGAAAGTGGAACTGTTTCACACACAACTGAACCAGCCTCACAATCACAGCATCTAACACCAAAACGCCTTCTGTGTCGTTTTTACACAGCCTGAGGAGTTTTCCGAGGTTTTCAGTGTTTTCTCGAAAAATAAAAAGAAGAAATCAGATGCGGCGCCAATAGGAATCCGGGATTTATTTATTTAGGGTTTTATTTATTTATTTATTTATCTATCTATCTATCTATCTATCCTAATTCTACGTAGTTCTAATGTAGTGACAAAGTTCCTTTTAACCAATTATTTAGGGGATAAACGTAGGCGGTTAAAGTATATGATGTTTGTGTTATTATAGCTGAAATACTTCTTCAGACTGTTTCTGATTAAGAGATTGTTGTATTTTAATTAAGCACAACGTGTTTTGTTCTGTGCTGATCAGGTGTATATTTATTGGTCGGACCCTTTCTTGACGGCGTGATGTTTCTGTGGGAATTTTTTCGACGTTACACAAGGTTTATGCTAACCGCGGGTATTGGTCTTTATTTGACGCGCCAGCTGCTAACAGTGGTACAGTTTCATTCCCAGCAATTTAAACAGCTAGAATGTCATTTTATTGCTTTTGAGAAACTCGATAATCGCCATGAATCTAGATAGACTCCGGAAGCGTGTGCGGCACTACATCGATCAGGTAAACAAAAAGTTCCTGTGGCTGGTTGTCGCCTGTTTATGCTGATAAGCAGCTAAGCTGCTGGCTAGTACCTGATTTGTGGAGGTTGTACATTTTGCAGAGGTTGTCAGATGTTACAAGGATGCTGAGTGTTTGCAACTTGTGAACAAATCTCTCTAAGTACAAATGTAACCCTGAGCTCTTATTCTAATGGATAAACTTATCTTTGAGTTCAGTTAGCATTTCTGTAGCTAGCGAGGTTGCTAAGGCGTTTCTCAGGACTGTGTCTTGTGGGTTTTAGCAACTCATAACTGTTTAGTGCGTTTGTGCATCAACGTGTTGTTTAGTTTCATAACACTGTGATAACAATATCTCCATATTACTGAACTGAGATGCTTAGCCAGACTTCTTGGGCTTATTTCTCTCCCCACACACAATTCCACGGCAGTAAAGTTAACATGTTCATTATTTTGCAGCAACAATATCAAAGTGCTCTCTTTTGGGCTGACAAAGTAGCGTCTTTATCACATGGTAAGTGTCTTGTCTTGTTTTAGATTGGTTTTAAAGCTACATTTAAGCTGTAGGTGGTTCAGTTTGTAGGATGTTGACTTCATTTTCATGTCCATTCTTATCAGAGGATCCCCAAGACATTTACTGGTTAGCACAGTGCCTTTATCTTACATCCCAGTACCACCGAGCCTCTCATGCTTTAAGGTCTCGCAAACTTGACAAGGTAAGAGATGTTACTGTCTGTTTTGGCTGACGACATTTGCCACCGTCCAGTTAAATCAGTTTGATCAAATGAACAGCCACGTTTGATGGCATGACACACACCTTAACAGTTATTACTATCAGTGTAACACTATTTAATGAACAAGTTGACACATGTTCATCACGTCTGAAGTTTGGGTTGTGTGTTTCTTTCTTAGTTATATGGGGCCTGCCAGTATCTTGCTGCAAGGTGCCATGTAAGTATGACATTTAGACTGAACATGTTCATCTTATCCATGCATCATTTATATCATTAAATCCACTGAGGGAAGCAGGGAACAATCCCAGTTGACTTCAGACTGAAGGTGGGGTGCACCCTGAATCGGTTGCCAAGCCATTGCAGGGATAACACGCATACATAAGTCACACTCAGATTTACACCTAGAAATACAGAAGCTTCTTACTTTGTGGAGACAGAGCTAAAGCCTTTCAGTTATTAGATGTTACATATTTGGTCAGGATCAGCTGAGTCACTGTATTGTTCAGGTTGAATTTGTTTCCACCAATTTTTTTTTCCCCGTACAGTATGCTGCCAAAGAGTACCAGCAGGCTCTTGACATACTGGACATGGAAGAGCCAGCGAGTAAAAAGTTAGTGGATAAAGGTGGAAAGGAGGAGAGTAACACCAGGGAAACTGCCAAAGAATGGGAAATGTCACCAGCTTCTGTGAGTTCATCTCTTTTTCTTATCAATAACGTTTATTCACTGAGGGTGAGGTGGAGCTGCCTTATTCATATCATATCGTCCAACAGGCCTGAGGCAAACAAGTGTTTTGATTATACTGCAAGGAAGTACAAGTACACTTTACTGAGTATTTTAAGGTTTATTTCTTTTAATTTTTAAATGCTAATGGTGCTCACATGTGCTCCATTACAATCTTTATTGAAACTCATGCGGAGTTTTGGTATATAGAATATCTGTTTAACCTGCTGGCTCCGTTTCTTTTCTCTCTCTCTTATATATAATATGAAAAAAGCAGTAAATTGCTACTCCTCTCATCTGAATACTTGCCAATGGTTTAAAAAAAGTAAAAAAGCCTACTGACTTACGTAGTGCTGACCCCTGAGACTGCTTTCATAAATTTTAAATAATGGCTTCATACACCGCATCCCATAGTAGTGGACCCAGCTTCTGTAAATCACTCTGACAGTATAACCAGATGTGAGTTGGTTAATATTTTAAGAACATGGGAGCTTCAGTGGTTTTGACTTCCTGTGGTTTCCTCTCTCAGATCAGTAGTTCTATCAGCCTCCTACGGGGAAAAATCTATGATGCTATGGACAACAGACCTCTAGCCACATCCAGCTACAAAGAGGCAGTGAAACTGGACGTCTACTGCTTTGAAGCCTTTGACCTTTTAACGTCCCATCACATGCTAACTGCTCAAGAGGGTGAGGCAGACCTTTGTTAATCACATTTTAAAACTACAGATTGCAGTGTAATAACTTTTAGTTTGCATGTTGGGAAATTGTTTCTTTTATGTTCTGTCAAAGCAGAAAGGGATTTCTTGGATTCCCTTCCTTTTAGCCAGCAATGTACCGAGGAGGAAGAGGAGCTGCTACGCTTTCTTTATGAGAATAAATTAAAGAAGGTGAACATGTTTTTCTTTTAATTATTTTATCATTTAAAACAAAACATTCTCATTCCTAAACACTGATCCACCTGCTTCTGTAAATCACTCTGACAGTATAACAAGCCTAGTGAAATCGTGGTACCCGACATAGTGAATGGTCTTCAGGACAACTTGGATGTAGTTGTTTCTCTCGCAGAGCGACATTATTACAACTGTGACTTTAAGATGTGTTACACTCTCACATCTATGTAAGTAAACTATTCATTAGTTTTATGTCTATTCAGTCTTTCTGTTGGTTGTTTTATGTCATATCCTGTCACAAGTATTTGATGTTTTTAGTTATTCAACGTGATGTAGCATGTGTGTGAATTTCTTCATAACTCCAGTTTTATAAAGGGATAATTTTTTTATTTGAATAATTGTTGTTCATCCAAAAATGTTACAGCACTTTAAGATATTCTGAGATGTCCAGTAAATACTGGCTTCAACTAAACAGCAGGTTTTTTCCACTTTGATTGGGTTCATGAGGTGATATTTTAAATTGGGGGCTGCCAACTGAATATAAAATGAATGAAAAATTATTATTATTATTAGCGGAGCTCTGTGGAGTTCCATACTTATGCAAATGTCAAAAATCCATGAGCTCGATTTTTGTTGTCACATATGTGCTCACCTGCCCACACAAGCAACCCAGCGTGCTCATGCTGCTGCTGTCACCAGTGAAAGTTCTGCTTTTCGGTAGAGGTCAAGGTCAGCAAAATGGCCACCAATAGTTTGTGTGTGTGTAGGGATCACTAGAGTACCTGCAAAGGACAGACATGATCATGACAGTCATACATCATACAGTGAAAAATAATTTAGTGGATATTTATTTTCTTACTTACTTGTACTTCATTTAGCCTGGAGAGTGATTCGTTTGTAACTGCTTTCTTTCTTTGCTAATCCTCTTATCATGTGTTTTTGTTCAGGGTAATGGTCAAAGACCCTTTTCATGCTAATTGTTTACCGGTGCACATTGGAACCCTAGTGGAGCTGAGCAAAGCAAATGGTGAGATTGTGGACTGCCTCATTTTACACTTCTGCATAAAAATGTTTCTATGCCTGAAGTTTAATTGCTTTTTATATCTGCAGAATTGTTTTACCTCTCTCACAAGCTGGTGGATTTATACCCCAATAACCCAGTGAGTGCCGTATTTAATGATGTAACGCATATACGCAGCACTCTCGATTTCTTTACTATTTCTTAATTTCCTGTGTAATAATTGGTGTCTAGGTCTCATGGTTTGCTGTTGGATGTTACTATCTGATGGTGGGGCATAAAAATGAACATGCACGGCGGTACTTAAGGTAAGTCTTCTTCACTTGAGCGTATTACAGCCCTTGTTTAGCCCTAAATTTGTGCTGTTGACTTTTAAAAAAAAACCTATGTAGTTTACTGAGTAATGTTAAACAGTGGCACATGCAGAGGGTCACTATGCTGCTGCCCTGCAGTGAGTTAAAGCTAGTGAGAAAAGTTCTGATGGACTGTTAGTCAGTGTGATGTTTTGTTTGGGTTGTAGTAAGGCCACCACACTGGAGCGTACATATGGGCCAGCGTGGATAGCATATGGTCATTCGTTTGCAGTGGAAAGTGAGCATGACCAAGCCATGGCAGCTTACTTCACAGCCGCCCAGCTAATGAAAGGGTAACAACAACAACTACAGTTATAGATACAGTGGTGCTTGAAAGTTTGTGAACCCTTTTGAACTTTATTTCTGCATAAATATGACTAGAAACATCATCAGACTTTCACCCAGGTCTGAAAAGTAGCTAATGAGGAACCCCAATTAAACAAGCCAAACATTATATAATTATAATCTTGTATTGCATATTTTTGTGTGGCAAAATGATGTAATGAAATCAGTTATGTGTTTAATGGATAACAATCAGTTGCGAGTGGGCACCCTATTTGCTGTTGATGCTGATCAGGCTGGAAATGGGTACCAAATCATCTCTCAGGTGTTTGGACTCCACCAATCCACAGTCAGGCAGTAAATGGAAGACCAGCGTCACCCTCCACAGGCATGGTTTACATTTACGTTTACGCTCTTATCTAGAGCGACTTACATTTTTATCTCATTTATACAACTGAGCAGTTGATGGTTGAGGACCTCACTCAAGGGCCCATCAGTGGCAAATTAGTGGTATAGGACTTGAACCCTCAACCTTTTGATTGGTACCCCAGAGTGTTAGCCACTGAGTTACCACTGCCCCAACAAAGATCATTCAAGAGTAATGTGTGTGAGAGTCAGTGAAGTCACAGAGGAAGCTGGGCTAGCTTCTAAGCAACTAAAGGCCTCTCATATTAGCTAATGTTTGAGTCCACCATCAGTGAACACTGAACCAGAGTGGTGTGCATGGCAGAGTTGCAAGGAGAAAGCCACTGCTCTACAAAAAAGAACATTGTCGCCGGTGTGTGGTTTGCTTAAGATCACATGGACGAGCCAGCAGGGAAAAATGTTTCACTACATCTGGGCCAGGACAGCATGGCATCAGTGATGGACCAATCATTTCTGATTTATATCAGTGAATTCTTAAGAAAAATATCATGACATCTGTCGATAAACTGAAATTTGAGATTGTGGGTCCTGCTGCAAGACAGCAGTCCTAAACGCACAAATCGTTCTACCATGGAATGGTTCAAAATAAAACAAAGCTAATGTTTTGGAATGGCCAAGTCAAAGTCCTGACCTGAAAACCAAAATAAATGTTGTTTAAGGACATGAAGTGAGCAGTTCATGTGAGGAAACCTACCACATCCCAGAATTGAAGCTGTCCCGCACACAGGAATGGGCTAAAATTCCTCCAGACTGATGTGCCGATCAATCTGATCAATAGTGAATGGAAACATTTAGTGCACCAATGGGGTCATACCAGATACTGAAAGAAAAGGTTTACAGATATGTAATCATTTTCCTCAATAAATAAATGATGGGGTATCACTACCATAATTTTTGACAATTGTTTTTTTCTGGTACCCAAAACTGGATTTTTGTAATATGGATAATTTGTTTAGCATGTTGGCTTCAACAAAACAACCAAGAAAAGTGTCAAGAATAAATTATGCACATCAAAAACAAGAAAACAAAATGGCACCTGCCAAAACGAAAGTCTCAACAGTCAGTGTCGGGTATGGCCTCCGTTTGCGTTGATACAGGCGGTGATTTACAGTGATACAGTACGGCGAAACCGGTCCCACAAGTGCTGCAACCGGATGTAGCGATCCTGTATGGGAGTTGTTACTCTCTCTTGCTCTGGACGTGGTCTGTCGTCAAGTGACCCAGTCATGTTGTGGCAGTCGATCAGGTTTCTGATGGTGGGTTGTGTACAGCTCATATGCCCTGCTGCCTCACTGAAGCTCAATTCAGCCGCCACCATATCCATTGCCCGGAGACGTTGTTCACGTGATAGTGCACGTCATAATGCCATGTCTAGACTAACAATAGTGGACATTTTTGAGCCTTTATATCGGCTTTCCGAACCACTTGTCAAATTGTGCAGATACACATTGTGTTTTGCTCAAACTGCATTTGGTCCACTTTTGCAAAGTGACCTACACATTTTGCAATGAAGCGTGACAACTCATCATTTTCTCAAGTGCCCGAGTACTGTCATCAATAAAAATCCTGTAGGGGTATACTCCCAACCCCCCCTACAAGTACAGATGTACAGAAATTTCTCTTACACAGTTTTTAATGTCTGCCAGTATACTTTTAGGATTTGTTTTGGGGGGTTATTTATGCGGAAATAAGTTTTAATGGGTTCACAAACTTTCAAGCACCGCTATACATGTGTTTGTGTCAAGTTCTTTCAATGCACAGCACAAATTTTATTTTATGGTCCTTTGCAAAACATGAATGTGTACTGACTGTACCTTTTTGTTCCAGCTGTCACTTACCCATGCTGTATATCGGTCTGGAGTATGGCCTCACCAACAACCCAAAACTAGCAGAGCGCTTTTTTAGCCAGGCTCTGAGCATCGCTCCAGAGGATCCGTTCGTCATCCATGAGGTTGCCGTGGTGGCGTTTCAGAATGGAGAGTAAGGGGTCTTTTGTTTTAGACACATTAAAGAGTACCTGTGTTGAATTAGTGTTACTAGTTATTTAAAACAATCATGTATAACAATAGCGGTTCATTCCGGCAACATCAGTCCTTACCCGATTTTATAGTGCGTGCGAGTGCTACAACACAAGGCATGCACAGAGACATGCTGCCTTTCTGATTGGAGGTTCCAGCCTAGTAGTGACGCGAACTCGTTGGATTGGCTGGGCTACATCATTGACCCTATCCATCATAATACATTATTGCCTGATGCTGAGCCACATAAACAACAAGCGCAGAAATTACAGAAAACTTTTTTGTGTTCCTAAACCAATTGATGACAGAAAAGCCGAGCTGACAGAAACGTTGGCTGAACCATTTTGGATTTAGCATTCTCATCCTCAGAGTCTCTCCAAGACTCCTTCCTCTCCGGTTCATATAGGTAACCATTTACACCCATTTCCTCAGAATTGCTAGCCATAGTTGCTTCTTGAACACTTTTTTTTTTTTTTTATTGGCTAAAGTGTCACTCGCTGAATAGCACTGCTTGTTTACTTGTGCCGGACAATCCCACCCAACTTTTTGGTGTCACCTCCGGGGAAGTGACTGCTAACCCCCGCTAATATTCCACGGGGGAAAAAATGACTGTTGTGCTTTTTATGGTCATTTATGTTAAAATAAGTGTCTGTATTGTTTAAGCTTATTTCATACACACAAATTATGCTGTAAGGATGACCACTAGTGGTACTCTTTTAAGGTAATTACATTGCATGTTCATTTCTGTGTAGTGTAGTATGACATGTTCCACTGTTTCAGCTGGAAGACGGCAGAAAAGTTGTTTCTGGATGCATTGGAGAAGATCAAAGCTATTGGCAATGAGGTATTTATCAGTATAAGAGAATTTTTGCAAATTTTTTCTGGATTATTGAAGTGAAATTTCGGACAGTGGCTTAGTAGTTAAGGCTGCTACTGAGAAGGGTCCAAGTTCAAATCCCAAAACGCAACTGCTTCTTTTGAACATGACCTTTAACCATCAGCTACTCAGGTTTAACCTCTCTCACAGGTATATCACATTGAGTAAAAAGGGTCAGCCCTGTTGTTGATTTTCTTTAATGTTTTGTTTGAAAAGTGTTATGTAGATTACAGAGGGGACGCTGCTATTAAGTAATCATATTCTTCTCTAGGTCACAGTGGACAAATGGGAGCCGTTGCTAAACAACCTAGGTCATGTGTGCCGAAAGCTGAAGTAAGTTACTTGCTGAAACTGCAATGTCTCTGCTTTTATTTATTTGTTTGTTTGTTTGTTTGTTTGTTTGGTCCTTCCACGTTAAACCTCAGTTTAATTTATTTAAAGTTAATTTATCTAAAGCATAAATAAATAAATAACTAATTAAAAAAAAAAAATCATAATTATTCACTACTGCTCACTCAACTATGTTTACAAATGATTAAAGTGGTTCTGCTCTTATTTGTGCAAAATAATCCCATCATTAGACTGCATTATCTTTAAGTACGGTGTACAGAACCGTGAAAAGGACAGGCAGGCTTCTAAAATTACCCAGAATGCTAGTGTTTAATGAAGAGCTTTCAGAAGCAGTGGATCCACTGAACCCTTTTCTGTTTATTCTCTTTCTGTTCTCTAGTCCTCCTCTTGTCTCTCTGCATAAATAGAGTATTTTACAACACAAATAGTCTATAGTGTCATTGCAGTGCAATGAATTATTCATTTGCACTTGCAATTCATACTTGAAGACCATGTGCTTCACATTTTCTTCAAGTGTTTATTTTGGAATGAGGTATTTAGGGGCTTTTGCACTGAAAGGTAGGTGGTGATGGTGGTTCAGAATGCAGTAAAACAACAACTGAAATCATCTATCATTGTTCTGTTCTGTTCAGATAAATACTTAAGCCTCGTTCTTTTAAAAATAAATAAACACTTGACACAAGTATATCGTGGTTATTTATTCTGTCTCGTGAATAAATCATATAGGTAATTAATAAGGGCCGTGCAAGTGGACCACCATACTTTGATTTGGCGTGACTTGTACGTCCTGTGTGCATCGCAGTGTTGTTTGGCTGTTCTCTCTCTAAGCAGGAATTTAACAGGTTGACGTCCAAGAATGTATACGAAGACATTTCCTGAAAACCTTTTATTCATTTATTTATTTATTTTAAAAATGGGTTGTTTTTGAAACCAAGACAAATTTATTTTGAGTATTTTAGGCAAATCTTCCACAAATTTTTCTAAAGAGACCTCGCGTAAACTTTTAAAACATCGACAGAACAATTAATTATTTATAAAAGAGCAGCTCTCAAAATCTCATGGGGAGCTCTGCTGTTAGATAGTGCCTAAATCTGTTTATTACTGGTAGAAGTAGCAGCATTGTTGCTGCTTATTACAGTTCGCGTGAGCTGCGCGGAAGGTACTGTGACGCACTGATTTTCGTTCCACAGGAAATTGTGTGTTTGTCTGCAGTCCATGAGTGCACGCTAGGTTTTAGTAAGTTATTACTTTTTGCGTGAGCTATATTATTATATATTATTGTTCATGTTGTTATTACTAAACATTTTGCAGTTTATGGAATTTGCATTAAAGTAAAATTTTACGATAGTCATTACATTTACATAGACATGAACTTTCCAATAGGTCTAATGCTGGGAAGTTGAACTTCGTCTTCAAGTTAGATAGAGTATGCGTGTGTCCGAATACCCATAACACTCAAAAGGTCAGTTAGTGTGTGTGTGTTCGGGCCATCAGTCGTTGTACATTGTGATTGTAATTTTTTTTTTTTCCCCAGGAAGTATGAGCAGGCTTTGGAATACCATCGGCAGGCCCTGGTCCTTGTCCCCCAGCATGCATCAACCTACTCGGCTATCGGCTATGTCCACAGCCTTATGGGAGACTTTGAAAGTGCTATTGACTATTTTCACACTGTATGTGATCCGGCTGCTCTTTTAATAGCAAAAGTTCTTGTCACGATAAGAAAAAATCTTTAACATTTCAGTGAGAACAAGTGCTGTTAAGTTGTTGTTGTTGTTGTTGTTAATAATTATTATTATTTGTAGGCACTTGGTCTGAAAAGGGATGACACATTTTCTGTTACAATGCTTGGCCACTGCATTGAAATGTATATTGGTGACTCTGATGCATATATAGGTAAGTTCACACTACATCAGAGAACCTGTTGCTTTGTGTACCAACATGCTCAGAGCTCATTGTTTCTCTCTGGCACAGGAACGGATATCAAGGACAAAGTAAAGATGATCCCCAGCACAACAGCCTTAAAGAAGATACTCAGCACTTCAGCCGAAGAGAGTGAGAATCAGCCGCAGGCCGTGGAGGAGAGCAGCTTCATGTCCTTTCAGCGCTTTCTCTTAGAATGTGACTTGCGTGAGAATGACTTGGCGCTAGAAACCTCCATGTCTGACACCAGCACGTGATGACTGTACTGAACCTGAGTACTAAGTGGTTCTGGAGAATATAGCAAGAAAAAAGTATTTACAAATGACTGAGCTGCTGAGGAAGATCTCACATGAGCCATCAGAATCTATGGTGTCTTTGTATTTTGCACCCATGTGGATTTTTACTACGAATAAATATACCGAGCTGATAGCAAAGGGGGGGAAAAAGCAATTCCTACAATAAACCCTGTGTCAATATTTTTACACATTGTCATTGGTGTTTTTGTTCATGCTTATCTTGTACTAGAGCCTATTAGCAAAAACACTGGATTATTACCGACGAAACAATTCTCTGCTGGCAGCTTCACAGTGCCAGGGTCCTGGGTTTGATCCTGAGCTCAGGATGTTGTCTGTGTGCAATTTTGTGCATGATCTCTGGTCATTTGGGCTTGTTCTGTTCAAAAACATGAAGGTAGTCGAACTGGCTATAAGTTGTTGCAACGGGGTGAATGGCTGTCCCAGCCAGAGTGAACTCTTTTAATGTCATAGGAATTGTCTGCAGAGCCACTGTGACATTCTTTGTACCAACCATTTACCATAAACTTATTCATGATCCTTACATTAGGTGGCAGCAGCCTATTTCAAGTAATGAGCTAGTCAGTCATGACTCAAGAAAGGTGCCAAGCTCGCTTGTTGCAGTCAGATGTGGTTAGCAGTGAAAAGTAAATAAAGTAGACAAATGCCTAGCCCTAGACTAATCATTTTGTCATGCAAATTTCATGGTTGCCCTTTTGAATAGATATTCGGTGATTATTCGGCCCTCCATGACTCTACAGATTTAGTGACGAGGCCCTCAGTAAAAATAAGTTTGACACCCCTGGTTTAGCAGAGCATCTCATACATCTAGGGATATATTTCTGTACTAAGACCAGATTGTTTAGAGTTTTAAAATATTTCTTATTATAAATATACATTTACCAAAATGTATCAAAGAACTCTTTTGCCATTGACCCTCTGTGATCTATTCTAAATCGGTCTCACCTATAAGTGATGAAAGTGTTTTTGTCTTTTCCCCCGACCACTCAGTTCTTCAGTAAAGACACCGCCTCTCCACTGAGCTCTAACGTCATGGCTCTTTAGCTCAATCACAGCAAGTGAATAGCAGCTGATTCAGACAGAGTTCAATAGTTTGGAAGATGACAGGTGATCTGTAGGAGTACCAGAGATGGGCTGCACGCCTTCTAAAGCCAACATCACATACACTCATGAGCATGTGTGTGGGGATCTGGACACCTGCTCCACGTTCTTACCGAGTGCCAAAAGCTCTGTGTCCACACCGGAGAGACCCTCAACCCGACTGCGCATCAACACTGGGTCAAACTGCAAAGAAACTTTCCTTACAGGTAAGAGATGCTTCCTCTGCGAGTAAGATATTCTGTTATACTGTCCATAGTGTTGGAAACTGTGCTCATTCATCTGCTTTCTTGACTATTTAAAATGAAGCACATTTAGTCTACGCCAGAAGTTTGTGGACAGGACCTGGTAATGTTTCAGCAGACTTGTGCCAAATTAAAGCGTCGACATAACCTTGAGTAAAATACCTTCCATTCCTAGAGTCCCTGGGTTTAAATGCACATCTGTTTTGCAGTGTATCTGGAATGAAGGTCTTACTACGGTGGCTGGGAAGTGCAAAACAAAAATACATTTTAAGAAAACAAAAATACATTTTCAGAAAACAAATATACATTTTTAGAAAACAAATATACATTTTTAGAAAACAAATATACATTTTCAGAAAACAAATATACATTTTCAGAAAACAAATATACATTTCAGCAAAACAAAAATACATTTTAGGAAAACAAAAATACATTTTTAGAAAACAAATTTACAAACGACTGCCTTCTTACGGAAAGGAAATGTACCAAATGCCGGAAGTGATGACATGAGTCAC
>JAQMYF010000012.1:36706372-36724819 GCA_030014195.1 Neosilurus mollespiculum | reverse complement strand
CTTCACCTAGGACCTGTTTGCCTTGGGTGACCCTACCAGGGGCATAATGCCCTCGACAACATAGCTTCCAGGATCATTAGGACATGCAAATCCCTCCACTACGATAAGGTGGCGATTCAAGGAGGGGGCTTTGATTTTGTTATTGATAATAAATGTTTTTTTATTTTTAATTTTTTTTATAATACCCTTTATCATGCAAGTCAGCATCAACTCAGTGGTGGGCACATGCGAACACCAGACAGGACAGTGGACAACCATCCAAGCCATGTTTCATGACAAAAGTGATAAAATCTGGAGCTGTACTATAAAGTGATATACTATACATGTAAAAATGCCAGCTTTTTAAATGGCCTCAAGTTCTAAATCACCCAGCAGTATTAATATTCAAAAGCTCTGCATGTTAACAGTTGTGCTCAAATGTTTACATCATGGTGGAATATTTGGCCATTTTTCAGAGAATATTATTGGTAATACAAAAACCTTTCTTTTATTCATAGTTAGTGAAGCCATTTATTATCAGCCAATTGTGTTTGCTCTTTGTAAATCATAATTACAGCAGAAACTAACCAAATGGCCTGCATGTTTCAGCCAATGCTGCACTGATGTTCCTGTATTCCAAGTCATGGGGAAAGCAAAAGAATTATCAAAGGATCTGCTGGAGAAGGTAGGTGAAGTGCAGGAGAACTTTATAAAAGAGGAAAAGGATATAAAACAATATCCAAGGAACTGAGAATGCCAATCAGCAAAATTAGGGATTCTGTTGAAACCCAGGTGGACAATGACCTGCCACAACTGCCAGGAAAATTGTTTGGGATGCAAAAAACCCCACAACTAAATTCATGCGACGTACAGGACTCTGAGAAAAAGTGGTGTGGCTGTTTCAGGCACAATAAGGAGGCACTTGAAGAAAAATGGGAAGGGGAAATTGGTATACAGCATGTTATTAAAAAATTACAGTAAAGTGGCCCGGAAACTGCACATGGGATGTAAGTGGACGTTCCAACATGAAAATAATCGTAAACACAAGGCCAAGTCATTGGCTACAACAGAATAAAGTGAAGGTTCTGGTGTGGCTATCTAAAAAAGAATGAGCAAAAAGAATGAGCTGGTTTACCATCTGAGAAAATAAAGTGACTCATTTACAGCTGCCACAAAAGATTTCAAGCTGTCAGTGATGCTAAAGGGCACAAGGGTATTAACATCTAGAGTATGTAAACTTTTTTTCAGGGTGGTTTGGTTAGTTTCTGTTGTCATTAAAAGAGCAAACACAATTGTTTGATAATAAATGGCTTCACACAACCACTAGCTATGAATGAAAAGATTTTGTGTTTTCATTCATATTCAATGAAAAATGGCCAGAAAATCACAAATGTACACTAAAAATTCATGTGAACTTTATTTTATTTCATTTTATAGTAAAAATATCACATAAAATAGTTTCCACTGGAAGTCGTAGTAAATGCTTCTATTTTGGTGGAGACTGCCTCAGAGCCATCTGTTGATTTTGTTAAGATTGATATGTGCATGTTACGGTTAGTGTGGCATGTCTTCCTTTCCCACATCCTCACTCACCTTTGTACATTTTGAAAGAACTTTGCATAATTGATAGTGCACAATTGAGTGCTGCAAAAAACAAAATGTGTCATTTTGTGATGACTTTACATTTACATATTTAAATAAAGGATATAGTTGTTCTATATAAAAAAAAAAGAAACAATGAAAAAAAAACAAAAAAACATATGAAGTTCAATCCAGGGTACACCATTTGTAGCACAGCTGATTAAGTTTTATCAAAATGCACAGTTTGGGCTGTGTTGTACTAATGTACCATGAACGGTGTTCATCTCTTTACTGGTCTTGCATAAATTTTTGCCTAAACCGTAAATCTGAGAAGTCTGAGATGACGCACTTCCCCTCTCTGCCAACAGACACAGATCTTAGTGCAAGTTGTTTCCTGATTGTAACAGTCAATGCACACTAACGGTCTGTAACACGTGGGAGTCTACATGTGCTCAAATTGGTAAGTACACTTAAAGCCACTTTTAGCAATAAACACAAAGACATGTTACGAGATTTGTGTTTATTTGAAAAAAATAAAGTAAACAGTTAGTATTCATCAGGGATTGGTGTCCCTGTGAGGGGGATTTGTTATATTGAGGAATACGATAAGTAAAAGGTAGCATGATTTGTTATGTGAATTGTGCTAGAAATCAAATGTGGTAGTATGTTGTGTAACTCATAGAGGTTGTTTTGCATTATTTCCCCCTCTCATACTTGATGTGATTGATATAGGACATACTAGGCAAAAAAAAATTTTTGCAGATTTTTTCTAAATAACGGAACTATTATGTAGTATGAATATCTATGAATGTATTTATTATGCTCCAGTTTTATATATACATATATGAATGTATACAGTGGGCCTTAAAAGTCTAAAAGTACTAATGAAATGCTAGTGTTTGGCATTCTTTTTCAATTCAATAAATTTTTTTTAATGATAAATAATATAAGCAACAGGCAGCACGGTGACATAGTGGTTAGCACTTCCACTTCACAACAAGAAAGTCTTGGGGTTGAGTCACAGGTGTTTTGATGTGGAGCTTGCATGTTCTTCCTGTGTTTCCTCGGGATATTCTGGTTTCCTCCAACAGTCCAAATGCACGCACATTAGGCTAATTGTTTGTTCCATATTGCCCGTTTGTGTGTGTGTGTGTGTGTGTGTGTGTGTGTGTGTGTGTGTGTGTGTGTGTGTGTGTGTGTGTGTGTGTGTTCCTGCGGTGGTCTGGCGAGCTGCTCAGTGTATACATACATACATACATACATACATTCTTTGTATTTGACTTTAAGGACAATGCACTTGAGCTGACACAGAATGCAAAAAACCAATATGTTAGCTCCATGTTAGATTAAATCCATCAGAGTATTGCCTGGGCCTGATTCAGTGGAAGGCTTATGGATGATTTGAATCTTTATGAAAAAGAGAAACTAGAAATTGTGCAACATCTTGACATGCTGCTGCACATTTCCGTTTTTTTTTTTTTTTTTTTTTAAATATTGAAAATTATGAAATTGTTCATTTTCAGTTTTTTGTGTGTTCTCAGACCTTTAAGACCCACTGTATGTTGTATCAGTATAGGCCTCATATATGCCTGTATATATGCATGGTGTACGCATACAGCCTCATATTTCCATAGAGGCTTGCATGTCTGTAAGGATTTACAGAAGTACTTCTTTGTTTAATCTGAGTCCAGTCTAAAGACAGTCAGCAAGCTAAGGCATTATCATGCACATGGGATCATACTGAAAAATAAATGCATAATTAATTAAAAAATTTTTGAATTACAACATCATAAAACAAAATAATAATAATGCATATGAAACCATATTGACTTGATATATATTTTAGATGAGTGCTTCAACAGTCCTAGGAAACCTCAGTCCTTTCTGTAGAAAAACAAATCAGTGCAAAGAAAAAAAATCAGTGCAAAAAAAAAAATAGATGCAAGAACATTCTATTACACAATTAGGGACGAGTTATTATCAGTCTAGACAGTATTTTATAGGCTGGCAGTTTTTTAAATTTCCTGATAAGCTAAGATAAAATGAAATTTGAATAATGCATAAGTAAGTTGCTTTGTGAGATTTAGTATAACCTCATATCGTGAGAATTTCAACCAACACTTCTGCACATCCTGTAGTTGTACTTGTCTGCATCAAAACATTTAAGATGCATCTGCTGGAAGTGTGAACTTGATGTGTAAAGGAAGCTGTGAAAAAGGAAAAAAAACTGATTTTTTTATGATAAAAGATTATAATTGATAAAGTTTTATATAATAAAACTGCAGCACTAATGCAGTGACATTATATGAATTATATGAAATAATGCAAAAATACTAAAAATGGATTTGTATACAACTTGCTGGTGAACTCCACTGATGTACTGACATTAACTAGCATGCATAAACACCTATGGTATATTTCTAGACACACTGTGGTTTTTTTTTATAAGTAGGTTGTAACAAGGTGAAATGTCACATCACTCTTTCTGTCTTTCTGTGCAGGGGAGATAAATAACCTTAAACATGTCTCGGGGTGCTAACAGCAGCAGTATAGATAATATAACCCTGTCTATACTTCAAATCAGCTGGACCAGGGACATTATGTCGGTCATCTATGTCATTGTAACCCTGGTGAACCTCAGTGGGAATGGCCTTTCCATGTGGTTGCTGTTGTTCCGCACCTACCCAAAGACCCCTTCTATCATCTTTATGATCAATCTCACCATCACTGACTTGGCACTAGGCTTAGCACTCCCTTTCCAAATCATTTACCAGTTTAAAGGCTATGACTGGACCCTAGGCTCAAGAATGTGCAGCGTACTCACAGTTACCTTCTTTGTTAACATGTACTGTTCCATTCTGACAATGATGGCCATCAGCGTGGACCGCTACATGGGTATTGTGAAACCTATGCGCTTCAGACAGTCAAATGTGAAGATCAGGAATGCAATTTTTGCATGCGTAATTATGTGGGGTATAGTTCTGGCAGTTCTCAGCCCATTGGAGAAGACAGATCTGACATTTCATGTGCCAGAGCTCAACATCACCACCTGCTTTGACATTCTAAAGAAGGACATGCTCCCATCAATCGCACACTGGGCGGCCTTCCTGTTTGCCATGTTTGGCGTTCTTTTCCTCTGTCCCTTCATCATAACAGTGTACTGTTACGTCAGGATCATCTGGGCGCTCATCAAAAATTCCAAAAGTAACCAGAAGGGGCGGGCAGTGCGCCTGGCTTTTATTGTCATGTTTGTGTTTATTTTCTGTTTTGCGCCCAATAACATATTACTCTTGGCTCACACTGTTGCTAAGCTTTACTATCGCAAATCTCTCTACATGTATTACAAGCTGTCTCTGTCACTTAGTTGCATCAACAGCTGTTTGGATCCATTCATCTACTATTTAGCTTCGAAAGATTTTCGTCGAAAGATGAGACAGATGTTGAGGCTGCAAAACCTCAGCACGGTGGATACGGAAATGAGTGAAGGACGCAGAGAAAGTTTCCATTCAGCTCGTACTGGTTCTATTGGTAAAGCAGATGCTAAACCAACAGAAATGCCAAACTTAAAGAGCCATTAGCCAGGCCAGCTCAAGTTTTACTATTTGTAATCTGTATATATGAATTTGCACCAATTTTTAGCTGTCAAGTTTTTGTTCAGTTTTCAGGGTTTTTTAAGCATGAAGAGGAAGCCAGCATGCTCATGTGATGTCATGAAATCCCACAGTTGTACTGACATCCTTCCTTCTTCATTGGAATTAGATTACTAACTCTGCTTCTATGTCTAATATTTAAAAACAACATGTTTTCTATGTGTCTTTGTAGCATGTGCATATTTTTCTACTCATTTCCTGGGGTCAATTTTTATACAAGGTGACTGCCACTGAACTAACTATAATATTGCAATTATTTGGTAGTCTTATCCTTTCTATAAATATTTTGTTCTGCACAGCTCCATGAATATGAATTGATTAATGTGCACTTTTAAAGATCTCTGTGATTAATATGATAACTTTTACTAATATATCCTAGCAAGATTTGTTTATTCTCTTTAGCTAATTTTCTTTTTACTGCTCAATATTTTATGTTTACAAATGTGTTTCTGGAGAGCATTGTATGTTGACTACTTGCTACGCCGCATGCTGCACCATCATGCTGTGGCCTTCACAATAAATATTGCTCATTTAAATAAAGCATTTTTTTTCTAAATCATTTCATTCTAATTAATACATTTAATAAGCTTTGCTGTTATTACCAATGCATACCAGGAACACACCATTAGACCTCCCTTTTAGCCATCACTATTTAGTTACGTGAAATAAATAACATCGATTAGTAAACTGAGGCTGATATGCTAGAAATTCAGGCAGTCCAAAATTCACTGAACTCATTTTTAAAAGCATGGAAGCAAATCTGACAACAGTCCATAAACATCCCCTGAGCTGTGAAGTCATGGAATGCTTGTACAAAGTCGGTGATCTGGTTGAGGTAAACTCTTTAAGATCCTTATATAAATCAGTCTGAACAGACCAGAGCAAACCAGTGGAAGCTTCAGCATAGATTGTTTTAAACTAACCCTGTAAAATCACTGTGACTGTTGAATTTTAAGGTTGACAAAGTAAAGATTTGGAGCTGCTTTAGCCACACAAAAACAACCACGGAGGGCTAAAAACAACCACGGATGGCTAAAAGCAACCACGAAGGGCTAAAAACAACCACGGAGGGCTAGGTGTTGCTTCCTCAGACAGCAGTGCAAATGCTCACCTTGATGCCTCTTTGCTCTGAAAGAATACTCAAGTTGTGAATTAACCATTTCATTAACTTATACATCTAAGTTATGTTTAAGCAGTGAGTTTCCCTCCACTGCTCACCGCCTTGCCACTACTTATAGCACAACTGTTGACCTTATATTCCGTTGCTTAAACAAGTATACACTTTAGGTTCAGTGGATGTTGCAAAAATGAATATTCAACAGCTTCCCAATTGCTTTTGGTGCAAAATAGTTAATTATCTCATTACAGTGGCACCTTCTAATGAGTAGGATTTGGGATATATTAGGCAGGACATGAACTGTTGATGTGTTTGAAGCAGGGGAAATGAGCTAGCATAAGAAAATGAGTAACTTCGACAAGGGCCACATTGTGAAGGATAAACGTCCGAGTGTATTCATCTCCAAAGCAGCAGGTCTTGTGGGGTGTTGCTGGTATACATTGGTAAGTAAATGTCAAAGGTGGTCCAAGGAAAGACAACCAATTAACTAGCAAGATGTTATGGGTGCTCAAGGCTTATTAATGCATGTGGGGAGAAAAGGATAGTACATCTGGTCTGATTCCACAGAAGAGCTGCTGTAGCACAAACTGAAACTGTTAATGTGCATGTGTTAATGTGTGCATTGCAGCTTGCTGTATATGGAGCATAGTCACAGACCAGTCAGGTGGTCATAATGTTACGGCTAATCAGTATATATCAGACATATTTTGTCATATTATAATCCTAGTCCCTTTTCTTATACAACCAGGTAAATGAGATGTGTTCTTTATTGCATCCTGTGCAAGCCACAAGGTATGACCACACCCATGAGTACCGGAACCCTACAGAGGTGTGAAAAAAACACTGGTAGGCTGAACAAAGAAACAGGTTACTGCACGGAATTAATTCAAACTAGAAATGCGTTCTTGTCACAGAACACTTAGTGTGTCCCCCACATGGTCAATGGCACACTTGGTATCTTCATGCTTTTGTTAAATTTGGTTCCTATGACATGGAAATCAGGTAAAAAATAATTTGTGTTTTGAATAGGCTGATGTCGCTGGTAACTGAGGTGGATACTAAGAGTAGAGTTTTACTTTGACCCCTTTGATGCTGGAAATTAAGTCGAAGTGACCTATTTTTCAAATCGTTTAGAGGCATGTCCATAGGCATATCTGGTATAAATAACAATGAAGCCTGTGCAGAATTTTACATATCGGAGTTTTTACATGGCCATGTGCATAATTCATATGAACCCTACGACCCTAAAATTAAGTCAAGGTGACCCAGTTTCAATTGAAACTGTTCTGTCACCCAGTCACCCAGTTTGAATAGGCTGGTAGGATGTGGCATGGGGTAAATGATATAAAGTAAAAGCAAATATATTAATATTTCAATCTGCTGGAGTGCATGTAAATTTTTACTTACTTTGACCTCTGTGAACTTGAAAACTAGGTCAAGGTGACCTAGTTTTTGCAAGGTTAACAGGCATGTTCATTGTCCTACAGCCATAATCCTAGATTTTGCAAGGATAACAAGCATATCTTCTGCTTTCTGAATCCTGTGGTCTGTCCTGGTGTGCTGATGCTGGCTGGAGTTCTCATCTTGGAATCCCCTTGCTCCTGCTGATGAAGATCCATATGGACTTACATGTACACTCAGAGACTGTGAAGATGACGTTTCACTGCTGGTGATGCAAACTCTTTTACCACAGTTATTTAGGACTTACAGTTGTGGTATAATCAAAAGGACTACATGTTGGACTGTAATGAAATTTCTCTTATATGGTTTGTATTTTTATGGTTTCACCCAAATGAGGATGGGTTTTCCCTTTTGATCCTGGTTCCTCTCAAGGTTTCTTTCTCGTGTCAACTGAGGGAGTTTTCCCTTTCCTTGGTTGTACAAAAATGTTTAAATTCCTTTTTAAATTACTTTCACTATGTAAAGCTGCTTTGTGACAGTATCAACTGTCTACAACCCCCTACACCACCCCTTACACATCCCTAATGAGCAAGCCAGTGGCGGCAGTGGCAAGGAAAAACCCCTTCAATTGACACGAGGAAGAAACCTTGAGAGGAACCAGACACAAAAGGAAAACCCATCCTCATTTGGGTGAAACCATAAAAATACTAACCATATAAGAAAAACTTAATTTCAGTTCAACATGTAGTCCGGTTGGTTATACCACAACTGTAAGTCCTAAATAATTGCAGCAAAAGAGTTTATATCACCAGCAGTGAAAAGTTGTCTTCACAGTCGCTGAGTGCAGATCTAAGTTCATATGGATCTTCATCAGCTACTCTAATCTACTGTACATACTCTATATCTACTATACTACTACAATACTAGTTTGGGTGGCATGCTGTTGTGCTACTTGCATATGCAATCCCAGAGTTTGAGGCTACAACAAGACAACAGGTAAACCTTCAAATGAAACCACGGTGCTTGAACTCATTCGGGCTGATACATTTGGTAAATGTGTTGCTGCACTATCTCAGATTTTGTTCAGACTTTATGTATAATGTTGCTTGGCACCAAAAACTAAATTATGTGTAATATTTTGAATGAATTTTGCAGGTTTGATGTCATTTCACCCTCGGGATTTTTCTCTATCTTTCTTTATCAAAGTGCCTGCCAGCATATCCAAATCATTAGAAAGCTCAAGCAAAGACCACAATTTCAATATTATGCCTTTATCTATTACAAAAAAAAAGAGATGCATTTAAATAAGAGGGGTTTTGAGACACCTCCAAAAATATTCAAGTGCATGCCTCGAAAATTTTGCCTAGCTTCTGCTGAAAGCACTATCTATCTTTGATTGATTTTATACCAACTTTAAGGATTATAAAACTAGTTTTAGAGTGTACAAACACTGTATGTAATTATCACCTCCTCACGGTTATTTACACTCTAAAACTAGTTTAGAAACCCCCAACACCCCACCCAACATGCACATTAGTGGCTAACAGCACACGGCATTAGGACATAAGCGGCCTCCAAGTAGGAAGTGGAAAATGCAAAATGACGTTATTCTATGAGCCGCTTACCTAGGTCATGGAAGTTCCGACTGGTTTTGTGCTGGAGGATCACAAATGTGAATGTGTGCATTAAGCTCAGTTCTGTGAGTTCAATGTAAGTTCAATGTAAAAGAACTTGGTATGTTTTTGCACTAACTGAGGACAGGGAATGGTTTTTATTTGTGACAAAGTTTAGTATTTATCAAGGCACCAATTCGCATCAAGTCAGCAGTAGGGTTGGCACGGACTGATAGACGGATGGATGGAAGGAAAAAAGGGTGGACAAACATACACGGAACAGCCACTGAAGTCATGCTCCATGCCGGTGGGGTTCCGCCACTAAAACAATTATGCACCTCAGGCTTGGTGGATGTCACTAAATTGAATAGTTCCATCGATGTTTTGTCTTGGAAATTATTCAGTGACATCCACCTTGCCTTCTGTGCATAACTGTTAATTAGCTTGAGATAACCAATCAGATTGTGCCTTTCTGGTGTGGTTTATACTAAATTAAATTAAAGGTATCAAAGGCAAATAAAGTTAAATGTGCAGAAATAATTGTTTTTATGTTTTATTTCAACATTGTGTAGAGCTATACCATTATAACGTGCACTTATTTGCTATATCCAAAAATAGCAATGGTGGTGACAGAATAATAATTTAAATGACAGAATAATAAGTGTTATATTAACAGTATAGTGGTAGAACGATGATTTGTATTAAAGATGATTTGTATTAGATCAATTTTGATTGGTGTTAAATAATGATGATTTGTATTAAAATGTAGTTGAACTGTTAAATGATGATTTGTGCATACAAAACCTGAGGGCTGCCCAAAAGCCCGCCCAAGGCCTACCACGTAATGTCAACATCACCTGATGTAAACAATCTCTGGTCTTCTCTTGAGCCAAGAAATAATGGTGGCGAACCTTAACACTGGAAGTCAATGGTATAAAAGCTTGGCCTTGAGTGGATTTTTGTGTCTTCTAATTCCCATTCGGAGAACACCTGCTGCTTTGCCGAACTACGAATATTTCCACTCTGATTGAATAACATGTTCCTAAACTTTTGTGTGGACTGCGAAACAGTTTGCTGTTTTGTCTACTTTGATTGAATAAAACTGCTCTTGGAGTTTGAATCCATGTCTCTTGGTGAATTTACCTGTGTCCGCCACGACAACAGCAACAAGAGTAAGAACAACGATTTGGGCACTCTGGCAGCACAATTTATGGTGACCACCTATAACCTGAAGGACAGTCCATGAGGCCACCCATAATAAACACAAACACCAACCAAACTGCCCCATCTACTGGAGCTGGCTTTCGTTTCAGAAAGTGGGTTTAACAAAGTCTGAGTCAAAACCTGAACTCTCGGTTGACCAACTCTGAGCTGTCAAACGCAGAGTTTTCAGTTTCAGAATGGGGGTTAACCGTTAGTTCAGTCAGCTCTGAGATACCCTCAGTGAAGGGTATAGAAAGCCCACTTCAATGGAACGCAGATAACATGATTCACCATGGCAATGGGGGAAAAAAACGCCTCACTCCTCCTACTTCTCTTCAGTGGAGTTGATAATATTAACAAACGCATATGCAGAAAGTGAGCATATAAAAAAAAAAAGTAAACAATACTACTGCTGCAGCAAAAGAGCGAGAGCTCGTGTGGCAGAAAATTGCTGACTAAGTCAATGCGTTAATATCAACTGGAGAGAAAAAAGAAATGTTTCGTCTTTAATGCTCCACTCATTCAACATTTCTATTCTAGATGTGTGTTTGAACACACAGGTGCAACCCACCAGGCACCAAACGGATTTGGCAGCAACTAAAGATGAAATGCTATACAAAAGTTAAGAGAGACACAAAGGGGATGTACATCATGACATTGTACATACAGTATGAGTCAGGGAGATCTGTGGTTAAGGAGTTTTGCATATGTAATTTGTGCTTTTCATGCACACAAAAATATCTTTAATCCCAGTGCTCCTGCTAATGGCACCAGGTGGAATGGAAGGTTTATACTAATGGAACAAATCATTTCAATCTTTAAATATAAATTGAGTCTTTGACTTGGAAACACGACAAACGTGTATAGTAGTGGTTTCAGTTCAAGGGTCACATTTCTGACAGCCCGACAGACAGCTGCCTTGGACACAGGCTCTGCATCACTAATGCTGTACAAAAAACTGTTTGGTTGGCAAAAAAAAAATATGAAGTGCAATACAGAGAATTTGCTCGGAACTGAGAGGATTTCCATGATGTATCATATGAATGATGTGAGGGCTGAGAATATTAAGATTAATTATTGATGGTGCAGAGAAACGGAAACGCCCAAACAGGTACTCATCAGGGAATGATAAGACATCCAATCGGGGTGTGACAATCCTCTCCCGACGGAGATTCCTTCAGAGTATCTGCGGAGTAACAGACCCGCCCTGTCTGCCACTGCCTTCAGTCTGCAGGCTTCAGCTTAAGAGGAGGAGAAACTTGGGATTAGTTGAAGCAAACCTGCCAGACAGCAGATTAGTTTCACAGAGCATGATAACTGACTCAGAGTTATGCTGAACTGGCTTTGTGAAACCGAAAAAAAAACAACAGTTTCCCCTCATCTCAGAGTTGGATAACTCAGGGTTTTCACTAAACCTGCTTTCTGAAACGGACCCCTGCACACTAGCAGCACAATACACACCTACCCCCAAGGTCAGGGTCAAAGACTGACCCCTTTATCTAAAATATAAACACACACAATTCTCAATTTGTACTCTGTTCATCATTAGAGTTCTCCTTCATTGTATTGTTGAATAAACGTATTTTGTTTTATAATGAGTAATTATGTATTTGTTTTCTTATTTGTTCCCAGAATATGTATTTGAGCTTCAGCAACACAAATGTCCGTATTTGTTTTGCCAATAAAGCATCCTTTGAACTGAACTGAATCATCAAGTGAGTTAGTGATTGAATTAGTAAATGCATCACTGAGTGAGACAGTAAATGAGTGAGTGATCTGTACACATTTCAGAGTGCCTTGTGTCTCACAAGGAATTTTGTGGTGCACTGTATAGTCAATTATTATTATAGGATTAATTAAACTTTCCTAACATTTTTAAGTTAGTATCTCAGGAGAAAAACACAAACAAACAAACAAAAACAAAAAAAACAAACAAACAAACAAAAAAAATATATATATATATGCATGTATGCAAATCCTGTTTTTATGCTTCATGTCACTTTTTTCCTTTTCAATGGAAAGCAAAGAACAAAAAGGAAACACTCAAATTACCAGTGTTTTGACATTACTTAACATATAAACATGATATTGGTGTCATTTTAAAGGACTTGAACTCTATCTGTACTATTAATTTTCACATTGTGCCCGTTTTCTTCTTCATTTATTTTTTGTTCCTTTACAGTTTGTTTGATGCACTATGACCTCCTCCTCTTCCAGAGTGAAGTATTGACCAGATAAATTCGTAAAAAAAAGAAAAGGCACAACTCACACACACTCCCTACTGGCCAATTATATCCACTTGTATACCAAGTGTCTCTTTAAATAGTTAATAGTTCCCTGACCTGTGCTCTTTCACTTATGCTCAGTGGTGCTTGAAGACTGATTTCCTCCACCCCAAACTTCCGCAAGTTGTTTTTCATAATCTCTGCCCCATACTTTCTAAACCTAACAAGTACATGTTACACTCTTCCTGACATCCCTCACACAGTCCTGACTGACACTCTCAATGCCTTTTGCCTGAATCACATTTAAACACTATTAAACCAAGACCTGGCTGCTGACCCATGCATTACCTTGCCATAATTCAGTAAACTTCTTGTCAATATCACATGTATTATTTTCGGCGAGGAACACCTTCTTCCTCATTCCCTACAAGTCAGACATATATTTATTACTTTTATTGATTTGTGGCATAACATGAAAGAAACTGTTGCAAGAAATAGGAAGACTAAAGCCTTCCCTCTCACTTATCAAATTTTGACTTTATTCTCAAGCCCACAGACTTCTTATTTTCACTGACATTAATACTCTGTCCTAATTCACCAACCCCAATTCTGTGTAGCTTAAATAGCTAGCAGTTTTTCTTTCCACACAGTGAATCCATGGTCTTTCTTCCTTTTCCTAAAACCATAAACACTGACAGACTCTCTCTTCAAGCTCACAAGATAACCTTTCTCTTATCTTCCTGGCTATTATTTCACACATGTTTAATGCTAGTGATATTGGTCTGAAGCTACATCTAACCAGGTTGAAAAATCTGCTCACATATTGAAAAAACAACAACAACAAGAGCAACCACAACTACACTACGCAATTATGCGACGGCGCATGTTAATGACGTCAACCTGTGGCTTCAAACTACAACCTCCCGAAAGACTCCACAGGTGTGTTGGTATAAATTCTCCTCACACCTTTTTATACCACATAACGCCTATCGTAGAGTGCCAGGGAAAGTGTTTGGGAAGAGGACGTAGGACTATTTGAGGAGCTCGTACTGCTGTTCTCCACTGGTGTTGAAGGTGGAACACTTGAGTCAGCGTCCCAATGTTAATGCGCATGCGTGGTTTTGCTCCGCCCACGTTGTTCCGGTTGAACTTGGTGGTGCTTGAGAGAAGGTGCTGCACAGAAGTGGTGCAGGTAAGTACCAAAAACAGCAATGAATAAATGCGTATCGCTTTTGAAACCGTGTTAAAGCGGATTTTAACAATTTACCAATTCCACAGCACATTGAATTGTATGTGGTGGTAGAATCATCACACTGGTATGTGCTGTGAAACCCAGTAACACTGATAACACTGTGATCAGCTGTCTGTATCTGGTGCCTTGGGGATTTATAATCATGAAGCTGCTTTGCTGGACATTTTTACTTGCATGTTGAAATATAATAATTATAGGCCATATAAACTAAATAATACTAAGTGGAAGATGTAGGAACATAAACAGCATCCTTAAATTATAAGCATTTATATTAAATTTTACTTATAATTTTACAGATTGCTGATCAACATGCTACATCTTCATAACCACTATAATAATTGACTAACTTTGAAATGTGCACGGGCAGTGGTGGCCTGGTGGTATTGTGCTGGATTACTGATCCCAAGGTCCGGGGATTAAGCCCCACTATCAACAGATGTCACTACTGTCCCCCAGTGCAGCTAACTGGGTTATCAAAGACCGGCCATGTGTGGTGAGAGGCACGTTAAAAAAAAACGTTGCTGATTTTTGCCAAGAGTAGGCTGCATAGCCCTCAGCGTGTTTCTGCCCTGCGATGGCCTGGCGGGCTGTCCAGGGTGTACTCTGCCCTCGGCCAGAGTCGGCTGAGATGGGCACCAGCCTCGCTGTGACCCTAATTAGGAATAAGCGGTTCAGAAAATGAATGAATGAATGAAATGTGCTATATGTTCCTGAAATGCATATGTTCAGTCCTGGAGAAATGCCCTCGGTTACTGCTCTTGTGTCTGTTTATTTAGATATTTATTCAGTTTATTTCGTTTATTTATTGTCTAGTTAGTCTTTTTTATGATCCACTACAGGAAAAGTAATTTTGTTGTACATTGTGCTAATTTCAGATCATAAAGCTTTATAATCCAGAGTACCTAGCATGTCATCTTCTTCTTCTTCTTTTATGAGAGGAACTGTATGTATATAATATTATCATTATCTCTTGATGACTGTTCTGAACCTCCGGATAGGATACTGAAGACAGAATGGTGTTGCATCCAGTTATGTCCAAGCTGCATGGCAAACTTGTTGTTCTGGCCAGTGCATCTCCGAGGCGTAGAGAGATTTTGACCAACACAGTAAGTTTAAAAAGGTATTGCAGTAAATAATATAAGTAGAGAGCATAAACATGTATTCTTTCTGTTTGTATGCAGGGTTTACAGTTTGAAGTGGTGCCCTCATGGTTTAAAGAGACTTTGGACAAGGCTTTATTTAAAATGCCCCATGAATATGCAGTGGAGACGGCAAAGCAAAAGGCTCTGGAAGTGGCTCAGAGGATGCCTCTTGTGAGTCTCTTTTTTCAGTTCCCAAAATTAGACCACTTTTTGTTTCAGGTTAGAGTTGTTTTGGTGTTAATGTGCGTGTGTGTGCGTGTGTGTGCGTGTGTGTGCGTGTGTGTGCGTGTGCGTGTGTGTGTGTGTGTGTGTGTGTGTGTAACTTTACATATCTTGAGTGTAGAGACACCTCAAAAAACCAAATATAGTGATTGGGGCAGACACTGTGGTGGTAAGTATGGGTGAATTCTGTTAAATAACATTTGAGAAGTTCTTGTATAAACTTCATAGTCATTGCATGTTTTCCTGTTTCTAGACAGTGGATGGTTTAATTCTGGAGAAGCCTGTTGATAAGCAAGATGCCTACAGCATGCTTTCTAGGTGCGTTTGCCCTTAAAGAATCAAGCTAGATCTAAAGCTGTTTTTGTACATGTATATGTTTGGTTTTGTGGTTTTTATAAGTGGCTCTTGTTTTTATTTCACACATGCACTGCAGGTTGAGTGGAAAAGAACACAGTGTATTTACAGGAGTGGTCATAGTCCTCTGTAATGAAAGAGAGGGTATGTTATATGTCATTTGATTGTTTACCTGGATACAATTTGACTAGGGGTCAGTTGACTTTTTTCCCTTTTTTTCCCAGACGGAGAAACAGAACACAGAGTGGTGGACTTTTATGAGGAGACAAAGGTGAAGTTTGCAGAGCTGTCTGAGCAAATGCTTTGGGAATACATTAACAGTGGAGAGCCCATGTATGCATACTACTGATTGGTACATTATAAAATGAGTTTGTTTAACTGCAAAATTTGTATCTCTGCCTTTTAGTACAGTTCCATATTTATTTTGGTGTTAACTTCTTGAATAAGATCACAATATGTGATGTATTGCTAGAATAATTGAGTTTAAATGATTTAATGGGTGTTATCAGATTTTTATATGTCATTAGTAATTAACTAATATACTGCCATTTGCATAACCATTAACAACAGTCATGTGAATAGTTTTATTGTAAAGACCTATTTTTTTTAAGGCCAAGGCCTTGTAGGTATTCTGCAAAATTTCTACATTCCTTTGTTGTGTCACTGACAGGGACAAGGCTGGTGGTTATGGGATCCAGGCTTTGGGTGGCATGCTGGTGGAATATGTACAAGGAGATTTTCTTAATGTGGTGGGTTTCCCCCTAAATCACTTCTGCAAAGAGCTGGGAAAGATTTTCAACAACTCACCGGAGAGCGCTACTCATAAGATAAAGTGCAAGGACTCCGCAGTGTCTGATGGGCTGTACACTTCTATCAGCTTCCAGTCTGAACAAACTCTACAACCGAACATCAGCAGCATCAACAGCTCTGAGTCAGTTGGACCTGAGGGTCCCAGGAGCAATTCTGAAAGTTTCCCCCACAGAATACTGGAACTGCTAGATGGATTTAAAGCTTCAAAGGTTTGTAATGTATTGATGTTTTTATTAAATGATTAGCCCGAGGTAAAAATGAAATTCATTTCAGGTTCGCATGTTTGCAACATGGTAAATTGTTCCTGTGGTGACTGATGAATCTGTATATTATCCATTCATTCATGGTAGCGAAGTGGCTAGTGTATGAGAGTCTGCTAAATTGGCAGTGATGAGGTGATACATAAGGTAATTTGTCGAACATATATTATTTAATGTAACTGGAATTTGACATCACCTTTTACAGGCATACACCGATTTAACAACAAGAATAATATCGATACTTTTATCAGGTTACATCCACTCGTACTTTCCTTCTCAAGTCTCCATCTCAAAATTCGAGGAATTTTGGTCACTCATGGCTGAGCATGTCTCTACACCGATTTGAGTATTGAAAAATATAGCAGTATCTGTTCCATCCTTAAACATTCCTATTGCGTACCTATTTGGCTCTGATACAAATGTAATGCAATGTAATACAAATTGACCTATACAGTGTCGTTTACCTATTTCCCCATCTTCCCAGTTCAAATATCTAACCCAGCTGATGACCTATGAACGTGTTGAAATCAGTTTCAATTTTTTTTTGTTCACCTTTATTTCACTGTTAAGAATATAAAGTGGGACATATAAGAAATTGGTGAATTTCTTTAATTTCATAAAGGATATGGAATGAATTTTGTAGATGGTACCTGGGTTCTATAATTCCTGTTATGCTCTTTGCCAGACTTTGTTCACAGCATCCAAGCTGGGGGTGTTTGACATTCTGAGAGACTCTGGCCTTACTGTGGAGGAAGTAGCTAATCAAATCAAGGCCTCACTGATGGGCACTGAAAGGTTACTGGATGCTGCTGTATCTTTGGGGCTAATACATAAGCTCAAATGTACAGATAAGCTTGGTGAGTCTTGGAAAAATATATTAATAAGCTTTACATTTTTGGGCACACTGCTTATGCAGAAGCTTAGCAGCTAGGGTTAGGGTTAGAGCTAGCATTATTATGTAATCACCTCTGATGCTAAGTAAAGGTGCTGTGTTGTTTGTGCTGATTATATTGTTTACATTTTCTGTCACAGTGTATAAGAACACTGAGCAGGCCAGACGGTTTCTGGTGTCAGACAGCCCCTTGTCTCTGCATGCATACATCCTGCACTGCAATGACATGATCTGGCCACACTTCACCCACCTAGAGACTGCTGTCAGGGAGGGCACAAATCAGCTCGAAAGGGATCTTGGGAAGAAGTCTGAAAATCTGTTTCAGGTAGATGATGATACCAAGGGTGATTTGTTCAGCATATAATAATTAAGTACACATTATAATACAGTCGAATTAAAAGAAAAAGCAAAATATCCCTTTTTTGTTTTTTCTCTTTTTGTTGAAGGATGTCTGTCTCAAGAAAGATGAAGTGACGATGTGCTATATGAATGCCATGCACAGCATTGCTAAAGTGACTGGAAGAGATGTGGCCACGGCATTCGATCTGTCTGGCTTCAGAACAGCCTGTGATGTTGGAGGTGTTGCATATATAATTTATAGGGATGTGAATCGAACAACAACCCACAATTCAATTCGATTCAGATTTTTATGGTAACGAATCGATTCAGAATCGATGTTTGATTCATAACCATTACAAACAAAGGGAGCCAATTTCACGAGTAACTACATTCTTCTATAAGCTAGG
>JAQMYF010000012.1:36670551-36684632 GCA_030014195.1 Neosilurus mollespiculum | reverse complement strand
TTCAAGGCACTAAATAAATTGATATATATTTAACTTAAACTGGTTTTATTATTTTTTATTAATATAGGCTTAAACTATATTCGATCGTATCTTTGGTAATATGGGCTTAAACTACATTAGAATGGTTTTGCAAGATATTCTCAGTATATAAAATTAAATACAGTGCTATATATGTGACATTTTGTCTCTCACTATGTGTGTGTTTGTGTGTGTGCCTAAGTCTATATGTAATAGTAGTTAGTTACTTATTAAAGCTTAAAATTTCTCATAAGAAGCAAGACAGTAAATTATTACATAATTCAATTATCAAGTATTTATAAAAGGACTCATCTTGACCCCTTTTCTCTTTTCTTAGTATCATGCTTATGGAGTGGTCCACATAATACACATAGTTGTAATGTTCTGGGACTAGTAATATGGTGGCTGGCCTGGGTTGACTGGCTTCACTTCTGAATGAGCTGATAGGCCGAGTGCGTAATCCAGTTATTTTTAGATCAGTGTTTCCAACCTACTCTTCTTCCTTTCCACTCTGTAGCCACCAGGCTTGTTATAGTAGATTTTTACAAGGGCTGCTCTGGACAGACAAGTTAAAGATAAGTTGTTTGGCTGCAGTCACAGTATACATTTTTTAGAAGAACCTGGGTTGCTTCACTGCCTCAATGATTGGGGAAATTATAGTCAAGGTCTTGACTATGAATTCTGCCTCATACCAGAGAATGCTTTAAGATAATATGAGGCTATATATCCAAATCTGAAGCCGAACTGGGGGTGAAATTTTTTAACTAGGTAATGAAATCCATCAAGGAATAGCTCAAAAAGGAGAAAGTGAATTTATGAATGATTGAGATAAACCCCAGATCTGAACCATATTGAGCTGGTGTGGGGGAATTTGAACAGGTTAATACATGCAAGTGAACCCTTAGACATCTTGCAGTTGGAGGAAGAATGGTCAAATAAATAAACTAATAATTTAAAAAATTCAGTTAGCGGATGTCAGAGACTGATAAGCAATAATGCAAAACATATAAAAAAGTTACTTCAGCATCAAGAGGTAATCGTAGCTTATTAGGCCCGGAGTATACTTTCTTTCTTCACAGAACATTATTACATTTTACAACAGTATCACATATTATAATGGTTGGAAGTGGAAATTTTTCTTGTGTTCGTGGGTTGTTTTTTTTTTTTCATGGGATGTACTTATTTTCTTACATCACTGTACATACTGAAGCTAAAAAGCTGTACCTCCCATCAACAATGAAAACAATGTTATTTCTGAGAGTGTTCCTGAGAGTACAAAATTTTACAAATTGTTTATGAATTTAAATTTATTTAGCAAAAGCCAGTGCTTCATTGTTCATAAACACATGGTTGTGGAATGTCCTCATACAAGAATGGACTGTCTGGTGTTGTCTCAATTCATTCATCAGTAACCACTTTACCCACTCAGGGTCATGGTGAACCCAGGCCAACTCTAAGAATGCTGAGTCCCAGGTGGGCACGCACCTTGGATGGGACTCCAAGTCTTCACAGGACATGTGCACTTATACATTCACACCTAAGGCTAATGGTTACCCACACTCATGCATGATTGTGAGTTCAGATGAAACACAGGGACAGTAACCAGAGCTACGTCACTGCACTGTCCTTGTAAGTATAAATGTTATTTTGAAATCATGTCAGTAATTTAACACCAGTTTAACCAACAAACATAAGTGTTAAACTGCCTTATGTCTTACAGACTGAAATCTGAAAACATGGAAATACAGGAAATTTAAATACAAAGTCAGTTCCACCCAGAAGCATTTGCTGCCCCCTGCCGCCAAACAGCAGAAGAGCAAGTTAGGAAAACATTTGCTTATTGCATGAGATTAGAAAGTACAACTCATTTTCTCATGAACTGCCAGTTTGGTTATATCCTGCAAACAAAGCCAGAGCACAGGCAAGACACAGCTGACTTCCAACTTTCATATTTTAATCACATTTTTAAGATTATTAACATACAACTATATTTATATGTTCTTTCATTCTGACACACAGTTCACACAGGCATATAAGGCAATCATATATGTATGTGAAGTAATCTATCAGGAGAGAAGAAAGCAATAAATAATACATTCAGATGCATTTCGAATCACACTGACACTGAAAGAAATCTTTTTTTTTTTTTTTAGTTCATAATAATGATACTAGGAATGTCCATACCGAGTCATTGTGTTACTAGAAGAGTTGGGTTACTTACATTTTTATTAAAGTATAATTCAAAGATTTGAGATGGAATAATGAGAGATTTTAAACCTACAGAACCAATAGCCAAATGGACTTTGATGAGAATATTATCTGAACTTCCTTACCTATATCTGCATGATCTTTTGCGATGCACTGCTGTCACGTGATTGGCTGATTAGATAAATGCATGAATGTGCAGATGTACAGATGTTCCTAATAAAATGGATGGTGAGTATATGTATCATTAAAATGTACGATTCTTATAACATCATAATGATTGTCTGAGATGATTCTGCTATTATTTATTTTTATTCTATTCCCTGTAATCAGAATAGTACAGTAATCTGGAAAGATTTTAACGGCCGTTTCTGTGTAAGCAAGCCTACTTGGAAGTGAATTTCTTAGCAGTTATCAATCAGTCCTCAAAAGGCAAGTGAAAAAGTTATATCCTTCGCAAGTGTCAATTCAGCTGTTCTTTTCATTTATTTAAAATTTTCCCCCTTCAGTAGTCAGTTAAGAGCCCACTGAAAATTTCACTGTCCGTTCTAGCCTAAAGAGGGGGGAAAAAAATCCTGCATGCATTTGAACACTGCAGAATGAGATAGAGCTGCACTGTGTGTACATAAGCGATAAAATCTTTGATAAAGATAGCCACGAAAATTCCAATGCAGAGAAAGGAAACAGTGGCTGCTGTGGTTGTGTTTGACAAACATGTTTTTTGTGCATAAAATAGGTAGGTTCAAGGTGCCTCTGACCACACATACAAACTCATGAAAGATTGTAATGATGACCTGAATTAGTGCTCATCTAATTCTGAACTTGTCAAGAATGCAGTTGGAGTGCTAACATCATTACACAGTAGCAGGAATAGTATGTGTACGTTCTCACTAAATGTCAGTTTGATCGTCGGGACATGGCACATACTGGAAGAAAAACATTAATCAGAGTAATTTTGTAACAAAAACAAAATGCATCTTGATCATTTCACGAGGTCTGCATTTGTAACGACACATTAATGTACAATTAAGAAAACATTCTTGAGACGTAATAGAAGCTTGTTAAGTTACATTCACGGCCCACTATCACTGTATATCACAGTTAGGTGAACTCCTTGATCCAAATGTAATGCACTGACCAACTCCTCCTGATGGTAGTCTTTATCTCTACCTTCATGCCCATTTTACTGATTCTCTCGTCTCTCCCTCTAGCAACTATATCAATAAATTGCCCAACATCAGAAGGTACTGAAGAACAACTAAAAATGATATGCATCTCCTGCTGCTCTCATGGCAGCCATGTTGACTTTTCTGCAGTTTCTTTGATCCTGAAACGCTTTGATTCACTTTTCACTCACCCTTTTAGCTAAATATATCATTGGAATTTTACTCTTTGTCCTGACAGGCCTTGTCTTTCCTCAACACAAACACCCCTTCCCAGAGGAGGATCACATAACATTGCTAGTGTGGAATTGAGCATTTTTTCAAGAGCTCTCCTCGTTCCCTGAGCCTGCTTTTCTTTTTCACTCTCTGTCTTGCTCTTTCCTGACTGGACAAGACATTTCAGCTACAAACACTGCATTTCAAGATGACAACATGTTGATTGGGGGGGTGGGGGGGGGTGGGCCTTTAAACACTGATTTAAAAACAAATAGTCGTAGGTAAAACATTCATGACTGACATGATATGATTAATTTATAATTTGTCCAAAGTCATTGATCTTATTCATTAGTCAATTTGGAACTCATAATACAAACATGCTCATTATGCTTTACATACATTTATGTTCTAGATTACTTATTTCACAATCAGTCACTGAGTAGTTATAGACAAGTAACTTAATTGGCTAATGATCAGCTTGATTAATGCTTTGGCTCAGTAGTGAAGACTGTGCATATTGACTGTAAGGGTAAATTTAAAATCTCAGCACTTCTACCACTGGGCCCCTGAGGAAAACTCTTGACCTACTATTACTCAATATAAATCACATTGAGTAAAGGTATCTATTAAACATGAATAAATATTAGGAAATTCATACATAGTAGTGTACAAATAGTAGTAATTTCTATGAGCAAATTTCCTATTATACCTGCACCTGCTCAAGCAGAAGGCTGTGGAGGAGTATGTTTAGGAGTCCCTGTGGTTACATCTGTCTTTTCACCTCACCTGCTTTAGCAGCTTTTAGAGAAGTAGCGAGGGTCACAAGCCATGTACAGACTATAGTGAACTCAACCAGACCACAATAAAATACCAGTATTCTCTTCCTCTTGTCCCCTCAGCCCTGAAACTCTTCCATTAAGTTAAGGTGTTCTCCAAGCTTGATCTACACAGCTCATATAAACTGAGAAATATTTGCCAAGGTGTGAAAGTGTGTATACAGACATGTTAGAGAAGTACATCGTAGCCTACATAGACATCCTGATCTAGGCCTTTGACATATAAAGCCATGTCAAACATGGTGGTGAAGAGTGTCCTATCCCAACTTCTTAAACATCACCTTTTTGGCCAAGTGGTAAAAATGTGAATCCTAGGTTAATCAAGTATCACTGTTCTGCCAGGTCATGACCTCTGAGAGAGTGGCTATGGACTATGTTTTAGCAGTAACTGCATAGCCCATCCCCACCCCGATTAAAGAAGTTCAGTGTTTCAAGGGATTTGTTAATTCTTTCTACCAATGAGTTCTCAAAGGCTTCAGTTCAGTAGCAGCACTGCTCACTCTCCTGCTCAAAAAGGTCCCAAAGTGCTTAAATGCAGCAGCCCAGGAAGCAGCAGCCCAAGAAGCAGCAGCCCAGGAAGTGGTCAAATGACACAAGTCAGCCTTCACTTCAGCTTCTATCTTAAATCACCCTGATCCTACTAAACCATTCATTTTTGAAGTAAATAAGTCCTGAGCCCATGCTCCCACCAGCCTGCTTGCACCACAGTCTCCACTTCTGAGCAGTCACAATGGCCTTCAGACATAGCTATTGAGGACTGGGATTCCCAACATGTGCTTCACTGTTCTCAGCCACCTGACTTCAATCACTATTCAGTGACATCCACCTCACCTTTAACACGTAACTGTAAAGTGAAACAGGGTAGCCCATTGATGCAGTGACTAGCATTGACGCCTCACAGCACGAAGATTCCAGGTTCAAACACTATGGCTGACTGGGGCCTTTCTGTGTGAAGTTTGAATGTTCTCCCTGTATTTGTGTGGGTTTCCTCTTGGTACTCCAGTTTCCTCCCACAGTCCCAAGACATGCACACGAAGAAAATTTTCTACTCGAAATTGCTCATAGGTATAAATGATTGGTTGTCTATGTACTAGCCCTTCAATAAATTAGCAATCTGCTCAGGGTTTACCCCACCTCTCACCCGAAGTCAGCTGGGATTGGCTCTAGGTCTCCTGAGACCCTGAAGGATAAGCAGTATAGGATGGAGGAATCCTAAAACAGTCAACAATTACTTTGCTAAATAACACATGGTTTTGTTTAAATTAAAGCTACGTTTATAAATGGATATTACATTACATTGCATAACTATTGTTAGTAAGAAACACATTGTAATGGATCTAAAAATGTTTGCAGATATTATGGTGATTAAATGGTGTACAGTATTATAACCTAATAGTATTGAAATACTATGATAAAGTGGTCATACAATAATACTAGCATTTAGTGGAAATTGGCATTGAGGTGTGAATAATTCAATAGAAATGCTATATTACAATCTTATAATACTCTCACATTATTTCTGCTTATGCTCCATCTATCTGGATCATTTTAAAAAATTTTCGTTCATGAGCTGACACTTCATAACCCAACATCCTACTAACCACATGGTATGTTATTGGTTTAGTGAATGATACTGTGATCAGGTATTTCATTCCTTCTAGTGGTAATGACTCATACTACCATAAAGTGCACCAGCCATATTTCTAAATGTATTTCAGTATTATAAACAGAGAGAAAAATCAATAGAGTATTTTTTTCTATTTTTTTCCTATTTTTTATTTTTTTTTTTGTCAAGCTGTATAACCACATTATACAGGAAACAGGTCTAACCATAGTAGTTAATGAAAACTTTTTATTCTTTAAACCTATGTGCTAGTTCCCAGTAAGATCATAGAAAATTTAAGTGAAAGTTGTAGTAATTGAAAATCTGAGACCTCACAGTAGGACACAGACCGAGGTGCACAATAATGGCTTCCAGCTCCAGATCTGGAACTGCTTAGCTGTAGTTGACAAGCCTCGATTAACAGGATGTACCATTGCATAGACATGCTGCACCACTAAAGAAAAACCAGCATTTCTATTTTTAGGGTAGAAGAAAATGTTTCCAATGCTGTCAATCACTTTTTTAATGAATAAAAAAGCCACAAAGGCAGGATTAACACCCCCCCCCTCTTTCCCCATTACCATAGTTTTAGATTTTGCAAAAGATAGAGTGGTGTAGCTTCACTCTATACTTCTGATATTAACACTTTCAGAAATGTCAGAGAAAATGACACATTTAAAAATATATATTTTACTCATTTACTTAAGATTCATTATCTTTCCTAGTAATTAGTTTCCTAGTTTTCAGTTGTGTATTTCTGCTGAACATTTTTCCGAATATTTTACCGAGAATTCTGGAGGGCCTTTCATAGATCTCCACATCACCATCCTGTGGTGAGGAGCTATAACTTTTACATGATATGAGCCTGAAAAGTCAAATAACATATTTACTCTGACTGTGGTGTTGTAGTCAAATACTGTATTTGATGGATTAGGCTGTTCAGACAGATAAGTATTGTTCTTGGAAATCAAGTTGATGAGCCAAGATGTGCAACCAAAGACACAGTGTAGGCAAAGGTTAAGTTAATAAATTAGTACAAGGGCAGTTCCCCATATCTTTACTATAACTCTACTGTTAATATAAAAAAGGTATTTTAAATTTCTATTATGTGGAAGAATTGTTAAGTGATTAAAACACTACATATACATTTCCAATTTTTATAGACACATTTATATATTCAATATATTGTTATATTTTATTACTTCATCATATAAGCCATTTCATATCTTCTTACATCCTGTTTTTCTTTAAAAGGTTTTCCATGGGGTTCTTTGGATAGTTAAGTGTTGTTCCCTTCCTAAAAGGGGAAACGATCATTTGATAATCTAACCTTTTTTAGGGTTTTACATAGAACCCTTGTAGGGACAAAGTGAAGAGTTCTTAAGAAGCCTACATTTTAGGATTAAAAAAGAATAAGAAAGAAAGAAATATGATATGAGTTTACAGATATGAGTTCAGTGTGCTTCTACCAAAACAGACAAACATAATCTTTACAGCATTTTTCTGTTAAAATGAATCAGGCTTGAACATTTTTTTTACTGTCTGGAGTTTTAATATTTACATAATTATATAGACATTTTACAGACTTGTTTGTATTTAATCCCATAATTTCATGTTTAATACCTATCTGCCCAGTACATATCACTAATATAAACATATTGTAAAAATACAAAAACTGTTTTACTTTTATCTCTGATCATATTGAGAAATGTATTAACTTTATATGTTTTTTCTTTTAAGAGTAAGGTATGTATGAGATTTTTCATAACATAGTAAGTACAACCAACTTGTCATTCTTAATCTTACATTAATTATTAATTATAAATTTGTCAAATGTGAAAACTTTCTTAATGAAAATATCTTGATCAAGTTACCTAAACCACCATACAGAACATCTGGAGATGCTGGTAGCATTACACTTGGCTATCTGCCTCTGAAAGACTCTGTTACGTTTGGATCATTGGCAAGTAATGTTTAAGTTCAGAGAATTAGGAATGGGCTTTCTTTCACTATGACTTTACTACTCTCACCAACATGGCCATTTTTTTGTGTAGATGATGACATATTACCAAGGATAGTTCCATTTATGTTATGTAAATATGTATTTAAAAATGTACAGAATGACTATTATTTTTCTAAGAACATAGATTCCATGATTACAAAAAATCCCCCCATTCACACTTCACCTGTATTTGATGACCACAGTACTGCATGGCTTGACATTTTGTATTACTGTTTTCTGTTAATCTTGCTTATATTGGGGCCATGTCAGTCTTTATATATAATAATAAGATTATTGTGTTTTGATTATTTTTTTTTTAAATAAATATGTCAGTGAAATACCAGCTCTAATAATCAACATTTAAGAAAGTCACAAAGGTTCTGATTTTGGTTTGATGTTACACAACTCCTTAATATATACTACAAAAAAAAAAAAAAAAAAAAAACCCATTTAGAATGTCAAATAGTGGTTTACATATTATATCATTTACATATTTTGCTATAAGCTGTCAACCAAGTAGCAGTGAGGCACTTTTAGCTGAGTGAGTAAGAGGAAGTAAGCGTGGTTAAGTGGTAAAAGACTATATATTCTCACTGCACTCCTCACTTCATGAGAGAATAAGTACACCCATTGATGAGAACCAGTAATGAAGTGCTGCACTTGCTGTGTACTGCTAACCTTGTCTGTTGTGCTCTATGTTCAGTCTATGGTCAGATGTTCTCCAGTGGGTAAGTGGCTTTAGGTTTAAGTTAATTTTTTTTTTCCTGTACAAAATACAAAATTTGTGGCTAGAATGTATGTATGAATATTGGTGGAAATATATATCGGAGAATAACTATTCATGATACTAGTAAAGCATTGTAATAATAATAATAATAATAATAATAATAATAATAATACATAAAGGGAATGGTATAATAATACTAATACTAATATTTATAACAAAATTAAACAAATTATTTGTAAATTATTAAACTTCAAATGACAACAACAGATCAAATGAATTATTTGATTCATATTTACTGCGATGGCCTGGCGAGCTGTCCAGGGTGTACTCTGCCCTCGCCCAGAGTCGGCTGAGATGGGCGCCAGCCTCCCCGCGACCCTAACTAGGATTAAGCGCTTCAGAAAATGAATGAATGAATGAATGATTCATATTTACAGCAATACATTCTTATACACAATACTTGCTCTCCCAAACACAGAACACTATAAACTCAGATTTATATGGGGTTTGGATAGGGCATACCCACATAGGAAGGCACACATTACCACAGACAGAGTATTCTAGCTCAGAGCCTCACAGTGATAAATGCGTCATGGCAAGTACGCTGACACTGACGGAGGAGCCACATCAAAAGTCACTGCAGCACTATGTGACACGCACGGTAGCTCATAAATCCTGTGCAGGAAGAAAAAAAACTCTTTCCACAATATGATGGAATATCACATTGTAAAATGTATTTTGTCTTTTTCTTTTTTTTTTTTTTTTATCAATTTAGACATTTATAATATGAAGATTAACCACACATCACACAGCATAAATTTGTCCTGGGAGTGGCCAGATAAACAAAAAAGCAAGCTGTGTTACACAACCCATGTGCAGTACAAGAGCCTTTGTGACACTTCCTGGAAGGTATTACATGTCTGAGGACACTGGAAAAATCCTACCATTTTTACCACAAATATTATTTTATATATTATTTTAACTTAAAACCCATTGACTAATTGAAAAAAAGATGATTTGGTACTTTTAATGCCAAAGGGTTTAATTTTATTTAACCAGACTTTCTTGGTTTGTATTTATTCATATTATTTGCAGAATTATGAGGATATTTCAAGGTTCTCCTTTGTGCTGCCTGCTCCAGATATGAAAAAGAATTATGCTTTCAGATTAAGGATGAGGCTAAAATGTACCCAAAAGAACTGGGGAGAATGGAGTCCAATAACATACTGGAGGAATGACACAGGTAAAAGTGTCTCCATTTTTCTATGTGCCTTCTGTTTCTGAAGAAAAGTGCTTACTCAAATAAATTAGCTATGATACCAAGTACATTATATGCTGCATCTATGTTTTGACCTTTTTAACCTCTTCGATTTTTTATTTTACTCAAGCACCCTGTGTGACAGGGACCACATCATTTACTGCAAAGGATTATTTGTTGATAACAATGCTGCCACTGGCGGGTTTTATGCTTGTTTATGTGTTAACACATGATCGGTGAGTCTAACTGATTTTTTCTAAATTATTATAGAAGACTCATAAGAGCACTGCTATGTCACAGCTAATCTCTCTCCACAAAGGGTAAGGAGACTTGTCCTTCCTATAATTCCAGATCCAAAGCATACCCAAGAGAAAATTTTAAACATTGAACAGATTCAGGTAAAGTCAATTAAGTACAGCCAGTCTTGCCTACCACAACACAACACAACACAGCATAACACAACACAACACAACAAAGCATAGCATAACATAACATAACATAACATAACATAGCATAACATAACAACAGCATAACATAACATATAACATAGCATAGCATAACACAACACAGCATAGCATAACATAACATATAACATAGCATAGCATAACACAACACAGCATAGCATAACATAACATAACATAACATAACATAACATAACATAACAACATAGCATAACATAATATATAACATAGCATAGCATAACATATCAAGATAACATAGCATGACATAACATAATATAACATAGCTTAGCATAGCATAACTTAACATATAACATAGCACAACATACCAGCTTAGCATAGTATAACAATGTGGGATAACATAGCATATAACATAACATAGCATAACAACATAGAATAACTGCATATAGCATAACATACAAAATAACAAAGCATATAACATAATATAGCATAACGTAGCATAAAAACATAACAACATAGCATAACATAATATAGCATAACATAGCATAACAACATAGCATAACATAACATAGCATGGCATAACAACATAAAACACATACCATAACATAAAATAACAACATAGCATAACATAACGTGGCATAACAGCATATAGCGTAACATAACAAAATAACATAGCATAACAGCATATAACATAATATAGCATAATATAGCATAACATAGCATAACAACATAACGTAACATAATGTAGCATAGCATAATATAGTATAACATAGCATAACAACATAGCATAGCATAACATGGCTGAACAGCATATAGCATAACATAACAAAATAACATAGCATAACAGCATATAACATAATATAGCATAATATAGCATAACATAGCATAACAACATAACGTAACATAGCATAACATATAACATAGCATAGCATAACAACATAACATGACATAACATAACATTACATAACAGCACAGCATACATAACATAACATAACAGCACAGCACAGCACAGCATAACATAACATAACATAACATAACATAACTTAGCACAGCATAGCATAACAACAACATAGCACAGCATAACATAATATAACATAACAACATAACATAACATAACATAGCAATGCCTAGAGTAACATAACATAGCATAGCATAATATAGCATAACATAGCATAACAACAGCATAGCATAACGTGGCAGAACAGCATATAGCATAACATAACAAAATAACATAGCATAATTGTTTAAATTGCTTTTTCTTTATCATGAAAGTGGTGGAGCAACTTTGGACAAACATGTGAAGATTGCAAGATATCAGAAATAAAGATCTATGACAGAGAGGAGGAGGAGTCTATAATCACTCTCATCAGAACTGAACTTGAACAACTCCCTCACACTCATCCTACTTACACAGTTCCTGGAAAGCAGGGTTCTGATCTTGCCACAAATAACACCCTGCATTGCGTTTATTCTACTGATACATCTGGGGACAAAATTGTTGCACAGTGTCCTGCTAGCAGACCAGACTACATTATTATTTAACACAATATTTCATTTCACTTAATTAAGCGTTAATTAAGAGAAAGTGTGAACAACTGGACTGCTGTGCTACTATGTGAATGTCTCTAATTTGTCTCCCTATTAAATACTTTTAAAAAAAAATTATTATAATTATCATTTTTACATAAACTTGTATATTTTGTGACTGATCTACCAGACTTTCATCTGCATTCCGCCTTTGATCTACACACTTTTTGTCTCACCATGTGTATTCTTTACCAGTGAGCATTTACAGAAAACCAAACCAGCTCTCTTTTGCCTGTGTGCAACATTACTGCTGGACAAAAGAGGGCACTCTTACTATTCTGACGAATTTAAGGGTGCTTGAGGTGTATCAAAGGCAGCGGGGAACACACTCATCATCATCACAGCTCACCCTAAAAGGAGGATATAGGTTAATTTGAATGCTGATTTAAAAGATTAATGTAGCTGCCTGCATAATAGATGTGTAGTTTTAGTGTGATGGCATCAAAAAGCCAGGGCAGGAAGGATCTGCTTCTGCAGTGTGCTCCTTACTGCCATGATTGATGAGGAAGGAGTACAGGAAAATAAACACAAGCAGGACAGGATATTCAAACACTCATTAAGAGACACATTTAATGTTAATGACTCTGGTTTGTGTTTAAGTCTTCAAAGACTTGTGTGTACACCGCATGTTGTCGGTTTAGTATTTCTCTTTATGCACACCCAGGAGACACAGTGCAGGTAATATCAATTATTATTAAAGCTGTTTTCATGATCTTGGTCTTTAATTATGAGACTTATAAAATATACCATATATATTTCTGTTAAAGTCATGCTTGGGACTTTTTATAGAGCTGATTAGAATCACAATGCATAGGGACAGAACCCTTCAGGAAGTGTGCATCTTGCCATATCTAACACCTCAGTAAGGAGTTTCCTTTTTCACATTTAAACCTTAAATTTATTTTAAGACATGCATTTACTCTAAGCATAAATGTGACCAAGTTCACTGTCAGGTCTTATAGATAGAGAGAAGACCAAAGGAATCATATTATTCACTACACTAAGCAGCCATGTGAAGGCATCTGCTCAAGAGAGGAGATCTTTCTGAAGCAAGAAGCTCCCATTCTCGAGCAAAAGCATTACAAAGCTAGTTAATGTTATAATGTTTTACATTAAATTGGTAATTGTTGCAAGACATTTTGGTTGAAAAGGTTAAAAGAAAATTACAAATGCTCAGAGAACACTGTAAAAGATCATACAGCAAAAAAGTATTGTAAGTGCAGAATAGAAAGAAAAGAGTGTGTTTTAGAGCACACTACTCATCTCGGGCTTACTGTATCTCCACGCAGTGCTCCATGATTCATAATCTTGTAATCCAGTTCATTTAACCACTGTGTTAACCACAGTGTCTAATGTTTTCTCATATGTTTATCAGAACTTGAATATTGTTTATCTCGACAAACTTGTGACTAAGTCTAATTGAGCTTTTGAACTTCTCAAAACTACAGTGTTTCTCAAGGAAAAAAAACCCCATTTTTTTAATCAGTGTTTCATCTTTTTCTTCGAACCAACTGCTCCATGGTGTAAACTCTCTTTGATGCACAAACCTACAGCCTCAGGGTGGATGTGATTGAGCCGAGCTGAGTCGGAGCACCTGAGCACTAACCGAGGGGGCATGCATACTGTGACCACAAAATTCTTGTGAAAACAAAGAAATTATCTTGTAGTTAGGGAATTGCGCAGTGAACAAAGCAGCTGTGCACAAATGAGGGCGAAAGGGAGAAAAAAAGGTTTTGGGATAACTGTGAATAATCAGAACTGTTGTCTGCCTTTTACATCTGTCTTACCAATTTTATGTTTTAGCCTCTTCTAGTGCACAAACACCACATAAAATACATATATAGATCTATTTTTGAAATTCACAATATACCAAGAATGCAAACTTTCATCAGGAAACTGATTAACATCTTTTGTATTTAATAGATTCCTTAAAATATTATTTCCACTCCTGCTGTAATATTAATACACCATGCCATTTGCATGAGATCAGCAAATATTTTACTTAATTACTAAATTAAGTATATTAAATATTGCATGGAGTCATGTT
>JAQMYF010000012.1:36652899-36666776 GCA_030014195.1 Neosilurus mollespiculum | reverse complement strand
GTGGGTCATTCACATTAACTGGCAATAAACATTAAATTAGCAAAATCTTAAACACACCCTGCAACTAACTAAACACCTAACATAAAATAAAGACCCATTACAAATCAAACCTATCCAATTAATAAAATAATAATAAATCAAAATATGGAGTTCTGCCAGTCCTCCCCTGTGCTGTCACCTCTGCTGGCCTCTTCCACTTCCTTGTCAGGCATAAAGTGCTTCCTCTCCCAACCACCCAGTCTTTACTAACTCAAAAAGAAAAAGAAGATGATGAGTGTTAAATAATGCAGAATTCAACTAAAACAAGTAAATTACAAACTAAACTACTGTGATAATTTAAATACAGAAACTTAATGCATGGAGGCTAGAGCTGCCACAGTTATACCGCAAGAAGGCAGGAGCCTATCTCAGCCAACTCTGGATGAAAGCAGGGTATACCCTGAAAACCTCGCCAGTCCATCGCAGAGCCAACACACACACTACTATTAGTACCCAGAAGAAACTCACGCAAGTAAGGGGAGAACATGCAAACTCCACACAGGAACACCCTTGTCAATGGATTAGAACCCAGGACATTCTTGCTTTGAGGTGGATGTGCTAACCAGTATGCTAGCATGCTGCCTTCCCTTTATATACAGTATACACTGATTTGTTGTCATCAGTAGACATAGTTTATTGAGGGGCCATTTATGAAGATTCATAAAAAAAAAAAATCGTACTGAAACAAACACCAGAATATATCAGCCTTGTGTGTAGTATATCCATCTGCTTTATATTGTATCAGTACAGTCTTGTATTTTATGTGTTCACATTTACAAGCTATCCCTGCTCATACCTAAGGTTTTAGTCCATTAATTATGAATGTTGAAAACAATTTCAAAAATGTGTTCATTAGAGGCAACACTTTCTTTGGAGAAAATAGAAAAAAAAGTATACTTCCAAAAGCAAATCCTGAGACAGATTTCTTTCTTGACATCTCAAACATGTGAGAGGCATCACATCAGCACAGACTCGCAGACATCCCAAGGATGTACTCACACACACACACACACACACACACACACACACACACACATACACAGAGAAAGAGAGACAGACACACAAGCGCCATTGTCTGCGATGGTTGATGCCTCTCTCTCCTGGTTGTACTGGAACACTCCTGCTCACTCTGGAAGTGATGTTTGTGTGGCTGACACGTATGATCCTTTAATCTCAGGTTTAGCTTGTTGAGCATCAAATTGAAATATCCTGAACAGATGTAAAAACACATGTGAGCCTTGGCGCGCAAGCTGCGCTGAGCTTTGTTTCATCTGCTGATGATTGGGAGCCTTAAGGAGATCTTTTTAAAATTTCATCACTATTCAAAAGGATAATTAATACGTACCCCCAGGCTTTGATTATGCTCCACACAGTGTGTTCGGCTGGTGTGGAGATAATGAGATGCTCATCAGGCACTGCCGGTGCTCCCCAACAAACACGCTCATGGTTTGCATAAAAATACTTAAGATTCTGATGAGGTAGCGTTGTGAGATGCGCACAGTCCCACTCTAATTTGGATCACAATGAAGCCGACTCAGTCTGCTGATGTGCTACATGTGCTGGGGTGCTGCCTTTACATCCAGACACCTGTCAGACTGTAATAATGCATTCCTCTTCCTGGTAGCACGTATCCCAGGTACTTTTCACCCTTTCTTTGATGGAGACGGTGGAGGTGGGTCTGGCAGGGTGCTGAGACAAGGGGGCCAGTATGGACATGAAGTTTCAGAGTGACAGGTGTCTAGGGAGATTCTAATAAGCACTGTCAGTTGGAATGATGTGGAGCAGCCATTTTCTGTTCCAGTTTTTTCCCAGGAAAAAAAAACACCTCACCTCTGACCCTGGTATTCTCTAAACAGCTAAGTTAAGGGCAATTATCAGGCCATTCTGTCTGACAGCTGCTGCATTCGGACTTGGGCCAGGCACTATAAAGTAGAACATCCTAGCATTGTAGACGATCTGAGGGGACTCGGAGTGCTACATCGTCTTTTCCCTGGGGAATGCTATAGAGCATGTGCAGGATGTAATGATTCCATCTTACCCCAAGTTGTTTCTGTACACAGATAAGAAATATGGCTGTAATAGATTAAAGTATGGCTGACTGTTTCCCTCGAGTCACGCCCACAGATACCCATGTCACACCATAATGACACAGTAGGGATCAAATGGATGTGAAAAGAAGAGATTCACATGTATACAAGATGCTAAAGACTTGGATTTGGATCTAATTGTGTCAGTGATGGGGGAATATGCTAACATTTCGTGTTCTTAGTAATATAATGTCTACCATTTTTTCTTCAGCCAGATATAACTTTATTTCACCTTAATTCTAAGATTATTATTTCTTTACATTATATACTGTTTGACTTTCTTTAAAAAGGACTTGGACTACTCTATCTTGAACAATTTATAAAAATCGAGTTTCACACTGAGGAGTGTTTTCTTCTTGTCATTCAGTATTAATAAAAGGTAGAAATCTTGCATACGAGGATATAGTTGAAATTATGTATATTATATATATATATATATATATATATATTTGTGTGTGTGTGCGTGTTTGTGTGTATGTATATATATATATATATATATTTAATTTTTATATATGATAAATTTTAAATAAATATATACAATTTTATATATATTTATATATTTTATATATTAACTATGTTTTTGCTTTTTTGGGGGGGTTGGGGGGTTGGAAGATCTTCATGGTTAAAAAAAATCCCACTCAGCATGGTGTCCAAACTTACAGTAAGTACCTCTGTTTGGATAAAACACGGGCTAATTAATTCCTGTGGGTTAAAGAATGCACATAATATTCAATCACCAGAGACTACAGAGAAAGTCTGCTACATACACACATATTGCCCCCTGTTGTGAGCTCTTTCTGTTCATGCTGCAGATACAGGATAAAGGGGTTCGATATGTACTCAGGTACTCAGGAATTGCTCTGCCCTACATGAGGAAGACACTGCCACAAGCATCATCTACTCCACATTTTCAGTTCCTGGGCCATATGATATAAAGTCGTAAAAAGGATCTATATTGGTGGCGTATTTGGTGGAAGTCATGTCCTGTAGTCCATGTTAAAACATACATATTCATGCTAAAGAGAGCTCAGAGAAGGTAAATGCTAATGAATCCAGTGACTGAGCAGCAGAAGGCCGGTCCCAGTGAGACTTGCTCAGTAGCCTCTAATGATGCATACTCATTGATGTATTTATGTCAGAAATACAGCATGTACATATTAACCAGTACACATCAGGTCCTTTTTGTGTTTTGTGCATTTTTTTCAGGGTATGATTTTCTTCCAATTTTTTTTTAGCAAGTTTATACTGCTGCCACCTATCTAATGCCAACCAAAGTGAAATTGGTTCAGAAGACTGTAGTCAAGCATTAGAGGTGACATTCACTGAACGTACAATAGATTCATTGATGTTCAAGCTCATATTTGCTAGGGGCCCCCGTGGCACTGTAATGCTTTCCCTTGTTATTCTGAGATGCTGAGCATAGAAGAAAGCCATAGCGTCATCTGTATGGCTGCTGCTCTCCCAAGATGCTTCTCTATTATGCCTCTTGCAGGAGGCATCTGTGGCAGTAATCGTTTTCAACTTCACAAGGGCTTTTACACAAAAATAATTCGATCCTAGCCATCTGCCCCTGTGTGATGGATACATGTGTCGAGACATGCATTTCTGACAATACCATGTCCTCTCTTCTCTAGACAGATAATAGTGTGTCAGTGTCACTGACGTGAAGTGCTACATGTTAGTCTTCGGCTAAAGTGACATTTCAGAGGGTCTGGGGAACTGGGAGCAGTGGCAGCTTACATCCAAAGGCCCTTCAGTTCAACTCAGTGTTTAAGATCAACAGGATTATCTTTGTATAGTCAGAGCACATAGAACTGTTCCAGTTTAGTGTTCATAAAGGATTCTACTACAGAAAGTATAAAAACAGGCTTTTGGTTGATGCCTGATGGAGAAACAATTGAGCAATCATTTACTAGGATGAGACAATTACATAATAATGCTATTGAGGTGTTCTATGTGTAATACACACGGACCCAGCAGTTTTCACCCTGTGTATGTGCTGCATAAGCCCGCCTTTGAGATGAAATTATTTTCAAACATAGTGAAACAATTTTTCCACTAAAGTTTGCTCATTCTAAAACATTTCAAAAAGATTGTCTCAGTCTGGGCTAAATTGACAGTTCTACTGGTTCAAATCTAGGGCTCTAAACCGTCTATCTCTCTGCTCTCCTCTCAGCCTGAGTGACAAAGACTGTGCAGAGCCTCTGAGCTGTGGGCCAGATCGGCCCTAATCCTGCTACCTTGCTCTCTCAAGTCAATGAGTGTCAATCAGGCCTTGGCTAGCGCTCACTTTGGCAACAAGTTCCGCATCCTTAGAAAACAATTATGATTGGGCTGTTGTGAAAATTGATTCCCGGGTTGACGAGCCTGACGTGCGCATTCTTCTCGGGATGGTGGGGTCCTGCCATGGGAAGCAATTACTGCTGAATGCCAGCTGACAGCCTCATTCCAGAGTGAGTCAGGCCTGGCTTGATCCTCAGGCACTCTCTAGGCAAATTGTATCCTCACACTCATCTCAAACCTCTTACCAACTGTTGGCTTCTATCAGGAAAATAGATTGTTCCATTTGTTCCCACAGCATGTTGGAGTATGGGATGGACATGTCGTTTCAACAGTAAGGAGCTTCTTTAATTTTAATGGTCCGAATATATGCGGCAGCAGAGGGATGTTGCAATGGGTCAGAGTTGTGGCTCTGCAGCTCCAGTCGCTGGACTTGAAGAAGTCTGGGAGATAAGACTGCTGTAAACGTGACATTCATCCTGTCTCTAAAAACCAAAGAGCAAAGTCCACCTCCTACAGTTTCACAAAAATGTTGTTGCTCTTTTGTGTTGTACGACGATGATAAACCTCAGAAAGGATGTACATACACTCATATATACAAATGAATACAAAAAAAGTCAAGCTTCAGCAAGATATGACGTGTTTCGTTAAATTAAAAAATAAAATAGCTGCAAAAATACACTGAATTTCTATATGTAATGTTAATCTGATTTAACACAGGTACCCTACATACCTTACATGCCATAAATATCTGGAGCCCCACAGTCTTATTAAAACTTTGTTAGAAATTAAAAGTTTCTGCTGTGTACAAAAACACACATGCAATACTTCATCAAAGGTTCCAAGTATTTTACATAGGTTCTGTCTGGAACTTTTTCTTAGAAAGAAACCTTTAAGGGCCTCTACAGGAACAAACCAAAGAACATTCAAAGTCCTGTTTTGAGAAAATTTGGGTTTAGAGAATTGAAAAGTGATGATAATTTATAATGAATTTATACAGGTATATAAATATTTCATCTGTTAGTATCTATATAAATAGGTATATTAATATATTAATGTTGTCTGAATCAAGCTAGTCATACTTGAATATGGCTACATATTGTGTATATATAACAATTATTAATAATTGCTTTAGTATATACTGCACAGGAACATAAGAAAAGCAAACTAAAACAATTTTTTTTTTTTTAATTTTTCAAGCATAAGAAGGAGCAGAATAACTGTTTTTCTTCCACTGGATTATATGAAAAAGCATTTTAATGGTTTTATTTGAATTCATGAAAAAGAAAAATGCATTCTTACCATCAAATACTTTAAGGAAAAGCAGGTGAGCATGGACAGCTTTCAGATCCAGCCAGATTGCACAATCCCCATGAGAGCCTCAAGTATATTTTCCTAGTGTGTTGAATATTACACAAATAAATGTATAGAGAGTATATCTAAATAAATATGATTACAAATGTTTGTAGATGGTTATGTGTAATCACTTGTGCTTTACTCCATGCAGAGTGTGTGTATTAAAATATCTTCTTCACCCTATAGAAGGAAGAGAATTAAATCAACCACACTGTGAAATAATACAGGAAGGACATTTTGCTTAGAATCCATGAAAGAGAGAATCATAACTAGACGCAAACTCTTATCTGTCAGTTTCCTTATTAATTTAATAAACACATCAAGGCACTGTTCAGTGAACCCTTTAATCAGTATAATTCATGCATAGATATCCTCTGTGGCTCCCCATAGTTTTTTTTTTTTTTTGTAAAGAAGTCTATTCTGAATGCTGGAGAATACATAAAATTAAAATATATATCGTCGTAAACTAATTATCATGCAAATAAAGCAGTACCAAATCACCGTTCCTCTCTGCCAAAGCTTCAGTTCAATTCCCCAGTGTGTTTAAAGCTGTCCGTGGTGCAATTAGAGATAGAGGGAAAGTGAGCAAAGCAGCTCCGCACAAAGAGGCAGAAACGGCTGTCACTTATTCACTGTCAAATTAATTCAGTTTTTTCCCCCACTTGCCATCCCAGAGCCCTTGTGCGCCATGTCACCTGCCTCTCTCTCCACGGTGCTAATAATAGGTCAGAGAAAAAAGGGAACATGAAAAACAGCGACAGTGATCATTACCCAACCTGTTGCTCTGTAATATGCTGCTGCAAATCCCGTAAATTCACACGAGATATGCATCAAATATAAACTCGACAGACAATGCAGTGTTTACTGGACATTTCAGGGGATTTGTTCTTGGTTAGGCAAGAATTTTACACATGTGTACACAAATGTAGATAATTGGCAAAGAAGCGCTTGAATTTACTTTATTAGACATTAGCTAAATGTGGATTTATATCAGAATCTAGGCATTAATTGATTATTTTCAATGAATTTTCTTCTGGATACAATTACAATAATGAACAACACCCATGCATGTATTTCAAAAGTAGATTACCAGAGAGCTTCATAATCACAGCAGCAGAATCTCGCCAGAGTATCCTGTACATGACTTCTATACAATCGTACAGCTCATATGCCACTTTTAGGGAAGCTACAGTGTGCCACCACCTACTGGTATACCTGAGCTATAAAACACATAACTGCAAAAATCTGTCTGGGTTTTATATACAATGAAGTGGTAGTTTTGGTCTTGTTGAATCGACACCAGAAAACACAATGACTTTCAGGCATATTTAACCTTAAATTTAAGTAATATAAGATTATTTCTTTGTGTAAGTCTATGGAGTGCAAAAGCTACTGGAGGTGATCACAACTAAATGACTCTGTTTCTGTTGTAGGAAAAGTATCTCTAGTTTCCTCTAGAAGGACACATATTCTAAATTGATGGGTCTAAAGTACTACAAAAATAGGTGAAGTGTTGAATGATATTACAGGTAGCATCTTTCTCATATATTCATTCATTTGCTGAACCAAGAAATCCTACTAGGGCCGTAGGCAGGAACCTATCTCGGCTGAACTGGAAGCAGGGTACACCCTGTACAGCTCAGCAGTCAATCGCAGGCCAACACACACACACACACACACACACACACACATACACACACAACCATTCATACTTACACCTAGGGGCAATTTGGAACAACCAATTAACCTAATGTACATGTCTGTGGACTGTGGGAGGAATCCAGAGCACCCGGAAGAAACCTACACAAGCACAGAATGAACACACAGAAAAGCCTTTGCCAAGCCCAGGATTTGAATCCAGGACCTTCATGCCTTTCTGCACTGGTAGCATCTCTATATGACTTAATATCGGTTTGACTGCATTATACTGCCACAGTGTTTTACCACACATGTGAATATATACATACAGGGCAAAATAACTTTCGAGAAATGTTCTCTAGAATGCAATTTTTCAGACACAGCCACCTTCTCTGTTTAAAAAAAAGAAAATGCAATTATATGAGAATCAGTGCGCACTGAATGTATAATGCAAAGAAGGGAAGCACTGTTTATATCTTCACATTTGCAGTGTGCCATAATTCCAGCATGATACTATTCTGCTCTTCTTACTAAAAATTCAGATGCCAAATGAGAGAGTGCAAATGCATATAATTGAGGGCAACAAATATATATTACTATATATTATGTAAATATATAATTAAATACCATAACTACATAATCAAATAAAAAAAACTAGCTTAACCTTAAGCCTATTTCACAAACAACCTGCAACATTTTTATTGTATATATTTAGCAATTAATTAAAGACAGATTTGTGTGAGGGAGATTTGAAAGGACTGATCCAAAAGTCTGTAGCCTTATGCATTTTTTATTATTTTAGTTTTATAGTGGTACTGATTTTTAAAACTACAGTCTGTCCCAATAATATTCAGTTGAAAATTGTTCTTGCTAGTAACCTGGGTGTCTTGTTGCTTCAGGACAATGCACCAGTTCACACTTCACAGGTGACCATTGCTGCAGCACCCGAGTGCAGCTTCAAAATTCTACCATACCCACCTTATTCACCTGATCTTGCACCATCAGACTTTTATTTGTTTCCCGAGCTCAAATCAGAACTTCGACGATGATATTTCGTGAGTGATAATGAAGTCATTGAGGCTGTTGAGACCATTTTAGAGGAGCATGATGCCGACTTCTACAGAGACAGAATTGTAAAGTTGTAGCATTGCTAGAACAAGTGCATTGATGTTCAGGGAAATTATGTTGAGAAATAAAGTTATTAAACTTATGAAATTGTTGAGTTTTTCTATCTGGGCCACAAACTTTTGGATTTACCCTCGTATAATATGTCTTCTATCTCTGTTATGGGAAAATAGGTCAGATCAATAAGTCATACGATTATTGCAGGACAAAAAAAAGAAATATTGTATAACATTCATGTGCTACTCGGTTGACGCATAATGACCATATAGCTCAACCTGACACTGTTGCAAAAAATGCCATACGATACATGTTAATATAATGCTGGACAATTGAAGGACTAATTGTAAGAAATCCATACAGTTCTGAGCGCATAAAATGACCCAAAAAGTGAATAAAATTCATGTGTCTATCATAACACAGGTGTAGGGCTCGCAGGGCATCACAAAACAGACCTAGGGAATGGACCTGATGTCACTAATAACCTGCAAGATGGGAATTATTTAAACATGTTTAAAACACCTCAACAGTGGTCTACGATAGCATTTTTCTTCACACAACAGGAGAGTTTTGTACAACACACCCACCATGAGACACCACAAGCTTTATTGTGCCTTGGTGCAGATTCTTCACGTCTCTGGAACTGTACTGGAGAGATGATCACTGTTTTTCCCTTAATAGATTTTCCCTCAGTTGGTGTATTGATGATGGTGCTGGAAAGTGCTGACTACAAACCGCCAAGATCTGCTATAGGTGTTCAATTAGTTTGAGATTTTTTATTTCTAGTAAATTCTACATATAGGGAATTATATAAACACATCTCAATTTTACCATAACTTTCCATCTTGTTTGGTTCTTTGTGTACCATATATTTGCATATCAGTCAAATGTTATTTGAGGCAAGTGGTGCTTGTGGACTCAGTTTGCTAATTACCTATAAAAGGTAATTACTGTGTATCTGTACCTTTACTGCCTGGTGATGGACTGGCAAGTTGCTCAGAGTGCACCCCACTTTAGCCCAGAGTCGGCTGTGAGAGGCTCACTGCAGTCAAAGTAGGAGTAAGCATTTATGGCAAATGAATGAATGATGTACATTTATCTTATTGCTTTAATGCAACAAAAGCAAACGATGAACACCCAACAAACATGTCTTGGCCCCATTATTATCAATCTTAATATAATGAAAAGCTGTAACAAAAAATTGGGGGCAGGGGGGTCCACTAGTGCACCATTCTCTGCCTGACAGCCAAACATTTTTCCTACACATATGTGACAGGGACATAGCATTATCCCTCCTGTCAAAACAATTTACTTTGGCAGGTACTGTAGATAATAATACGACTCCCTCCACTGGGTGAATGACTGACGTGATGTTTGTATGGTGACAGTGAGGAATTGAGCTAAAATGGGAATATCTGCTGTATAAACCAATGATAGTATTAATAGCCAAGGTAGACCTATAGATGGCCTGTTTGTTTTTGGCTTTCCTTTGACAGCTCTTCAGCACTACGACAATCAGGTAGCTGGAGATAACGTACAAGGAATCATATTAACCAACCGATCGAATTTAGTAGTCTTGAATATAGGAGTTGTCATGATCCAGTTTGGAAACTATCATTAAATTCTGCATAAAACAGTAATAGTGTATTTATTCTGAGGTTTTAACACACCACAGAAAAAATTTTATTAACCACCCAAAAAAAAATAAACAATTAATGAAATCACTTTAAGTAAGTAAGTAATAGACTTACATTTCAGAACAATCAAAAAAATAAGCAGTTCCCTCTACTCTGAGACACAGAGGGCTAATGTGTGCAGCAAATGCCAGCTGAAAATGGAACCATTCATGGATTGGTGAACTTCAACAAAAAAATCAAAGGAAAAAATATTTTTTATGTAATGTGTGGATGATTCTCAACATGGACACTGCTGTTAATTTTGTGTTTTTCTTCCACCGCAAGTTCAAAGTGATCATGCAAACCAATGGTGGATCTAAATGGATCCAAATCAACTCTACTGTGGAATTTGGTCGGGTGTTATACTAAGCATGGCCAAAATATCCTGAACACAAAAATGATGAAAAGCTTTTCAGTGATCTAACTCCACAATTTCCTACTAGTTCACAGACTTTTCACATTTTCAGCAACTGTTTTCTAATGTTCGTAATCTATTTAGAAATGAATTTCTTTATTTGCTTTACATGGACCTCAAGATGTAGGCATAAAAAACAAGTTCAGTTTAAAGCAGTACACATTCAGTTATTAAGAACAATTAAGAGAGCTCATTGAGCCCCCCTGGCCGTTATTCCACTACGTACAATAAGGGTTAGCTAACTGAAGGCTAATGTAATACAATGTTACTAACTGAGTTACAGCTCTCTCTCTCTCTCTCTCTCTCTCTCTCTCTCTCTCTCTTTCTCAGGTCCTTAAAGAAGGTCCGTAATGAAGCTTAGAAAAGCATGTCCACAAACTTACAGACTCAGATAAGGACCTAATTGCAAAAGTTTAATCACATTTCGGTTCATGCTTTATAAATTCGTAGCACATGGTGCTGGTTCTTTGCACTGAAATCTAATTCAAAGAAGCGCTATAATCTAATGGTGCTCTTTTGTTTATCTCAGTAAATAAGGTAAAAACAAAACAAGTAAGCAGAATATGCCTTATTATCACCACTCTTATTATCATAATGACCTCATTTGCCTACAGATTGTCCCTATTAGCCCGGTTTATCACATTGGGTCTGGTGCATAATGAATGGCCAGGGTCCTATATCACACAGGGGACTTTGACATGCCTTTTATTACTTTTACACTAAACGAAACAAATGATGGGGCTGCAGTTTGGTGATTACTTACTGTATCCTTGATGTGGCAGTGAAAAGTGCACCCTCCTTTAATATTTGATTATTATTTTTTCAATCCAATTTTATCCAATTCATCATTTTGTCTTCTAATTTACAAGGCTTGTGACACATTGTGTGATCTCAGTTTGTGTAAGTGGTCTCAATAATGTGATAAAATCTTTTGATGTCTAATTGTTTTGGATGAAAAAGAAGAAAAAAGAGAAACTTTTGCTCCAGTTAAGTCTGTATTCAATCTTGATAGGAAAAAACCTGATTTTTTAACAGGTCTAAATGTCGTGTTAGTGGTAGAGTATTTGCCTGACATGGGTATAAATGTCAGTATATGGGTAACTGTAAATGGGTACAGAACATAAAATGTTCAATGGCTAACCACTGTAAATGGGTATAGAACATAAAATGTTCAATGGTTAACCACTGTAAATGGGTATAGAACATAAAATGTTCTAATTTATGGCTACATGCTATTCATATAGTACATTGCATCATGTTTGGCTGAATACAAAATAAAGCTTGGAATTTTTGGTTACGATGCATAGAGAAATGGGAATGCTGCAGGGTTATATGTACTGTAATCAGTGTGGCTGTCATGCGGATTTTCTACAAATGTTGCACTGTGCATACATTTTTGTGACACGTCAAGCTTGTTAAAATGATTTGGAATCAAATGGGATTAAATATTAGGCTAAAACAAAATAACCGCTAATAGTTTCTGCCTATAGCCAAACAACAGCCCAAACAAGAGACAGAATGTCTGATGGCAAGGTGGCTGTATTTTTTTTCTCTGACAACTACACAGAAAAAAATCAAAAGGGAATATTCATTATGATTCATTATCTGCTCCACCAAATTGCATTAAGCTTATGAAATATTTCTTTCACTTGTTCAAAGCCTTGTTAGAGCTTAAATTCAATTACTGTTCACTGTAACACATTGTCAAGTCTCTTTAGCAAATCATTAGTCAGGTTTATTCCTGGGCAGAGTGCAGCTGCTTGACCAGCTTAATTGTTGCGAAACAGCTAAAGGTCTGCTAATGAAGCAGGAATATGATGGGCCAGCATTTGGCTCAGGCCTGAGATTTCCGAAACTTTCCCAAGATCAAAGTGGTGCCATGCAGACCATTTTGAAAATTGTCAGCTTTAAATTAGACCCACTGGAGACCTTACTTTTAATCTGAGGCTATAATAGAGCCTCAGTGGGGGAATGAGTGGGGGTTAAAAAAAGCCTCTAACCCTACTGCAGTAAAAATGTTAAAATATTATAATATAAATGTTAGAGACAGAGATGAGATATAAATAAAGGTATCTTATGAGTTGAGTAAGAAAAGGCAAAAAAATTCATGGCTGTGTATGGCTGCTGTATATAAAAACTTATATATATATATATATATATATATATATATTTTTTTTTTTGTATATGAAAATAATATTTTTTTAATACAAAAAAAAGCGCAACTGTATACAAATAAATGTATAAAAATCTTCTTTAAAAAAAACAGTATTTTGTTTGCACTCTGAATTAAGCTGTCAATCATAAAAAAGAGTCTTGGTTAATTCATTTAATTTTTAAAGAACAAAGTTTGTCTTTGCCTACTTTAAAAGTGAATACACACATTATATTGACTTATGCATAACTTTTCATCTTATTTCTATAAACCACTACATGGGAATAATGCGATCTGATTGGACTGCTATCAGGGAGTTCATAGACATTACCCTAAGTGGCTAATAGAATTAAAAACTGAAAGGTTCACTTTTGGTCATTGTTACTCAGAGCAGATGGCATCACCATTCTAACACTTTTAAATGGAAAACTAATCAATAAAAACCTCACAAAGAATGTATAACTTTGAAGGAGTATAAGAACACACTTTTATGAAGCACCATTTACTTATGTTTCCATGTTGTAAACCTAGCTACACAGCACTTAGCTTGGTTTGGAGCACGCAGAGCTCAACTAACCTGCCTCTGTCATGGTTAAGATAAATACTTAATTTTTGAAAATATTTATTTACATTGTTTTTAGAAATTGTAAGTCCTGGTTACAATTATGATACTAGAACATATCATGTTTTCCTACAAGCGCAGGTATCGAACTAGAATTTAAACTGAGGTTGCAACAAATCATGATTTAACCATTTAGCTCAGCTACTTGTACAGCATTAATCTGTCAGTCTGGAAATGGCGATTATGCCCCTTTAAAATTTGATAAAACTCTCAAATAGGTTTCTCATCAGCCAAAAATATTTTAACAAGTTTCTTAACATGTACTTTCATCAGTGTTTTTTTGTTTGTTTGTTTGTTGTTGTTGTTTTTGTTTTTTCACTGAGGAGCCGAGTGGATTCCCAGCATATTCATATTGACCATTCCGCCACGTGAAAGTATGGTGAAGTCTAAAGTTTAAGACAACCATATAATATTAAACACAAAGACACCTATATATATATATATATATATATATATATATATATATATATATATATATCTGATATAAAAA
>JAQMYF010000012.1:36628558-36645748 GCA_030014195.1 Neosilurus mollespiculum | reverse complement strand
ATGTAAAGCTGCTTTGTGACAATGTCAATTGTAAAAAGCGCTATACAAATAAAACTGACTTGACTTGACTTGAATTGCCCTAGTAACAGCGCAATGCTGGGAAGGAATAAAAAGCTCAGTTCCAACGCAAGGCAAGAAACTAGTATGTTATTAAAATGCACCATGTACACGGCACACACAGGTATGAAAAGTTAGTGCACAATTATTATCATTTTTTCTACAGAACCTGCCGATAATCTAGTCCACAACTTATTGCACTACAATGACCTCTGATGGGTTTTTGGTGCAGTGCTTTACAGTCCAGCAGAAGGAAAAAAACTTTTCATCTTTAAAGTTGTGTGTTGTTATTAGTGTACATTTTAATTCGCTTAATGTGTGATTTACATTGCATTCAGTTAATATAGGTTTATAACCATAACATTTTAAAATAGCCTAGATAAACATCTGAATGGTATGTTTAAAAGCCCTGCAAGTCAGGGCACCATGGTCAGATTAGGTCAGTACTGCTGCAGAAGCTGTGACATTTAGCAAGATGAAACTCTCAAAAACTACTTACTAGGGTCACTGGGAGGCTGGAGCCTATATAACTTAACACTGGGTGAAAGTGGGGTACGCCCTGAATAGTTCCATCACAGGGGAATACACACAACCATTATAATCACACTCACACCTAGGGGCAATATGGAACAGCCATTTAGCCTAATGTGCATGTCTTTGGACTGTGAGAGGAAACCAGTGTACCCAGTTGAAACCCATGCAAGCACAGGGAAAACATGCAAACTCCACACTGAAACACCCATGCTGACCCTGGAACGCAAACCCAGAACCTGCTTGCTGTAAGGCAGGTGTCCTAACCACTACTCCACTCTGCAGCCCAGGAAAACCAAACCGAACCATCAAGCAAAATGAGTCTTCTTGGTTCGATCCTGATCTTGTTGGTACAGACTTTCTGTGCATGTTCTCCCCATGCTCCTCCTGTTCTCAAGTAGACTGATTGGCTAGGCAAAATGGCTCTAGGTGTGAAGGAGTGTGTGAATGTATGTCCATATTGGTGCCCTATAATCCCATCCAGGGTAAATTCCTGTCTTGTGTCCAGTATTCCTGGGATAGTCTCCAGATCCACCATCTCGTTCAAGATGAAGTGGTTAGTGAAGATGATGCATTACAACAACAACAAAAAAAATAGATAGATAGATAGATAGATAGATAGATAGATGGACAAACAAATAAACAAATGCAATTCATTACAAACCGTCACTGTCTGCCACTGAAAAAAAAAACAAGTGTAATGAAAGAAAAGAAATGAATAAGAGATTCTGAAATTCACTTGGTACAGCATGTTCTCTTTTTGCCTTTATTCATTCATTGATTGTTGCGCATTGCATTATTGACACCAGTACATCAAACTGAGTAGTCCAGCGAGGGTTATCAAACATCCAGTGAAAGAGGAAACTGTGTGATGTGTCAACCTTTTATTTCATTCATTCGTTATCCATACTGCTTATCTGTCAGGGTTTTGGGGAGCTTGAGGCAACACTAGCTGAGTTCGGGTGAGAGGAGGGTCTAACACAGAAACAAACAACCCTGCACACTTACATTTACATTTAAGGCAATTTATTTTAGCCAGTTGGTCCAATGCGCATATCTCTGGACTGTAGGAAGAAACCAGGGCACCCAGAGGAAACCCATACAAACACACTAAGAACCCACCAGCCACAGGGCTTGAACCTTTATGCTTACAAAGTATTGTTCAGTAAAGAAACTGAAAGGAAGACGAAATATATCAAACAGTTTGTGTTGAGTTCTTGGTTAAGTGAATTCAATTCAATTCAGTTTAATTCAGTTTTGTTTGTATAGCGCTTTTTACAACTGACATTGTCGACAAAGCAGCTTTACATAATAAAAGTAATTTAAAAAGGAGTTTAAACATTTTCCTACAACCCCTACACGTCCATAAGTGGCAAAGATAAACTCCCAACAGTGGCAAAGATAAACTCTCTCAGTTAACACAAGGAAGAAACCTTGAGAGGAACCAAGATCAAAAGGGAAACCCATCCTCATTTGGGTGAAACCATAAAATGCAAAACATATTCTATAAGATAAATATAAACCTTATAAGCATATAAGATAACCATATAAGAGAAACTTCATTACCGTCCAACATGTAGTCCAGTTGGTTATACCACAACTGTAAGTCCTAAATAATTGTAGCAAAAGAGTTTATATCACCAGCAGTGAAAAGTCACCTTCACAGCCTCTGAGTGCACATCTAAGTCCATATGGATCTTCATCAGCAGGAGGGAGGGGCTTCCAAGATGAGAACTCCAGCCAGAATCACAGCTTCATTAGGCTGCATATTTAATAGGTATTATTATTATTATTATTATTATTATTATTATTATTATTATTATTATTATTATTATTATTGTTGTTGTTGTTATTGGGGCAGTACGGTGACGCAAGGTTAGCACGTCCACCTCACAGCAAGAGGGCCTGGGTTCAATTCCCGGGCTCAGGGCATTTCTGTGTGGAATCTGAATGTTCTCCCCGTGCTTGCATGGGTTTCCTCTGGGTACTCCGGTTTCCTCTCACAGTCCAAAAACATGCACAGTAGGATAACTGGCTGTTCCAAATCGCCCCTAGGTGTGAGGCTGAGTGTGACTGGTTGTATGTGTGTTAGCCCTGCAATGGTCTGGCGAGCTGTTCTAGATGTACCCTCCCTCAACCAAGACTGGACCTTCCTCCCCGCAACCCTAACTTGGAATAAGCGGCTTAGAAAATGAATGGATGAATGAATTATTAGTATTATTATAGTTTTTCTTCTTCTTCTTCTTCTTATTATTATTATCTCTTGAACATATGTTGAATGGATACTACATGTGATAGGACTGTAATTATATATGAAATACATTCAAGGAGAGTCAACGTAATATTGAGGGATTGACAGACATAAACAAGCTAACTTTATTTTTTTCCAGCTTCTCTGTGTCTTTGCGTTTCATCAACGCAGGCCTACCAAAGACCCACCGTCAGTCGACACCAGTTCATATGAAGCATTTCATGATTTCATCGCCAGCTTTGGTTCTAGAAGTAATAAGGTCATGCTAAGTGTGTTAAGCTTCTTTATAGCACTATTTTGATCTCCCCTTTCATTGTCCTTTACATTCTCTTACTTCAGGCAATGTCTGCATTTTCTTCAGTGTGTGAACTCCTTTTTTGTAAGTTGGTCCCTTGGCATCACAGTGGAAAGATACTCAGAACACAGTTGGTTTTGCTAATATGCTAAATTACAGCTGCTGCACAGAGGACTTCAGCATGTTTAAGAGGAGTGTTTGAAAGCGTGTGAGATTTCAAGGAGCACGTGAGCAGAATAAATCATGGGAATATGTTTGTTAAAGTCACTGTTAATTATAACTTTTATATTTTATACTTGTGAGGATTATATACACTTTATTAGAAAGACTTCCGTTATCTAATCAGCCAGATATGTGGCAGTCATTTTTCTTGTAACATTGCAAAAAATCATGCCAATACAAGTCAATAGCTTCAGTTAATGTTCACAGCAAACATCTAGATGAAGAAAAAGTGTAATTTCCATGACATTAGTCACGCTGTGGCATTTTAGAATGCTGATCTCCTGGGAATTTGCCACACAACAATCTCTATAGTTTACACAGAGAGGTGTAAAAAAACAAACAGGCAAAAAAAAAAAAAAATAATAATAATAAAATAAATTAAAAAAAACTGTGTGGAGGGTGAGCAGCCTGAAAGACTTGTGATGAGAGCATTCAAACCACCACTCTATAAAGCTGTTGTAGCAGAAATGCACCTCAAATCACACAACGCATCAAAACTTGTGATGAGCACAGACACAGTGAGCACGACCCACAGTAGATAGATGAAGACTGTAAAGAGACCTGAGGTTTTTTTTCTTCCCTTTATCTTTACAGTTTGCACAAGTCTGTGCCTGTTGCTGTTTTTGCCTCGTAGGAGTGGAGCCCAGTGTGGTCTTCTGCTGTTGTATCCAGTGATTTGTGTAGTACAATAGATATTTGTATTGAGATACTTTTCCGCTCATCACTTTTGTAAGGAATGGTTGATTAAGTTACTTCTTTACTTTCAACTCAAACCAATCTGGCCAGAACTCAGTAAGTGAACATTAGACAACTCATTTTCCCATGAATACATTCATTTTTATTAAAAATTTGTGAGAAAGCACAAACCTTGTGACTCAAATTTAAATGATTCAGAAAATATTCATTTAAACATACTCTAGACCTACTCTACATACTCTAGACCTACTCTACATACTCTAGACCTTGTCTTCTTACAAATGTATCCTCAACACCTCATAGGACACAAAATCCTTGATGATGTGTTCTCAAACTTCATTTCAGTTGGCTAACAGATAATGAAGAATATAGACCAAAGGTATTCAGTTAAAATGACTTAAGGTCCAGTCACCAGTTCTCTTCCTCATACAATCGGGATAAGTGACTGTCATGATTAAATGTCAGTTACTTGATCAGTGATTCTACACATGAAATAAAATAATGCATACAAATATATTTGGATAGCATTGCTGCCTCACAGCTCCAGTGTCCTGGGTTACTATATAAATGTACTGATGCACAAACATAGTATATGTTGCATGTTTGTCCTGTTCTACGACAAACTGCCCTCGCGAAGTGGTTAGTGAGAGTGAGTAAGCTGTTTTATGTTTAGTATACACACACACACACACACACACACACACACAGATCTTCATCATCATCTTCCTCTGCTTCGTCCGGGGTGGGGTCACGGGGCAACGGACTAAGCAGTGAGGACCAGACGTCCCTCTCCCTAGCCACTTCCTCCAGCTCTTCCGGGGGGACACCGAGGCTTTCCCAGACCAACTGAGACACACAGTCCCTCCAGCATGTTCTGGGTCAATCCCGGGGCCTCTTCCCTGGTTGGGCATGTCCAAAACACCACACCAGGGAGGCGTTCAAGAGGCATTCTAATCAGACACCTGAGCCACCTCAACTGGCTCCTTTTAAAGTGGAGGAGCAACTGTTCTACTCCGAGCTCCTCCTGGATGACTGAGCGTCTCATCCTGTCTCTGAGTGAAAGCCCTGCCACCCTGCAAAGGAAGCTCATTTCTGCCGCTTGTATCCATGATCTTGTTCTTTCGGACACTACCCAAAGCTCGTGATCATAGCAGAGGGGAAGAACATAGATCAACTGGTACATGGAAAGCTTTGCTTTTCGGCTCAGCTCCCTTTTCACCATGATGGTGACCGGTACAAGTATCTCAAAGTCTCAAATCTTTAAGTTACTCAGAGCAGTCCATTAAATCCATTAACACCATAAAGTTGCCATAAATGATTTGAGTTGTACAGCATAGAAACGATTGGTGATTGATTTAGAGAACATTCTAGGCTTTGTATTTTTTTATTGTGATAAGAACTTTTCAGCTCATGTTCACTTCACACGTTGAAAATTGACAAGAGGCAGGACAATGATTCACTCCTGACAGCATCACATCAGTGACCTGCTCTGTAGCTCTTTTAGTGTGAACTTCACCAGCTGGCTGCCTGCAGCACAGAAGAGATGTGTCAGTCTACCATGCTTTGTCAAGGTACTGATGGAGCCTTTTAAGAGTGAAACTGCGGCACAATGAAAACACAAAGCTTGTGGTTGATGTCATTTTACAGCTGTTTGCTCAATTATGGCATGCAATGGCTCAATCCATTTGCCCTCAGATTAAAACTTCTCCTACAGTGAATGAATGGCCTATGTTTTCACTGTGGTGCCAGATGCCAAGTGACCTTGTATAAGTGCTGTTTCAAAAAATTTGGCCTCACTCATCACATTGTTAGGTCATGGCGGTGATCTCTCCCCTTGTTGCTATTCGTCTATCAGTTTCCCTCTGACTCATGGCCAATTTTCCCTCTCTGGTATCTCAGTAATAAACACAAAGCTTTCCCAGCTGCCAGTGTTTTCCCCTTTGTCATCTTAAGAGAACTCCATGTTTAACATTCATCTTTCATCAGTAAAAACTAAGGATCTTGTATGTATGCTTGTGGTTTCAGCCTTCAATCAACTGACTTTTGTGTTGTCTCGCACTTTCTTAATTACTGGAATGTTTAGGTGACAATGGCTACTCTGGTCAATACACCTTATTCTTATCTCAATGCTTCTTATACGTTCCACATTACTACTACAGATGAGAAAGTGTGTTATAAATTTAATGTGGTTACAAAAAGGTGTCAGTATTGCCACATTTATGTGATGAAGCATCACCAATTTCTAAGGCCATTTCGACCATATTAAGCACCGAGTGACAAAGTTTTCCCTTCAGAAAGACATGCACCACATGGCCCTGGCTGAACAAGAGGTTCACACAGAATTATTGCGTCTTGACAGAGCATGCCAGCGAGGCTTTAGCCTTAACAGGTGTCATGTATTCAGCCAGATATTACATTTAATCTGAGTGTAAACCGAAAGACTGAAAACTGTCTAATACAGTGTTACATGATGCATTATTAAACATATCAGTGCCCCAGTCAGGACTTGCATCAAAGACCTTTATACGACATTTGTTAATTGTATCCACACAGCCATACTCTCCATAGATAGACTTAATAGTTGGTCATGTGGCATCTGCTGTGTTGTTTCATCTGCAGTCATGGTTTTGTTTGTCTTCTTGGCTCTTAGATCGGCTGAAAAACAAAAGAATGTCAAAGAGACAAGAGTCGACCTGCATTTGATTAAAAAAGCATAATTAAGGAGGAATATATAGAGCAAGTACAACTCTACAGTTCTCACAAACATCTCCATGAAAGTACCTGCAGCAACCAAATCTCAAATAAATACTGATTTTGTTTATTCTTTTAATTATTCTCCTTGCAGCGTGTTTTACTCAGTTTATGGAGAGCCCGCGCTACTGTTAGGCATGCTAGTGTCAAAGAGGAAATGTGACTTTTGAGTGAGGATACCCTCTGTGATTGTGATGCAGGTAGAATCAATGGTATGTGTGAATTTTCTCTTATTAGAGTCAACATTGGGTGGCACAGTGGCGTGGTGGTTAGTACATCCACCTCACAGCAAGAAGGTCCAGGGTTCAAGTCCCAGGCTCGGCAAGGGCGTTTCTGTGTGGAATTTGCATGTTCTACCTGTGCTTGCATGGGATTCCTCTACGTACGCTGGTGTCCTCCCACAGTTCAAAGACATGCGCATTAGGCTAACTGACTGTTCCAAATATGGGACATGGTTGTGTGTTTGTGTTGGCCATGTGTTGGTATGAAGAGCTGTTTAGAGTGCTTTTGCCCAGTGTTGGCTGAAATGGACTCCAGCCTCCCTGTGACTGTAACAGGATTAAGCGGTTCTGTGAGTGAGTGAGTGAGTGAGTAAGTTGAGTCAACATATACATATTTGCTGCATTATTTATTTCAGGTTTTGTAGACTTTTGCCATCATTGGAGATTCACAGATTTCTGTTTGCATCAAATTTACAGTAAAAAAAAACTTCACATTTTAGATAAAATTCAGAAAATCTGGCAACAAATATTCATTTATTTGCAAATTTCTAAATTAAAGTTTTTCTGCAAATATTTGAGTAGTGTCACCAAGAGAAAATAGGTTCTAACTTGGTGACAGATTTTGTGATTACATTGACATTATTTTATTCATGTTATATGTGCTTTTTGAAAATCCCATTCCAGATTTAGTTCCCCTTTTCTTTTTTGAATATCCTAGAGTCTTCTGGGAAGGCTTTCCTGTAGGTTTTGGAGAATGGCTGTATGTATTTACTCCTTTAGTCTCAAAAGCATTAGTGAGGTCGGGCACTGATTTCTGTCAGGGAAAGAGGTCTGATGCACAGTGTGTGTTTCAGTTCTTGTCAGAGATGTTCAGTGGGGTTGAGGTCAATGTAGGTTGTAGGTTCTTCGACATAAAGTCTTTACAGTGCTTGTTTTGTGCAAAAGGGCATCGTGATGTTGGAACATGTTTCTCCTTCTTCTTTCAACTAGTTTATTTATGGGTTGCCACAGTGGGTCATCCTTCTCCATCTTGCTCTGTCCTCTGTAGCCCTCTCCATCATGCCAATCACCTGCAATTCTTTTCTCATCACATCCATAAATCTCCTCTTCAGCCTTCTTCTCCTCCTACCAGGCAGTTCCATCCTCAACATCCTTCCACCAATATACTCTTCATCACACTCCTGCGCATGGTCAAATCATCTCAGTCTGGCCCCTCTTACTTTATCCCCAAAACACCTGTGCTGTCCATCTAACATATTCATTTCTAATTCTCTCTATTCTTGTCACTCCCAGAGAAAATTGCAGCATCTTCATCTCAGCCACTTCCAGCTCAACCTCCTGTCATTTTGTCAGCACTACCATCACCAAACCATATAGTATAGCTGACCTTACTTCTGTTTTACAAACCTTCCTCTTCTCTCTTGCAGATACCCTTCTATTACAAATCACTCTAGCCACTCTTCACCATCAATTCCACCCTACCTGCACTCTCTTCTTCACTTCTTTACCACACTATCACCCTCCCTCTCAATAATGCATATGTACCTGTCTTATTCCTGCTAACTTCACTTCTCTTCACTCCAGTGCATAGCTCCACCTCTCCAGACTCATCTCCACCTGTTCCCTGTTCTCACTACAGGTCACAATGTCATCCACACACATCATAATCCATGTAGACTCTTCTCTGAACTTGTTGGTCAACCTGTCCATGACCATCACAAACAAGAAAGGGCTCAGAGCCGATCCTTGATGCAATCCTATCTCCACCTTGAGCCAGTCTATCATTTCATGATGCTGGAATATGTTGGGACCTTTATTTAATTCTAGTGAAGGGGAAAGTACCATGGTACAGCACACAAAGTCATCCTATACAATGTTGTTCTTCCAACTTTGTGGCAATAGTTTGGGGGCTGGTTTGATCTGGATCAGAAAAACTTTTAGAAACCTTTTCAAAACTTTAACTTTTCAGCTACACATACTGTATGTTAAAACCTCAAGAGACCAGCAGTTTCTGAAATACTCAAACCATCTGTACACTCCAATCAGCCATAATGTTTTATCTACTGACAGGTGATATGAATAACACTGACCATCTTGTTACAAGATGTAACATTGTCGGGTATACTATGCTGCATGAGTCAGTTCTCAATGATTTTGTGTTAAAAGCAGGAAAAATGGTCCAGTATAAGAATCTGACAAGGGCCAAACACTGATGGCTAGATGAGTGGATCAGAGCATTTCCAAAATGGAACTTTGTAAGGTGTTCCTGATATGCAGTGGTAAGTATAACAAAAGTGTTTTAAGAAACGGTAACCAGTTAACTAAAGATAGTGTCATAAGCAACCAAGGCTTGTTTATGTGTATAGGCAGTGAATCCTGTCTCATTTGGTCAAATCCTGCAGAAGAAGCACAAAGTGCTGAAAGGGTTTATGCTGAAAGAAAGATATCAGAACACCAAGTGCATTGCATTTGACCATTTAGAATTCCATTGAAATCCTCTATCTACCACTGAAAGAGCCTGCAGTGGGCACATGACCTCTGAACCTGACCATAGAGCAATGGCAGAAGGTGGAATGAATCCCATTTTCTTTTACCTCATGTAGATTGTAGGACGTGAGTGCATCGCTTACAGTTCCTGAGGAAGAAATGGTTCCAGAGTTCAATAAGGGAAAGAGTGTGACATACTGGTCTGTCAAAGGAAACTATGGGTCCTGGAATTCATGATGATGTTACTCTGACACATACTATCTACCTGGACATTGTGCACTACTTCATGGCAACTGTACTCCCTAATGGCAGGGGCTTCTTTCAGCAGGATAATGTGCCCTACCATATTGCAAAAATTGTTCAGGAATGGTTTTCAGGAACATGACAAAGAGATCAAGCTGTTAACTTAGCCCCCAATTTCCCCAGATCTCTGATCAAGTACCTGTGGGATGTTGACTAAAAAAGTCAGATCCACGGAGGTCCTACCTCGCACCTTACAGGACTTACAGGATCTGCTACTAAAGCACTGGTGCCAGATACCACAGTACACCTTCAGAGGTCTTGTGAAGTTCTTGTGTGTATAGATTAGAACTGCTTTGGCAGTACAAGGGGGCCTACACAGTATTTGTGTGTGTGTGTGTGTGTGTGTGTGTGTGTGTGTGTGTGTGTGTGTGTGTGTGTGTGTGTGTGTGTTTATATTAAAATTGTTCAAAATCTGTTTGCACTTACATTGCAATACAAAACCATGTTTGTTCTCATGCATAATTTCATACAGTTGCCTGACAAAGGGTTAATGGGCCAAAACAACTCAATTAAAAAAGTCAATATTTTTGCTCCTCATCATCAGAGTTGATGCTATTAAGTCATGCTATTAAGAACAATGCACTATTTAAAGTGCACCGTCTGGCCAGAGTACAGACAAAAGTTTTCTTTCATATTACAAGTTTATTTTTCTGAGAGAGTGATGCCGTTAATATCAGCCTTCAGAATGACAGATTATCGTCACTAGTTAATCAGTGTTATTAGGAGATAAATATCTGTAATTCAATCTGTACAGTAATTTCTTTTACATACGATTTACAAATGTAAGTGATTAGGTAATTAGTTTAGATCTCACCAGGTCACGACCCTGTAGAGTTCAGAGTGTCTGGTTACTGAAGATTACAGCAGTTAAGCCTTTTTGTGAATGGGAGTCATTTCTTGTTGACCAAAATCTTATAAAAAGCATCTTAAAACAAACTTTAAAATTGTTTCTCTTTTGGAAATTCCACTAGAGCACCTTTCCAAGTTCCAGTTCAAATGTTTCACAAGCACTGCATATGAGTACTTGTGAAACATTGTATTCATGCTGTACATATAAATTCAATAGAAAAATTGTGTGCGATTGATAAAATAAAGCCTGGTTCTGATCAGGCATGTTTAAAAAACTATCAAGGTTCCCTTTGTTGCTCTGAAAGCTCTTGCCCCAAGGCAAGTCCAGATTTCAACATTCTAAAGTTATACTCTTATATTTACAAAGTAATTTGTCGGTTAGTGTTAATTTCCTAAATGCGACTTAAAAGGAGCACATTGCAGAGAGGAGGGGAGAGAAAATTTAGAGAAGAAAATCATAAAAACAGCCGAGAATCAGGAAAATTGCTTCCATATGTGCCCTGCTGCTGAGCCCAGCAGTGCATAGTTGTTCCTGACCCTCTGAGCAGCGACCAATTCTGTTTGAAAGGCACTGTTCTTTAATGAAGGCCTAATTTTTATTGCCACTCCATTGACTTCAAAGCAGTTCAGGTTGCCAAACATAATTCCACTGGAGGTATTTTCAGGTGCACTGCAAATAGTTCTTAAATAATTTCCCCATTAGGTGAGTTCTCCTTGAGTGCTGCACTTTTAGAAGTGAATGTTTTGACTGTTTGGACTCCAGGCCTCTTTCTAGCCCAGCTCTTGGAGCTTAAAGGAGTCAAATGCCACTTAGTAGCTCTGTGACATTTCAGCTTCCCCATCAAGGAGGCTGCAGAGTCTCCCTTGTCACTCATGTGCCAAAAGGCTACAGTGAAAAGCCAACATTAGAGGATTAGAGAATTAAAATAAATCCAACCCAAGAAGGCTAATGGTCACTGCCTTATTGCACATGACCAGACTGCCACTATGAATTGGTTCTCAAAGGAGTAGAAGCTTGAAATCCAACACTGCGTTTGGTCCGCTTCAGGCAGGCACGTCTGAGTAGGTCCCCACTTCCCTGAATGAGATGATGTACCATTGCTTTTGTTATAGGATCTTGTCCTACACATGTGGGATTAGCTAAACAGCTTTTCCAACATGAGATAAATTAGTGCTGGATGCTGCTGAGTAGAGTTCTCTTTGCACTGATGGCATGAACATGTATGTGACTGTCTGGCCTATTCTTTCTTTTAATGCTTTTGAATTTTTTTTTTTCACTGAAAGTAAATTATTGTGTAACAAATTCTCACTGTGGGTTCTAGTATTTCAAACAAAAATATGTTACTATTTGCAAGAAAAAATGTAGGCGTTTTTGTATTGTGTTTACTTTGAATGTTCATTTCCCATTATCAGGAAAACTGTTTTAAGTTATTATAATTTTTATTGTACATGGTAAAGATATTAAAATGCATATTTTCATCTTTCTGGAAATTTTGATAGATTGTGAAAGATTCTCTGATCCAGGCAATCAAGTCTTAATTTAATACAAGCTAACAATAAAAGGGATAATGCCATCATCGCCCATGTGTTTCACATTCACCACATTCTAAATGAATTATATGTATTTCATGACTCGGTTTAGCAAACTATTAAATGAGTTTTGCTTCAGTCAAATTTCATAAAAATAAATACGAACCTTTTGATAGCTATTAATATAGAGGATGTGGAAGCCATATGAACTGGAGATGTCTGGTGTGAACTTATATAAATTTCACATATATAAATCTCATACTTTATCACTCATATACTCATTACTACACTTGGGTACCAATTACTGGGTGTCCCCCCTCCCATTTTGGGTAAAATATCATTGTTCTTTAATTACATTCTGTTTCCCATAGCAAACTACAGGCTTTTTGTAAAGTGCATGATTTATTGTAAGCAGACAGTTTGGCAAAACTGCACTGCTGTTATTGTCCACGTACTATAACATGTTTAATTCGAAAACAGGCTATAAATCATGACCGTAGCAGTGATGCTGATTACAATTTCATAATTGCTTATACCTGTGCCAGCACTTGCTCTTTTTGGAATCGAGGCTTCTAGTTGTCTCAGATTGTCAGATTAGAATCAATGACTCATGTTTCCTAGACAAACACAGTGGTTTCCATGGAGTGTTCAGGGACTGTTATTTACAGCTTTAGGATTTTTAAAAAAAAATTGTTTTGCCTATTCCCAATTATATTTGGGTCTGTTTTTATTTTGTTTTTTAGATTGTGATATATATTTTATTTTAAATTTGTTATACAGACACATTTGCCGAATCGCTTAATCCTACTAGGGTTGCAAGGATGCTGGAGCCTATTTCAGCCAACTCTGGGTGAAGGCAGGGTACACCCTGAACAGATCCTTGTTGTACATAAAGTGTATAATAAAGGGTATGATATAATGTGACATGAGGAAAGCATCCAAAGTCACTTTAACTCTCATAAATTGGTTGGGTCATGAGAGGCCAGAAGACCTCCACCAGTCATAAGGCTCTTCCACTAAAATGTGGATATCTCTCATCAGCTCCAATAAACATTACCTTTTCATTCCTGATAAAAAGAAATGGAAAAATTCTGTAGACTCTGTGGTGCCAGCATGGGATGAAATCCATCCATTGGCTTCAAACTGAGCCCTAGGTGTATTGCAGTGGACAGCACAGCACTGAGGAAGCACTGTCTTAGAGAAAAATTTTGTTTGTACATGTCAGTATGATGTTTAGGATCAGATCAATAACTCGAGACAGATGCTGTCCATGATTCATGACTACAGCTACCCAAATTTCTCTGGACAAACAAATCTTAATTAATGAGCTTGTTATGAGAAGAAAGAGAGCCCTAGGTATCTGTTAAACACACACAGGTCAGGTTAATGAGTTCTCTGTACACAGTGTGTTCTTTATGGGCTAAGTGCTGGGTCTGCCTGCCTCCTTTGGGTGTCGACAGTGTCCGCTCCTTGCCATGTAGTCCTAGAAGGTTACGTCTGTTCCCGGGAGAGTGCTGAAGCCCTCGGCGCCATTTCTTTAGAGCAGCCACAGGAAATGAGAGCTTGACCCCTACTTCAAGAGGAATTAGGGCCATCTGAGCATGTTGGGCAGTGGGAAAGCATTTATCTTTTTCGTAGCCAATGGGATTGTTCCATCAGACATTTGAAGTATATGGATATGCAGTTTGTTTTAAGCTCTGATCTTAATCCATACCAGAGAAACTTGGAATGTTCCCAGATGTTCTAAGTGCTGAATTCTACAGCAATGCCTTATATTCTATGACTTAAAATAAATCTTTAACACTCAACAAAGACAGGGAAATGGCATGAGATTGTTGCTGTGTTCTTGCTGCTATTAGACAGTATATAAGCGTAGTGTGGGAGCTTTCATTCTCAGGCCTACTTTGTGATCATAAATCATTTTTCTGAATGAAAAAGAAATTTTAAGGACCTAACTTATATATAAGAGATCTCTCTTCTATAGGATCAGTTTCTGTGCCTGCTTATAGGTAATCTGAAAAGAGCATTCATGTGGCAGCTGCATGAAACACTTCACTAACTAAAGTATGTCTTCCAGATTTTCTAATCTTCTCATAAATAATCACACACAAAGACAGGCAATTAGATTACTCTCCAATGTCCTGGCATTATATACAGGAGAAAATTTTTTTTTTTAACTAGCCACTCTATAGTGTAATTGCTCTCTAGTGACTTTGATACTGGTTTAAAGCTGGAAGCCCACTTCTTATTAGTGTGCCTTTTAGGAGTATGAGTACAGATGAGCTAATTTTAGATGGACATTAGAGAGGCTGAAATCTTTGTAACTTTTTATGCCATTAAATTCTGGGACTTTTATTATTATTATAATATTAGCGGGTGGCACAGTGGTTAGCACGTCTGCCTCACAGCAAGAAGGCCTGGGTTCGATTCCCAGGCTCGGGGTATTTCTGTGTGAAATTTGCTTGTTCTCCCCATGCTTGTGTGATTTTCCTCTGGATACTCCGGTTTCCTCCCATAGTCCAAAAACATGCACAGTAGATTCCAAAAGGCGGTTCCAAATTGCCCCTGGGTGTGTGTGAGTGAGTGTGAATGGCTGTGTGTGTAAGCCCTCCAATGGTCAGACGAGTTGTTCAGGGTGTACCCAGCTTTTGCTCAGAGCTGGCTGAAATAGGCGCCAGCCTCCCTGCGACCCTAACTAGGATTAAGGCGCTTAGAAAATGAATGAATGTATGAATAATAATATTGACTCTGAGCATTTTAAGTACCTGATTAATTTTGAGTATGTGTGCTGTTGCTATATAATGACCTTTTGGTGGATTTTGATTAAAAAAAAAAAAAAATGGATAATGGTTTCCCTTACAACACAGTGTTTTGTTCAGGATTGTTTAATATTTCTGATTACTAGTGCATATAGCTGTTACTGCATGTAAATCTACTCCTTGAGTATAACATACTGCCACCGTAGCCCTGAATATCCATCTTTATACTCTTAAAAAGTATTTGAGTTCTATATAATGATCTTCACAGTCAGAAGGTTGTCTTTAGTTCACAGAATATATAGTACATCAGTGCCATATACACGGTTGCTTTTTGTTCTGCTGAAAAGCTCAAAGCAGGGGCATTACTGTAGCAAAAGGCAAAACTACTTATACCCTCATCTTTGTTTCTTCTTCCATCAGCTAAGATGGCTGTGTACAGAGCTTTTCTCCTACTGAGAGAAATTGCATCGTCCTGTTCTATCTATTGCTTCCATATGCAAGCAGTTATCTTTCTTGCAAATGGAAATGAGTCCCAAAATTGCAACAAATGGGTCCATGCCACTGAATGCAGATGTTCCCCCTTTTCACACAGAGTACACATGTCTGATCAAATTAATGTCAAGCTCTCTGTCGACAGAACAGGCATGCCTTTTAAAGCTTCCACTTGCCCCAATTTGTTTGGAGTTGAGCTTAGGCGCATCTCATAGTGCAGTAAATAAGTTTTGATCATATTAAACACCTGGTGAGCAGCCTTCCCACAGGGCCTTCGTTGGGGCTTCTTACATTCAGCGGCCCACCAAGTTTACCCCCTTGTTGACTGTGGCTGGGTGAAAGCTTAGAGTTTGAAGAAAGCCACCTGTTGGTACAACAGGAGAGGGATGAAAGCAGTCAGCTGGGTGGAAAGAGGCCATGGGGTTCCCAACAGGTGCTTCCTCCACTCAGAAAGGGGAATGCAGAGCTGTAATATATGGAAATGGGCATAGGACCCCTCTCATGTTAGCTGTTCTCAGCACAAAGTATAATGAGGATGCCTTATAAAACAGCCCTGAAGATAATTTGCTAAATTGGTTAAATGTTACTCAAAGCACCGTGTGTTTTAATGGGCTCTTTTCAAACTGAGTCACTTACTCACAGAGGAGACAAAATGGTCCCTAGATTGTAGATTTTACCTCACAGGGATTCTTTAATAAAGTTACTTGATTTATTTTACATTACTCTAAAGCAGCAAATCAAATCAAGCCACCATATATCAAGGACTTAGTGGATTGTAGACCTAAGTGTAATCCTCGTTAAGTTATTATTACAATTCTTGCCTGCATCCAAATGAGACATCAGATTACTTAAGGTAACCCCTTTCCTACTAAAGTCATCATTCATCCCCATGACCTGCTACACAGGAAGTATCTGTTCTTGCTCTAGTTCAGCAGAGTTGCAAAATAAAGTTCCAGGCTAATATGCCCTTGGTCTAGTTCTAACAGCATGTAAACCTATCATTTATAAATCTGTCAGCCTAATCCACACTCACAAAGGTTATATACATGTAGAAACCATGCCGAATTGGAACATACAGGTGCTAACTTATTTCACTTTGGGTTTTCCTGTCTGTAGTAATGAAGAGCAGGAGAGGACCGCAGCTTTAATCAGGCCTGGAGTGACCAGCAGATTTGCAGTGTGCTGAAAGGCATGCCAACCACATGGGGTTCATTAGGAGGTTGGAGTAAGATCAGTTAGGAACAATTGTTTTCCCATTTGCCTTGCTCAAGTGAAGAAACTTACACACCTAGTGAAAGATGACTGACTCTAAAGGCATCAGTGTTGTACTATAGAGCTTCTGTCCCAAACTAAGATTCAAGATTCAAGATTCAAAAGCTTTATTGTCATTCTCCAACATTACATTACATGTATTGCAGAAGAAACGAAATGACATTTCGTGCGGACACGAGGTGCAGTAAACAGTAGTAAAAATAGCAACATAGAATAAGATAATGTAAATAAAATAAAGTAAAATAGAATAATGTGCAATGAAGATGTGTAACTCCGATGAGCAGACAGTAAAGTGACTAGTGGGAGGAGAACAGTGTACAACAAGGTGGCTCGTAATAGTATATACACATTCAAACATTGTGGTAATAATAATACCAATACCAATATACTATATATGTAATAATAACAATATAATAATATATATAATATATGTAAGACATACAAGTATATAGATATGTGAGATACACACACACA
>JAQMYF010000012.1:36615984-36628458 GCA_030014195.1 Neosilurus mollespiculum | reverse complement strand
TATATATATATGAGCCCTCTGGCCAGCAGCTTCTTTTCATTAACAGTGAGCTTGGGTATAAGCTTTTAATAAATTAATTGCTTTGGGGCCTTTACTTGTGGAAAGTGTGTTTCTACATTTGGGTAAGGTGTGTGATTCATTGAAACTAACAATGAGTCAGCATTTGGTATGCCTGGAGGTGTAGCGGAATCAGAAAACCATTAAAATCAGTGCATAATTAACGTATTAATGTATTGCATTGGACGAAAGCACATTATTACAAATTACTCTGTTTATCTTAGAAATGTTTTTATAAAAGAAGCTGATTTCAGACACAAATATTACTGTATGCCTGTACTGTTCCAGCACTAAATGGCAGTTCTCTCTCTCTCTCTCTCTCTCTCTCTCTCTCTCTCTCTCTCTCTCTCTCTCTAAATATAATACCCTTAATGACTGATTAATTTTTGGAACTCACATTAAACAGGTAATAAACATCAACATAAATTCACATTTGATGGATAGAGGAATCACATTCAGTATGAGACATAATACATCATGTTGCTGTTCAACAAATCAGTGCATTTTGTGGTGGTTGATCATCTTTGCTAAACATATGGAGTCCATTTGGCAAACTAAACTCATAAACACAGTGGCTTAATTCTGTTTGACTTCTTTATACCGTGTATCTTTATAGCCTGTCTGAATATATGGCTCTGCTAAATGTGCGACTAAAGCATCAACACTGTTGCAGTTCCTCCTGTTTACTCATCTGTGAAAGTCATGAGACATATACTGTACATGCACTGCTGAAACAAACTAGAACTATAAAAGGTATTTATAAATTTAGCCAGGTTTAAAGGGAATCCAGAAATTCAAAAGAAGTCATTTAGTTATCGTTCATATTCACTTGTAAAACTATGTGTTTCCTCAATTCCCCATGCCTCTGCAAGGTCACTGCTTTTTCTCCTTAATTCCCACAGTTGCATACCAAATAGTCTTTGGGTATTCCTGTTTACTTCCAAAGGAATAACACAGCTCTCACCTCACCATGCCTTTGCATGTTTTTACATTCACTTTTAAAACACTGTTGAACTTCTAATTGGATGTTTGTGATTTTGCAAAACCTACTGCACACCTAAGTGGTGCACTTTTTAAGGTGAATGAGGAGGGGAAAAGTGCTTAATTCCATAGTGATAAAGTCCATGAAGAGATATTAAATTTAATCTAGTCGGCCATAGCACAGAGTGAACTTTGGAAGGTCATCGGCAAGTAAATGGAAGGCATCATTTCGCATAAAACTCCCCAACTGATTTGTGACAACACCCCTTAACATGTTTCACTGCTGACAAGTGGGCATCAGCTCCTATTACCGCTGCCCACGTCACGGGTGTCAGGCAGCTTTTCAAACCAGCAGCCTTGCCAGGCCAAATGAAAGTCGGTGACAGACACGTTTACTGTCATAAGATAGACTGGTGCACTGTGGGACCCAGACCCATTAGAACTAAGAAAACGGAGCAAGGGGAAGAGTGGCGGGAGAAAAAAGACACTTTATTATTGTATCATTTGTGCAGTCTCTCAAGAAGGCCAAGGACAATTAAGCTCCCTATTTTCTTTGCCCCTACAGGCCTGGGCTTGGGCAGTTAACCCATTTCAGAGACATTGTGCACCTGTAAAATTGCTGTAGCCTCCGGATTACGGAGGGGTGGTGCAGGAATGTGAAAATTCTCCTGTCTTTAACCTCTGACCCTGGCACCTTTTCAGTGTGTTTAAAATGGTTCAAGTAGAAGATACAGCTTTATTTGTGATAAAATGAGGGAAAATGGTTGTCATGTGGCTGTCACTGTAGCTTTGAAGGTAGTGTGGGCAGTGGGCAAACAAACCAGTTTTCATGCCTTCTGTATGGACCAATCACAGAAACTGTTCATTATTAGATTACATGAAACACAGTTCGTACTCCATTGATTTTGTAGTCATCAGTCTCTAAGCCTCTATGTTATTCCCAGATGAGCTGCATGGAGCATCTGAGCATGCCTGTGCACTACCAGTAGGTGCAGCTGTAGTTCAACACAGGAGCAAGGAGAAGAATCGGCCCAGTCACTAAATCCATGAGAAGACAGACTACACAGCATTTAGTCTGATTATAAATTGCTTTCTTCATAAACTTGAACACAGACTCATTTGATGAAAACCACTCACATGTGGCACACATGATGCCAACAGTGCTTGATTAGCTAATCATAGATAAATAGGTTGCAATAAATAATGGCACAGCTTTATTTACGAGGAGTGTTCCTAATCTAGTATGTGGATGTGGGATCTGTTTCGATGTTTTGTACTTTGTGTCCGTATCCATGGTGAAGGTAACATGCGTCTGATTAATGCTTGTTGTGTCTTCTGAGAATCCATTAGAGACCAAAGCCCAAAATCTAAAAATGTAAGTTTCGTCTAATTGTTTTAGTGTTTGCAGGGGTACAATCCTAATAGACTACATCAGTGCTTTTTAGTATTTATACCACACATTTAACATTATTGTCTTTTTTGTGTCTTAAGCAGGGCAGGTGGTATAGTGGTTAAGGTGCTGGACTCATGATCGAGAGGTCGTTGGTTCAAATCCCCCATGCTAAGGTGGCAAGGTATAAGTACAAGGTATAAGTACACATACAAGTGTGCCTTTGTCAACTCAGCAGTAAAAATGTACCATTAAAAACACTGGGGACGTAACCTGCCATGGACTAGTGTCTCATCTAGGAGAAATTGTACTCGTAGTTGTTTCACGCCCCAGAAACCGGGTTAAGCGCTTATGAGCCACTAGCCTTGGGTGTAAAAAGCCCAATGGACTTATTTGTATCTTAAGCACAATAACATTTAATTTGATATGATTTGAAAATTGAAATGCTTTAGGATTTTGGGTATGTACACCATTAAAACACAAGTACTTGTAACACCACTGCTTTAAGGGAAATCTCATATAAAAAAACCCACTGTGGCATGTGTGTTTGATTAAATGACTCACTTGATTGTGCAGTAGTAGATGGCTCTCTGTGCTTTTTGTCAGGTGTAATGTGTGCGACTTGCACTCTTGCTCAGTGGGTCAGTGAGAGGAAGTTGTGCAGAGGCCCACCAGGCATCTGCAGCTGCACTTCCTGTGAATTGCCTCTGCTGTGGCCCAGTCCTGTGCTTCTGCAAATACAGCCAGCTGCCTGGAGCTAGCAGGAGTGGGCCTAACTTCACACATGATTAATACCCCCATCACTTTCTAAACGCCTGCTTGCCTGCCCAGACCAGGCCAGTGTTTGCCTTTCAGAAATTTCACTCCATTTATGAGGGCGAAGCTTTTTCACCAGCACAAAAGAGAAACATTCTTTAATTTGATAATTAGACACCGGCTTTTTGGTGGGGGAAAGAAAATGATTGGCCTCATTAGCTTTCATTAAGTTGGCCTAACATAGCCAACTTCTTGATCTTCTTAATTGTATTATTTTCATTATATTGTCAAATTTCTAAGCACTTTCTGTTCCTACATTATGAAATGCTCAGGTAAATACCTTACTTGTAAATTTTCAAATGTAATCATTAATTTACTTTATGCTTTTAAATGTCTTTTTTTTATCCTTTTTAATATGAATTTGCATATATTTTTCAGAATATTTTGGGTAATAAGCCCTAAGATTTTAGAACTCTAATAAATTCTGGCTTTTTAGGTTTGTAAATACTCTTTAAAAGTGTTAGGTTTAAATTTAAAGAACTGTATTTTCTAATAACTACAGTGACATCAAAGGTAAATAAACACTACTTATTACAGAGTTTTATCAGTTAAACACATTTGAACAAACTTGTATATATAAATTTTTTTTTTGAACATTATAGTTTATAATTTGCTTATAGCAAATAGCTATGCCGCGAATTCCAGGAGTAAAAGAGCTGTCTGATCTTCAATGATGGCTTATTGTGGGTCAATCTGTAGGTTTCCTTAGTCAGCATCAGATTCCACATAACCTTCCTTTTCCCACAGTCAGCAGAGTGATTGTACAATTCAACAGCAAAGGCAAAGGAATCAACAGCATCCCACTCAGGTTGACCCTCTGACAGGTGTCTTTGTACTGTCATGTGAGATGTTGAAAAACTCCAAGTGAGTCGGAGAACTGCTGTGATGGATCTCCATCAACTCGGCTACTATGTTTGTGCATATCTATGTTTATACCTTTCAAAAATTATGGTGTCTATTTACTTTTCATATGTCACTGTATAAATTAGTGAAAAAATGCCAAAGAAGTTTTAAACCTTATAAGTTTCACAATGATCGGTATTAGGCACAGTCTTACTGTGGAATTAAGGTGAGCTAAATAATAATGAGTTACACACACTAAATAAGAAGTAATTTAGTTCTAGAGAGAAAATTACTTTTACATGAAACATTATTGCTTGTAAATTAAAGCTATTATTTTTTGTACTGAGACCTCTACTATAAATTGTTCTCTTTAATGTTTTTATTACGTCATTCCACTATCGTGCCATAAAACTACAGGCTTTCTAACTGTTTGCCTTCTTATTAGTTGGCTTTAACAGACCAAGTTAATGGTTGTTTGCAAGCTTTATTTTCCTATTCCTTAATATTTTCAAGTTTCAAATTACTTTCCTATGTAATAACATACAAACCTGGCCAAAGTCCTGAACAAATTATATCAAAAAAATTATACAATTTATAATTTATGCCTTTACACATCCTGCAAACTAAAATGCAAGGATAAAATTTGTCCTGTGCCCATGTACACATGCTAAGTCTGGAAAAAAAAAGAAGAATTGCACAAAAGTTTATGCACAGTTGATCAGCACTATAGATATTTGTCTTCTATCTTCAATCTTGCACACATTGAGGTGTTTCAGGTGGATCAAATATAATCCACTGTAACACTTGAAGGATTCACTGTTAGCAACTCAAGCATGTTCATCTTCCTTTGGTGCGCCTCTGAGCCCCCAAATAGTGTCTTAGCCTGCTACAGTGTGAAGAGGCAAAACTACTTTGTGTACAAGGCCACCTGCTGATGGAGGCCTGGCCTTTGTGTGCCTGTCTGTATAGGGTTAACAGATTCAATTTTCTATATCCCTGAGGAGCAAAGCCTTCAGGGAAGACAAGCTGTCCCCTGTCTGACCATCAGTTGCAGGTCCAGCGCATGGATAGAGGCAGGGGCAATGACACCACAGAACCTGGTGCTGTACTATAGAAAATCTCAATTCCTAAGATAGAATCTCAAGTTCAGAAATCCTATAAATAGTTGTTCTGCCTGTGAGCTAGGTAAGGGATAACACTGAGCAGGCTGTGCTGTCACAGGACAGGGGTAGTGTGATTCTTGGAATGGAGGGATGTTATCATCCTGAAGTGTTTTTTCTCTTATACCACAGTCATTTACCATACATTTTTAAAGTGATTAATTTAGTAATGAGTAATTCTGCTTATTAATTTTTATATTTAGACTGAATGTTATTGAACATAGTTGGTGTCGACATTTATATAGCAGCTATAAACAGTCATTCCTGCAGTGGCTTCACCTTTTCTCTTTCTTGATATTGGTTTAAAAAATGCAGCTTTTTATTTTCCAAGAAACAGAAAATGAATAAAAATAAATAATCACTTATTAATGATTGTTTTCTTTTCTGATTTCTTTGAAAAAAAAATGCTACTCTCAGACTTGTGTGGAGCTTCTGCAGAAAAGTTACTGTTAACGAGCTGTTACTACAGAAATTATAATGTATTCGAATTAGCACAGTAATATATTATTATATTAACATACATATTTATGTTATAGCTAGAACTACTGTCAGAACTGTGATGTTACAGACAATTACACCCTCTGATTTGAACCCTCGGAACTTAACAGCACTCTGTTATAAAAAATTACACCACATTTAGAGCCTTTATATGGAAGTGCATTCATTTTAATCATTTAGTGTACGTTTTCATACCCGGAAATGATAATACTGTTAATATAAAGGCCTTACCCAGGATGATGCTTTAGGAATTTATATCATGTATACTGTAAAGCCTTAATAACCTTATATCCTTAGTAGAATGTCTGAGGGTAGAAAGTAAACTATAGACAAATGGAAGACATTTCTGTGGTCATCTTACAATGATGCCATATGCAGGAACTCTGGCAAGTTATGATGCTTGTGTAATTTTATGGGGAGTTAAGGACTTTAGGGACAGCAATTCTGTAAAAGTTGTTTTCCTGTATAAAATTCTGACTGTAATTCCCATGGTTACTAAACAGATAAGAATAACAAGTTTTAGATATGAGGGTGGGCTGAAAAGTTCATATCTGACTAAGAAGGAGTAATGCCAGAGCAATGAAACTTCTATACCAAGGGGATCCAAGCACTGCAGCGCAGATGGGAGAGGTGTGTAGAGCACAGGGAAGACTATGTCGAAAAATAAACCACATTTGGTAAAATTCAATTCAAGCCCTAGTCTTCATCTTTTACTGGTGTCACTAATGCTAGGCCACTGCTCAGGTTTCTTTTCTACTTTCTGTCTTTCTTTCTTTAGTTATTTATTTATTTTTTATTTTACTTTTTCTTTTCTTTTCTTTTCTTTTTCTTTTTTTTCTTTTTTTTTTCTTTTTCTTTCTTTTTTATTTTTTTTTTGCTGTTTGTCATGGTGTCCTTGTATTTTCTCCTTAATGCAGTTAATGTGATGATCCCCATCACAGGATCACCACAAAACAGAGACCTCCAAGACATGTGCTGCCAGCCAACAGCAAACTGCATATTCAGGAGCAGTGTAACACACTTGGAGGAAAGTGATACTCACCCCCTTGTGTGCATGAGCTAGTGAAAGCTTTAGGTGACAGGGTGATGGCCATATGCCATCCCTCCCTGAGAGCTTATTTAGGATGGCTGTATCAAACCAAGCTCTTCCTTGGTGACAGTGATGCAACTCACCACTGTGGAGTCCTACTGTGGAATTGTTAGCCATACTGAACAATTGGAATTTTGATATATTTTTCTTATTCCAGTTTGTATTTCTTTTTCTCTGTCACAATTTGTCTGATTAGAGATTATGCTGTAGGATGTGTAGGATTTATAAAATGCTCTGTATTTGAAATAAATATGTTTGGTTTAGCAAACAATTAACAACAATTTAGCAAGCGTTTCCTAGAAAGTTCTGCCTTGAAAATGGTTTATGTAATGTTCATTATGATGATCATAACATTGTACTTTGCATGAGCGTGTTAGAAACTTGTTTTTGTTGTTGTTGTTGTTGTTGGTTACCTTTATGCCTGTTAACTGGACACCATCCTACATGGATAGCATGTTGTAGGATTTGTTTTTGGAGGGAAGAGAATAAAATGTAATGGATTGAATTTAGAAAGTACAGTACAGTACATGCAGTACAGTTTCTTGACTATTTTTATAAATTAATTGAATGAAAATAATGTTTTTAATGAAAAAAAAATTATAATGCTTTTGATCAATTTGTTTGGTTGATATGTTCTTCTCTGACATGCACTGATGCAGTAACAAAATAGGCAGATTGCAGATTGTCAAATATGAATAAGCGAGAAACAGAACTGTCATCTGTCCGTCATTGATTTCACCCTGTCAACTGGAAGATCCTCATAAAACATTTCTTGGCAGATAACTGACAACAGACTGTGACCTTCACCTGACTGTGCTGTGCCATCAAATAAAAGCACATTTTAGGTGCTCTCCAGTGCCCTCTGTAAAATGTCAATAGTCTTGATCTATGACTGTACTGACACCTGTCTTGCCACATCCATTTGCGTCTGGGTTGTCAAGCTCCTCTCATGTACTTTCAACTTCGTTAGACGTGTGAAGTCCAGGATCACCTGCTTCTCCATCAGAAATGGGATGGATTGATGGAGCTGTCAGCAGCCTTGTGTAACAGTTCATACGCCTTGTTGTTGGTTAAAATAATCTACTATGTCTCCTCAGGAGATGTTATAAGATTTACCAGGAAGTGTTATTTGTATTTTTATGGATATTATTCTGGCACTTAATATTATAAATGCATAAACAATACTTTCACTATAGCAAAATAGTAAAGGTCATCCTCCTTTGAGTTATCTCATCACATAATAATTATAATTATTTATTATAATATTTAAAGTGATAGTCCAATTAATGTTAATGTTAAATGCAATTTACAGACTGGTGAAACTGTAATTTTATGGTCAGTTTATAACATTGTACTATTTCCTATAAATTTAAAAGTGAAGGTTGAAAACAAAAAAGCTGCCTATATTCTAATCCTCTATTATCGTGACTTTAAGCTTTGTATTGGCTGCCATGTAGGCAAGATTAGTGCTCGTTTGGCCATTTTAGGGTATTAAATGACAAAAAAGTAGCCCGCAAATTTTTTATGCCATGGAAACAGTGTCTGTCAGTGTGTTTCTGAATGGTTTCCCACAAAGAAAGCCCTGAGCTGTCATATCATATTTTTATATTTCACAATTGTGGGGAACAAAAATTATCTAATGATAATTTGCAGAGGAAAGCATTTACTATGATGATGTGCAATTCACAAAGGTAGCTAAGTTGAAAGCTTATCAAGATGTTGAACAGTTTACTGTAGAATCGAGGGAAATGAAACTGCTTTGTGTACAAGGTGTGAGTTACAGCACCAAGAGGAAACAGTGGTGTAAACGCTAATGTATTTGTTTATTCTTCCTAATGGTTATTTTTCAGCTTACTGTAAAGGATGTCCCTGATCTAAGCTATTGTTTTGTTGCCCTTGATCTATTCTTGCCCTTTATTTATTCGTCTTCATTGTTAGTTGCAGCTTTCAGCTCCAGCGCCTGCTGTAATCCAAATGCTGAGGGCAATCTCACTGACCAGCCAGGTCACTGCCAGAATGTGCAAGCTAAATGAGAATTTTAGCGAACCAACACAATCAGGCTGCAATTAGATTCCTCTTTCATGATCTTAAAAGGAAATGCAAAGGAGATTAGATAACGCTTGGGCCATAAGGCTCATTTATCCTGCTTGGCGCTAAGTGTCTAGAGATGGCTAAATGCTTTAATTCCCTACTTGTGGAGAGCTCCTCAGGCCAACTTCAGCTATTGCTGAAGTACACTAACAATATTAGCACATAACAAGGTATAAATAAGGCGCTGAGCTTATCTCCTGTAAGTTTGCCTCTGTGAGTGAATTCCTGCACACCAATGCTCCTCTGTGTGTTCACATCTGATTTAAGTGCCACTCTGTTGTTAAGCGGGCATGGCAGTTTTTGAACCCACCAAGAAAGTGCAGTTGCTGTGCCGGAGTTTTTGATTTGGAGATCGGTTCTGGCATGGCGTAGGCTACCCAGTCAGCTTATCTAACTGCCTTTAATGGCCATGTTGGAATTAGAACAGGCAGAAAGCGTCCTAAGTGGGAACCTTTGTGAGGCAGCTGCTCGCTAGTTCACAAGAATACCAATAAATGGCAGCTACATAACTTCCCTTAATCAGATTGGAGCAATCAGCTTGAAAAATTTTCCCATATGGCATGGTAAGAGTGAGAGAGGACTGAGGGTTACTGCAAGGACACAGGCCACTCCAAGGTTACCATGTCTGGCTACAATTAACAACTTGCAGGAGAAACTGGAAGGATGCTTCAGGGAACTTTTGCATCCCAGTCATCTGTAATTACTATGTGCAGAAATTACATGCTGTAAAAACAAACCTGTGAATCTATTTTGATTGTTTACTTCTACAATATCCCTGCAGGCATGCTAGAAAAAAAATTTAATGTGATTATAAAGGATTCAGAACTGTTTCCTTTCTGTGCATTTTATCTTTATCTTCTCTTTGCTGTATTTATAATCATCAAGTCACTAATTGTTTAACAACAAATGTTTACCTCATTAAAAGCAGGCTTGGACAGGCATAAAAACTTAAAATCAATTTTAACTCCAGTGATCTTTATCTTATCTTGCATGACTGTCTTAAGCAAGCCGAACCATGTGCCCATCACTCATCAGCATTCACTTCCTTATACAGCTACAGCTCATAAAGCAGTGCTTACTATCAGTGTATTTTCATAAATGTTGCTGTTTAATTTATACTGTTTACAAAATGTGACCAATCGCAATTTCTGTGTTTTAGTAAAAACTATAATTAGTGTTTTGTATGGTTTTGTCTAAACCTATTGTAAATACCAGTCTAAAAATATTAAAAGTAAGACTACCATATTTTTTTTTTATAAATAATAAGCCTTATTCAATTAAAATACTTTTTAGGTGAAATAGAAATATGAATATGAAAGTATGAAGGCAATCACGTCTGCCAGTGGATGTTGGTCTATTCTATCTATCCAAAAAAAGGACTGTTTATGCTAATTAGCTAATTAAATGGCAGACACTCAAGAAAGCTCTTTAATAGTGACAGTCTTGTACTTGTGTTTGGTTCGATTCCTGCGGATGGGAACTTTGACAAGAATGTCTGTTGCAGCCAAAAAAAGGAAGAAGAAGAAAAAGAGAGTAAATTGTTTTTTGAATGTAGCCCAAGACAAGCACTTACCTTCTGGGTCATTTTACACCAGAGTGTATTCCTGCAGACCAGTTCTTCAAACCATCTGTATTTGTCTGTGAAATCTCTTTCAACATATCAAAGAATCAAAGAAGAGTGAAGAACGAGTTGACTTAACATACAGTGCCGTTTCATGCGCCTCCAGTTTGTTTGTTATGTTATGATTGTTAAATTCATAATTTTTGAATAGTGGTAATGAGCTGATTACACCAGAGCACCTGTGTCCAAATTCATCACAGCACAAAGATCATAGTTAAATGATAATGTACACATCAAAATAAACATCCTTCCTACTAGTTATTTTCACTTTTTGGGAAGCCTTATAGCAAGCCGTATTTAGAAATTACACACTGTAGCTCTTTGTATGTATGCAAAGTCACACAGCTGACATACTGTACGCTAGTGATTTGTTATTGTGGGCATTTCGACTCACTGCATGGAACTATAGGGCTGATATTTTTTCTTTGTCAAACATATCAAATCCTGTAGAAAGAGAAGATGATAATTGAATTACAATATTAGTTATAATGGTAATAACTGTAATGGCTGTTTTAGATACAAACCATTATGCAGGCAAACAGCTCACATCAGCTTTAATCCATGTTTCATTCTTCAAGCTCATAGTGAAAAATCCAGATGTGGCCATTGCTATCACCCCTGGATGGCTCCTGCCTCCAAATTTATATCCAACACATGCTCACAGCTGCACTGCTTCAGAACTTTCCCTCCTCAGGCACAAGCAGGCCAGTTTCAGAATTGATGAACTCTGCTGGAACCTTTGTGTGACTGAAACATGAACAAAAGCTCTGCTGCTTGGATTAGAGCGATTCAGTCTATTTTACTATCACACATTACAGACATGCTGTGGAATCAGAACTCCCCAAGTCCATCATTAATACATGAGACTATTTCCCAGCACGTTTCATGAAAGGCAAAGCAGCTCAAGGTCTACTGAAGTGCAGAGCAGACCACAACGGAGAAATTTCTTCTGCGTATGTCATGAGGAAAAGGCCATTTAAATAGCAATACACGTAACAGTCCTAAATCAATATAACTCATCAATATAAGTCAGATTTGTTTTAATTTATGTGATATGCTTACAGATGGACCTCTGGGACCTCTGATAGCTTGGCTATCTGATCCCTCCTGCTGACATATACACCAGCGTTATTTTTATTCTTTTTCTTTTTACACACAAAGTTCATACAAATAAAAACAAGAAATCAATGTAACCTACAATTTTACAGCTCTGATTTAAGTGGCAAAGGCAGGCCAAATCTAATAGTGGCCCCAGAGCTGACAAGCTTGACATGTGTCTTACCATGTTGGCCGTCAATTATGCATGGCCCAGTGTTTCCATGGCTCTTAATTGAATCACAGCATCTCTGAGTTGTTATTTTTAATTTGTTGCATTTGATTTGTGACATAAGCACCAGGGTGTCATGAATTATGCAAACAGAGACTTTAATTGTGGGTGGTATTAAAACAAAACTAATTGCAAATGATTAAAAATGTATCTGCAGATGGCTTGCCCTTGCACAACTTTTTTTGCTGGGGTCATATAACAAATTTGTTGTTAGTAGTGAGATGTAACTACATATAAGATAATTCTTATTGATAATTCAGCAAAAAATAGTCTGATAATAGTAGATGTTTGTCTAACAAGTGTATTGCTTATACAAAGTGCAAAGGTTTCTCACTGATTTCTTCTATTTCTCTGTTTGTGGAGGGATGGTGCAGAATAAAATGGACCCCTTTTTATTGAGGCATCGTGATTAAGGTTTATTGATCTTTCTTTTATGGTGAACAGTACAATTTTCAGATATTTTGACTTTGTTATGGAGAAAATGGCTTTTGGGTGTGTGTGTGTGTTTGCAGACGAGGAAGGAGGGGGACTCATTCCTATTATTAAATTACATTACCCGTGATGAAATAACCCCCTTTGATGAAATACATTATATATATA
>JAQMYF010000012.1:36578510-36598895 GCA_030014195.1 Neosilurus mollespiculum | reverse complement strand
TTCTGAACTTCTCCTTAATATATTTGTTATTTTCCATGAATCAAAACAATCACCTTTCCTATTTTAATTAAGAGAAAAACATTATACATTTACTCATAACCATGTGCTTGAGTGTGCCATCTGTGCAGATGCTACAGTATCCTTATCTGCTTGAGGGGTCACATGGGTCAATGGTGACACCAGTTTGGCTTTTAACTAGTCTGAGTTCAGGACAGCACACTCTTAACTCATGCATGCAAAATGTGCTCCAAATTAGCAGTGTGATGGATCTATTGATGGGCCATTCAAGCCTCTCTACTCATCTATGTAAGCCGTTCAGTTACCTCATTCCCCTTTTTCTCCCTGCTGTTACATCTCTCTCTCTCTCTCTCTCTCTCTCTCTCTCTCTCTCTCTTTCTCTCTCAGTTTTCTTTGCTTGCTCCTCTGGTCCCATGCATTCTAGACAGAGCACCTTGGCACCTTGCTCTGAATGGAAAATGAGAGGTTAGACACATACATGCACCTCTAGAACCTGTTGGATGTTCAGACACGTGTCTCATTTGTGGCGTGTTACAAGATTGTGTCACGCTCAATTACTCTGTGTCAGAGTCTCCAGAGAGCCACAAGGGACAAGTGATTACTACAGTCAGTAGTGCTGATGCTCATGACTACATCAGTGACTTTTGCATAGGTTAATGTTAGGATATAATATCAAAATTAGTATTATTTGATACTTTTGATCTTGTATTATTTGTCTTAGTAGTGTTCCAACTGATGTGTTGTGTGCCACTGAAATAACTGGAGGAAGAAAAACGGCTGTCATGTCATGATGGGAAATTTAAAATGGGGGGGAAGGGTGTCCAAACTGCCTTTCAGATTGCGTCTTTTAATTTAAAACGGAAGCAGGTGATTTGATGTTCGCTCTGCAAAGGGAAGATGAGAGAACTGCAAAAAGAAAGAACTACAGCACAAGCAGCAGTATGCTGAGGAGAACTAGACTGCTATTTGGCTCATAAATAGCACAGCACATCCACTGCTGCTAATTGACTCACACAGGCATTAGCTGGATTAAGTTAGAGCCTAAAGTTCATTAAGCAGATAAATGCATCTCTTAGCCTGCTAAAGAGCTCCTGCACTAACTCAGCCCACTGAAAATAGCACTTAACCTCAATAGGGCACAACTGGGATAGAAAGCCATGCTGATTTTAATACTCTGTGGAAATTTAAGGACTATCACAGTTCACAGTTGAAGTATAATGAAAAGGAGTTACCCCCTTGCATCTTCACATAAAATGATGTATATTAGATAGAAGAAAAAAAACATTTGTTCATGCAGTATCCAGAGAGTCAGAAAGATTATTTTCAGTTTGAACTTGGATACCATTCATTTTGTGATTTGACAGATTGCAGGAGAACAGTTCTCACCCAAAGACCTTTGTTGTATGCATTGTATAGAGTATTGTTGAATTGTCTTTCGGCTATGGATAGCATAACAGTGGAAGCTCAGAAAGTGGTGGGGAGTGCTTTCATTGTGCCACTTAGACGACAAATAACCCAGACAATGGACCTCTAAAGTTGGCAGCTAATTCAATCGCTACTGTTGACTCCAGGCATTCACTATGTTTGTCCCCAGTCGGAAATACTCGAAACTTCATCTGGGCACAGTCAAACAAAATGAAAGGTAATATTCTTTATCTGCACTGGATAGCTTCAGATGAACTGCTCCAATATGAGTGTAAATAAGATTTAGTGATTCCATACTTCAGTTGGCCTCAACTCAAAGTGATTTGGATCAATATTGTCTGCCAGCCCAGCAGTGTGCGACAGGGCCTCTACGCCTTACAATAAGAAGGCGCGGGGGCTGTATTCAAATTTCGACAGTGTCAAATTAATTCCAGTGTTATCTGGAAATTCAATTAGAAGGAAACCCCCTCTCCCACCTCCCTTTTGTGAGTAAGAAAGTGTCTAACATCCCGATGTGACAAATTACAGTGTTCAGAGTGCATATCAAGCTGAAGTGTTGAGCCTTGCTAATCTTCCCTCTAATTCTCAATTACTGTAAAATGAAGCCATAAATCACAGGGACAGCCAGATCGATGGAAACATTGTTTTTGGAGTGATTGGCAGTCTCCCCAAAGGTTACTCTTTAAGTTGGTTTAAGGTTACCAGTCTCAGAGGGCTGGAAGCAGCTTTAGAGGAGGGTTGAATGGGGAACTGGGATGCGTGGCAGCTTTGGTGGGTGGGGGTCGAACTCAATCTATATTATTCAAGAATCCCAGTCCTTTAGGGGATACAGCAGAGGGACAGCACCAATTTTTAGCCCATCAGCTATCCAATTTTTCTCCTTTTCATACCTGCTGTAGTAAATGAGAAACAAATTAAATTTCTCCCTACTATCTCCACAGAAACCATTTAAATCCTTTTTGGAAACTAAATTGTCCCCAGACAAATCGCCCCTAGTTCTATGAAAATATACTATGGTGGTGCAACTGAAATAAATTTGTGTCACTCCAGATATGCCATTGCCGGTAATGCCATTCATTGGGGACTCACAGGAAGGCTGGAGAGGGGAAATAAAAGTAGGGGCACTTTTGGTGAAGAACAAAAGGAGGAAGAAAGCAGGACCTGCTCTGCGTGCTTGCTCCCTCCTCTTTCTGCTGCCCACCTCCCACTCACAGTGTTATTAATTTTGAACCAGAGTCCTCACATTCATGAGTCTGAGATTGAAATGTAAATGAGGTAGAGGGAGTTAGCAGTCAGCAGTGGCCCTGGCCACGCGGCCAGTGTCACACTCGCACACAATACACACTCCAGCAGTTATCATTCACATAGATTAAGAGTGCAGAACATCAATCACCACATCAGGGAGGCAGTGAATAAAATGGTCCAACAAGGCCGATGGAAAATCCCTGACAGAGTGAAGTAGTGCACAAGGCTGTAGTCAAGTGGAGGTTGATTGCTACCAAGGATAGTTAGGCTGGCTGGCTTGGCTGGGAGGAAGATTTGGACTCAGATCTCTATCTCGCACTGTGGGAGCCTCACTGATGGCTCAGTGCTGTTTTACGTGAGTGATTATTGGTGTATAGGTCATCATGGATATTATCACACATAGCAGATTTTGATGGAGAATGTTTTTGACCTGAAGGGCAACTGACACGTGTTGTGTGACTACTCTTTTTTCCTTAGTGCTTAGAAGTCTCCATTTTTTTCCCCTTTTTTTTGTGTATATAGTGAATGTTGATCTTTCTGGGGGAAAAAAAGATAATAATAATAAAAAATTTCACAGGACATTGTCACTGACAGTTATTCTGCATAATATTCTACTTTGCTGTTGGACCAGACTGGATAAAAAAGCATTTGACATTACTAAATAAAATTGGGTAATCTGGGAGATCTTTCATTTATTGAAGATTTATGGACTGTGACAGTGAGTATTAAAGAATTATTGGCCTCGATAGGAGGATGTATGAAGGCTTGCACTGATGCATGATGACTTATTACTGATGAAAGCTGGATATCTTCATGAAGTGTCTGTGATATTTTACTTTATTCTTTTCCAGATTACTCTGTATCAGTTACCATGTCACCCCAGCTTCACATCTAACCCAATTAGCTAGATCACTTATGGCATCAGGTTGATAACGACTGGTGGAATCTCATTTTCTTGAGCACTTTCACAGCCCATAATTATTATTGTCTATCTTTCTCTTTTTTCTTTCTACAACGCTCACTTTCTACTTGGTGTTTTTCTATACACACCATAGCATGCTGAAAGACTGTGACTCTACATGCATTTAAACTATGTGAACAGCAGTTATGCTCAAATTTCCTGCATGAGCAAGGAAATAGAGATAGATGAAAGCTCCTGAATATGAATATACCTCATGGGTATTCATGGAGTAAAAGTACTCCAGATTTGACAGTCTGACTATAACATTTCAGATAATTTAATTAGGTTATCAATGCAGGGTTTTATTTTTATTTATAACACTTCTAAAATGGTGGGTTGTAAGTGTTTTTAGTGAAATCTCATTTTTACTGATTCAGCCATAGCCCAAAAAGTCCAAAAATGAACACTATTTTTGCAGCTAAAGGCTAATTACAGCAAATGTGTTCATCCATACGAGTGTCCCAGTGGGGGGTGAAGCAGTTATTTACATCATTAGGTTTTTGATCTTTTGTCTCATTCCCAGGAGGACATGCTTCCATAAAACACAGGGCATGTACACTCAATGGCCAATTTATTGAAACACCTGAACAACTGTTCGACCATGCAATTAGCCAATTAGCAAATCATGTGGCACTATTAGCAGGCATAAGCTATATCGTTGTCAAGAGCTTCAGTTTATGTTTACGACAAACATCCGAATGAGGAGAAAATGTGACCTCATTGACCTCAGTAATAATGGCATCATTCCTGGTAGCAGATGGGCTGGACAGAAACTGCTGATCTCCTATGATTTTCACACGCAGGAATCACAAAACTGTGCAAAACAGATCCAGTTTCTGTCATTGGCCTTGTTTATTAGAGACGTGACTGTGAACAGAAAAGCATCTCAGAAAATGAAGAGTTCAGATGTAAAACCCAGTAAGTCCACTTGACCTCTTTTAATTTACCTGGAAAAAGGTTTATTTTGAACAATCTGATATTTTACTGAGTGCCCCTTAACTACTCCATAGCAAAAAAGAGAAATAATTGAGGTGTACCCTTACCGCCAGGTAAATTTCATTGTTTTAAAACAAAAGAGGTCAAGTGGACTTACTGGATTTTTCATCTGAACTCTTCATATGCAACACTCGAAGCAGATGGACTACAGCAGAAGAAAACCCAGATTCCACTTCTGTCAGCCAAGAACAGAAAGCTGAGCCTTCACTTGGCACAGGCTCCCCAAAACTGGACACTTGAAGACAGGAAAAAAATGTTCCAAAGTCTGACAAATGTCAATATCTGCTGCAATATGCAGAATTTGTATCACCACCATCAATCTGTGGACTTTGTTTGTGTCAGCAGTTCTGGCTGCAGGTGGTGTTATGGTGTGGGGAATGTTTTCTTGGCACATGTTAGACCTAATTTGGAAGCAACATTCAGTGCCACAGCCTATCTAAGTATTGCTGCCGACTATGTGCATCCAATTATGGCCATAATTTCCTTCCATCCACCTCTTATCAATCAGGGCCACAGGGGAGGTTTGAGCCAATCCCAGCTGACTTCAGGTGAAAAGCGGGGTACACTCTGAACCGGTCACCAGTCTATTATAGGGTTAATACAAACACAAACAAGAATTCACAATCACATTCACATCAATGGACAGTTTAGAGATGCCAATTGAATGTGCATGTTGTTGAACTGTGGGAGAAAACCAGAGTACCCTGAGGAAACTCACACAAGCACAGGAAAAACATGCAAACTCCAATCTTAACCAAAGTTCAAACCCTGTGTCATCTCACTGTGAGATGACATTATTAACAATCGAGACACCCTGACCATGGCTGCAATGTACCCGTCTTATAATACCTACTTTCAACACAACCACAAATAATCAACTGGTTCCATGAACATGACACTGGGTTTTGTGTATTTCATTGTCCTGTCCAGTTAGTTCTGGGATCTGGTAGAATAAAAGATAAGCATCACAAATATGAAGCTGAAAAATCCGTAGATATAACGTGAAGTAACCGTGTCAGTACGGACCACAGTCACAAAGAGATGTTGTCTACACCTACCCACTTCTGGTATAATGTTCATGATAAAGTGGCCAGACTGTGTATATCAACAGTGTTAACATGCTTGATACCCAGGTGAATCAAATGAACCTGACCAGGACATGAAAAAACATAGCTAGTCATGTCCCGGATGTTAGTTATTGACCTGGCATGAAACCATTGCCGATAGAGCCCAAGGAGACAAACTGCATACTCTGACATTTGTGTCTCAATATATCAAATTGCTACCTCACTGAAAAGCCCTGATACAAATGTGTGTCTGAGCCTTAACAAAATGTCTTACAGACTTTTTACCTGCTCTTCTGCAGGCAAACCCACTGAAACAAAAAAATAGATATATTCATGTGCCACGTTTCTGCATCTAGACCCATCATTAAAGCTGCTGGGTAAATTTCTGCATCTGTTTTAGGGACCTCTGTTTCCTCCGTGTCATTTTTTAATTGACAGTCAATTTTTAGCTCGGCTATAAACATCATTCTGTTCAATCAGTGCCGGCATAGATCAAATAGCAGTGGGCTGCTACAGATGCCTTCAACTCCGACTTGTCTCACTGCTTTCATACAGTTTAACACTGTGGCACGCTTTTTTTAGCAGGAGATGGCTGTCACTGTATTTTGTCAGCAAAGCATAATATTTCTTCATCCTGGCACTCAACGGGAATGACATGAAAATACTGCGGCGTATACGCTGGTTGTAAATCACCCAATAACCGTGTAGCGGCGGCAGGTAGCGAGAGCTGTGTGCTGTCACATTCCTTCTGTGGAAAACAGATTGGACGCAAGCCATCGTGCTTTAATCAACATCCAAAATAATAGACACCCCCTGCGCAAAACACTGTGCCACCTAATGAGATAAAGAGGAAACAGGCTAAAACTTACTTGCTTTCAGGTTTTTTGTTGCTGTGACAGGGCCTATTGCTTTGCTGGCCATCTAAGAGAGATCTTTAAAGCTTTTACATGATCTGTTTATATGTGCACTACAGAGGTTGCCACTAGTTGCCCATTTCATTTGACATTCTATGTGTTAGATAGTAATTTTCGTGTTGGCAGCATATTTCACAGCCCTTGATTAAAGACATTCTCGTGCTTTTATTTTGCCTTTTTATTCTTCATGTTTTCTTCAATCAAGCGGTGGTAGCTGGCTTACATTGCTGTGGTTCCTGGTTATAAGTATTAATACCATCCAGATGAAAATACATTTGCGCCATGTCAAATGACTGTGTCAGTATTATATTGTATTAAGGATGAGGGAATATCTTGACTCCGCCAAAGTGCTCTTCTGTGTAGCTGAACCTTTCTTATATAACTGTGGCAGCAGCTACATATTTAATGGTCATTAGTGCTTGGTATCCATAAAAGGGCAAGTAGGTTTTTTGGTACAGCACCGTGTATGAGCTTCTAGAGCCTCCTCAGTTTCTTTCACCCATACAATTTTGGGTATGGCTCCAAATCTAATAACTTTCCATTTCACATTAGGGACCATCTGCCTTAAGCAATAAGCCTCACATAGTCAGCACCAGGCTATCCTGTAGATGCTCTGGGCCCTTATACCACTCAGACCTTTTGGGGGGACAGATGTTCCTACTGCCCCAAAATAAAAACAAATCGAGTTAAAGCTTTCTGCTAGAGGATTTGCTCTGTTTTGCTGCAGTTGATTAATGTTAACCAAATAAGAGAGACATTACTGACAGCAAGCTCCATGGAGCAGGGCAGCTCTTGAGACAGGGGCAGATGGCATTGCTTGTGCTGTTGTAATGCTGTAAGACTTGTTGAGGAGTCGGCGGTATTGATTTCATTTCTGCTCTTAGATGCAACTACCATATCTACATGTGTCAGCACTGATATGGGCAGCAAGAAATCCAATAGCAGGGTCTAAAATGGAAGCGATTGCGTCGGTGGCTGTTAAGGCTGTCAATCCCATCTGTTTCCTAAAGGAGCCTCCTCCACTTCGAGGAAAAAAAAAGGCTACTCTGGGTGAAAATGTATCTGGGACCGCTGTTGTAACCCCACATGCAAGAACACCTCGCTCCATTGTCATTAATTAGGAAGGTAATGATTTGGGATTGGGTTTCAGGTCTTAAAATAGAGAGCAGTAGATGAGGATGCCCTCAGGTGAATATAAAATCGAGATTGCACGGCGAACAGCAGGGTCGAAGTCGTTTGATATTCTGTCACTGAAGTGGTCATGGAGAGTAATGAATAACATTTATCTTTATATACAGCAAGCACTGAGTCAATGCAATACCAACTGTAATTACGTAGCAGTTATTACATGAGAGTTGTGGCATGAGGTCTCAATGAACATATCCATCAGTTGACCATATTGATCGAATACTTTATACTGTCGTCTTTAATAAATTATTTCCCTGAAACTGCCATACATGGGTCTTGGAGTAGACTTAAAGCTATCAAAATATTTCATCATATAGTTTGACACATTTATCTTTTGTTACCTAATATTGGAAGTAGTGTATCTTGTGTAGTGGGTTATTAGTGTGTATGTTTGATAAATGTTCCATCCGCGACTGCTGTGGTCCCCGGGATAGCTCGCTAGCACTGATGTACTTATTAATAATAAATTGTCTGTGCAGAATGTGAGAATTCTTCCTCCCTTTACAGTTATTGTGTAAACAAAAGACTGTTTGTGGTATCTATCTTAATAGAAGACATTTTATTCAATAAAAATAACTTGGTGGAGAAAAATGAGATCTCTTAACTCTCTCACCCTCTCTTGCCCTCACTCCTTCTCCGTTTATCCTATGACATTTGCTGTTTCTGTCAGAATGCCTTTGGTGCTGTGTCACAGTGAGTCTCAACCTATCAGAGAGAATAACAGTGGTGATGAACATGTCCTTATAACACTTTATTGGCCCTATGCAAAGATACACAGACATGTTAGGTGTAAAGTTTTGAGTCTACCTACACTGGGTGCAGTCCAAATGTGCTGCAGAAAATCCATGGCCATAATGAACAACTGGAAAATGGAATAAAGGCAGAGGCACTCGTAGAAACCAAATATTTTCATGCAGTGATATAAGTGTGAAGCTAAAAGCAGTGGTTTGCAAAAAAATTAGCCCTACTTTTTTTTTTTTTAAATCAAAGTTTGCATTGACAGTATAAATCTCCTTCACCTGGTGTTTTGTAAAAATATGGTGATTAAGTTTGTGCACTGCGGTCAGAGGAGAGCAGTAAATTACCCTTGTAACAAAGTTAACATTGATTCAGATAGAAGTGCTTGTCCACATGTAACAACGATAACCTTTTAGTAGATTTAGAAAACAAATTTGACACCCATTAAAATAACGAATGAGTTGGTCCTCTTCCAAAGGAAGTAAAAGGAACTACTTGGATGAGGTAAAGCCATTAATACCCCATGTTGCTCTTTTATGGCAACCAGTAGGGGCCCTCAAGCAACTGAGCCTAAAACTAAAATGACATAACAAATTACTCGGCAAAACATGAGGATACAATGGCTTATGGTTACTCTCTGCCCCATGAATAGCACATGGACACTCGTGGGATGCAACTGAGTTTGCATTCAGCGCTAACAGAGATTTAATTTAATAAATGCAACAGAATCCTTCAAACCAGCTGCATAAATACTTGGTAAAGGATATTCGGTAAAAGTATCAGTGTAAACAGGAGATGCCATGTTTAAATATGTAAGCTGTGAAGAAAATCTTTGAAACTTTACTTCAGTCTAAAAAGAGCGAGCTGGAAGATGCTAATTATGTTATCAGAAATGTCCATCAAACCCTAATGAATAAAATCCAGCAAGCCAACTGCTAACACTCCACTAACACATATATATTCACACACACACACACACACACACACACACACACACACACACACACACACACACACTACATTTCATATAGTAACATCAAACTATGATTCTAAATAAGCTTATTTTCTGACATCTGTTTAGTTAAATTGCCCACAAACAGTGACTTATGTCATGTGGAGAAGCCATTGATTTCAAAGAAAAATATTTTTACAAGCTGAAGTGCTAAAGTGACAAGTCTGTCAGAGAAAGTAGTTTGTCTTTTGCAGTTCAGTGAAAATATTATGAGAACTCAAAGACAAAGATGAGAGGAGAGTGATGGACAGTTCTGACATTCAGGGGCACTTAGGTAATTATTAACAGTTTATGCCAGTCAGCACTTTTGACACAAGCAAAACAGAGTCTACTTTTACATTACACATAAGCAGGCATGGGTCACTTTTAAAGAATGTGGGGAAACTCATTTCTGCATGTATTTGGTAAGCAGTTGTACAGAATACACGCACATACACACACACGCACACATACACACACGCACACATATTCCCAATCATTCATTTTCTAAGCCACTTAATCCTAATTAGGGTCGCGGGGAGGCTGGCACCTATCTCAGCCGACTCCGGGTGAAGGCTGGGTACACCCTGAACACCTCACCAGGCTATTGCATTTGGAACCACCGATCAGCTTTGCATGTTTTTGGACTGTGGGAGGAAACCGGAGTACCCAGAGGAAACCCATGCAAGCACAAGGAGAACATACAAACTTTAGAACAGAAACGCCCCAAGCCCGGAAATCAAAACCCAGACCTTCTTGCTGTGAGGCAGACATGCTAACCACTACACCAGTGTGCTGCCATATATGTATACACACACACACACACACACACACACACACAAACTATAACCTCATATCTCACATAAAAAGCCTGTGAGAGAAACAGCTTTAAATTGCAGCTGTTCATTGGTGCTTGGAAAGTCTGTGATCAGAGTGGTGAAATGGCATGCAGGTGTGGTGCAAGACCACAAATGTTTCTCACAGCAGATGGACATTGGCCTGTCAGCTTTGGCTCCCAGGGAACTTGGGATGAATGCAAAGAGGTCAGTCTCTGTAAAATCTTTACCATACTGTTCATGTCATCTAGTGGAGACCTCAACTATGTTTTGTTAACTGTCCAACAATTTTGATGCACCCCTGACAGCACATTTCTTCCATGTAGACTGAAAGGTAATTGATGAAAATTGCTCATCGCTTCACAGTCTTGCCATTTAAAATCAAATGCTTAGACTCGGGTGCATCCTCCACTCGACTATGTAGGGTAATTGTTCTCCAGATTGCCTACAGGGGCTCCACAAATGTTTTAAGTATCCACATTCCTGTATAGGTTAATCTGAATTGAGTGTGGTTTTCAGAGAAAATCAAAACATCCTGATTTCCTGACAGGGCTGGTTTGGCGTACAAGCCTCCCCCTATTTCAAGGCAGCTCATCTGCATTCTGATGAGTGTTACCAATAATTTGTTTCAGACAGACTCCACATAGGTCCACACATATAACTGTCGGGTATACTTTTTAAGCTATTCTCTGATGAGACAACACTGAGCAAGCGTAACCAGTAGTGACTGATATATTTAACATGTGTAATATGTCCTGAAGAAGTCTGAGAAGGGGTTTGCATTCACTCGTTTACTTAGATATTTATTTGGTTATAGAATAAATGAATAGGTTTAATCGGTAAAGTAATTACAAGAAGAAAAGGTCTTTGTAATTAGATACTAATGACAAGCTTTCTGCATACTCTTGCCAAACAGCTGTTTTTGGAAAGGTAGAACTCCCGCGCTTTCACTGTGTATGTTCCAACATATGAAAGTAATTTAGTTGCACTTAAGTGTCTACAAACAATTAGGGCAAAATGTAAAGATGTCTTTATGTACAACTTCTGAAAGCCTTTTTTTTTCTGCTTCCTTCCTTGTGGGCCAGCAGAACAATTATTAACAATCTTCATCTGCTAGGTACACCTCATGAATTTTACATTGCCTCCGATCATTACCATAACTAGACTATCAAAGATCATCGAAGCCTTCACTATTCTTTTCCCTGACATTTTCTCTCAGATCTGTTGTCAAGGATTTGACCTTTGTCAGCAATTAAATATTCACTGGAATATTTTGCTTTGCTTTCCTTTTGAGGTTGTCCGTATCTGTACAGTTATAAATGTGTGTGGTGGATAGTGAGTGGATTTTGTGTTAGCATGCTGCTTTTTGCCTTTTTACATTGGCAGCATGGCTCTGCTTTCTGTTATTCACCCTTTTTACTGACTCTCCCTCCTCCAGCCTGAACACAACATAGTTGTCTCCAAACAAAACACCACCGTATGGACTGTCCATATGATACAATAAAAAGGCTTTTACATAACCCTTGAATGTGTGTGTGTGTGTGTGTGTGTGTGTGTGTGTGTGTGTGTGTGTTTTAGTTCTGTGTGCTGTGTTAGCAGTTGGCTTGCTGAGTTTTATTCATTAGGGTTTGATGGACATCTCTGATATGGCAACATAATTAGCATCTTCCAGCTCGCTCTTCCCCTTACTCTGTACCTTAGCATGCTGATGTCCTGTGATGCCCAGAAACAAGCATGAATTCTGTGTTATCATTTAGAAACTGGCAGTCAGTATTAACAGACTGTAATTATGTATTTCCAGGGACAAGATCAGTGGTAAGAACAAAGTCTGCTGGAAAACGGTGGGAAGACTATTGGGTTGTTTTGTACAAAATGTCCATCACATGCTAAGCATGCCTGATGCATTCTCCCTTCATTCTTTTTATTTTTCCCCTTTCTTAGTGTCTTGTTATTTTTACTATCTTTACAGGAAAATGATTGGCTTATTAATGGTGCCAGTAATGTTTTGTCAAAGTGTTTACTAGTATGGATCGTGCATGTTATTATCTCATTCAAGGGTCTGGAAAGGCTGGACTTTTTTTTTTTTTTTTTTTGCATTCATAATCCTCGCAACAATTATCCAGCAGACCATTTCTTTGTGTGTAAGAATGATTTCTATGCTGATATAACTGCATTAGGGCTCTTTTCCTCCTCCTGAACAGTTTGGTGGAATTCATATGAAGCTGGTCGTAGACAGGGAGTGAACTCCCACACAACTGCAACCACCATTACCCTCATTATTGCATTACACCTAGCCAACCTCAATACATTTGAATCATCATGCTGCACTAATGCAAAGATAACACAGTCCATCCATCATCATGGTTGTTGATGTATTTGTTTGTAGTAGCCTCTCATGTTTCGGTACCCATATGTTGTTTTTTTTTCTTCTTCTTCTTGCTCTTAATGAAACATTAGGGCATAGAGAGTTAGCATTCCATGTGAAAATATAAATTGTGTGCTGTGCAAAAGTCTAGGAGAAATATTTCTACATTAGCGCTGGGACTGTGCTCTATCTGTGAATCTGCCCTTTTATTAATCTAGTATTATCTTTCATTATGCTTAAGGCTTTGCAAAGGAAGAGTGATTGTACATTCAAATGAGCAATCATGACTTCCAAAAACTCTGTTTTAGCAGCAAGACATGATTATACTGCCTGAAGCTGTTGAATTTTGATTACGATGCAGTCTATATTATACCATGTGATTCTAATTATTTACTGCTATGTGAACATTTGGATTAACTACGGCATGAATTATAAGAATTATTTGACAGAAGACCTCAGTTTTGAATTACCCAAATTCACTAACATTCAAATCCTGCCACATACCGTACATTCAAAATAAGAATAAGATCAATAATATAAATTTACATGACTTTTGTTATAATACATTACTGAGCAATTGCTGTGATATATATATACTGCGTGAAGATCATGTGAGCATAACCAAGGTACTCTAATTTGTACGTTATGAAATGTTGATTATGCTGATTGTCATTCAGTAAACCTAAAATAAACTGGATCTCTCCTTCTTCAAAATTGCTTAGTTAAAAAAAGAAATACATTACTTAGTCTTATCCCATTTCTGTGTAAGTGGTGACAACAGAATGACACAGTAATTGCAGGAGACTTGAAGTACTTGCTGATTGCACAGGAAATGGTATTATTGCCTGGGCTTAACTGGAATCAGCTCCTTGTATTTATTAAATGCATAGAAACAAAGACGCATGTAACAGTTACTCAGGGACTGAGACTTGTCCATGACTAAGCGCCACCATATGTAACAGAGAATATTTATTGCTGCACACAGTTTCACATGCATGAAATTTGGTAGGCATATGGGTCTCCCACAAACAAACAAATAAGTCTATTATGGCCAATAGCCATGCCCAACAGGAAATAAAGTGGAAATAAATGCACAGAAACAAAGCCACATCTGTTTTGATGTTGACAAAAGTTTCATAGGACCTCAATTTGAATGTAAGCATGTAAATTGAGTTTCTCAGTACGTGCAATAAATTCTCTTGTACATTAGCTAAAGTGAGTAAAACACATCCATTGTCAAATCTACCTTAAGACATATAAAATATCATAATATCGTATACTTCGATTGGAAGAATATAATGGATTTTCATAATGAATACCTGAGCTATGATCCACAATAAACCCAAACAACTAGGTTAATTTTCCCTTCAGACGTTTTCTAGGTCTAGAGTTTGTGTTCATAGTGTCCTGCTAACATCCTCTAAAAATTTATATGGAATGTCCCATTCTAAAATATCTACTTCCATATGGAAATTAACAGCTGTATGTGGACACAGTGTACTTGTTGTTGTTCAAATTGTCATTTCGAGAAAAAAAAAAAGTTGTTAATGTGTTTGATTTTATCTTGAAGTAGTTACATGTCATGAATCAGCTCTGGTTGTTTTGTTTTTTTATTGATCAGCAGTAACAAACACTTTTTCCAAGTCAGTGCTTCAGTGCACTTGTTGATGAGCTTCACTGATGAGGATGTAGTAATGTTTCTGTTTTTATAAGCTTGCTCCTCTCTTACTGTTCTTTGGAGCAGTTACTCTTTCTACATGACTAAGATAAGTACTACACAAATAGCTTTAAATACAATGTACTTTAGACAAACATCCAACAGCAGACACTTATGAAAAAGCTTTCCTAAAGGTTCTTTATCTTTAGGCCATTTAACTTAATATCAGATGCTTCAGAAAATACGAGGGATCAAATTAAAACTGTTCTTAATTCTCTGGATTTGACCGTTGTCAGCAATTAAATATTTACTGAAATAATTTGCTCCTCGTTCTGAGGTTTTCTGCATCTGTTTATAAATGTGTGTATGTGTGGAGGATAAGATAAGGGTTTGTGTAAGCATGCTCTGTTTTTGCATTTTGCATATGCAGCCTGACTCTGCTTACTCTTCTTTATCCTCTTTACTAATTCTTTCTTCTCGAGCCTGAACACAAACATAGTGATCACCAAACAAATGCCACCGTATGTCACCATGTGCCTGTCCATGTGATACAATTAAAAAAGGCTTTTACATAACCGTCTGCGAGAGCTCACTTACTGCCTGATAATTGTCTGCCATCATGACACAATTTGTCCAGAAAATCACACTTCAGTTCTCAAGCAGTATCACAGGGGTTATTACAAACAAGAAACGCTTCATAAACTCTGGCCTCCTCAGGGATTTCAAGCATCACCCATTTAACTGGCCACTGGGATCTCTTCCCACATAAGTAATTTGAAAAGAGTTCTTTTCTTCTATGAAGCTTTCTTCTGGATCCTTTGTTTCCTACTCCTCTACTTCAGATTTCTTTGAGGCAGTTTCTTATTTCAAACAGGATGAATAAAAGATTAAGTAACCTTTGCACTGACCTCAGGCAGATCTGGGGCCTGGAGGTATAAAATCCCAGTAGTTATTGGTCATACAATATGTAGATATTGTATACAGTAGATATACAATAGTTTTGTGATAAAAGAAGTTCAGGGAAATAGATAGTAATTTATTAACTTGGCTTCCTCACTTTAAAGCAGGCCTAATACAGAACATGAGTAAAATTCACCTGGCAGTAAAGATGATTTATTTGAATGGAAGGGGACATTGTGTACCAAAATGGGATTCACTTTTGATAGCACTTAATTTTATGTTCACCAGTTCTGTACACACAATATGAAATTAATTTGTAGCCTTGCTTACAGAGAGACACAAATACTTTTCAAAGGTGAGTGATCAGTGGGGTTACCTGCAATTATTTACCAAATAGAGTACCTTTTACATGCCCACAATAGCATTTTCCCGGATTTTTTGCTCGGATAGTTTTCACGCCAAGTACAAACTACACTGGAGTTCAGGCTTGTTTTTCTTGTCTGCTTTTTCTTCCTTTATTTTTTTGCTTCATAATTAGGGCCCAAGTACCAAAGGTACCTATTGGTTTCATTAGGGGTTTTTTCTTCAAGATTTAGCCCTATTCAGGGATATTCCCATGGGCAAAATCTCATGAAATTTGGCACACATGTTGGTGCATGTAACATTTACTCAGGGACTGAGACTTGTCCTCAGGTGTGGCCCCATGACTAAGCGCCACCATATGTAACAGAGAATTTTTTTGTTGATCACAGTTTCACTTGCATGAAATTTGGTAGGCATGTGGGTATCCCGAAGACAAACAAATAAGTCTTTTGGCGCCACTAGCCGTGTCCAGCAGGAAATAAAGTATTTTGGATTTTGTGCATTTTGACATTTTAATATACTGCTCCTAGATGGTTCATTGGCTTCATGTCAGGTGTACTAGAAATGATGGAATGATGTTGCTGATGTTATATTGTGAGGGGCCTTATAAGGTCTCCATTCATTGCTTGATATGACTTAAACGCTACAGACTATTGGTTTTGATGGTTATGATGATATCCCCATGCCCAGAGTGACACCTTGGTATAACTCCATCTCCCAACAGAAAGCATGGCTTTTTTCACGAATCTTGGTGATACTCCCAAACAGTTCATTGGAATTATGCCAGATTTGGTATACATGTTCCCAAGATGTTCCCACTAATTTGCCAAGCCAATTGATCCTACTAGGGTTGCAGGAAGGCTGGTGCCTATCACAACTGGTACAAGTTGAATGCAGGGTACACCCTGAACAGCTCACCAGACCATCGCAGGGCAACACACAAAACCATTCAAACTCACACTTAGGGTTAATTTGGAATGGCCAGTTAGACTTATGTGCATGTCTTTGGACTGTGGGAGGAAACTGGAGTACACGGAGGAAACACATGCAAGTACAGGAAGAACATTCAAACTCCACTTGCTGTGAAGTGGATGAGTTATTGTGATATCTATATGTCCGGAGTGACACTCTAGTATAGCGCCCCCATGTGGTAACAAAGAATTGCTTTTTTTATAGGTTTCAACTATACAGTTCCTAGACCGTGCATGGGGTTCATGTCAGATTTCACATATTAATTGGTTACAATGGTTATAATGATGCCCATGCCCAGATTGACTCTCTGGAGTAGTACCAACATCTGCCAAGAAAGAGTGGCTTTTTCATCCATCTCAAATATATTGCTCATTGATGATATCAACTATGGAACACTCGGATATAACGCCCCTGTCAGTCAACAGAAAAAGTGTGTTTTTCACCCATCTTGGCTATATAGCTCCTGGACAGTTCATCTGTTTCATGTAAGATTTTCTATAGTTATTGGATATGATGGTCATAATGATATCCCCATGCACAAAGTTATTCTGGTATAGCGCCACCATCTAGCAACAGAAACAGTGGCTTTTTCAGTCATCTTGGAATTTTTTTTCTCCTAGATGGTACTGGTTATGAGGGCTATGATGATATTCACATGCCCAGAGTTACTTCCTTATATAGTGCCACAATCTAACAACAAAATCATCAAATTTTCCACCCATCTTGGCTGAACTGCGCTTAGACAATTTTGATTATGATGATATCCAGATGCCCAAATTATTTGGTTTAGTGCCACAAACAAGAGTGGCTTGTAAACCCATCTCAGTTGAGGCAAAAATTTACTCCTTTAGTTGTCATGTTGATATTCTGGTGTTGGAGGGCCCACCATAGCTGCTACTGGTTATATTCTGAATTTGTTGTCTATTTAACATATAGTACAGTATGTACACATCAGACATTGTAATTAATTCCCAGTGGACAAATTATAATAGCTGGACAGTTCAGTATATTTTACCCATAGTGACCCAATAAATCCAACTGCTGTACTTTACTTTTCAACTGTAATTTATCTGGATAACAAAGTATCCAAATTTGCATATAAATGTAAAAATGTATCTAGTGTAAATGTTTTAAATTGTCGTTTACAGAATACTAAAAATGTGCTTGCTTGTAGTGTATTTAATTCAGAAAATCACTTTTAATGTGCAATAGTGCAACAGTCTATGCACATGCTTTTTCTTCACCATCCAAATAAATCCTCAAATCTGATTAATGATTACTGTTTAATGCTAACAAAAAAAAAAAAAAAGCAGGCATTGGGTAAATCCTTTTCCATCAGTGTGCACATAACTCCTTTCATAACACTCCCCCTACAGTCCTGCTGAGCAGTTATACTATTAATAAGGTCATTGCTTACATTTCAAGAAGGTAGATGATCACTAAACACTCTTTTTATATTGTGACATCTACTACTTTTAACTTTACATTAAAGATTTTGTCAGTTATTTGTGTATGTCAGTACTGTGCACTCAATAAACTCTTCAGTCATTTTAACATTTTACCTATCCAAAGTCAAGGCTGAGATATGTTAAATAATCCATCTGCCTGGTAAAGGCTATAAATGTGATCAGTAAATTCACATTGCAGTGTAGTGTTGGTATTTTTAATGTGTAGTAGTTTAAAACATTTTTACATTTGATTATAAAATCTAATCTTAGGTATTTCCTTGACCACTTCATCAGACATTTAATGTTATTTTAGCAGAGAGTGATATTTACTGAGTAGCAAGTGATAAAAGACAGGAGGCAATTAAGGGTTTCTAAAGATGTTAGACAAGCAAACAGATATTTCCTTCTCAGTATTTTATGAAAGAGCTTTTGTATTAACACTGGATGTGATGGCAAATATTGTTACCAGTGATGACTATTTGACTCAACAAGCGCAACGCAATTTCCCACCAGACAATCCCCAGCAACCTATTCTAAGTAATCTGGTCTAGGCTGTGCTATTCAAATTACAATTGAATTCATCTTTCATAGCTTCATCTAATATAGGCGTTTCTCTGGTCAAATCATCCTCTCTTAATGGGTTCATCAATATAATATATCAAGCCCTCAGGGGATGGAGCGCAAAAAAAGCTAACAGGAGAGATCTGTTTTCATAAACTTGTAGCAGATTATGTACCTATGACATTTATTAGCTTTACAAAGAGGCTGTAAAAGCCAGGAAGTCTGTTATCACACACACACACACACACACACACACACACACACCAGCACTCAATTTCTATATCTGCACACGGTAGGCTTGAATAAACTGCTCAAAGCTAAAATTTATTATGCATTGGGGATGCTCTTCATGTCATCCCCGTGGGTCTAGAGACATCAATATTCTCCAACTGTACCAACTCTCTCACAACATGATAGACTTCACTGTCCAGACATTAAAGGTTTTATGATTGTAGGTTTCATTACTAGTCGTTTTTCTTTTATATATGAAAGATCGAATACTTATTAACATGAAACCTTTATCTACAAATAACCTCCGATCATATGAAATAAAGAAGTGTAAAGTATGATTATGAACTCATTTTCAAGCAGATACCATAGCTGAATGGAATAAATATTATTACACACCTGTGAGATGTTTACCAGTAATATTTATGCCATATTCTTGGATAGATGTAGTTAGAACTTGAACCATTTCCAGTTACAAGAACTCTACCAACTACTTGAGTGGAGGCAAAGCCAGCAGGATATTTTTACAGATATTGATTAACGGTCAGCAATTGTGAAACATTTGGGAAATAGTGAAATGGGCTGTAATCAGAAAAGGTAACATTCCCTCTGGCTATTTATAGACCTATGTGCCCTCAGACTTCAGTAGGGTAGCTGCAGGGATGTCTGTGTAAGCTGTAGTAAAGATGCAGTTGCAGGTATTTGCTTTATTGACCATCATTCTGTCATTCAGTCCTTAGCTAAAGGTGATTCTTTTACTTGAGTCCCAGTACACTCATTCTCCTGTGCTAGGGGCCACTTCATCCCAGTGTTTTTTACATGTTATTCCAAAATTATACAAATATTCGAGAGGACCACTAATGATGTAAATTAATCTCATCACTAACGATGTTATCTATGATGAAATTCAAAATATTTAAAATGTTAATGGTGTTTGTTTGAGGCTTTATGCACCTTTTCTACATATGTATAAAAAATCAGCTTGGTAAAAAAGGGCCAACTTAGAGCGAAATAAACAGCTTGAGTAGTTGATCTCATTAGAGATTATGTGAAAGCGGTCCTTCAAATGAAATCATTTTTCTCTGAGGTGCCCCTAGCTAACCATGATTAATTGTGTGTGTATTGGTTTGGTTTATTGCTTTATTCTCTTATGACCCTTATCAATAATGCAGTGATGTTATTGGCCTGTGTGTTTTCTAGAAAGTTAAGGTAGACATAAATGGTTATTAATTTTTTTTTTCTTTACTTTTGCATTTTCTAAATAACATTTAATATTATTTCATTTTGACCTCTGCATTATTTTTAAACAACGATTCAGTACAAGGTTTAGCATTTCACTAATTTGATATTCTGAAATAGATTTACAGAGAAAAGTCACTTTGGGGAGGATTGTTTAGATGATTTATCAAAATGTGCAGATTATATGGAAATGTTAACTACAGAATCTGTATAATATATGATTTAACATTTCTAACATTAGTGCTACAGTCATATACATTGTCCAGGGATATA
>JAQMYF010000012.1:36558411-36578323 GCA_030014195.1 Neosilurus mollespiculum | reverse complement strand
ATATATATATATATATATATATATATATATATATATATATATATGAGCAATTTATGGTACTATATGGGGTCTTTATTTTTACTAATGTATATGTGCAAGATACCGTATTAGAATTACTGAACATTGAAATCCAGCTATTGAGAAAAAAAGACTTTAAAACATAACACACATTATTTCAGAAAACAGAAATAAATCTGTTCAAATCCCCATGTTACAGGTTGTTGTTGTTTTTTTTAAGCATAATCATGTATTACACAACCATGACACTGAATAAGCTTGCTTAGAATTTCCTTTTACAATAAAACAGTAATGCAGACAGGACTGTTTCTCCTCTTTCACCAGGCAGTAGACTAATGCTCGTGGTAATGCCCTGCATTAAGCCAGTTAGAAGTCTCATAAGCTTTCATTTGTGTATATGAGCCATCAAATTTAATTTGTACATGACATCTGAAAAATTTCATGGGTGCACACAGTAGCAGTAGACTTTACCTGTTACTGGTTAAATTAGGATTTTATTACATATATTTTAGTTCTATTAAAGTTAACCAGATTTATTCAATCTGTCATCATACACTAATGGAAAAGAAAAGGAAATTGTTTGAATTTACATTAATTAATTCATTCATTCATTCATTGAACCGCTTAATCCTAATTAGGGTCGCGGGGAGGCTGGCGCCCATCTCAGCTGACTCTGGGCGAGGGCGGGGTACACCCTGGACAGCTCACAGGGCTGTTTGAATTTACAGTGAAAGGTATTCGACCTTAGTCTGGAAATGGAAAAAGGTTGTTTTCACTCACATGCTCCTTATTTGTGAGAGTGAAAGATTGTGTTAGCATAGAAACCAGCATTGCGGCTCCATGTAAATTGCAGCACCAGGTTGCTTCCTGTTTCATTAATAGTTATACTGTGTCTGCTCTCTATATGTATGGTACTTTCTGCAGAATTCCTTGTGTCCCATGTCTGATGTACTATTAGGCTATATTTTTATACACTTACTCACAGCCACGTTTACGAATACCATAATAATAGTGTCCTCTTTGCTCAGAGAACAGCACCAATTCCTATAGATTCTGCAAGGTGCTGGATAGGCTGTTTTGAGAGTCCTGTCCATGTTGACATAACTTACCTAATTGCTGTAGATTTGTCAGCTGCACATTCATGTGAGTTTTCATTCTATTCCATTCTATTAGATTCAGGACTGGTGCCTGAGAATGCCATTGACATGGATTGTAGAGTTAAGAAATAACTAATGAACTATTTCACTTTCCAAAAGTTTTACTCCAGCGCAAGAGAAAACCATCAACCCTGTCATGCAGAGATCTTGATTTTGGATCCCCACACAGCTGTCCATGGTTAGAATTCAAGTCCAAGAGAGTGCAACGTCCTGTCTTCTTGGGAAGATGACATTACTCTTTATTTGAGATCGGGGGGAAATGGATGTAGATATGTATCGTGGTTCTTTAGTACGGTGATTCATGTATTGCCACACTACCTCCAAAATCCATTTTGTAATCATTATTTATTCGTAAGTCATTTTGTGTTGTTTAACCCTTGGTTTTCTTTTTTCTTTCTTTCGGGATTTGAGTCTAAGGAGTAAGTTGCATTGAATTACATTGAGTTACTCATGTTCAATTCATTTGTGAAGCTTTCGAGATTTAAAGCATTTAAGGCATGACTCAACTTTCTTTTATATGGTTCAAGGTTTTAAAACTGTAAGAAAAAAATATATTGAATTGATATTTACAGAATTGCAATACAGTCAGTACCTAAGTATCGTTATAGTATCATATCAGGTGGTCCCTGGTGATTCTCATCCCTTCTCTTTGTCTTCTATGAGCTCCAGCATGCAGAAGAGGGTAGTTAGCACTTACAAGTGTGTTACTGTGCCCTGTGACAGAACATAAGCAGCAGTTTGAGAAGATTAGGTGGGCTTTTTTTTTTTTTAATATCTATATTTTCAATTGATACTATGGTCTCTAAGCACTTTTCAGTGCACAATTTTTACTACGTATAATTCCAAACTGTTGCATGAAGTTTTAATTTGCTGCTGCGGTGAGTTAAAAACAAGCTCTCTACTCTATGAGCTATTTTACGGATTACTGAAATTCCAGAAGTGTAAATAAAAATCTCTTTAATATATGGCAAGTAGAACACAATCATTCTTATGGATGCCAGTGAAATAAACATTCGTTCATTCTGCCAATTAAACATCCACTTATTGATTATTCATACCACTCATCCTGTGGAATGCAGGGAGGCTGGAGCCCATCCAACTGACCCTGAAGACCTCTCTAGAGTAGGCCAACACAGACACACAACCATTTACACACACATTCACACCTAGGAGCAATTCGGAATAGCCAGGTACCCTAATGTGCATGTCTTCGGGTTGTGGGAGGAAACCAGAGAACCCAGAGGAAACCCATGCAAGCACAGGGAGAACATACAAACTCCACACAGAAACACCCATACTGGGCGAGGGACTCAAACCCAGGACGTTCTAGCGGTGAGGCAAGAGCGTGAACCACTACGCCTCCATGCTGACCTCAATTAAACCAGTCATTGATTTTGGTTAATTAGAAAAGTACTGAGCCCCAATAGAGCCTGTACTTTAAATTAATTAATGTGTTTGTATATATATATATATATATTTTTTTTTTTTTTAAATGCTTCCCATGATTTGTCATATAATTTGTCTCCTTATAACTTGTTATTTATTGAATAAATATTCATCTGTTAATGCTGTTAACATCACTGATTTATCTACTGAATTTTACTTCCAGACTTTAAATTAGTACGCTTACAGGAACCACTTGCAAAATATTCTAATACTGAGGGTACTTAGCGTGTTGTTGGTTACTCATTAACACTCACTGTTACTGGGAAACCAACTCCTGAAAAATACCCTTACTTTAGATACCTAATATTTGGTATAATGTGTTGTCTATAGAGGAGATTGTTTTTATTCAATTTATAACAGAATATTAACAACCAAAGCCAGCTGTACAGTTTACAGATTACATACTGAAAAATCCTAGCAGTATATAAATATATAGTATAGACAGATTGGTCTTCAAGAGTTAACCAAAAGCAGGTTGCTTCCAAAGCCCTCAACTCCTAAATCTGATCCTTCAGGCTTGCAGGATTCATGCGGTAAACACAAATAATCAGTAGGCATTTTTTTTAGGACTGCTCACTGACTGTGAAACACAACTGCTTGAAAATAGTTTCAATAGCTAACCACAAAGAAAACCATTTTGGATAGCATCCAAAGTGAAAGCAATTTTCGTGAGTATTATGAAGCTCAGAGGTAACTGTCTCTGTTGAAAAAAAAAAGGAAAGTTGCGACAGAATACTGCTGACAGTTTGTTGAACGTTTCATTTGTTTGGTGGAGAATGATGAAAATTTTGCATACTGTTACAAGTATATGCTGTACATTAACTCATCTCAGTACTACAAAATATTTTCCATAAGCATATACACTTCACTTCACCCAACTCCATTGTGTAAACTTCCATATAACAATCTACGGCTCATCTTCCTAGGAGATAAATAACATGGTATTTGATATCAAACATTTTACAAGGAAATTTACATGACTGCTTGACTAGAGTTGGGTTTATATCCAGGGGAATAATATATTTAAGAATAACGATTTGCTATTAGCACAAATAATTAATTTCTCTACATTTATATTCCTAAAAATAAGCCATATTATTTAGTTTTGCACCACATGGTTCTCCATGAATTAAAAAAAGAAAAGAAAAGATAAAAGAAAGCTCAACTCAGAAATACAAGGAGGGCTACCATTTAAAGCACATAGACCGCTCTCTGTATAAGAGATTTTAGTACTTTTTTGGATTTGTTTAATTTTTAAAATTAACCTTTCCATTCATCAAAAAGCTTAATTTCTAATAAGGTTTTATATGAAATAAATATACAACACTAATCTTTTAGCATTTTTTTACATGATTGACTATATGTTTATACCTTTTGTCTATATGTGTACTGTGTATTAAATTTAAAAAAATAATAATAATAATAATTAAATTAAAAAACTGTAAGGAAGATGTTCTCAATAAAGCATGTATAAGTTAACACATAAACATCATAGCTAGACTGTGTAAATTCATAAAGTACAAGCTTTAAGAATACTGACAGAAGAGCTCCTGTTCTGAGTTATTGTAATTACACATCCTCCCCCCTTCATGTTCCAGAGAATCATCAGAAATTAGATGCAGACATTGCAGTTATTCAGTAAGACTCAGAATATACTACGTTTCTGTTAGAGCCATAGATTCAGTGGGCTCGCTCTCAGTACCTAAGCAACACCAGCAAGTGTAAAAATAATAATAATCATCATCATCATCATAATCATCAGCACTACAGTTATTTAAAAAAAACTGGTAAACACTGTGATTTTTTTTTCAGCTGTAGAAAACAGCACAGTTTCAGAAACTACTGTTTAATATTTCTACACATTTCTAATTCAAACATGTATTCCTGTATATTTATATATCAGGTGATCCGAAGGCTTTAATAATATTTTTGGGTTGTGTAAAAAAAAAGATATAACTTACACTGTTATAACTTACAAAACTAATCTGATAGATAAACACTGACTACTTTTTTTTTTAAACTTGGCTTCAATGTCAGTTTAATACAACTATAAGTCATGCTGTCTTTCTTTTTTTAAGAACAATAATTGTTTATAGCAGAAAACCAGAGATAAGTAATAAATGTTGTCTATTTATGTGAGATAAATTTGTACAAAACCCGTGTGCTGCACAGAGATTTAACTGCAGCAGCCTACAAGGTTTATTGTTCTCACTGGAGATCTATCGCTTGATATATGTGACTAAAAAGGATAAGAATGCAGTAAAGGCACTGTGAATTAGTATTATAGTGTTGTCGTATGTGTTACATGGCAAATATACAAGTGCTAATTGTTACATTAAAACTCGTGTATTGGCATATAGCTCTTCCATGTGTTACAAATTGTTGTTGGGAGAAGGCAACTCTAGCACTGTTAGCTCTGTGAAGGGACCTGCTGTTTTCCTCATGTGTAAAATGTGGAAAGGCAAATTATTCAAATTGTACACTGCTTTCCTCAATGTAGAGTGGGACATTGTTCAGGTTTTCACATGCCTTCGCAACGTCCTGCAGCTTTTGCACGCTCTAATCTTATGATGTTCTTTTTGATGTGGATCAAAAATCTGTCACATCAGACTGTAGCCTATAGTGCTGTGGTGGCGTAATGCAAGAGGAAATTGCTCACTAGCAGTTTGAGCACATGGGTATGCATAGTTAAATTACATCAAGGGGCTAATTCTAAGAAAGAATCTTATGTGTAGCTGCACATTTCCACAGCAAATTAAATTTAGATATGCATGAACATGGAGCCTAGTTTACCACAAAGACTATAACAGTTCAACAGCAGCAAAAAGTGAACCCGGCTGAATCAGTCATCACCTGTACATTATTCCAGTATTGCACTGTAATCAGTTATTACCAAAAAAAAAAGAAAGAAAGAAAGAAAAAAAAAGCTTGGTTCAATTAAACCTTTTTAAATGCATGTTATTTATGCAGTTGAAGCAGCTGTGTAATTTCAAAGCTTTATGTGTATGATTCCAGGATGTTGTGTATAATAAAATTTTTATGTTTATGTAGATTTGTAAAAGGAATCGCAGCAAAAGCAATACATACCAGCCGTTGCCTGGAGATGAGAATTTTGGAATTTAAGTTTGGAATGTAAATTATGTAAATACATTCAATAGCTTTAAATAAAGCATCCGGTTGCTTCATTCTGTATATTTGCGACCTGTGGCCAAGCCAAATACTTTTGTTTGCTTGAACACATAGTGTAACTGAGGCTCACTAAGCTTTGATTGATGGCTTTAGCATGCTGCTAATTATTAGAGCCCCAAAAAAGAAAGCCGCTCTATTCTCCTCAGTCCAGCAGGCCTTGGTTAGAAGTCAGTGCCTAAATGCGAGGCCTCTATCAGTCTATCTTGATGTATGAGTGCAGGCGTACAAATTAAACATGATACAACCTCTTAGAGGGTCTTTGCTCAACATCACGGCATTTAAACTAATTTCTCCTTGTGATTAAGACAATAAGAGCACTATGCGGCATACCGTAATTAGTCTGTGTACAGACATCTGGATTTGAGTTCCCAAGTGCAACTATCAAACAAAAGCCTGCTCATGTTAACTTGTATACAGAATTAGTGCAGTGACAGCTAGACTACTTCTGCCTTTGTCTTTGCTCTTTACTAAATCCATGCCCTTCACTGCTAACAGCTGTAGTGTTAGCCCGCAGATATTCTAATCACAAACACAAGTAAGAAAGTAGAAAATGTCAACTAAAAGCAAATCCCAAAATTATTAGATCATTCGACAATTTAAAGAATGCAAATGAATTAAATATAAATCCCATTTGTTCCTAGTGGCAAATCTGTTTGATCCTGTTGTAGACACTCTTTTATTATCTTTATTGTTGGTGCATTGCTCCAGCAGTTTAAGGAATTGGGCAAAATGCTTTTCAAAGCCCCGTGTCACATGAACCTTGCTTCACTTGAGTATAAAAATGTTCCAGAAGTTGTTGGGTTTTTTTCTGAAAGGGCAGGATTTATTTTATGGAACTTTTTTGAAGTGCATAACACATTATAAACCTTATTACAAATATTTATAATTTTATTGATAGTTTACTTGTACAAGATGTACATTAATTTTTTTATGAAACAACAGAAATTAAAAAAAACAAAAAAAACAATGGCAAATCAAGTTTGGGCATGCGTTCATATGAAATGTCAGGTATGGGATACAACAAATTTCATGGAGCATCAAGAAAATTTCAACACAATGTTTGATTATGTTCTCCATAGTCCCTGAAATGTTTGTAAACTCAGACACGCTACATATTAGTCAAACGAATGTTTGGCAATCATGTTTGTTTCAAACTGTTGCAAATGTTAGCCTTTAAAAAGGATATAAAAATAATTGCAAAGCCATGTAAAAATGTACATGTGAAATTAGACCATTCAACATTTATAAACTTTAGATAAAACAATAAATAAAAATACCTATGACATCACTTTAAGAAACAGAACCATTTCTACATACCCTAATGAAATAAACAACAGAACTGTACCACAATGTAGAATTTATTGTCAGAGGTAGACCTAACTAGGGCCTACGAGCTCAAAGGCAGTTTATATCGAAACAAATATAAATCTGTTACAAACAACAGGCTTGCAAACAAAACTGTCTTTTTTCTCATAATATTATATTTAGTTCCTTTGATGGCAAAAGCTAATGAGTGGAATTTGTGTCCATGTGATAAAAATGTGACACACTTTTGTAAATGGTAAATGCTTCTGTAGATTTAAATCCATTCGTTAATTTGCTCTAAGTACTACTATTGAAGGATAGTCTTTGGTGGGCAATTTTAGCCAGAAAAGCCTGCGATGCTAAAGTGTGTATTTGTAAAGAGTCGATTTTTTTTTTGCCTGGTCTGCCCCAGTGTAGTGCCGAGATTAAAATGTACATATGCAAAACTATTTTTTTAGTACCATCACACTCGGAGAGTTATGGCACACAAGTGCAAATGACTGAGCAACTTATCATTTACACGGTCTGGGAAAAAATGTGTCTGAGAAAAACAATTAGGAATACATCAATATCAGTGCCAAAAAAATTGTCTGTTGATTAGCAAACATCAACTGCTATTTTTTTTTTTTCATATTTACAGTATTGCACTTAACTGCACATAATTGCATTTCAGTTAAACTGATGTTTCCTTAATACCTTACATTAGAAAATTGCAGTGACCCTTTTATTATTTTGTCATTTCGATATATTTTGACGAAACCCCAATTTAACCCTCATATAGAAGTAGTATTTTCTTGCATTTAGGATTGTAAACACCTTGATACAAGACCTGAAGTGCAAAAGCTAGTCTCTATTCCCAATACACGTAGCAAAAGAAAAGAGAGAGGCAAAATGATGGAAAACAAAAGTGATGAAAGTGAAAGACCTTCAGACCCATGCCCAGAGGAAATATACAGGATATATATATTTCACTATGTATAGTGTTTCCTCCAAAAACTGTAAGAATAAGCAAGAGAAATTCAATTTTCATGATTGTACTCTTGGTGTGAGTGCTGCATCCGATCTCTTTCCAATGTGGATTAAAAAAAACTATATATAAACTAGGTGCGTGGTATGATGAAAGGTTGTCATAACAGGGTGAATGTCAGTTACAATGGAGGCCCTCCCGGTTAGAACTATCCTTCATTTAAACACATGCTCTTGGCAGCAGCACAAACACAGTGGGTGGAGACAAATATGGCCGTTGCTTTTTTCTCTCTGTGTGGCTGACAATCCAAACTTTTGAGTATTGAGACTCTCATTTTGAAAGTAGAGACCAAGCTCTATCTTCCCTCAGTCACTCTGAGTCTGCCTTTTGCTTTGCTCATTTTCTAAGAGTCGCCACTCTTAATCGCTGGGTTTCAGACAGACATCCACATATTTTTGTATGGTCCTGGGGCTGTGATCTGGGCCTGGAAAGGGCTGAGCCAGTGGCCTCCAAGCAGTCCTGCCTGTTGGGCGAAAAGTAAAAGGTGACTTCATTGGTATTTAATTACCTTTTTCTACAAGTGGTGTGTTTTGGCAGCTGGTTTTTGTGACATTTTTTTTCACGTTCTCTTTACCCCCCAAGCCCCCCATGCTCTCTCTAACCCTCACTCTCTTTTCTCAGTACATTTTCTCTCTCTTTAGTTTTTATTTTGTTTTTGTTTTTACTGTGAGTGTCATGGCCTTTTTCACAGGCGCAGTCTTGTGTGAGAAACAATTATCAGTTCAGAGCAGCAGAGACGCCCGTGGGGGTCAGAGTCCAAGCGCCTCCGCGTGTTTTCTTGCCTTGAGTCGCAGGTCAGCGATGCTGGAGTTCTTGCTGTTGCTTTTGGCAGCTGCTGCTACAGCGGCCGCTGCCGAGGCTGAGTCTGCCAGCGAGGCGATTGGTAGTCCGAACGGTGGAGGAGGGAACATCAGGTAGGGAGCATGTGCTGCCAGGTGGGGGTGGAGGTGAGGATGTGAGTGGGTAACCCCCTCCAACTGGAGCTGCGCTTGGACCTGCGAATCAAGACAAAAACGAATGCAACATTACTGTGTGGCAGGCGTCTGAGCCTGAGAGAGACCAGGATCTGGTTACTGGCTTGGACACACCATGCCTCCCTCTGCACTTCACTAAATGCCTGCACTAACTGCATATTTTCACTGAAAGTAGGCCAGGGCTCACTCACACGTCTTTTTCATCTGAGTGAAGATTGTTGAATTATGTAGTGTGGCCAGACAACTTAATAGTCAAAGGAATCTGATCATTTGAAAATCACTGTGTGATTCATGAAACTTTGCATCCATGCATGAAAACCTGCATGACCTCTTAATGCTAATTATATATATTCAATAGCATGAATAAACAATTTTGTTCACATATACGGCTATGAATATTTATTCAGATGTACCCTGGCAAAAAGAGAACGAGGTAGAAGCGGCCAACATAAAATATAGAGTTGCACATTTTCAGTGATTATTTTAATATGACGAGGTGAAAATTATATATCACCAGTGCTTGCTATTTTCCCCCCACCAATATGTCTCATTTTACATGAGCATCAAATAAAAACCCTAGAGCCTTCTGTAAAGACGTCCAACTAAAACAAAGCATGTTGTAGGATTTTGATACTGGGTTTGCACATATTGTTTTTTTTTTTTTGTTGTTGTTGTTTTTTAATGTTTGTCACATTGTGCCAAACCAGGCACGGGAAAAATAATCGGTCATTTCAGATGTTTTGTTTAGAACAGCCTTGAGACATAATCATATTTGGGTGAGATATGATCATAATGCGCATCATGGAATGAAATCATGATTCCCTAAAGCCAGGAAGAAAACTGAGAGGTAGCCCAAAGCACGCGCGTTTCCCCCAGCACTGCACTAAAGCGCCGCTCGCGCCGTCTGGACAACAGGTGGCGGACATTTTGCTGTGCAGAGTAGGTGGCGCCAGTCTCTCTCCCTCTCTCTCTCTCTCTCTCTCTCTCTCTCTCTCTCTCGGTGTTGTGGTGTCACTGTTCGGGTCTTACTCCTCCTGCCCTGCTAGTCCTGCTCACAGCCAGTATCCTCCTGCACTGTTCCTCCCCAGTGGAAGCTCTTTAATCTGGCCGCACCGTTAGTTTAATGAGCGCTTTTGCTCTTGTTCTGCCTGACTGACGCGCTCGCGCTTCCAAAACACACACTGGATCAAATGTCTCCGGGTCTCTCTAATCTCACCCTCCTCTCATCGAGAAAAGCACGCTTGGGTCTGACATGTCCCCAGTTTGCCACCCGAGAATTTGTCTGCCATCACGCTAAATAAAGTCCGAGTGCACGTGGTGTTTATCTCTCATGTTAACAGTGTGTCACTGGTTTTAACGCTGGTCCTGTCCATTAACTCCTGGGTTGAATCAGGGGTGTGTGAGCAGGGAAATCCGAAACCTGTGCTGAACTTTACACATACATGACCATAACCGGGCACTGCATCGCCCCTCTGCAAAACCTCCCCTTACCATACTAAACACAATGTGAAATGATGTTCTACATATAGAACCACGTACTGGGGTCACCTCCTATTTATATGTACATGTATTTATTGGGAGGGGGTTGAGATGTGGTCCCTATGCTCCCTGAGGATCTCGGGGTTGAAGATGGCCTATGCATCAAATAACCCATTTGGATGTAACCTTCGTGTAACTGCGTCACACAAATTGTTATTTTATTGTGTTTAAATACAAGGTTTTTGGTGAAGTTGGTGTTCATACCTGTTGAAATGGCATTCTCAGAGCGCCCATGTTAACGTAGGGAGCGACTCTGCATGCGTCCAGGTGACTGGCAGACCCCAAAATCACACCTAAGGGCACAAAACAAGCAAATTACATGCAAATGCTAATATAACTTCATGATGCATAACCTACTGCAAGAGAACCGGCAGCTTCCAATGGACACATTATAATAATTATATAAAGGTGCTGAATAATAATGATATAATTCACAGGTAAAAATGTGTGAAGGTTTCTTCTTCACCATCTCCCTGAGCTGCACTGAAAGACTAAAATACCGGTTAACACTAGGCCTTATAGAGTCTTTGGCTTATATAAATATTATGGCATTTACCTTTGTGCATCTGATTTTCTTGTTTTCGGCATTTTGCTCTTCTGTTCTGAAACCATACCTGAAACATACATAACGATGAATCAACTTGGCTTGTACCCTATTCCAGTCACAGCCAGCACCATATTACATTCACTACCGTCTCCGAAATCATGTAGCTTCATTTAGGAATGGGTGAAGGTTTTTACACTGGTGGTACATAATACATAAGTCGATTTATACCATGTGATATTATAACAATTAATAAAGGAAAAAGATTGAGATTGGGAATGCACAGTATTACCAAATGTGCTAAGCATTCCTAAACGTCAGGGAGTGCAAGGGTTAACAAAAAATATGTGTTGGGTGGGGGATTACAACGTCCTCCTTTAAATTCATTGAAATGATTATTAATAAATCTTACGTTGAAGAAAATAACATTAATAAGAATAAGATCCATGAAACGCTGTATGAAATTGGCCTGAATATTGCGGGTCCAGTTGAAAGCCAGCTCTTTTTTTAAAGGATCGTCTCATTATAATTATAGCAGCCTCGTTTTTAATCCAGAGATACCGAGAGCTTGTCTGACTAGTTTTTATAATCGTTCTTTTCCAGTAAAATGAGTGCTTTACATGTCTAATTTAAAGCTAACAGTTACTAACAAAGTAGCTGACACAGTTTGTCGACTCTTTTTATATATATATATATATATATATATATATATAAAGCACAATGTGTTTGAGTGTATAAGTGAGGGTCATGAATGTGAGTGACATTTTCGATTATGGGATGGACAAAATCAGTGAAGTGGTCGAAAGCAGCTGTGTATTCAGAGTGATGTAGTTTTCACATACATCTCAGTCCATCATGTCTAATGATATAATTTAATGACCATTACAGTTTGAGATGTGCAAAAGGTCCAGGTCAGCTTTGCTCTTGCTATGCTGTGTTTTCAGAGTGTAATTATACCTTATTATAAAGAATGTATTATTATTATTATTATTATTATTATTATTATTATTATTATTATTATTATTATTATTAGCATTAGCATTATCATTATATTTTTGTACAATATGTACTGTACTTTATTTGTATTGTTGGCATAGTAGGTCGTGTATTTACGTTTTATTTAATAACATGTGCCTTATGTGATATTGAAAACAAATCAATTTTCAGTTCGAGATCAATTCTAATTATCCATCAGTATGCTAAGCGAAGTGAATAACACTGGTTTAGACAGTTATTTCTTCATTAAGGACCACTCAATGATGCATTTCGCAAATACCCTAATCTGATTTCCTTTTGATTTTTATTAGAGACAGTGAATAATGACATTTAATTTAGCTCTGCACCAGGAACCGAAAGATATTAGTTGTAATTGAATTACTGCCTTCTCTTCACCAAGGTCTCATAACTTTCAATTAGATTCCTGACAGCTGCTCGGTGTGAGCTTTCTGTATAACACTTCAGTAACAGGTTAATATCGGCCATCTACCTCGTGTCTTACAATTTCAACACCAGCGTTTAAGCTGAAATCAATTTTGTTCCCTTGCTACAGGAGATATTGCGCGTCTGTTGTGTGCATTCTGGTGCAACCACGACCTTGTGCCAAAACATATATAAAGAGCACCGTCTTGTATGCAATGCTGATTTATGTAAACAGGCCACGGTACTTACAGATTGGTTTATATGAGCGTACATAATATGATTTTGTCGGTGTTTCTGAAAGGATATTTTGAAGATTGCCAGGCCGGGGCCCATGCAGCCGATGAAGCTGCTACTTTTACCGGAGCAAAGCTGAGCCCCAGCACAAGCCACTGCCCAATTGGATTATTTCTAATACATTTTTATGGGAACAGTACATCAAGCCAATGCTAGATATTACAAAGATAACGCTGGAGAAAATGAGGTGTGTGACATAAGAAGGTGTCCCCTGCAGCAGCAGTTGAATCTCTTCATTAATTTTAATGATGTGGTTAGATCTTTCCGCAGCACATAAGCAAGTTTACTTCTGATCGGAGCTGCTGCTGGAACTAAAGGATTCAATTCATATCCGCATTCACTCCCGCACCTCAAACTCGCTCATAAAGCGACAAATTACTGAACTTTCATGTCATAAACACCTGCATGGATACGCTCGTTTTAAATGTTTACATTTTTATAATTACATTTTTTGCTGTGCAAATACCTACATATATAATATAAAAACCAATAGAATCCATTTGTTTTATTTCAAGTAGTCGATCTGATGAGCTGCATCACACATTTCAGGAAATTATTTTTACTGAGATAATTTCAAGGTTTTGTCCTGGGTAATATTTTATCTCAGTGTGACATGTTATTACACCGAATATGTTAGGCTACCATATATGAACGACCAGGTAATATTGATGTAAAGGTAATAATAATAAAAATAAATAAGAACAACAGCAATAATAATAATAATAATAATAACAATGGGCCACATTTTAATGAGATCATACAATGCTAAATTATTATTATTATTATTATTGTTGCTGTTGTTGTTGTTGTTGTTAATGATGATGATGATGATGATGATGATGTTGTTGTTGTTATTATTGTTATTGTTATTATTTTGGGGTGGTGGCGGTATATAGACCTTTTTATAATAATTATGATTATGTAATATTAGTGCATACTGATAGTATTAGTAGTACAATAGAGGTGTTTTCTTGAAGAACATGGGCCTATTAGACTTCAGTCTGTGAGTAACGGTGGTACATATAAATCAATAAGCGTACTGAAGAGTCTTTTATCTTCATCCATTCCTTTAGGCTCTGAGAATTACAAATGTTTGGTGTATCTTTAATGATGTTATAAGGTAGTGCAAAAAGAAGAGGGTTTAACGTGAATATACTGACGCTCTTTGTGAGGATGTTTTAGAAAACCAGTTTCCAGCCGGGTTTAGTACTAATCGACGTGCTAAAAATAACCCTGGCCTGCTAAACGTTTCCACTGTGCTTCTAGAATGTGTCTACGCCTAACTGTCCTTAAAGATGTCATTTCATTTTGGTAAAGAACAGCAGTGGGAAGAGCTCTTACCTGAACCCTGGCCTCGGACAGTCCCAGTCTCTGGCTCAGTTCTTCCCGCATGAAGGCGTCTGGATAATGCGTCTCATCAAACAAGCGCTCCAGTTCATTCAGCTGCTCTAAGGTAAAATTTGTCCTGCTCCGTCTCTGTTTCAGTTTCCCCTGGGCATCCTCGTCCTCTGATTTGACCTCTTCCTTCTTTTCTTTGCATTCATAAATTCCTACGAAAAAGCAAAACAATCATGACTACAACTTGCCTTTTAGAGTTGTATGTAAGCTAAGCTAAAACACTTTACCCGCTCAGTGTAATAAATATACAGAGCACATTCCTTCAAGCAACAACAACCACAACAACAACACAGCTTTGAGCAAAACATGTACAGAAGGCTTGTGTATTGCCTAAATAGGCCAATCAAAAACTTGAGCAGAAAGAGAAAGTGTTCTTTGGCGTCTGGTTATAAAATTCATATTACAGGCATAACCTCAATATAGATATTTTATTAAATTTATTAACTATGTTGTTGGATTGTTATTGTTTTTTGTTCAAGTACAGTACGTGTTTAACATGCAACATTTTTTTAAAAATCCTCTCAATAGATTAAAAACACACACAGTACACACACAAATAAGCACAAATAGCACATCACTATTTTGAACATATTATTAAAAAAAAAACTATATTACTCAGACTGTAAACAGGACTTTACAGGGCTCCATACACACAGCTGTCAAATGTCTTTTCTGATGGTCGCCTAATTTTGCGCCAAGCCATGTTTGCAATAATTATCCCCCAATATATGCTGTTCAAAGTTCTCACAGAAACACAACTATTTTCTCTAAATGTGTTATTATTATTGTTGTTGTTGTTGTTGTTGTTGTTGTTATTCTTATATAATAATAATAATAATAATAATAATTACAATTATTATTATTATTATTATTATTTTTGTACACACTTCAAGAAAAGGTGTAGGACTTCTATTAAAATATTTAAGTTTCTCAAAGATCATGATTTTTCTGAGATGTTTAATGTTTATTCCATAGTTCACTGTTTAGTAATGTGAACCAGATTTGATTACAAGTAGCCTAATTCATACTGTTCATTGTTTTAACTGAACATTTTTGCTTGCTTCTTTGTTTGTTTTTAATGTCATATTCTTTGATAGATTCTTCTGATAATAGTGTAACAATGTGATATATTATATTACATAATCGATTGTTAATAATCATTATAAAATCCATGAATTATAGCAAATGTGCGTTTTAAACTTAGGATTGCATTTGCTCGATATCAGCATTTACTCTAAATACTTTGAACATTTTTTCTGATTCTTTTTTTTAATTTTTTTATTATTATTAACATTTTTTTTTCCCTTTTTTTTTGTGCAGCTTCTTCTTAAGCTGAAGCATGAACACATAGTGGTAGTTGTTTAGCAGTGGCTATTTTCAAGCGCCTGCTCCTTCAGGTCGAAAGTGGTTTGAGAAAGACGTGCACGTCTCTTACCGTCACTCGTCCTGGCCACATTAAACTCCTTCAGCTTGTCCTTGTCCAGCTCCACGTGCTCCTTGAATAGATGCACGGGACAGTGCGTGTTGCTGTCGGTAATGTCCTGCAGGCTGCTCTCCGAGTTTCCCAGCTCCCTGGCCCGCGCCAAGCCGCTCTCCAAAACTTCCCTGTACGTGATGCTCTCTTTGCTGCTCTCCTTGCTCTTCTGATCGAAGGATTTCGATACGAACGCCGTGAGTTCTTCCATGGCTGGAGAAAAAGCGCTCCTGATGGCACAAATCCACTTTCAACGACCCTAACACGCTGCTCTCTCTCTCTCTCTCTCTCTCTCTCTCTCTCTCTCTCTCACACTCTCTCACTCGCCCTGTATGTGTGTATGTGTCTGTGTATGTGTGTGAGCTCGATAGTAAACGCGCAGATGTTGGAAAGGGGGGTGTACGAGAAGGAGGAGGAGGTTTAGATCACTCCGGTTGGTGTGTCTGTGTTTTTGGAGATCACACTATTTATACGGCGCTCACCTCAGCCCAGCCCCCACCGCCGTGTCCTGAGCAATTACAGCCTCCTCTCGCTTCTGAATTCAACTTTCAGCAGCTTTGCTCCAAATCAATGCCGCCGTGGAGCCCCTTAATATGATTACACTTCATTAAACATGCCTACGGTGTTGAGGAACCGGGAAGCCGTGTTTAATTAAGTCCGCGATAATTTCATTAAGGCTATTATAGGTGATATGAATGCTGCCATAACATGAGTGGATTTGCCTTAAATCCTGCTGAACTGATGCATTTATCACCGCTTTGTACAAATATTTTTGCCTATATTTGCCTATTGCTGTGAATTAAAGAAGTCAAATTAACGGATGTTCCCTCATCCCATACTTTTAAAAACATCGGATTTGTTTGTTTGTTAATCGGATAACAACACTGAAATCTATTTAAAGCAAAAATAGGATTTTTTTTTTGAGGAATCAATCACAAGCGCTGATATGTAGGTTTTCCATAATTTCATGATTCATAATTAAACTTGTTTATTCTTTATAAAGTTGCTTTTGTTATTTTAAAATTGAATATACCCTAGAGCATATAATAATAATAATAATAATAATAATAATAATAATAATAATAATAATAATGATAATAATAATAATAATAATAATAATAATAACAACCCTGGGGCAAAATAGTGGTATCACTTTACGAATGTAATCTGAGTAAGAATAAAAGGATGGGTGTTTTTGTTTGTTTGTTTTTTGTTTTTGTTTTTGCTTGTTTTGTTTTTTTTGTTGTTTTTTTTTTTGTTTTTTTTTACAAAAGGTGCTGCCTATTATCTGTTTTCCATTTTTTATGTTGTGTAAATATTAGTGTAAACTTATACTACATATCATATTATGGTCATTAATTATTCGTTTACTGCATTTGAAACATATGTGAAATGTTGTAATTCATTTTATATTGATTAGAGATAATTTGTATTAGGTTAACATGTAGTTACGTCATAGCCATACTTTTTAGAAAATACTTTTAATGTTTACACTGTAACAGTGTAACAATGTTATATAAATAAGGACTAACACCGCGCAGTTTTTCTTTCTTTTAATTTATCGCTTTAAAAATGTACGAGAGGTGTCGAGAAATATCATTATTATTATTATTATTATTATTATTATTATTATTAATATTATTAATAATAATAATAATAATAATAATAATAATAATAACTGGTCGAACTGACAGTCTGTTTATCCGCTGACTTGTCTGAGAGGACTCATTTCTATATAAGACTATATCACACGTCGGGATATTCCACCATGTGACCTTGAGCTTCGTGCTGCTGTATTTTTCCTGCATTAATTAAGTGCTGCTCACTCCGCGGTTGGAAGTTATTTGTGAGACTGACTGATATGTTAGGAAGGGTATAGGCCACTGTGTGTTATTAATCATCACAAAGAACACATTTTAACACGCACACGCGCGCGCACACACACACACACACACACACACACACACTCTCTCTCTCTCTCTCTCTCTCTCTCTCTCTCTCTCTAATTCTTTTATCGTTATTCTCGTTGTTTTATTTTATTGTTAAACTAGAAAATGTTTATGGTGATTAATGCGCATTAATGTATATCGTGTTTAATCTATTATGTTAATCGAACCATTTATATTGTAATAATATATGTGAGTGTATGAGACTAAGAAACCTGAAGTGTTTTCTGTTTTTAAGGTGGTTTCAGAGGCATCAAGTGCATCTGAATTCAACGTATAACCTATTGATTTTACAACTCTACTGCACCACTGTCTGGCTTGTTTGTTTTGTTGTTTTTTTTTCTTTTTTTAGTTTAACGCTGTATTTACTGAACCATCAATAATTTATTAATGGTGAAATGTAAATAAATACCCTGGCACTATGAAGGATAGTCATGTGAAATTTGCATGGGGAGAAAACTGGTGTGTGGCCCCCAGTCAGCTTCCGTACGCATTATTATATCTTATAATGCACATTAACCACCATGGCCATCCTTAAAGACGCACGATCCATATTGTAAACTATCATTTATAGGCAGATCCTGTCCTCCCATCCCCTCTCGACTTGTGTGCATGAATATATCTGTGAGCTGGTATCGGAGAGGAAGTAATAAACAGCCGTTTGCACAGGAGTTGGAATGAGTTGATGAGATGAGAGTGAGGTAGAGTAGGAAGAGAGAGGGAAGGCCACTTTCCAACTGGAGAGGGAAAATAAGCAGCTTGAAGAAACGTTTATTCTATTTCATGATTTGATATTTGTCTCTGTTTCTTGTATTTAACTTCTGTTTGGGTCTATTTCAATTTAATTTGCTAAATGACAATAGCTCAGCCAATGAGATACTAATGAACTTGTGAAGTGCGGCTGGAGGGTGGACAGGCTGATAGAGGTCCTGACATGGGGAAAAATAAATCCTCGATATCAGTTTAAAATCTGAGCATGCATCCGTGAATATGAATGTGAAACTGATCATCTATTGTATTTGTATTTTCTACTCTACTGTATTTAATACTTAGCAAATCAGGAATAGCCCTATATCTTTCAGCGGAGTAGAAATGCTGCGCACTGCACAGCAGGTAGCAGATACACCGCACTGATTCACTGCGTCTCTGCGGATGGAGGAAGCGCTCGGGGACAATCATTCCGCGGGTTTATGGTCATTATGTTGTTCCTCTGGTGAATAAGATTCACATTTTCTCCGAGTTAGACCGATAAAATATTGACCGCTTCAGGACTTTTTGAATCCGGTACTGTTGTACAATAGGGATGCACCGCGTATCGTATGATGTTGTCTTTGCAGAAATTGCATTACAGAAGAAACATTTTTTATTTTTTTTTTGCATGATTGATAATCCTAGCTGATCTCATAGCTACCTGATTGTTTCAGGCTGGTTTGATAAAATTCAAACTACAGACTGAATTTATAGGCTGTGTCAGATCAAGGGTCACCCAGTGTCCCTGCACAATTTAGCATGCTTGTTTTTGTTTTAAATACGGGGACCTTTGTGTGTATTCAGCGTCTGAAAACGCAGCAGATTGCTACGCATCTTTTTAAAGTACAAATATCACTTTTATTATAACACAGCACTTTAATTCGTAGCTTTGATTAGCTTTTGGCACTTTAGCCTATCAGCCAACAGAGTAAGGTGTATGAAGTTGGCGGACGGTAGCAGGACGCAGACATGTGGAGACGAGGAGATGTGGTGGGTTTGGAGATGTGGAGATGTGGTGTGTTTGGAGATGTGGAGATGAGATGTGGTGTCTTTGGATATGTGGTGTGTTTTGATATGTGGTGTGTCTGGAGATGTGAAGATGTGGTGTATTTGGAGATGTGGCGGTGTGGTGTGTTTGGAGATAAGGAGATGTGTGTTTGGAGATGTGAAAATGAGGAGATGTGGTGTGTTTGGAAATGTGGAGATAATGAGATGTGGTGTGTTTGGAGATGTGGAGATGTGGAGCTGTAGCATGTTTGGAGATGAAGAGATGTGGTGTGTTTGGAGATGAGGAGATGTGGTGTGTTTGGAGCTGAGGAGATGTAGCATGCTTGGTGATGTAGCATGTTTGGAGATGAGGAGATGTGGTGTGTTTGGAGATGAGGAGATGTAGCATGCTTGGTGATGTAGCATGTTTGGAGATGAGGAGATG
>JAQMYF010000012.1:36537492-36550152 GCA_030014195.1 Neosilurus mollespiculum | reverse complement strand
GTGTGTTTGTGTGTGTGTGTGTGTGTGTGTGTGTGTGTGTGTGTGTGTGTGTGTGTGTGTGTGTGTGGGTGTGTGTGCATGCGTGCCTCTCAAACCTCTAAGACTAAGACATGACTGATGTATATTTCAGCCAGTTCCACAATCAAAGAAACTCTCATGGCCTTCTGATGCATCATCTAAATTTCATAAAGACTCCAACGCCATGCTATGGTACCGCTGGCAAGCATAATGTCTATTTTCCTTTAACTCTGACACTAGCTCTTAGCGCCTGTCTATCTTCTTTCTCCTATGCTTACGTTTCCTTCACAATCAAGGCAAATTCATGCGAGAATGGATCGCAAAGGCAAGTAGGCCGTGTTCTGCTGCATGTAGGTATAAACCTCTTGCTGACTTGAATTCTGAATGTGATATTTGAATGCTGATGGACCTTTTTATTTGGGGGGGGGAGGGGGGGTGTTGGTAAATGAAGCAGGAAAGCTGTTGTGCATTCAGAATGTTGGGAGCAGGCTATACGCAACTCTGGTTTCCCCAATCCGCTTTGCTTTATGGTTTATTTATGGGCACTGGCTGTGCGTCTGAGCAAGTTCTCCTGAGGTAGATGTTTTTACCAACAGGAGAGAGGGCATGCTTTTAAAAGACACTAGGGCATTAGCACACTGTTAACAAGAGCTAATGAAATGCTTCAATCCTGTAAAAGCTAACACAAACAACTCTGCCTTTACAGGGGTGCAGGGAGCATGTGGTTTAGCGCTCTTACACACACACACACACACACACACACACACACATATTCATTCTCTTGTGACACATGTGAGACTTTATAAACAGCAAGTAAGTTTAATTATTCTTTAAATAAGTTTAATTTCTTAATTATATGACTTTTGACCAAAATAAGACTTTCTCATGAACCCATTGTTAATGGTATGGCTGTTTTTGTTTTTATCTCAGTATCATATCACAAGCTTTTTATGATCATTATCAACTATTGACTATAGCCTGTAGAATTCAATGTGTGGCTGACATCCAAAGTGAAATTTTCAAAATCGTTTTAATACGTGTATATGTCACCGTGTCTGTATTAACTAGACATACTGTGCAAATTTAAATATGACATCATTGCTTTTGTGGATACCTTCTGCCCTTGATTATACCATAATCAGCTAAAATTGCATTTATTACATTGCCTTTAATCTGTATTGGAAAGTAATTTGAGCCCAATAATCCATGCTTGCTATTGGAGTTAGAGTAATGCAAGGCTACAGCATCAGCAGATGGCTAAATCAATCATATGTCTCATAAGGCATCACATGAACATAAGACATAAACATAATTAAATAACTGCAGGAGTTACCACAACACCACAGTGTATGAGCATTATCAACTGCCTTCTGACAGGACGGAGAAATGTCATGTAAGTGTAAAAACTCTGTTCCCAGGCATTTTGTTCCCTTTTGTGTTTTTTGTATGTTTATGCCTGGTTGGGTATGGTTTAGAGATTATTCCTCATTTGAACAGGTTTTGCTTCATTGTTTTTTGTGGAATACATATGCAGTCATGTCAAAGTATTTGACAGCTTGAACAACATTCATTGCAATTAAAGGTCAAATGGCATGCAAACTAAACAAGGTGGACCATCAGTCGTTGCTGTGGTTTTGAATAGGGGGGAATTGCAGCATAACTGGGCGCATCAGCATTTGACCATTTCCATAAATGCTTGCGGCTGTCTTGCTATTACTATTTTTAAATGCACTTGGGCTAAATGCCCTGTCACATCATTTGCGTTTTCACCAAATACGGCTACCATTTCCTAAAGGCCATATTCTAAAACAAATGCCCATTATCATGAAGTCTGCCTCAGCGAGTGAAACTTTGAGTCCTCGGTTGAGATCATTGACAGCTTGACGTGGCGAAGGTCAATTGAAATAACAGGTTTGCGCTTTATTATGAATTTAGCTCCTGTGTTTCACTTTGCAAGAGAGCTGGGAACATTGTGTCTGAGGGAAGGCAGGTAGCCGCCATCCACACACGCTAATGAGAAGGTTATGCTAAACCACACATGGCAAAACTTGTGATTAAGATTAATATTTCCTGAATATTTTTAACCAGTCATGCAGCACATATGGATTGACAAGAGGTTAGGCTCAGAAAGAAATCATTAATATTATGTAGTTACTCCACCATAACATGATATGACATAGTACTTGATATGGGCTTTAAACACATGGCAATATAACTAAATTAGGAAACTGTTAACATAATTTCAGACTAATTTTAACATAAATCTGTTTAGAGATTTACAGCCTCTCATGGTTAGTTTTTAAGTAAATTCCTCAACTTCTTCTACCAGTTAATTCAAAGCAGAATCCTTCAGGACTTTTCATATAGCACTAGGAACTTACCTCTGGCTGTGCATTGTGCTCGTCACATGGTCTAGTTAGGGGGCTGCCTAAAATTCCTCTTTCTCTGAATGTTACTTCCTCACAAAAAATAATTTTATAAATCCAAAGTCATAAAAGTTTGTCTGCTTCTAATACCCTCTATAGTCCCACTCCATTCTTATGAATCAGCCATGATAAACACACAGGGAGCAGCTGTCTCCTCCCAGCACCCAGTCCACAAACACCTAAACACACACTTAAATATTCTGTACTGTAATCTGGTGTGTCACTCAACCTCTACCTTTACAAAGGTTACATGCATTAATGTCAGTCAGGGGGAGTCCCAGAAGCAGGGCTCCCCATAGCCACCCCACTTTTAAAGGTGCAGCGGCACCGCACGTCACAGCCAGTATAAAGATACAAACAAGATGGCAAAGCGCATCAATCCGCCACTGCCTCCTGCCACTTTGATCTAATTCCACTCTTTGCTCTCTGATGCATGGAGCTGTCAGATTAAGGGCTGCTCAGGAGCCTGTCGTGGCTGTTGAGCTTGACAGCCTGTGTGATGGATTACAGACAAAACAAAAGGGTTATCACCTTCACCACCAACATTTCTATCCTTTCAGAGAGCTAGGGGAGGAGAACACATCATGCTCCCCCCTGACAGAAAGAACACATTGGTGGAGGGAGAACGCAATGCCGAAACTCTTCCATACTTCTGCAGTTGCAGACTTGTACTGTATTAAGAGATGTCTGTCTATCAACTTACATGCGTAGCCACAGCTGTACATGAAGCAAGCACTGGGACTCCAGCTCAGAGATGAAGAGCTTGGCCATTCTTCCAGCTCTCATACTTCAGAAATGGTCTGATAATCTGCAATGCAATTTCTGTTTTGAGTATGTTCCACTGCATACTGGAATTAAGAAATGTTAGTCAGACCCAAGATGGTGCAGTGGGTGGCATTATCACCACCTCCCAACTTAGGTGTCCCCAGATCAATCCTGAGCTTAGGTAACTGTCTGTGTGAAATTTTGGTGCATGTTCTTTCCATATCTGATTCGGTGTCCTCTGGGTTCCCCAGTTTCTTCCCATTTTCCAAAAACATACCAGTAGGCTTTTGGCTGGTTTGGCTATGGTTAATTGCCCATTGGTGTGAATTAGGATGTCCCAATTAAGGTGCATTACTGGATCATACCCAGTGTTCACAGGAGAGGCTCTGAAAGTGAGTGAAAATAGCAACACCCATCACTAACCAAAAACACTCCAGGACTAAATGTTTTCATTAAACAATGGTGTAGCTATTAGTTTAATGCCATTACTTTGTGCATGCCCATGTTACATTGTTTAGGTTTAGTAAATAGTTGTAGTAGCTTTAAATAACTTATAGATATTGGTTAACAGTTTTAAAGTGTTTAAGGTAACCTGACAATGATGTAATCATTCATTAGTGTGGAGAAGCAGCTATCTTTTTGTCCTTGTCAAGATGAAACATATGTTAGTCTAATCAATGTTTAAAGACGAACAAGCAGGGAGGAATTCTTATTTAGTGGAGTGTACCAAGTTTTTAAAATACCCACACTGAATTCAAATGACTATAAGAGATCAAGATAGAGTTTGAAGTGACATGTTCACTGGGGAGATGTTACAAAGGCAGTAAAGCTAAGCAACCACATTACAGGTCAGTTTAGAAAGAACTCTGTTTCACACAAAACTCAGAAGAGCTTTCTACCAGGATTAAAGATGTTCAAGTGAAACGAAAGCCATGGACCACTATCTTCCCGAGGATCTGGGTGAAGTTAAAAATGCTCATGGATACCTTACATTTGTGTTGATTCCATTGCTAATATCATTACTGGTGTGTGTGTGTGTGTGTGTGTGTGTGTGTGTGTGTGTGTGTGTGTGTGTGAGTGAGTGAGTGAGAGAGAGAGAGAGAGAGAGAGAGAGAGAGAGAGGGCTTGCATCTACATTACAGACCACAGGTTGTCTCTGGAAACAAGACTAATAAGCAACCTCCAGCAGTAAAGCAGGCATGTAGAATTGAGTGACAGATGTTATCTAATGCTGGGCTGTGTTTATTCTGACTGATGGAGAAATCACAGCAAAGCATGCAAGGCATTATCACTGTACATTATACCAAACATAAAAACATGACTTAGCGCAACTGTGTGTGTGTGTGTGTGTGTGTGTGTGTGTGTGTGTACACACACACACACACACACACACTAGAGGAATGGAAGAAAAGAGAGGTCCATTGTATTTTTGCATGGGTGTGTTTTCATTGGTATGTTTTCAGTTACCCCTGATATTAGTGACCAATTTACATAATACATTCGTTCATAGAGCTTTTTTCATAGCACTTTTTGAATGTGAGCAACTTAATAAATTAGATCTAGCATCAGAACATGAATCACCCCATAACCTTTTCGGCATGTCTTCAGTCCAAAATAATAGACTGAAAAGCCAGTGACTTTTTTAAGCATTAAGAGATCGGACTTTTGAAAGCTGGCTACGGTGCATTTCATAAATGGCATGAAGCCAAGGAAAAAATCTTCCCCTGTACTCAGAATGGAACTCAGTGAAGCTTCAATGATATCCCCCTCCTTCCCTTACCGTAGGTTCTGCTGATTAGCACTGACGGGCCCTGGCATCTCTCCTGGGAACCAGACCAGGTCTCATGACTGGCTCTAGATAGAAAGATCTAATGGGGTCACACTTTAAGTCAAGAGTCTATTAATAAGAATCAATAAATACGCCATAAGAGATGCAGAAGATGACAGTAGACACCAGAGCATTGTGACCAAAGGAGGTTGGGCTAAGAGCTGCAGAGACCCAGTGAGCTAAAACCATGCTGGGAAATGTGTTCTCTGTTATGAGGGTGTGTGTGTGTGTGTGTGTGTGTGTGTGTGTGTGTGTGTGTGTGTGTGTGTGTGCAGGCAACAGTGTGTTCCTCTGTTTGACTACTGGACTAATATGAAGAAACAGAGCTCCTGTATGTGGGAGCCTTGTCTTTTTAGTTTTATAGGCCCAGTGAAATGTCTGGACATTATTTTTAGTGCACTTTGTGGCACAAAGCTTTGTACATTTTGTGTAATTCTTTATGTATTAATAAACTTTTCCAGTATGGTTAAAGGGAGGCAGGAATCATTATTTTTAGTGGTTATATGTCTCCTATTGTGGGTGTAGGCAGGCAGCCTTGTTATACTCTTACACCAGTCTTAAGTAGCACAGATCAGAAGGGACAGGAAGGAACATAGAGTAAAGATTCAAATCGACTTCATGCCAAACACTGTTCTGTAAACATAAATAGGTACAGTATAGTATGATGTCAATTTGAATATATAGATAGATAGATAGATAGATAGATAGATAGATAGATAGCAAGATGTATATGTATATGTATGTGTGCGTGCGTGTGTGTGGGTGTGTGTGTAGTATGTATTTATGAATGTAATACTACAACAGTGCCACTGTGCAATAAATGTTCGGGCACCCAACCAAACTGCAAATAGCATTAGTCAGTAAACTAGGAGTGTGGGCAGAGGGGTGCTGTTAATTTCACTGGGATTTCACGGGGACAGCGAAATAAATTGGGTCCAGCTGATGTATGCCCTCCCCGCTATGTCCACAGGAGCCCTGGGTAATTGAGCATGTACACTGCACCTTTAAAACCTTTTAACAGTGTGCTAAAACTAGCAGTATGGCTTCGACTGTGGGAAATGTTCCCACAATGCCACTTTCAAGTGGAGTAGGATAGCACTACTGAGCATATTAAATGAAGAAATTCTTGCTCACCATCACATTTAAATATAAAATGTAATAATATCCGCTTTAAATCCACGCAGGATTGTGCAAATTTGCAAATAATACTTTCTACAAATTCCTACTCCAGACAGAGCTCTTGGTGTGCCACTAATGTTGGGAAAGTCAGTCAGAGTGAACAGTGTATGTGTGTGTCCCACAGGCGTGCGTGCAATGTCAGGAGCTGCTGTACAGTTTAATTCATCTATCCAGAGCATACGCTGATGTGAAGCATATGATATTACTTAGGCAGGTATGAAAACAATCTGCTTTAATATCAAACACTTTGCTGAAAGGAATGCTAAGGTCAAGAGAGGTGAGGTCCTGACTGGTTAAAGAAAAAGGGCTATAAAGTATTAACACTGATGCCAGTTTCTTACTACTGCACATTAAAGTTTGTGGTAAATTGCTACAAATGCAGCATGAAATGGTAATGAAACTCAAGTGTGTGTATAAGAAGATGTAGTGGTCATGCTGTATTATTCAGTGTTGCCTTTATGCTTTGGTTTGTGCACAGATCTATTTTTTCGTCCTGAAGTTATGCTTAACCTTAGTACTAATGCCTTTAGTAATAGTTCTCTATAAGAACCTCAGAAGCGTCGTCTGCTAGAAGTTGGTCTGTCTTAGCCATGGGGGAAAAAATGGTGTCAACAGCATAAAAAAGCTATAAAATTACATCCTTCTCCAGCCACAGATATTCCTTGAAGCCAAATTACAAGCATGTCCATCATAAAAAACAGCAGGCTTTTCAAAATACCAAGCTAAACAGGAAATGGTGGTCCAGCTGAGCGGTAGGTGGCATTAAGGTGCACCAGCACACCACATGCAGATGACGACGTGAGTTCTACAGCCATATGGGCCTGTTTGCCTTTGTCTGCATGTACCCATGTAATGATGCAATGAAAATTCATGATGCGAGCATATTAACTCTAGAGATTTATGACATGAATTAAAAAAAAAAAAAAAAGCCTCATTTTGATGCCTAATTATTTTTTAGACTTGACAACCTTGTAGCAGCCAGATCATTGTTGGTAACAATAGACTTATTGCTTTCCCAAAAAGATGCACAGTGGTAAGTGAACCCATAATTACCACCCATAATGACAACATTCCCTCTACACACTCGGCTGTAGAGCAGCTAGCGTAATTGTGCCTAGATTCCAAGAATATCAGCAATGCTTTGAGACAGTCACGCCCTAGATATTGTTTGCTGGGCATTTTAACAACATTGTTTTCTTACATAACACACTCAATATGAACTTTTAAACTTTTGAATACCAACAGAGAGAAATGAATGTGATTATTCTAGTGTGTGGTGAAAATGCTTTCCAAAGTGAATATTTTGATCTCTGACAAAAAGGCCAGAGTCATAATGTTAAGGGTATTTTACATAAAATAAAATATGCAAACAGTCATGCTCACTGGAAACCCTTTGTTTTCTTAAATCTTTTATTTCCAGCTCCACAGACTTTTTTTTTTAATGCCATAATTCACATTTAGATGAATACAGTACAGTATGTGCAGTGTTCTTCTCCAAGATGAACTTGCCTAGCCCAGCAGAGATTCTTTGCTTGTGATGAAAATAGCTTCTTTCAGTAAGCAAGGTTGGTTTGATTCTGGCCATGTTTTTGAGAGGCAGGACACACAGTGAAACTGATGTCCATGACGGACGCCTGTGGGCATCCAATCACAGAGGTTCTTCAGCCCTGCCAGCTCAGCAAGGCCTGTGTCAGTCACATGGCTAATGACCAATTCACTGACGGCTTCCTATCAGTGTAATAAGAAGCACCTGTTAGCAGGGAGCCCAAACATGGAGAGGGTTGTAATCAACCCCGGGGGACTGATTGAATCTTTCCTCCTGACGGTGGAGACGCGCTCCAGTGAAAGGCTGCCTCCGCTCATGACTGCTGGAAATGGATCTGCGTGGATTAGCCTGGGACCAACAACCGGATGAGTCTTATTGGTTTATGATTGGTCTGAGCCTGACCACATTAACCCACTGATTGTTCAAGAAGATATTATTAAAGGTTTCCAGAGAGAAAAATTACAGTCCTAATCATCCAGCTCCAAGTATACATATAGGAGATGCAAGCCCAGGAAAGCCCCTGTTATTCAAGTGCTGCCAAAGAAGTGCGGCTCCTTGTCGATTAAAGTTATTGTGCAATTTCATGTCATCTGTAGCACAATAAGGGATGAGATTAAGTTCAATTTGGACCTGCAGTAGGATTTCCTCACCTCCGTCAGGCCCTAAGCCCCACCATGTCAAGCAGGCCCACTGGGAAATCAGCCATCTCCAGACAGGTCACCACTGGCCCATGTATATATTCATGGGCTTAATCTCACATCATTTCTGTGCTGCAGGGAAAGAAACGTATTTAATTTACACTTGCTCCATTTGGTTCACACAATGCACACTAGGGAAAATTCCATATTTGTGTCTTTCAGAGAAGAGATTCATCGGGCTAGTGAAAAACATATCAGGAAACGGGACCTGGTCTGTGGAATTCAACCTGAACACTTTTGTGGCCTCTGTGGGAATCAATTTGAGGGAAGGCTCCGAGTTGTCTCCAGCAGATACTGAGTGTATATTAAACAGATTAATTATTTAAAAAGGCTTGACAGATGCAACGTAGGACCTCGGGCTCAAAAGAGAATGTTTGTTCTTCTGCCATATACTGTAGTCATTTGGTTCTGGTTCTCAAGTTATTAGGTACCTTGTTGAGGTTTTATGGGTTTGCTGTCATATGGGGTGTGCTAAAACCATTTGTGCCTGTCTGAGATTGGAGGTCTGATCAAAATATGAGGTACTCGTTAGATGCTCAGGGAATGTTTTGTTAGCATGGAATTGGGCTGTCGGGATAATTTATTCTTTTATAGAGTTTCTTGGGCCAACCTCAAGATAAAATTGTGACAGGATAAAAATTTTCCCTCTTACTCAGCAAACCATCAGAGAGTACATTTGTAATCAGATTATCCAGACAGACTGAGAGTAAAGGATCTGTGAAATATGAGTCACTTTTGCAAATAAAACGCAAGAGAATCTTCTTAGTCTCCATCGTGAGACTCTCATGCATATTTAGCAGAGAGTGGGATGGTTGCCAAAGTCCTAAACAGTGATGATTTAAATTCCTGTTTTAGAGAAAAAGAAAGATGTGTTGGAAATAGCTCGCCGTAAAAAGCAGAGGATGTAACAGCAGTGGCACGAGGACAGAGTACGAATCCTTCAGCCCGGCAGATCTGCATCTGGCAACGGGTCTGAGGGCCACCTGCTCCAACAAGCCGTCCCCCAAACATCTGACCATGAAAATTGGGAACAAATTATTCTGTCTGAGATCTGAGCACTCTCTGGTGTTAAAACGATCAAGAAATGGCTGGACCTTATCTCCCATTAGACACCAAAGACACGCAGCAGCAGCCACCAGTTACCTGGCCTCCCTGTTGACAGCATTGTCACTGGCAGGTCCCCCCAACCTCCTCTAGACCCTGGGGAATGGGTCTCAGATGCAGATCACCACGATTAGGGCAGGACAGCCCTCCCTTCTGAGTGATTAGCATTCCCCTGGCGTGACCTACAGGTGTACCCCAGATTAAGTGAATAAATTCATCGCCCAGAGGATCACTGGGCCTGACCCCCTGCTGCAGGGGCCTGAATGAGAATGTGGTGGGAGCTTACAGGCACAGTTATGATTACAGCCTCACCCTGGAGGACACACAGGCCTGACAGACTGGAGAAAGGGGAACCACAAGAGGAATGAACCAGATTTCTAAGGTTTATTTTTCAAACAAACCCATTAACTCAAATTTTTATTCACTATCCTACTGTATTTTCCACTCAGTCTTTACAAGACAACTAGTTTGTTTGTTTGTGCTCACACATTCTATGAAATCGTGTGATTATATACTTCAAGGTTATTCTCTTCTCTGCTCATTTTTCCCCAAGTGAGACAAAACATCTTCAAAAAGTCCTTTAACTCTTAAAATGGTGACATCAAGCACACAAAAAGATGATAAGCTGTGCCCTGAGTGAAACCACAACAATTCTGTGCACATTGCCTATATATATATATATATATGTGTGTGTGTGTGTGTGTGTGTGTAAAAATTATTTTTTTTTATTATGAATTTTTCCCAACTGTTTCTATGGTCCATTAAAATCGTGAATTTTAATCATAAGGCACAGATTATTCTTTTTTTATTTAGTTCTGTCAGCTGTTCAGTCTGTCTTTTTTTATCTTCCCTAGGAATTGCACAGATTTACGTTCATGCCTCAGGACCATCAAATCACTATCTCCGCCACTGTATATTGTTTTTAACATCCAATTATTTATGTATTTTTTACCTTTTTTTTTTTGGTGAATGCTGTATGCACATCAGGCAATAGTGAAAGAAGACATCTTACCAACTTTTCTCCAGCTCCATGAATTCCCCATTGCATCATGTGGAAGTGAAGCTTTTGCAAATGCATTTAACATGTGCCAATAAAAATAGTATTTACTGCTGCTGAATTTTTTCTCAATAGATTCATTTTGTACATTCTGACATCAGAACTCAAGAAATCGACTCTGAAATGATGCTTATTGTGAAATTATGAATGATATAATTATTATTTAAAAATGTGTTTTTTAGGCTGCGCCTTAGATAACTATGCTTCTTTCCCAGCTAGCCTCTACTTCCTTGTCTCAAGTGAATAGGAGAGATATTTATCTTTAGTTTATATTCTAGTGCATTTCCCCCAAAAACAATTTAGAAATGAAGTAGGCATGATTTTTAAATGTTTTTCTGTCTCTAAATGTATTATGGCTTTACTATAAATTGTAAATTAAACTAGCTTGTGCATTAAAAGCTGATGTTTTAATATAATAAGCATGAGAAATTAGACAATTAAAATCTCATTTAACCCAGCTCATTCTGTATTTGACTGTTTTAGAGTGACCTCGTATTCCCTGTTGGCTTTGGTGTTTTCGACAGTAAACTCAAGGTTTCAGACATGTCTGGTCTGCTTTTTCATATTCAGTATTAATTGAGTGATAATAAAGTGAGCTCACTGAAGATTGTGACTGGAGGTGCGTTCACTTCAATGGGAGCGAGTGGATTAGGCCCAGTCTTAGCTCTCATGCCGTCTGCAGTGGGAGAAAGCGTTTCAGGGATCAACTGTCCACAGATGAACATAAGGGCCATTAGCATAAAGGGCAGACCATATGTATGGGTCGAACCACATATCAGGTTATCCCACCTGTACTTTCTCAGATTTATGGATTGCTGTGTAACATTAATTAAAAAAAATATACACATCATGACCAAAAATAATGATTATATATGAAAAAAAATTAGTGATTATTGAACAGCTTTGACTTCTTTCTCCTTCTCCCTATCCTCTGCCATTGTTGTTATCAAATGACACAGTTTCTCAAGCACAGCATTTGAATCCTAAGGACCTCGGGGAGCAGATTTGTCTCTCACAAGCCCCCTTCTAACGGGGATTAAGGAGATTAGAAACCATAAAATGACCAAGCGCAAACTCCCTAAGTAGCTCAGCTTTTCCCGGCCCCCCATCCAGGGATGGACCTGAGGCTGGTTTACAAAGTTCCACTGAAAGGCCCTTCTTAGCATAACAAAGGTCTCAACAATTCGCTGATCCACCAGAATGGCAAACAATGAACTTGTGGCAGTCCACCCAGCTCATTTTCATCAGAACAAATGGCATTACATTTGGCAATGATATTGTTCTAAACTTGAACACGGGACTCTTCTGTCTTTGTGGAGCTCAAGGTGTCATATTAATTATTTAAATCTCCAGAAAATTTCCAGCTCTATTCCTCCAAGGCCTTAGCCAGTGCCAGAAGGCCTGGAATCTGCATTAGTTTTGTTAATTAGAGCTGAAACAAGGCTTTGATCTCAATGAAAATTTTAAAAATGGAAACTTCCAGAATTCATTACTTTCCATCGAACATAGTTTTTTTCCTTCCTCATGTGTGTGTGCATTATGCCTGTCACAAACTCTAATCTTGCACACACTATGGCAGGTGAGAGGTCAAGGGGTTCCACAGTTAACCAGCTTTGTAAGGTCAGTGATAAAGGTAATCACATCCCACATCTTAACCACTCTCCCTGACAAGAACACTTTTCACAAACACATTTCACTGTAGAGAAAAGGAGCTACACGTAAATCTCCAATCAAAATAAGTCCTCAGTATATAAATAATCAATCACTCACTTATTTCCTGAACTGTTTATTCTTATTAGAGTTGCAGGGAGGCTGAAGCCTATCTCAGCCAACACTGGGCGAAGGCATGGTACACCATGAATAGCTCGCCAGACCATAGCAGGGCCAACACTCACACAACCATTCACACTCATAGTCACACCTAGGGACAATTTGGGACAGCCAATTAGCTTAATGTGCATGTCTTTAGACTGTGGAAGGAAACCAGAGTACCCAGTGGAACATGCAAACTCAACACAGAAACGTTCAAGCCCAGAACA
>JAQMYF010000012.1:36508782-36520656 GCA_030014195.1 Neosilurus mollespiculum | reverse complement strand
TCAATATATCCTAGTGAGATTAAGTTTAGGTTAAATTTAAGTTCTTGTACTCATCATCATCATCATCATCATCATCAGTCGTCTGACAGACCCGTGACTTGAATTGATATCTTTTGCCAGACTTGTCAGTCGAGCATGGCCACCATAATGTAGTCCTTTGGTCAGTTGATATCGCTTTCATGGACTGTTGGTAAGATTGATATATATTATTTAGAAAAAAAATCATTCAAAATTTATTTTCTTGGGGTCATTCTGTTCCCAGTCGTCACAGATGTGTGCCTTGCATTTTGTTTTGTTTCTGTAAACACTTCTCTTTCGACATCGTGTTAAATGAGAGTGAACGTTTGTTCATATGTAAATGAACTTGGAAAGTCTGCACTCTGGAGAGACAGACTGCTCCGAATATTTAGGTTTTGGAGTCAACCGAGCCATTTGTGTAGCTTCTTTTATTTTATTTAATCTATTAACTGCTTCTTCGAAATGCATGAAATAACTCCCACAGCTCCAAGCATCCCCTCAGTGATGTCTTCGCTAAAAATGTACTTTATATGCATATGTTCATTTATGGCTCCGTGGATTGTCAGGCTGACACAGTATTTCTAGAGGTGGCATCATTTTTCAGGTTAATGGTGCATTTTGGGATGATTTGATGTCTTTAACCTGGGGGTGGTGATGGTGAGGTGAGATCCGTGATAGAGCGGTTGCTTTGCTCTTCATATGCTCTTCTTTCACCGTGGATGAAAGATGTGCTCATTGGTCTGTCACACAAAGAAAATGGTTTATAATATCCATATTAATTATTGATCAAATAGACTCCCCCCACTGTTCAGCTCCAGGGGCGAGTTTGTTCTGTAACTGGCAGAGACATAAAGACCACTGCATTTTGTTTCACGTTTCCTTTCCATAATGACTGGCTCTGCTCACTAACATCAGCACTACTTATTGATGTTAGCAAGACTGAGTCCCCAGCTCATCATCCTTTTTTGAGAAGCAGAGAAGGATTTGCCGTTCTGACAGCGTGACCTACTGAACAGTTCCCAGGTGTCCTGTTCTACGGTAGAAAAAAGCCTTACACTTTTCCCCAATAAACTCATCTATGGGAGCAGGATAGCCCTAGAGAGGATGCTATTAACCAGTCTGTACATTAGGAGATTTTAATCCCCCAGGCTCTGTTTATCTCCATAGCCACACCTCGCTTGGGCCAGAGTCTGGAACAGTAATGCTTGGATTAGTGCTTTGCTCCTGTCTTTGTGTGTACCATACCTCACTTCTGTAGTCAGATTATGGGAATTCAAACAGATATGCAAATATGGAGGGTTAACTGTTTGTATGCTTTTTTTTTTATACAGTGAAGCTATCTCTCTCCTCACTGCAGTGTGTGCATAGCTGATTGACTTTCATATGTTGTTTGACTTATATGTTGTGTTGTGTGTGTGTGTGTGTGTGTGTGTGTGTGTGTGTGTGTGTGTGTTGGAACCCAAAAAGAAGATGCAAAAATCATGGGATAGCCATGGGATCGGCCAGAGTTTACAAAGGAAAAAGGTAGCTTTGACTGAATAGAATATAATTTGGGCCATGGGAACCCATTCAACACCCAGACTTTCAATCAAAAACATATCCATTTTTTATATCCTGTAATATAATGTACCTATAATAATTTGAGCTATTTTATGCTTAACACAGAAGCTGATTTTATTTTCACCCTTCACATGATAAAGCACTGATTGTGTTGTTGTTGAGTCTGTTGAGCGGAACAGATAAATCCTTTTTTTAATATTTGATTTATAATATCAATATTGAGAAAATAAGGTTTGTTCATTCAAACAGAAAATAGATTTTTGTTTTTGTTCCGGTTTAAAGCATGTTGCCTTTGTGCTTGCACAGTTGGCTGCTCATTACACTGACATAGTACCACCAGTGAGAAAATATTCATTAGAACCAAATCATTAAAGCAACTACATGTGCAAGGGAGGCATTTCAGGGTCCCAGTAACCTCAGGATCACTACCAGATCATGGAACCTTAGTTTATATATATATAAATGGTAGTCAAATTACTTTTTGGTCCTATTTGAATTGCAACATGAGATAAGATGTTTGCCAGTGAGATAATTTTGTAAGTAAATAAAGCCACAGATTGCTATTAAACACCAATGAAACAATTATTTAGTGTGAAGCTTGCTTGGTAAGCTGCACCAAATTTCACAAAACATACATCATCAGTAGTTGACATTAAGTACAGGCTAATAAGATAAGATAAGATACGAAAAGATAAGATAAAAAAACTTTATTCATTCTGAAGGTAATTCTTGTGCCAGAGAATGCTTAAAAACAGGTCATGGTACACTATTTAGAAATACAAGACATCAGATTCCTAAAATAATTACCTGAGCACTAGGGCATGGTCAAAGCAGCACGCTGGGCCTGGTATGTACAGGTTGACCCCCCCAAAAGCCCACATTTCAAAAATAAATGAAAAATAAAGATAATCAAATTATAATTTACATGCATGAAACTTTATTAAGTACCATTTTTCTACATCATGCTTTAAATCTCACATCCTCCAAATGGCGTCTGTCATTGTCTATACATGCTTGAAGGTGATTTCTGAAGGCTGTAATGGCTCATTGGTTGGCACAGTGGCTGTCTGTTGTTGAATAGCAACCTTAATGGCTTCAAGAGTTTGGGGTTGATGAGTATACGCTCGTGATTTAAGGCAGCCCCACAGAAAAAAAAAAACACATGGGGCGAGGTCAGGGAAACGGAGTGGCCACTCAACATTGCCACGCAATGAGATCACCCGATCTGAAAATATTTCCCTCAGCACTTCCAATGATCTTCGAGCTGTGTGTGCCATAACTTCATCTTTCTGAAACCAGACATCAAATTATTTAAGCTCAGGGTGTTCATGTTGGGGTTGGGCTACCAACAGACCGTAGCACCGCCTCTCCTGCCTCACTAAGTGCCATGTGTGCACATAATGACAAATAAAAACTGTATTGAATGAAGTTTCATGTGTGCAAATAATAGTTTGATAATTTATCTTTAAACTTTTTTTTTTATTTTCCTTTGAAATGTGGGAGATTTTTTTGGTCACCCTGTATAATACAAATAAGTGAAAAAGTTAACTTAACTATGCTCCATAAATAAATATATATGTACCTAAATACCTGAGGTTTTATCCAGTGAAACTGGTACGTCATTCATCAGCTGGGAAGTACAAGCATAAGTATCGTTGCATCCCAGTACAATACACACAAGGAGCACATTAAGATTGTAGTCTTATAGTAATATAATGCAGTAATGTAGTCTTTCTGATTATACATTTTCACATATTTCAAAAGTTTCACAACATATGGTAAGGTTCTTGACTTACAATGTTATTTTTTTCAATTAGCAGACATATTGTGTAAATTATGGCACAGTTCAAATGGCAGAAAATTCTCTCGCCTTTGACTTCTGTACATATATTTGTCTTATTTATTTATTTATTCAGTTTCCAATTTGACATCCTGTAATCAGACAATTTAAATACAGGTAGTTCAGTAAAACGAGAAACATAGGAATGACATCATGTAAGCACAGGTGAACACAACAATGGCACTGTACATAAAAATTCTTTAAATGACTGCAAACAAATAATACAGTTCTATGGGCATTGTCATTGAAGATAAGTCACTGAAAGACAGGATAAGTGGAGAGGGGACCCAAAGAAACTAAGAGTCTATTGAGATGGGCCCCCTCTGCAAGATTTGATAGATTGTGATAAGTTATAGACATTGGCAAAGGAAAAAGGGAAGCATAAGAAAAAGAAAATAGTGGTATTTATTGGCGTGAATATAAAGAAAGAAAGAAAGAAAGAAAGCAGGGATGATCATAAACTATGTCTTTCAACAAGGAATCATTTCATGGAGCATTTGAAAATTGCAAGAGAGGAAGACATTTTGATGGAAATGGGAAATGAATTCCAGAGCCTTGGTCCTTGAGTAAAAATGGTTGACTGTTTAATATTGGTACGACACTGGTGTGGTTTATAGTGGGATTATGTTCGTATGTTGTAATTATGAATATCTCTATTTGTTGTGAAAAGATCATTGGAGCTGGTTGGAATGAGACTATTGTGGTAAGAGTACATGAATGTACCAATGGCAAAGGAGTTGATAGTAAAGATATCAAGGATTTCATGTTATGGGCACGATAATCAACTTTTGAGATAATGCAGACAATATGTTTTTGTAGCAAGAATATTCGATTTAGGTTTGTAGGGTATGTTGATGACCATGTAATAGTACAGTGTTAGTGTAAGGGTAAACAAGTGTGTAGTATAGTGATAAAAGTGTTTTAGAGGATAAATAGAAGTGAGAGTTGCTTATTATACCAATTGATTTAGCCACCTTTTTTAAAATAAAATCAATTTGTTTATACCAGGTTAAATGTTGGTCGATAAATACACCTAGTAACTTTGTCATTTCCACTTGTTTTACTTCAGTGTCTCCTTTGCCTAATTTGACATTCAAGCAGATGTTTCTTTTTCTAGGACAGAATATAATAAAATTTGTCTTAGCAACATTTAATGAAAGTTTGTTTGCTGTTAACCATTTAACAATTTTTGAGATTTCCAAATTTAGGGTGGTAATGAGAATATCTTTAAGAGGGTGAGAATGCTAAATCGTTGTGTCATCAGCAAATAGAATAAAATCTACAATTTTTGACACTTTAGGCAAGTCGTTTATGTAGATCAGGAAGAGGAGTGGGCCTAGGATGGATCCCTGGGGGATACCACATAAGATGGGTAGGGGTACAGATGACGTTGCCTCAAATTGGACATTATTGCTTTCGATCAGAAAGATAATTCCTGAGAGACTTAAGCACAGAGTCACAAATTCCATAATGTGATAATTTGTCCAAAAGAGTCAAACACTTTGGAGACGTCTAAAAATATACCCACTGCAATTTCTCCATTGTCAATTGCAGTGGTAATTTTGTTGACAAGATGAATGAGGGCAAATGCTGTAGAGTAATTTTTATGGAAGCCAAATTGTTAACTGTATAGTATGTAATGTCAAGGAATTGAATGATTCTGTTATATGTAACTTTTTCAAAGAGCTTCAAGAATGCTGGGAGAATCGAGATGGGCCTATAATTTGTGAAAAGGGACATGTCCTCAGCTTTAAAAATTGGCAAGACTCTAGCAATTTTTAGAGCATCAGGAAATATCCTCAGTGAAAGGTTTATAAGATATGACAAAGGATGGATTATTTCACTAAATGAATGGTGAATGACCTTCATTGAGATGTTGTCATGATTGACTGAAGTAGATATATTTAGGGAGCGGAGGATATTGGTAAGCTCACTGGGTGTAGCTCGAGCTAAAACGATGGTTTGGGGTAATGACCTGTCAGATTGTTCAGGGTGTTCCCCGCCCTCGCCCAGAGTCGGCTGAGATGGGCGCCAGCCTCCCTGCGACCCTAATTAGGATTAAGCGGTTCAGAAAATGAATGAATGAATGAATGAATTTATCATTGTAGTACTTTTTTTTTGGCATTTCTGATTACAGTGGTTAATTTGTTCCTGTATGTTTTCTCAATTTTTTCACTTGGATTGTTTAAAAATACTTAATACAGTCTCGACCTTTTCCTAATCGATTTCATTATGGCTTGTGATATCCATGGGTTAGGGAAAGATTTTAGATTTTTGCCTTTGAGCTCTTTTTTTCGGAATACAGTTGTTGTATATCTCAAAATATTTAGAGAAAAAAGATTGTATGCTGAATTTGCATCCGTAATGTTAGACAAAAAACTCTAGTCACGTTCTGCCAGACAGCAACAAAAGAAATCGACAGTTGTTTGACTAAAGTCATGCATGACAATGCGCACTATGTCAGGCATGAATTTGCCCATATGACTATTGTGAGCAAGTGTAAAAATTGGTAAATTGTCTGACAAGTCGTTCATAATAATCCCATTGTCAAATTTATTTGGCACGTTGTTTGTAAAAATGTTGTCAATAAGGGTATCACTGTGCGATGTGATGCGCATAGGGTGCGTGATCATTGGGAAAAGATCATGCGAAAACAATATGTCTATAAACTGACTAGTGGGATTATGAGCTTCCTGATTGGATAGGTCCAAGTTCCAGTCCCCATTCAAGGAAACAAATTTATTTTCACTTAGAACAATAGAAAGAATCGACTGAAAGCGGTCAAGAAATTCATGCGTATTTTGATTCAGGGGCGATACGCCGTATCTACGATATAGTTCTTCCCTTGAGGATTAATGATTTCAGGAAACACAGATTCAGAAATATTGGGATCAGAAAACCATACATATGGCCTTAGTTTGGATTCTAAATCATCTGTAATGTACAACCCAACCCCTCCAACTTCTTTTTGTGATCTGTCAGTCGAGAGGAATTGGTATCCAGGAATCTGGACACAGTCACAATTTGTTTTGTTTTGCCAAGTTTCAGAGATTCCAATTACAGAGAAGAGATGATTTAAGGAGGAGATTAAAAGCATCAAAGTTTCCAGAAATACTAAGTATAATAATAAGTGTAAGAGAGAGAAGCCTATCAAGTGAGCATTTTTACAGATGTGTGCGTGTATTTGATATTTGGTGTGGTAGGGACTTTGCCAAGTTTGAGACATGAAATTACTGTCGGGAACCAAGTCTGATAATAAATGTGAATTGTCAAAGTGTAATGCTTTGATAAAAGATTAAATTTCAAACATTCAAGTCGTTCAGGATTAAAATGAATGTCTGATGATGCAGAAGTGACTCTATATAAGTCAATACAAACTGAGTTAAATGAATCTGTATGAATTCAAAAGCACAAGAATGTGTACATGTAATAACTGTACATGTTCATATCGATTTAACATTGCAACACAGTGAATATAAACATCAGAGAGGTATAATACAATTTACTTTTCTCTTCATGTGTCATGTCTAATAGACCACTTTAAAGATAACTGGTATGAAGAACCATAAAATCCTCTTCACAGTCCCTTTGAAAGTTCTGCTATACTAATTCAACAAGGCTTTTTCCTATCAGAGCTTTATGAATGAATAAGAGGATTACCAGCTCCTGTCCCTCATGTACCAATTTTATAATGGACTTATTATTGTACTGGCAACTGAGAGGAAGCAAAGCCCAAAATGAGCCTATTTTGCCTTTAAGAAGATCCTCATCAGTTTTTATTGAGAATGATGAGATAGATCTTTACTAATGAATCTTTCATCTTATTGTGCCTTTGTGCATTCAAGACAAATCAACTTGCAGTTCCCTATGTAAGCAAAAATATTAAAGACTAAGCAATAAGATGTATTAGTACTATCCACACTCACTAGATGTGATTGGCTGCTGTACTGGTAGGACATCACCCATTGTACCCTGAGTACAAAAAAAGTAACAACATACCATAGCGATTTGCTGAACCTACTATGCTTGGCAAAAAAAGGCTATATTTAAAAACAGAACATAATATTCTAACATTTTATTTTGAAATGAAATTAATTTTTAAATGCAATTATTTTAGATGCACTATATTTTTTAAATGTCCACTAATTATTTCAATAATAATTGAAATAATAATTCATTCATTCATTCATTTTCTGAACTTCTTAATTCTAATTAGGGTTGTGGGGAGGCTGGTGCCCATCTCAGCCGACTCTGGGAGAGGTCAAAGTACACCCTAGACAGCGAGCCAGGCCATTGCAGGGCAGAAACACACTGACGGCAACCCAATGGCCTTCTCTTTATGAATGACAGCAATAGTTCTTTTACATGCCTCTCACCACAGACAGTGAGAGACATGGCTGGCCTTTGATAACCCAGTTAGCTGCACTTGGGGGACAGCAGTGACAACCCAGTGATAGTGGGGCTTGAACTCCTGACCTTCAGATCAGTAATCCAGCACCCTACCACTAGGGCACCACTGCCCTGAATTGTAATCATACTTAATTCAAATCTTAAATAATATTTAAATTTGACTGTATCAATTATAGGAAAGGCACTATGGGTAAATAGGTAAATCTATGTGTAGTGCACAGGAATTATCATTCACAGCATTATATAGGATTATGTATGGCCGCTTTGTGATCGCTCCCAGCCTGAGTGCAGTAGCATTTGTGCCCACAGACCCTCACCATGCATGTTAAACAATGCACTGACTGTCAACAATCACGCATTTATTAACAGCTACAGCCCCCTCTATATTTATTTTTATAATTACCTCCCATGAGGCTGGAGCAGGCAGCTTTTTCAGAACACCAAGAACACAGCACACAGACCACGTTGCCTTTCGTATGTGTATATGTAAAAATATACCAGTGTTTGTGTGTGCATTCAGCGTGTGAATCTTCACTAGCCGACAGTATGAAACAGCAGTCAGCAAATAGTCCCAAACTGAATTAACCAGAGATTAATGTGTACAGTATTGTGTTGTATTTCATTGTGAGACTCTGATACAGCCTGTTCTCCAAGGGCACTAGGTGATTGTGGATTAGTCAATGCCTCACTGCAGATTGATGGCTCTGTAGAATGTACTAGTCCTTCACAAAGGAACATATTGATTGGTGTTGGCTCTGTATTCAGTCCCCATTTGTTGATCAGGGCTGTTATGAGCAGCATGTCGGATTTGACTGAGAGGCCAGTCAGCTATTGGGTCATGTGAGATGTGGAAAGATGAGAAATGTGGAAGAAAGTCTGCGCTTAGTTAAACACAGAGGCAAGCTGAACCTGGTTGTTGGTTTAGAGCAGTCCTACTCATGATGCACTTCCCTAATATTCTTGAGATAAATAACAGTAGTATGTTTGCAAATGATAATGTAATAAGATGTGAGATATTATTTTATTTATTATTTGTTTTATTCCAATCTTTTATGAACTCTGACAAGTTATGAAGTCATAAGACACTGTTAGATAAATTAGAGCTTCAGACACAAGCAGAGTGCGTGCTACTGAATATAACAAGGACTTGAGATACACCTCCCTTGATAGCAGAGGCTGTTCTCAACTGAACACTAGCACCAACTTTAACAGTCTTTCCTAAATCATTTTGTGTTTTTTTGCATAATATCAATGCTTTATGAACATTTACTCATAGCGAAGTTCAGAGTGCTTTATTCAGTGAGATTTTGTTCTTTACTTTTGTATTGTGCTGATATAGTAACGTTTATGACCTGCTGTGACCTTATACATGCCTTTACATTTTGGAGTGTGTATTGTGTTTTTGCCACAACCTGTAATATTATTCTTGCACATGGATCCTCCTTCTGCCTCTGAGTCTTTCTGACTCCGATTACAGTTTCTAAAACATTTAAATCATGTAATTACACAATAAAAAAGTGACAAATGTATAGTAAAAGACCGAATACCAAAACTGCAATATGACAGAAGAACGTCTGAATTACAAAAATATCCCTGCTCTCTAAAGTAATATAAATATTTATTTTTACTCTTGTGTCAATTCTTGGAAATAAGCATGACAACTAGAACTTTCTTAAATATTTTCCATTAAGTTCTATTTTTTCACATTGTCAGAAATGTAGTTTGGGTATGGCCATGGCTGTCAGTTCCTACGTTCCCCTCTCTCCTCCTCATTACTATGCCTCAAAGATGAAGTGAGTACTGAGGCAAGCAGTCATACCTGCCATAGTTGGAGACTGTTGATAATTGACAGAGCAGTATGATGTGAGATATATTGTATTGGCATGGTGAAATGATGCTGATTTTCAACCTTCATGTTAACTGTTCTAACTGTTAAACAAACCATAACAATAATATTTATTCCTGAATATGGTGTGACAACTGCACAACATGAAAACACTATTATTACAAATATATACATGCCAGCTATATTAATAAACAAATGAATGATATACTAATAATTCTTCCTAAAAGTTAATATTGTTGAGGATTAAATACTTTATGACACAGAATTTCTACGACAGAGCTATTTTCATTATTATGCACATGATTTGTATTTTTATAGCATTAGTTTAGAAGTATGAGACCAAACCCTATTCCCCTCATGGATTCCATGTCCGTCTCAGTTTTCCTGCTCAAGTTAAAATAAGGAAGGGTTTTAGAAAACTCACTGTGTGACTACTCTTTAAAGTTACAGCTCGCTAAAATGAATGCTGATCATAAAACCTTTAAAGGCGCTAAAGATGAGCTAGTCTGTACTGGTGTGTTTTGGCAAGACGGGCTATTTAAAGTGGTGAAAGTCATTTTCCCTGGTGCAGATCTACATGGGGCTCTGCCTCTAGTTAGCTATTTAAGTGAATCCCCTGTCACCAGGGATGAAGTGGAAAATTCACTGAAGCCTGTTTAATAGGGATATCAAGCAAACTGCTTATAAAAATGCCCATTTATCATTCTCAGGGCCTAATTGGTTTCCAGTTCCTGTATACATGCAGTGCAATAAATTGAATGTGCCCTTTCTTCTCCAGCTCAAGCGTTTCAAATGCTGTAATCAGCTTTGCTCGGCTCGAGTTAATATGGGCAGAAAGGATACGAGCAGAGCCAAAATATGCAGAGCACATTCCACAGCTAATTGCAGTTCATTAAGACCTTAAGGAGGAAACCAATTCATCTGAATCTATGTAGTGTTTCTATATTTCGGTATTTCCAAACTGCAAGTAGTTTTGTGTTAATCAAGTTACGTATAACCCAGCATTAACAAAAACTTTATACATTAATTACTGATAGGATTTTTTTAATACAATATGTAAATTATTACTGAGCATGATATTTATATGCTATTGCTGACTTTCTTTTTTTTTAACTCTACAAAGGTATTTTATATTTTCCCACAGAGGCAATGGTGAGGAAAGGGACACAGTTCAAGGGACGCAGTAAAGTCTATGTGTTTATGTTGCAGTGCTATAATGAGCTCTGTGTTTAAACTCTGACAGGATTTAGAGGGTGATTCTGTTCAGAACACATGGTTTTGAAATTATTGTTAAGTGTAGTATACATGGTGATGCCAAAATATGAACAATAATTGCTAAAGCGAATTAGCCATGGTGCTGTGACAAACTCCTGGGGTTAAACTGGACCTGGTGCTGGTGCTGCAGATGCCCTGAAACACTGTGGTGTTAGTGAAAACCACATGAAAACACTGCAATGCACATGCACTACAAACTCATTAAGCTGCACTCGCAGTGGTCATTCATCACAGGCCTGTAGGAAGGACCTTCACACCGTTGGCCAAAGCTGTAGAGGGAAGCAGATGGAGCCTCAGAGGTTAATGAAGGAATAAAGGAGCTCCAACAAGCTACAGGCGCCACTCGCTGATGACCATTCCAGAGGCTGCTGGCCTGCCTGGAGCTTCACGAGGAGGCCGAGGATTATGGAGACATGCTGCTGCGATGAATTATGTTCTGCCACATGTTAGCTCAAATTCATCCATAGGGAAAAGCAGGTACAGGTTTTGGTCTACTTAAAACATGAACAAGTGGACTGCAGCCATGGTCATATGGAGAGTCACATGTGGATTGACACAAGGGAGAGCTCAAGCTTATATTTGGGATTGACCATGTGCTATTTTAGCTCAGGTTCTTTTGTTAGGTAAACACTGAAAATCCCTTCTCCTGTCATACTCACATATTCTGAATGAGCATTGCTGGCTGATGAGTTCTGTGATGTAGAAAATGTACTTTAACTTTGAATTGCCATATAGTGCATTAATCATCAAAATACATGTGTAGACAATGATTAAAAACTTAGGTTTATTTGTTATCCTACTGGGCAATATGCTTTTGTCCCCTCTCTCTCTCTCTCTCTCTCTCTCTCTGTGTGTGTGTGTGTGTGTGCGTGTGTGTGTGTGTGTGTGTGTGTGTGTGTGTGTGTGTGTGTGTGTGTGTGTGTGT
>JAQMYF010000012.1:36485105-36498070 GCA_030014195.1 Neosilurus mollespiculum | reverse complement strand
CCCCCCCCCCCCCCCACACACACACACACAAGTTACATTTAAAAAAAACGTATGCACAACATGATTAAGTTTATATGCAATACAAACATGTAACCATTAAGGCTAACCGCTGAGGGACCACAGGGAATTCTCTAACCAGTGAGATGATGGAGTCTCTTTCTGTCGTTCAGTGGTAACAGAGGAGCCAGCAGCAGATCAGTGCTCAGAGCAGAAAATCTCAGCTATTATTAACTAGGTGGCAACAAGAGTGCTGCTCCTGCTGTTCAACAGCTCCCCAAGCTCTTTAAGGGGCTCAAGACGTATTTTCCACTGGCCCTCTGGAGCATCACTCTTCTCGCTCACACACACACACACACACACACACACACACACACGCTTTTTCTACCTCTCACTTCCTCCCTTCTCTTTTCTTGACTAGTGGTATCCACATGGATCGCTGTGGATCACAGGGATCTGATTTGTGACTTAGCATCACCTCTGTTTGCCACTTTTCCTCTGGTCTTTTCTCATCTTGTTACCCACTATTCAAGCTTTGTGGTTAAATTATGTATTAAGGTCAATGTCAAAACATGGAAGATATGTAATCTACAGGGAGTTTCTTTTTATTCATTATTACAGTGAAGGCAGAACACAACTGTCAGGGAGCTGAGGATGTGCACAGCATGGAAGCTTGCTGCTCAGCAGGGCTCCACAAAAGCCCCCGCTCCCTCCTCTCTCTCACGATGGACCGCTTGATAGATTTACCCAGCTAACCCATCTCACTTAAAAAGTTCTTTCTCCTTTGCTCCAATCTGAAAGCTGTCAAGTGTACCTATATGGTGGTGTCACAGATCCAACGCGCAATGTGTGCACCCAAGACACAGGGGGGATGTCATCCATTCACATGCACTTTGGGAAGCTCCTAACAGGGGACTCGTGTCACGATTCAGCAGGCTCGCGGGCAGAAGGATCTCTGTTCAGATGAGGGAGACACCATGCTCCCCTAAGTTCCATACTGTTGTCCATATATCTGACTCTAATTAGGTAAAGTGACAGCCTCAGAGCCATGCGATGTCTGCGCAGCCTTTTGTCTGAGGGAAATCTGAAGGTGCATCACACGTGGGATTATCAGCAAAAGAGCATGACTCTGTGTTCCCACTCGATTGATGACAGAAGTATTTTTCCTCCACTTTTACATAACAGAATTGCTCAGACAGCAACATGCAGGTCTGGTCTGCTATTCAGCATTGCCTGGCACCTGCACCTGCTCAAGAAGTCCTCTGTGCTGCTTGCTTGGCTGGGAGACCTTGATAAATTGAAGCCAGCTTTTGTCGGGGTGAGCATAATTATTTTCTGATTAGATTAATTCAGTTATACTTTGGTCTTCTCCAGAGCCACTGGCATGCCTGAGAGAAGCTCGCTCAGTCATGCTAACGATTACACAATTAACTGAGAAGCACAAAGCAAGCTGGGAGATTCTGCTTTTGTTAACTATCTCCCCCTCCCACACACACACACACACACAATATAATAAAAATTTGTTGAATTTTCCAGTTACTTTCTTGTGATGGGTGCTGGAAAAATGCACCCTGATATTTAACCCACTCCACTCCTTCCTCGTATCCTCTTCACTGCGAACCACAACGACAAACAACTGAAAATAAGAAACAAGCAATTCCATTAGAAGCACAGTATTTTAATTCCGAAAATATATTTTTTAAACAGCTGTGTAGTTTTTGCCTGTCTACACGAACGCACAGTCCAGCTGCTCAAATGCAACAAGATGTTTTCCAATATTGCTCATTATACTGGAACGATTTAATGGAAAGACATAATGAGAGCTACGTAATGGGTCCGATTAGCACTGTAGTTCTGAAACCATCTGTTTACTAACTAACAAAACCTGAAACATTTCCATTTACCACATTTTTTTCTACTTGCATTCTAATTTATTTTGTAATGGTTACACCTATAAATGGGTTTAAAAGGAAAAAACAAGCAAGGAAAGAAAAGGTAAAATGTGTTTTAATGATAACTGTAACATGGCTTATTCTCATTCAAGTGAAGTGAATTTTGCTGATTGTTCCTTTTCACACTATTCAGCTGAAGACCTGCTAGTGAAGTACTACTTCATCTATCCCAATCATAAATAATTCAGCAATTTTTCAGATAATTTCCAAAGCCAAGGCAATTGCTCCCACCAGCTTTGGCTCAAACAGATCACTGGCATGAGCTGATCCTTTTTACAGGCATGTAGTACCAAATAACAGCTTTCATTCATTTTCCTAGATGGCTTTAAACTGACTTGTTTTTTCTTAATACATGTACAAAGTAATTACATAAGGCAGATATGGCTAAGGGACAAGGACAAAAAAGAATGTTCTTTAGTTCACTTGTGCAGAACATATACTTTAAGTCCAAAGTATAGCCAGTGTATGTTGTACATATACCAATGTCAAAGATGTAATAAAAAATGCTTATGTCTACCAAACTGAGGACTTTACTCGGTCACTCATAATAAATAACAGAAAGAAAATAAAATACAAAAAAAAATCATTTTAATTATTATGCTTTTTATTTAGTTTATTGAATTGTTTATACTGCACAAATATAGAAAATGAGAACAAAGAAAAAACTTTAATTTCAAGTATGCAGATTCAAAACAGAATGTTCATACCAGATTGGTCAAGGCCTGCGTTAACAACAACTGTCACCAGTACTGTGGGCCAGCAGTGCACCAGTGGAAATCTGGCTTCTGTTGGGCCAAGGAGAAGGAGAAGAGCAGAAGACACCTCCACTGACAGAGAGAGAGGAAAAAGGTTAAGCATGTTCAGGTCAGAGTAGGAACTTTGGCACAATGTTGGTATGATGACTGATAAAAAGAGGGAGCTGGCTGATATGTTGGAGTGGAGAAAGGTAAACATGTTGTGTGTACAAGAGACCAGGTGGAAAGGAAGTAATGCCAGGAACATCAGAGGTGGATTCAAGTTGTTCTACCATGGTGTGAATAAGAAAAGAAATTCCTGAAGGAAGAGCTCATCAGGAGTGTGTTGGAAGTGAAGAAAAATTCTGAGCGATGAGTGTCAAGCTAGAAATTAAAGGGATGATGCTGAATCTCATCAGTGCATATGCCTCACAAGTGAGAAGGTGTGGGAGGGAGGAGAAGGATAACTTCTGGAGGAAGTTAGATTAAGTGGTTGAGAGTGGTGATTGGATCAGGCCTCAGTGGGTATGTTGGTGAGGGGAGCAAAGATGATGAGGAAGTGATGGGCAGGTACGGTGTCAAGGAGAGGAATGCTGAAGGGCAGATGGTGGTAGAGTTCATGAAAAGAATTGAAATGACAGTCATGAATGCATGACCAAAGCAGGAGACACAACCTCATTGAGATTAGCAATTGCAAGGTGGTAGCAGGAGGTAGTGCTGCTAGACAGCTTCGGATAGTGACTGTAGGATGACTTAAGAGGTGATGAAGAGGAGGAGAGTAAGAAGTAAACCAAAAATAAGATAGATGAAGCTAAAGGCAGAAGACTGCTGTGTGAAAATCAGAGAAAATGTAAAAACAGGTGCTGGGTAACAGTGAGGGGATACTAGATGATGGCTGATGATACCGGGGGGGGGGGGGGTTGAACAAAGGGACTTTGTCAGGGGGTTTGAGAAGGGAAAGATGTAGCACAAGCTAGAGTAAAAAAGGGACACACATGGTAATGTGCTGACAAGAGAGGAGAGTGTGTTCGGAAGATGGAAAGAGTATATTGAGAAGCTGATGAATGAAGAAAACGAGAGAGAGAGAGAGAGATGACTGAAGGATGTGGAGGGAGTTAACTAGGAAGTGCAAGGGATTAGTAAGAATGAAGTGAGAGCAGCTGGAAAGAGGATAGACAGTTGGCCCAGATTAAAAACCAATGGAGGTATGTTCAGGTGACAGAGCAGTAAACCTTTTAACCAGACTGTTCAACAAAATCTTGAAAGGTGAGAGTGGGGAAGAAATATTCTTGTACCAATTTCAAAGAACAGGGGAAATGTACAGAGCTGCAGCAACTACAGAGGTGTAAAGTCAATGATTCCCACCATGAAGTTATGGGTTAAAGTAGTAGAATCCAGGCTGAGATGACAGGTGGTGATCTGTGAACAGTAGTATAGTTTCATGCCATGGAAGTGCACCACAGATGCCATATTGCTTTGCGGATGTTGATGAAAAAGTACAAGGGAAGGTCATAAGGAGTTGCACTGCATGTTTGTGGATAGAGTGCCAAGAGAGGAGTTGTGGTACTGTATGAGGAAGTCAGAAGTGGCAGAGATGTATGTGAGGGTGGTAGGTGAAATGTATGAGGACAGTGTAACGTCGGTGAGGTGTACATGAGGAATAATGGACTGCTTCAAGGTAGATAGGGGATTGCATCAAGGATCGACTCTGAGCCCTTTCTTGTTTGCAGTGTTCATGGACAGAACGAGATGGTGAAGGATGATCCACTCTGGCGACCCCTAACAGGAGCAGCTGAAAGAAGAAGCAGAACAAGGTAAAATCTCACAGTATATAATATAAAACATAGTCCATTTATGCCATAGACCTGCTCATCTGCAATTCAGAGCCACAGTTTGCCAAAAGTACTCTAAGGTTAAGATCCTCTTTACTTGGGAAGAGTATGTTTACTGCGATGATCATCGTTTCCCTGTGATACTTTTTGAACATTTAGTCCTGCTTCACCCTTCATCCCAAAGTTGCTTCCTTTCGATTAGCCAGAGAGACAGGCTGGGGAAGTGAATGCAGTTATTTTTTAATTTCTCTTGCATCTGCCTGGCCTCGTTGGAGGACTGTAGCAACTTTTAACCTTCTATACATACACTGGAAAATAACCTTTGACTAGTAGACTTAATTATGTGCATATCTGCCCGAGGAATATTTTCAAAATTCAGCAGAGCTTTGAATACTAAATGTTGTCTTTCAAATGCCAGTTTCACAGAGTGACCAGGATTCTTTCCTTTTTTTTGTACATTTTCTGGACTGCATCGTTAATAATAGCATGTTCTATATGGGAACAGTGCAATGTGATTGTTCTGCTATTTGGGGATTAAAAATAATCCCGAGTGGATAGTGCTGAATCGAAAGGACGGACACTCACGGTTTGTCATGGTCAGTTGGAGCAGGTGATGGTATCACTGTCACGCTTTTCACTAAAAAAAAAAAAAAGAAAAACGAGAACATCTCATTTTAGTTTGTTCTACTTGTGTCTCCATGTAGTCTTTACTAAAACTTTAAATTGTTTTAAAAACATGCAATTACAGATTGTGGTATTGTTATGTTTTGTTGTAACAAATACTTAAACTATGCATGAGTTTAAGAAGATGTCATTAGCTACACAGCACTTATGCTCTGGGTGCTAAGCTCACCTGACCTGCCTCTGTAATGGTTAAAATATGTAAAAAATAAACTAGTAACATTTTGTTTTAGTTTACATTTCTGTATGTTTCTATGTAGCATACTAAAACAATTATTTTTATCAGGCTTGGTGTCACTTAATTATATTGGATATTGCCTTGACATTTAGTGACTATTCAGCAGCATCCACCTCTTATTATTATTATTATTATTATTATTATTATTATTATTATTATTATTATTATTATTATTATATGATAGGCCCTGCAATGGCCTGGTGAGCTGTTCAGGGTGTACCCCTCTCTATCCCAGAGTCAGCTGAGATGGGTGCCAGCCTCCTCACAACCCTAATTAGGATTAAGCGGCTTAGACAATGAATGAATTATAATATGACACTAAATAATATATATCACAAATAAGCCACAAATATATACATATATTTAAGTGGGGTTCCAAATAGACATACTGTACCTCAACATAATATAAAACAAAAATGTTATATATTTGAGAAATGTATTTTTGAACAATTATCTGAATAAATAGCTGAGCTATTTGGAAGTGAATACCGCTGTGACTATCAACAGAAATGTGAAATTAAATGCTGTTGGTTTCAGTAGCTAATTTTTTTAGCTAGCTTGTGTTCATTCATACATGTTTATAACTAAATATCTATAATAGATGCCCCTTCACCATTGTGCTGATGCTTACCAATAGGCTGTATCAGAGCCTACATTTATTTAACATAACAGGCAATTTTTAGCAAGCATTGAAATTCCATCTTAAATTTAATGCGGTCAAACATCAAAAGATCTGCTAGTGAGTCTAGGTCTCTCAAATAGCAAAAGTATTTCAATGGAAGATACCTGATAAATTGGGCCAGGGATGTTTTAGACTAATTTGGTGCCTGAAGTGCAGATTTTGATAGGTGGCATTTTATCTGGGCCTTTGCACATTGTCTTTCAGTTGGCTTAGATTCATGTTGGGTCAAATGCAGTAATTTTTTTTTTTTTTTTTACTCTGTAAAAGTGAAAAGAATAAATCTATGGAAGTGATTTGTGATGCTCTAACTTAATAATGACCAGCATACGTTTAATTACTTTCCATTTTTGCTGAAGAAGTTCTTAATCCATGGTCATTAGAGACCTTCTCTTTGACCTGAACATTTGGGCCTTATCACAGATCAGCACAGCACGTTGATTTAACTTTAGATAAGGACACACACCAGCTAATACCTGGAACAAATACATACTACTAATAAATAATAATTGCAACATCTAGGGCACAGGTGTCAAACTGAAAGCCTGCGGGCCAAATCCAGCCCACCAACTCATTTTTTGTAGCCCACAGCTACAAAGGATGTGATTATCGTACATTCTTTGCATTGACCATTAGCGTGAAACCTAATTCATCATCCTTCCACTAGGTGGCGCCAGCCTATATCAAGTAAACCACCAGTCATTCAAGACTCAGGAAAGAATGCATGCTAGCTTGCTGCTGTTAAGCGATGACAGAAAATGCAAGTGAATAAAGTAAAAGAGGGGAAATGCCTAAATGAATCATTTTGCTATGCAAGTTTCGTGGTTGCCCTTTTAGAATAGATGTTCTGTGATTATTCGGCCCTCGATCACCTTTAAATTTAGTGACGTGGGCCTCGTTGAAAATGAGTTTGACACCCCTGATCTATGGAAAACAGATGTACAATGAGAACAAATGGTAATATGCTTTAAATGCACAACACCAGGATGAACACCCAGCAGATTAACTATGGGGGCACTGCAAGCTTAAAATAAAGGCATGGGGGAAAAATCTCTTCTTTAAGTGCATGTTTCCCATGAAGTAAGTTGTGAATATATCTGAGTGCAGTTAGTTTTTGTGTTCCAGGCAGACAAGCAGGTGATATAGTGAATGTAGGCCATGTGAGAGCAAGTTCTCTCGTGGTAGACTGTGACATCTCTTAATTGGCAGTATTAGAGCTTGTTGTCGATGACTTTGTTGTTTGTGAGAGCACGTTCTCTTAAAGCTTTTGTTTTCATTCTTGCTAGGAAATTAAACTTCTTTGCCATTATTTTTCCCCGCTGTTTATTCTTTTGATCTGTGTGTACATTATCCACAGCTCTTTGAATTCTGATTTCGCTGTCATGTTGCTCTTTTCATCAGGCTGATGATTGCAGCTCTAATAATATTCAACTTTTAAGCCATGGCAGAATGTTAATTAGATTCTCTCTTTTTTAATTAATTTGTCCCTGCAGGTTTTCATATTCAGTCGTTTTTAACACTGACTTGTGTTCTGTAAGCCAAAACATTTTTGAAAATTGTAAATAAAATAATATGAAATCATTTCAAACATAAAACATTGAAAACGGTGGAATAAAGTAAAGGAAGACATTTGATCTGTGTTTACATAAACAGCTTATGGGTGCTTAATCTACTGAATCTATGTTATAATGCTGCCTCAACGAAGCACCACCAAATCAGATCTGATGTTTCAATCTCCACAGAGAAATCCTCAGAGGCGGAGAGAAGCTCGGCTGAGGCTGAGGCACGCTTACTTTGACTGGATTCTGTTTGGGGTGTGTGAAGGGGAAGGGTGAAGGGGGTGGACGACGTGTTTTGTGCTTGGTTATCCATGTGAGATAAGCGCTTGTGTTGTAGGGTATTAGTGGTAATATGTGTTTCACTGCCTCCCTAAATGCTTGTGTTGTCCACCGGTCCCCACTGTCCCATCTATCATGTTCAGCACAGAGCCACGTGTTTGGTGCTCGAGGAGCCAGCAAGCAGCCTGGGATAATGAAAGGTCACACAAGAGGTGTGGGCTTGAAATTGCTTTACTTCTGACTGAGACGCATTTTGGCCCAACTGGTGCCTTACCTATCCTTAGCGGCTTCTCTGGTCTCAGCTGCTGAAGTTCAATTTAAATGTCTTACATACTTACAAGAGATTTTTTTTTTACCAATGCAGCACTAAAATGGAAAACACACTAAAAGCCCATTATATAGTTAGTCGTTCGGCTCTTCACATTATGCAGCCACTATTTTGGGTTTTGCAAAGTGTATTTATTACAAGATTTGCATTGATTTTACCCTTAGCCTTAAGCATTGTTTGGATATGTATAGCATTGCTACACATCTAATGAAATTCATGTTTAAAAGGACGATGGATTATTTTTCATGAATGTGTGTATTCCTTTTTTATTTTTAATCTAAGGGTAGTTTTTATTTTTAAAGAGGTGTTGCTGTTTAGCTGCAGTTTCTATTAAAGCCTTTTCACATCTAACAGGACTGAATCTGATATTAATGTTTTGCTTATAGAAACACGTATATATATTAACCTATACACCTATACACCTCTGCTCACTGTACAAAATCATATTCACTATACTGAAAAAAGGTATTTATTAGACTTTAAAATGAAGCGACTCATATCTTTCTGTGGGGTAAATAATACAGGGAAATCTTGAATTAAAGATGTAAATCTTGACACTTTGGCAGGGGGGCCAGAAAGGGACAGTAGTCTCTAAGGCCTGAATTATTCCTAGCGTCGACCAATTAACACCATGTATCTGCTTTTATGTTAACTTCAATTAAGGGCCTTTACAGTAGCTAAGTTCTTTTCTTCTTTATAGTTGGAGTGTCAGAAACACAGATCAAAGCTGAATGTTGCCGTCCGTGCACCATAGGTAACAGTGCTTTGCATAAGAATCTGCATATTGCTAAGAAGGTTTTCCTTCCATTTTGCATGAATTAAAAAGCAGGAGGGATTGTGTTGTGGTGCTGAAGAAGTACAGATTTATAACAGTACAGACTCGCCTGCATTTGAAACTCTAAGCATGTTTTTAAGATGCAAAGCATGTTCCATGTTAGTTCACACGAAACTTAGTCTTCTTATTGTAAATAATAAAAGAAAAGTAGTCGTCTGCATGTTCTAAAAAGCCTTACATTTACCGACCTTACTGGAACTTTAAGGTGTATTATTCTTATTTGCGTCACGGTCCTTTTGCTACACTCTTCTGAACAAAAACCTCCCACTTTGTGCTGTTCAAGTATGTCAGGTTACATCACTGTTTATTAATGACAGCTGTTTATTAATGATGTGTGTGTGTGTGTGTGTGTGTGTGTGTGTGTGTGTGTGTGTGTGGCTATTATAAATTATTGTCTGAACTTGTCCCCAGTGTAAAATTGAACATACGAAGAGCCAGCTTGCTGTGTGTGGCAGGCTGCTTATAACAACATGGTTTGGTCCATCACATCATAATCATGCAGCAGTATGACTGAGAGAGAGGAGCAGAAGGGAGCGGGTTTGTGCTAAAGGCTTGGCCGATCAGGCAAATAGATTCTTCTCAGGGCAAGCCAGCGACACACAAACAACCTGTTTTTCAGCACCCTTAATCACAGCTCTTTAATTGCATTAAGCAGCAGCATATCAATAAATCAATGAGCAAATGAACTGCGTGAGTATGAGCAATTGGCGTTTAGTGTTGTAGCGTATTATTTTATTGACATCCCACTAACTGCTGCCCTTGAGATATTGAATGCTGTTTAAGTGGTGTGCTGACATCATAATAAAAGCCTACTTGGTCAGTGGACTCCTGAATGTAAGACACGCATGCACAGAATCTTACACTCACACTATGATACATATATACACATAAACAAACAGAAATAATAGTGAAATACAGATTTCCTTGACTCAGATTAAAACATACATTTCAACACATTACATCTGTGATGTCCCCGTTTGTGTGATTTCGTTTTTAACAAAAGATCTGAATAAATGAATTTAATCATCAAGATATTTTTAACTGAAAAAAATGAATTAAGGTAAATTAAATGTACAGCAAATATTTTCTAAACTGCCCTGGAGAAAGGTTTCAACATTATAGTCATGCGAGACAGTACTGCAATCTCCATGTTTTCATTTCAGCACCATGCAGACAGCTAGTAGCCTCGTCTTGTCTAACGAGCATGGAGACGCACATCCCCTTATTGTTTGAGATGGATCTGCATTCACCTGCAACTATGCTGTCATCCTGTTACTGGACCCAAATCATTTTTTAAAAATAATTTTTGCAGTGTTTGTTGGAATTATATTTTCCTGTGTATTTTTACTATCATTCTGATGCCCTTTCACTTTTGTGCGAGTGAATGTGATTCCTTGGACATCAGCCATTTTAATTCTGTGTTCACAGAAATATGTAAAGGCTCTAGCTGACTATTTCAAACTCAAAACATTTTGTCAGGTGCAATTTCTTTGTTGCTTTGCTTTCATAACCTTCATGTCTCAAAGCATTATTGACTAAAATCTTTTTGGTCTGACTCCCAGTGAAAAAAGCCTGCTTCTAATGTATTGCATATATATCATTCCAAGCATGATGTGCTGCCATCTATCAGGCAAACCTCGCACTTGCAGCATCTCACTGAACTGAAGCTGTGCTCTGATCTCAAGTATTTCCTGCATTGGGGCTTACAGCAAGCTGCCTCAGTAAACAATAACCATTGAAGTGTCCATTTGTCTTCAACACTATAGCAGCAAAGGTTATCAGTTGCTATTGGCTTGTTTTACATCTCACAGTATTATTGCAGCTTAGCCTCATACCAGTTATTTCATCTCAGTGTAAACAACATTTTATTTGCTTCAGCGAAAAAAACACACAAAATGAGCAAACAAAATGCAATTCAAAATATTATTCACACAGCCCTTTCTCTCAGTTTACACTCAGATGCACTAAAAACTGCTTCATATCTGCCGCTTAGCATAGAGAAAACAGTGAGTTGAAAGTGATTAATAATAAGAAGATGTAGGGTTACAGGACACACATGTCTGTACGCCTCTTGATCATAAAGGTTTGCAGTAGTTCAGTACTTTAGATAATTCATTGCTGGTGTGTGTGTGTGTGTGTGTGTGTGTGTGTGTGTGTGTGTGAGGCTTCTTCAGTAGCAGGTCTGTTATGGAGGCCATTGGCAGCAGACAGAATGGAGAGGAAGGGGATCAGTGCTGCACATGTCCATGCTGCAGAGATAGTCCACGTTGCTCCCCGGCCTGCTAATGTAATTGCTTTTCATTGATTCTGTCTGACTAGGTGGCTCGTTTTCATCTGTTTTCCAGGAGCCTCTGCCAAGGCATGGGCCTCCCCTTGATGTGAAAAGTGTGTGTCCTTTTCAGCGCATATAAAGCAGAAGCTTCCTCACATGACGAGATGGCATGGGCACAGAGGAGATTATGCTGGACACCTAAAAACCTCAAAGAATACTTTGCCTGAGATGTTTTGATGGAGTAGTGATAGAATCTCTTAGATTTTGATGAAAAGATGGCTTGTGTGTGTGTGTTCAGTAATTGCTATATTTAACTTGGCCACATGGTTAGCCATGCTTGTTGCCATGTTTGTTATGTTTATACATGAAAACACTTTACAAGTTTGAAAGAACCAGCAGACTGCCTCATTATTGGAGGCAGCAGATCTTTGTGTTTGTTAACCAAGGCAAAACACACAGGCTAGACCCACAGGTCATCTCTCTTAGACCATGTGATGTCCATGCCAAACATGCGGCCGGCAAACTCACTTTTCATCTGGTTGAATATGCTGGCAAGTGTAGTCTTCCAGTAATTATTGCTGAATGTTACCACAGTGTTCATTATATACAAAAGCATGTTCAGGTGAACTTGCGCTTGTTATTAGATGAGTAGAGACTCTCTTGGATTAGATGAGAGTGTTTTATGGGTCTAAAGGGATGCTTTTTGAAACAGAAAAAGATAATGTGTCTCTTGTTTGGAACATCACAGCTGTGTTTGATAAGCTTCGAATGTCTTATCATGTTCCATGTATATATAAACTAAGAAAAAATAAAATACTTTCTTAATGTGCAATTTATTTCCAGGTTGATTAGATCCTTATGTTGAAAATAATAGCATAATTGGCTAAAATGAAAGGATTTTTATCAAGAATTGGCCATACAGCTAATGTGTAAATATTGCTGATGGTAATTTGTCTCATGCTTTCTTTGAACTACAATGTGGTTTGACAATTAGTGTTTCTAATGGGCACTTTAACTGTACTCATTTCCTGTTCTTTGCTTGTGTACAAATTCCAACGGTCAATTTTTAAATCAGATTTTTATATCAGTTTACTGGCCACATGCCTGAATTAATGACAGCAATATGAAGTCTGGCATAAAAAAGGAAACTGTTTATTTTAGCACAGAAAAACATAAAAATTATGCTGGTATATTTTAGACCAAGCATATCAATCAAACCTAAAGAGTAAGTATTAACGGAGCATTATAAACGCTTTCCAGTTCACATCTCAGAATTAAGAATTGCTGAATTAAGACTGCAATACATTACATCAGCATCCTTAAATTTCCCACTCTCTTTTTTTTTACTTGTATTTCTATTTAACTCTTAACCTCTATTTAATGTTGTGTAAGTATAAACCTAATAATGAATGTTTCAATAGAAACCACAAATATGCCGTTATTTAGTTAAACCTACTGTTTAAGAATGCATTATTTAAAACTAAAATGAAATTTAAATTATTCATAAACTGTAGCCCTAATTTATATATATATATATATATATATATATATATATATATATATATATATTCAATAATAT
>JAQMYF010000012.1:36427044-36451140 GCA_030014195.1 Neosilurus mollespiculum | reverse complement strand
TGAGATGGGCGCCAGCCTCCCCGCGACCCTAATTAGGAATAAGTGGTTCAGAAAATGAATGAATGAATGAATGAATGGCAATAATTTAAGAATTCTAAACCCAATAACATCGTATCCACGGCCACGGGATATGTATATCGACATGGTTATTTAAGAAATTAGAAGCTTCTCACTAAGTTTGATAACTCATCTTCATCTGATAACTCCTGTCTTTTAGCCAGGTGGGAAGGGATTTTCCATCTAAAACCAAAAATTGGTCAGAGGTTACAGTTCAGCTCAGTAAAGAAATTTAAGTCAGTGTTAAGATAGTACAGCTAGTAAATCTACACTACGTAAATTAAATAATCAGTGAAAGAATATGACACAATGCGTGTGCCTGTGTGTGTGTACGTAGCTGCTCAAAGTGCATGAGCAGCAGTTTGAAAAGATACTGTGGCTAGCTTCAATGCAGCTCAGAGGAATCACGTGCCTAAAATAATGTAACAGCAAAGAAGAAAAAAATGCACATTCTATCATCCTTAGCTTCGATCTGGTTTAGACAAAAGACATTAAAAAATGAAGCAATGTAAAAACCAATAATGTCTTTAGCACCAATGCATTACATCACCGCTTACAGTAAATATAAAATACTGAATGAGGTCATAGGAAATATGAAGTGGAAACGTAGGCACATTGAACACTGTGTTATTCCCATTACTGTTAACAAACATCTTGGAATAGACTTTCAAGAAAACATCAAATGTCTATCTCTACTGTGTCCACGTCCACTTCCTCAGCAGTGAGCTCTGGCTGGATATCAGCTGTTTCCCTGCTTTCAGGCTGCTCTCTGACCTCCGCGCTCTGTTCTGTAACTCTCAGCTCCAGACTGGCAGAGGAGAACAGAACTGGTGTCAAAAAAATCGCTCTTCAATGTAATCATGTGGTAAAGATATTCATATTTTACTACATTAAGCACTGATTGCACACATCATGCAGTTCTCTCATACTCACTTTCATGGGCTCACATCTCACCTTTTCAGCTGTTTTGCTGTTTTAGTTTCTGTGCACGGTTGAGAGGTTCGCAGCTCTCCTGGAAACATAGAGAAGAGTTTGGAATTGTAGCCAAATGTGCGTTACTATGGAGATTGCGCACATACTATAGCTTCGGAAGTTAGAATATAACACAGTAGTATGTCAGTGACTGGAGTAAAACTGCTGTTTCAGTACTGACTCTGTGAGCTGTCGTACCTTCAGACGCAGCTGGTTTGACGGACGGTGATCTGGAGCGATTAGTAAATGAGAGCTGTTTATTAGTGTCAGAGCTGATGAAGGACACGGCGTCTTCTCCCTCCACTGTGCCCTGGAGAGACGCTCTGTAATAGATGAGAGGCATCCAGCAATCCTCCCTGTTACTGATGTTCTGCTCACCAGTGTACCGTTGCAAATAACTAAAACTGAGAGAGAAAAACACCTGCTTGTTAGAAGTTAAAGATTTGCAAAATAGGCTATAATAGTATATTATTATTTAGTCATTCATCTTCTCAGCCGCTTAATCCTAATTAGAGTCACAGGTAGCCGGACGCCCATCTCAGCCAACTCCGGGCGATGGCCAGACCACTGCAGGGACAAGACACACAACCATTCAGACTCACACTCACACCTAGGGGCAATTTGGAACAGCCAATTAGACTACTGTGCATGTTTTTGACTGTGGGAAGAAACTGGAGTACCCAGAGGAAACCCACGCAAGCACTGGGAGAACATGCAAACTTCACACAAAAACGCTGGAATCGAACACAGGACCTTCTTGCTGTGAGATGAACATGATATGAATATTATTATTAATAATAATCATAATCATAATAATAAAATAACTATCAAAAATGAATACAGATCTGGGGTGGTATGGTACTGTTTAGCACTGTCGCCTCACAACAAGAAGGTAGTTGGTTTAATCCTGCTTGTCGATTGGTGCCTTTCTATATGGAGTTTGTATGTTCTCCTATTGTGTGGGTCTCATCTGGGTACTCCTGTTTTCTCCCACAGACCAAAGAAAGCAGGTCATCAGGCTACTCTAAAATTCCCATAGGTGTGAATATAAGTATGAATAGTGCAAATGTCCTGTGAAATATTGGTGACCTGCCCAGGCTGTAACCGACCTCTTGCCCAAAATCAGCCACTCACCTGCAACCCTGACAGATAAGCAGAACTGATGGATGGAGAACAGTTGTGCACTCTGAGTAAAATCCCACACTACACAGTGAGACTTGCTCTTTCTCAGCAGTGTTGATTTACTCACATGGTCTTCTTGTCAGGTTTGAGCAGCTTGCTGGAGAACTCGCTGAGGATGGTTAGGTAAGAGAGGTATGGCGGTGAGTGCTTCTCTGACTGCTGAGCAAAACCCTGGAAAACAAACTCAATGCCATCCCTGCAAAGAAACAAGCAGACAAAACCATGATTTGGAGAAATGGTTCAATTATATATGATGCCACAGTGTCCAGCCTGTCTTTTCATTCTCCTTCAGCACTTTATGTTGTAAAGTCAGTGTAGCCATGACAGGCACCAAATAATAGCATTATAGGTTTTCGAAAGCTGTGTGTTTTATAATCGTTTAGTACAATCTACATTTACTTCTACACCTGTATATTAAATGATTTATATTCCCGCTATCTGTCACCTAGAAGTGGATTCACTCCATTTGAATCTGGTTTCTGTGGGGTCAGCCGTGGCCTAATGGTTAAAGAAGTTGGTTTGGGACCTAAAGATCACTGATTCGATTCCCGAACCGGCAGGAAAAATGGGTGGCGGTGGGGGGAGTGAGCTGCACCTTCCCTTTCTCCTCCTTCATGGATGAAGTGCCTTTGAGCAAGGCACTGAACCCCCAGCTGCTCTCCAGCTGCCGCAGTGTGTGACATCCCACTACTCCAAGTGTGTGTTCACATTGGATGGGTTAAATGCAGAAGCTGAATTCCCCTTGCAGAATTAATACATTATATCAAAATCTCTGCTTTGAGGCACTGAGGTATGAATCTGTCTCACAGACCCTGGTCCGCTAGGTCGTAGTCCAGCGGGCTCGAGGAAGATGCTCTTCACCTTTTGGGTCAAGTGGCTGACTCATCTGGCTTGGAATGTTGCATCCTGCACAGCAAATCATGATATCTGGCTCAAAGGACCAGTGAAAATAGTCAACTTTGTGCTGATTGGATAGGTGGAATCACTGTGGAGAGTCTTCCTCAGTCAGGTCGTGAGTGCGTTACAAGTTCCTTATCCTCACAGATCACCTAAAATGTGAGGAGGCTTCGCTCGTGGCACATTCGTAGTGACACTCTAAGTGACCATAAACCAATACAATGCGGGCCATCGTCAACTTGTTTGGGCACCTTAAGTTGAATTTTTATTTGCAATCCAGGGGCACCTAACCCACAACTGCTCTCCAGGCACTGCAATGTGGCTGCCCACTGCTCCCAGTGTGTGTGTCTGTGTGTGCATGTGCTCACTTTGGACGGGTTAAATGCAGAGCCGAATTATCCTTGTGGGATTAATACAGTATATCAAAATCAAAATAAAAAAAAAAAACAGCCTGTGCTGCTGTCAAGACTGATCAGTGCTACCTGTGAATCATGGCCAGAGACTCGCGGGATTTGATCTGATCCCAGCCGAAGGTGAGCGAGAAGCGTCTGGCCAGCTCTTTGATGCTGCTGTAGGTCTGCACTCCTGCACTGCACACACTCCCAGTGTCCTGCTCCTGCTTCAGCTTCAGGTACAGCTATACACAGGGAGAAGCATGTCAGTATAACCCATCCCCATTCACCTTGTACACTATCAAACTAATCCTGATTTCAAAGCTGTGCGGAATTCCTGATAAACTCATCGTACTGTAGACGTCCATACTCTTCTTTGCCTTGACTAGAACTCACATTAGATACACCCTACAGGGATGTTGTAATGTAATGCAAGCTCAGTGTATCTCAGTGTACGTTTTAAATGATACCAGCAGGAAAAGAGCAACAATCCTTTTTAACAGGATAAACAATCTTTTTTAACAGGATATACAATGACCACATGTACATCATCAGATGGAACAGTGAGCATGGGAACATTGTATGAGGCAATATGACACAGACCAATCAGCATGTTTGTTTTAGATCCTGCGCTGGTATAAAGAGCATCATTACTGTACTCTTTTCTCCAGACTACATGAGTACGTATAATATTTTATGGTGTCTCTTTGCACAGAGAAGTGCTATAAATTCCAATATGTAAATTACCACTTTGCATTTTGTGATTAGCTGTCCTTCAAAGGCAAGAGTTGAGGTGTAAACAATGTGACTGGTCACTGCTTCGCCTATCAGTCTCCCTCTGTACAAAGATCTACCATGAAGCAATTCAGAGAATGAAGTTGCTGCTAGAACATTCCACAGAGGGCATATTGGTGGAGGGGCTTTGTGTCTGTGAGATGCTGACAGCTGCGAAGGCCCATCAAAGGGCAAGGGACACTGAGGAACTGAGATTACTGGAACAGAGGATGGAAAGAGAGCTGTGTATGATACCTGCTGAAGGCACAGAACTAGGGTGCGTGCACTTTCAATCTTGTCCATTTGTCGGGTGCGATTCAGAGTTTCTTTGATAATATCACCAAAATCATTGTAATACTGTAAAGAAAAGAGAATAGCAGTAAGTTTTACAGCATCAAGGCTCCTAAAGATCAAGCAAGTACAATGTATCAACAGACTACTATCCAAAAATAAAAGATCTGCAACAGGTGCATACTCTATCACTAGTATTAGTGTGTACTTCGCGGAAATGGTTTGAACTGATTGATCCGGTATCTGGGGATTAAAATACATTATCTAGACTGGCTAATGCTTGAATCTTTGGCATTTGTGGTTTTTTTATGGTCACTTGGGGAACAGTAATCCATGAAAATCTTGTTTTAGTTTGCTTTTGTTTCCTGTAGTATATAATATAGGGCTCTGAAAAAAAATCAACTTCTCCTGATACAAGGTTTCAATATGAATTCGTTTTGATGATGCCATCGATGACGTAATGTCATGTAACCATCACATTATGACCACCCCCTCCCCAAAGTTTTGTTATTGTCTGTTATTGAGATAAGATTTCTTTAATGGAAACCCAATATCACCACAGGGTAGCGAGATGCCATTCCGAGATGCCTAATGTGATTGGGTTAAAAGCCTTTCTATTCAAATGAGTAAAGCATTGCACAGCAGTAATAGTTTATTTTGTTAGCTAAAAAAACTAAAATACCTACTGCATATGGCACACACAATTCTGTTTACACTGTTCCAAAAGTCGATGGCTTGAAACAAGTAACAGTTTGGAAGGGAGGATAAAGTAGAAGAAGTTACCATCACTCAGACATTCATTCCCATTACTACAGTTATATATCGGCATGAGAAATATCACCACAGAGTTTCCACATATACACATACAGACGGACGGGCAGACATACAGACACAGTGTTCGCCACACAAAGAAATCAGATCGATATTATACTGATTTCTTTTAAGTATGGTGCTCCACTACCAACTTTTTGAATGAATATTAAAACATAAAACACTGTTACAGAGCACAGTTTAAAAAGACACCATTAGCTACACACCGCTTATGTCTGCTCAAAGCATGCAAAGCTCCCTGAATTTGCCTCTGTAATGGTTAAAAATTGTTAGTATAAAAGTATAAAAATCCTGTTTTTGTTTGCTTTTTTATTTTTCCATGTGGTACATACTGAAACAATTATTTGTCTGTTCTTATTCATCTATTGAATTCAGCGACATCCATCTCATCTTTGGCAAATAATTTCTATTACTGTGCATTTAAGAAGTTTTCTCATTTCTGATTGGAGAAAGCCATTAAATAATGTTTTGACCGAATAATTCTCCATATCATACTTCATCTCATTCAATAATTGCTTAATAATAAAGTGAGCACAGAGATGGGAAAATTTCAACAAAAACATTCCTAATGACAAAACATTTGCAATCCCTTCCACTAGTCAATTGGTAGCACATCACCCTTATTGTCACCTGCCCCATGTCTGTTAAAAAAACAAAACAAAACAAAAAAAAATCAATAAACAATAAATAACCTTAACCTTTCCGCTAAAAGCATAAGCCTTGACTGACATAACTAATACCAGCAGTGCTGGAGGAGATTTGTACTGCCCTGATGTCTCACATATACTAGACCATTGCAGCATCAGATCAAGAAGTTTGCCTCTCTTGCCCTCTTGGCCAGAGAGATTATGAGCCCGTGTCTGCATTACAAAAAGATGTTCTTGACCTGACGAATCCTCTATAACATGTCCTCAGAGGCTGCTGCAGATTTTACTGCTGCACTGTATTAACACTCTACCAGTGTGTAGCTAAAGAAGGTCTAGACTAGCTGCTTATTCTTAACTCTTCCAGACATATAACCCACTGTGATTCCACACAACAGCCGCCTTTTAGCAGTGAGGCATTTGCCTAATAAAAGTCTGCTGGAGCGGAAGGAAGTTATCAAGAAACAGGCAAACATTTTATAGCTCAGAAGTGAACAGTTGTAGGAAAGCCTTCAAACACAGGAAGTAGAGCAAACATGGCTTACAGTTGGCTGCCAACTCTCTGTCATTCGCTTGACTTTGAAAGGCATCATTCATTATGGCAGCTGTGTGTGTGTTTTTGTGTGTTTGTGTATGCGTGTGTATGCGTGTGTGTGTGTGTGTGTGTGTGTGTGTGTGTAAATCAAGAAGATCAAGAAGAATGTCGATGATAGACTGCTGGCTCTAACACAGCCGAGGCGACTTGGCATTCCAAACATGTCAGCATGTCAAACACTCTTACACTTTTATACACACAGTGTTGTATATTCATCTTGGTCAAGTTATAAATTTTAAAGTATACTGGTGTACTTAGGGGAAAAGGTGTCATTTTATGATATAATACGATATTCAGCCATCTGACAGTAATTTATAAACTTTCTGTTTATCCTTTCAAACAGAGAATCAATTATCAGTCACAGCTGCTGGAACTACTGCAGAGAAAAAAATCTATTATCCAACTATAAAGCAGATTTCCTTAATCTTGGCATTTGATCATTTTCATTTGCAGCTATTCAATAATCATAGTTGAGTATTTTAATGGAGAAGAGGATGCTTGCTATGCCACAGCAGTGAATGATCCATACCCTCATGTAGTGCTTGAAGATCTCAGCAGCTGTACTCATCTCAAGCACACTGTGCACTATCAGTTTACAGTAGGCAGCCAACAGATTCCTCCGCCTGTGCAAGTCATCCAGCGAGCACGCCGCACCCTTACTCTCACTGCCTGAAATACACACACACACGCACACACAGAAACACACACACAGAAACACACACACAGAAACACACACACAGGGGTCAAATGTTCATTATTTGGTCTTGGTACATTCTGAGGGACATTTATTAAAAATTTTAAAACCATAAAAACAATCAAAATAATTCTCAATTTACAAAGTTATCATTAAAAGATAATATTATCCACAGAATAAATTCTAAAGCCACTTAAAATTAATGTCACGTAACATTGATGGACACACCAAAAATCAAGGAAGTCAGAAAAGTGTCCACTGAGCATGTCCAGAAGTAATAAATATTCCTGAGACTCGGTCTTGGCTTCAGGGTTTTTTCCACTGACTGTTGAACCGATTTATAAATGAACGTAACATGAAATTGGTTTGACAGACGTTTCACCTGTGTTTTATTCATGTTGATAGAACTACCTGTATGGAGTTTTTTTTAGGACAATTCTTTTACTGAGTGCAACCAATGCTACCTTCTTTCCAGTTTACTAAAGCCAAGGTACTTGCCGGTATGTACATCATGTAGACCAAGATATCAAATATATGGATCTTCAGAGACATTGTGTTCAGAGGCCCATCTCATTAAAAAGGCGAATTTTTTTGTGTCAAAATATAACAAAATTATCAATACCACACATTAGACATCCCTTTCAAACTCAAAAAATATTTTTTTTGTAATTAAAAACAGTAGTATGACTTTGTAATATTTATCTGTGAAGCCAGTAACTGAACTTGGCCAGATATGTCTGACTTTCATGCCGGAAAATCAGCAATGTTAGTAGGAATAAAGTCAAAAAAGAAAGTGGCGGCACTTTGTAATATACTGAAATTGTCTTTACTATTATTTTGACTTGCACTCTAAACAGTTAAGTTGGACATACAATTGCATGGAAATATTTTTTATTTTTTGATTTTTAATATTGCATGTGCAAATGGGTCCAAGTGCAAATAAAGAGCCCCAAAAAGATGGTGGGATAACAAGAAATATTGCCATGCTACTCAGCTACACAGTTCCAAAACCATGTAAGAAAAACTCTTTTCTGAGGTGAGGACTTAAATATTTTCCCCAGAAAAACGTGCCCGTCCTGAAAAATATGTATGAAAAATCAGATTTCTAAATTGCCTTTGATTACATTATAATCCAAAAAACTCATTCTATTAAGGGGTTATAAATTCCAATCAAGTCAGAATAACAGAATTTCCAGGGAAGTATTCATACATTCAGAGAAACAACTGAGTTTGCTCAGGTCTCATACAGTACTGTGCAAAGGTTTAGGCAAAGCAAAGAAGTGCTGTAGAGCAAAGATGCCTTATATTTACATGTAAATATTAAATTGAATGTTTCTGCATGAAAAAAATGTATAAAACACAGTAAACAGTAATAAACGAAACAAAGTCAATATTAGGGGTGATGACCCTTTGTTTTAGATGGTGGTGTAGTGGTTAAGGTGCTGGGCTCATGATCGAAAGGTTTTGGGTTCAAATCCCTGTTAGACCCCCACTGTGCTAAGACCCCCGCCGTGCTAAGAGCCCTATGCAAGTTCTTAACCACAAGTGCACTCTGTGCACCCAGCAGTATAAAGGGGCAACAGTAAAAATACTGGGAAGGTAACCTGCGATGGACTCCCACAAAATCAGTTGAAAGAACAGTTTAAAAAATAGCTTTTAGTTTTAAACGAGTTAAGACCGGTGGGGGGTTTGGTTTTTGTTTTTTGTAGTGTAGTGATAAAATACAGGAAATAAAATTTCACATTTCTCCAACTTATATGCATCAAATAAGTTGCACAAGGAATACCAAATATAGTCAAAACATCAAAATCTTCACTTTGTTTGCAATTTGTTATATGGAGTGGCCTTCATTTCTCAGAATAAATATAGACTGGTGATTTTATTTATTTATTTATTTTTATAAAGTTCTATTTCTGGCCATCTAGCCGTTTCCACCAATAATAGTTATGTACAACATTAACAGTGTCTAGACTGACCTTCTGATTAACTGATCCTTGCTTTATTGAAAGGAAAAACACTTTGTTTATGCTAATATTATATGCTCCAATATTTCTGCATACTTTGGTCCTAAACATAGACAGTAACTAACATTTAAAGAATAATGAATAACTATACATGAACAGCTTACGTTGTACACACAATATAAGAAGGCTGATAAAAAGGTGTGTCACCATGAAGTCAGGGGCTCAAACCCCACCGCCAAGCTGACACTGTTGGGCCCTTGGGCAAGACCCTTTCTTCAGTTAAGTGCAAAAAAAATGCAGAAGATCGTATTCATGAACATGCTGTCTTAATCTTGTCAGCAGTGCACCGAAATGTGTTTGTCTGCTTCAGGATCTGTAAATACTCATATTGAAACACAGCATTTCTATAAAAGGGTTCTGAGAGTAAACTTTTAGTGCAAATTACAAAAAGGAAAGGACAAAAACAAGAATTAGATGTTTGCTAATTCTATAGACATTAAAGATAAAAACATGTAAGTACACAGATTACTATATGTAAAATTTCTTCCAAGCATTTGCCGTCTGTTGAGACATAAAATACAATCATCCTTAATTTAGGTCCATGAATTTGCACTTACTGATTTGGCTTGTGTTGGGTGTGTATAAACCATTTCCATAAACATAAATGAACAATCTGTTAGTTTTAACCAAGTGAAAATGCCTGTGTCCGTACTCTGCGCGTCATGTAACTTGGAGGCAGACTGCCATCTACTGGAAACACTGCAGTAAATATCTGTAGTATTTATTATCTGAGTCTACATCATAACTGTTTCACACACACACAGTGTTGAATAGAGACAGGAGGATAACAGAGGGAGGACAGAGCTACCAGTGCTGCTGTGGCTGTGCATCTCAGGGCCAGTGAAGACATGCTCTAGGATGAAGCTAAGCAGCGCTTTCTGCAGTCTGGGTTCAGGGGTGTAGAGCAGAGGAGCACCTGCTGATGAATCCCACATCTGTAGCTGGTAACTGTGGGCTATGAGGACATCACTCAAACACATGAACGCCTGCATGAGGAATAGTGACACAGAAATATACGTTAGGCAAGATGCACTAAACACTGTTCAGTCATCAAATATAACAGTAAAGATTCGTTTAGTAGTGGAGGTGTATGATTAGGATTGGAATGGTTTCAAACTCAAAATGTCCAAGATTATACATTACTTATTCAATTCAGTTTATTTGTATAGTGCTTTTAATAATGGGTATTGTCTTCAAACGTTGAACCTCGTATTATGATCCTCAAACATTATAGACACATTCCACGGTAACTGATGGAACATTTAGACACTACTCCTCCATTAAAAAAGGACATAAATTCATGGAATATAAAATATTTCAAATTTTAATAACATAACCATAAAAAGCCATCATAAATGAATTATGAACAACCATTTCAACAAAAAAATGTGACTAGATCTTGGTCATGGGTGAAGAGCTAAAACTGATGGGACAGAAAACCTAAATTTTCACCTATGAGTAGAAATAATATGTTTTATATATAATAAAATCATTGATTTCTCTGAATTTAGAAATCAATTTAACTAAACAAGGCCACATGACATTGCAAAAATAGTTTCTAATGGTAAATCATAAGTATCAATACACTGCATCAACTACAGTTTATATGCGTATACAGTAAGTGATTGACTTAAATAATCATGTGGAATGTCTTTTAGGGTTACCTGCCTGCAATTTTCAGAATCAGGAATCATGAACCTTCAAATACAGGCTATCAACATGGACTTTTAGACTGTCAACATGTGGTGGTTCCAAAGATGACTACCAAGTCACATGATCATCAAAGGGCAATAACTCTATATTTTCAATTTAATTCAACATCCCCCAAAGTAGTGAAGTAGATTATTTCATTTTAAAAATTGGCCTTGAGGGTACATTTTACATGGAATGTGCCTATATACAACTTTATATATAACACAGCCTATTAGTTTCTTTTTTGGCACTTATAATGGATTCTTGGCACATCAGAGTAGGAGACAATCCATCCATCATCTATACTGTTCATCCTTTAGAGTCACAGGTGAGCTGGAGCCGATCCCAGCTGTCTTTGAGCGAGAGGCGGGGTACACCATAGACAGGCCAGTCTATCGGACATGAAAACTCAATGTTAACCACTACAACACCATGGCACCCAAAGAGATAACCCATTAAAATCACAGGGCCAGCAGACGAACTCACACACACACACAAACACACACACACACACACACATACCCATATAGGGGCAATTTGGAACAGCTAGTTTGTCTTTGGACTGTGGGATTAAACTGGAGTACCCAGAGGAAACCCACACAAGCATGGGGAGAACATGCAAACCACACAGAAACGCCCTCGCTGAGTCTGGGACTCAAACCCAGGACTTTTTTGCTATAAGGTGGACATGCTAATCATTACATCACCGTACCACCCAAAGCCAACAACAGAACTAAAACAGGAATTTTTCATGTTATTATATAATATGTGTCCACTTTTCATGTGCCTCTCTGAAGCACATGATGCATTTAACATATCACATCTCAAAGTATGACCCATAGATTTAAATTTAACCACACAGGTAAAAGAGGAGAAAGGAATAAGCTGATGTGAAGGATAACTGCACCTGCTCTCTCACCACCTGCTCTGTGTGTGAAAGACATCGGTGGCATTTTTCACAAAATAGTCGTAGCTGACTCCTCTGGTGGAGAGCTGACTCCTAAAAACACACATACACACGCGCACGGACACACAAAAGCAGATATTTGGATTCATAATACAGGTTATGTAATGCACATTCCATTTGCAGGACTCTAGTACCTGGGTTTTACCCATTACACATTTTTCCTGTTTACTCACTCAGAGTCACTCAGGGTCGCAGGGAGGCTGGAGCCTATCTCAGCCTGATCAGCTCTCCAGACCACTGCAGGGCCAGCACACACACATGACCATTCACACTCACACAATTGGAAATGGCTAATGTCTAATGTGCATGCCTTTGGACTGGGATTTTTTCTATTGGTGTATATTTTGCACTTTTTTTTTTTTTTGAGGTATAAGAGAACAGTGTGCACTGTAGGACTGAGTTGAGGACAGAGACAGTGAGACCACAATTAAGCTAAATAATAGAAGCTGATGGTGATGCCTTTACTGAATGTGGATGGATGAAAGCATTGTTAGTAGCAGCGCTGCTGATCCCACATGTAAAGTATTCTTTCATAATTATACACATGTGCCCAGCTCCAGGGAGGCACTACCGTTCGAATCTCATTTCAGCCAAATGACTCATTTTAATCGTACAATATCCCAATTTTCTGCTGAACTCATCTTGTTTCCCTCCCCAACCAGCTCCTCTCAGTCAAATTCACCCTCGTTCCCAAGTCAAATGCCACTGACATTAGAATTGCAGATTGGGCCAAAGTCACCGCCTGGGTCTCAAATTACAGCCCACGCTGGCAGTTATTGATGAGGGGGTCGGAGAGTGAAAGCACTTGTTCAGTTGCGACTCCCCCAAGTGAAGGTTTTTAATGTTGCTCTCTTACCTACAGCATTCTTAATGGCCATCAATATCTCTGTGTGGAAAGGTTAGGGGTCGGGAAATATGATTACCTTGTGCACCGAATGGAAACATGGGCTTAATAACGACGTCACATTAGAGATTAGCAGAGGAGCCTTCACACAAGGAGGTAGCCATTACGCCCCTTATAATCCATCACCTGAACCTACTCTTTTTCCTAATGCCTCATGATCAATCGCAGTCTTCTCTTGGTTATTAAAATCCAGTGGACACAACCCAGGGCCTTTGAGGGCATCATGGCTGATATTTCAAATGGAATGCGGCAGAATTAAAGGACATGTTGCCTGTGATGGATCATATGGGAATTGTGTAGACACTAAGTCACACACACCTGAAAGGCCTGCTTAATTTATCACTCCAAACTGTCCGAGTGTAAATATTAGCATTCAGATCTGTAGATCTGCTGCCATGACAAAGAGGAAAGAGTCAGAGAATGGCGAGGTTGAGCTTAAGGAAGAATGTCAGAACAGCTGATGACTAACCCTGGAGGTCACTCCTTCTCCAAAGTTGTTCAGATTCCACAGGATGCAGCAGCAGACACTGCGTAGAGCCTCAGTGATCATCTGAAAGCAGCACACAGAAGAAAGTGGAGTTTTCACTAGAAACAGGCTGCTCACAGTAAGTGACGGTTGAAATAAGTGATCTTACCTCTACTGGCACAGCCCCATGCTGTAACTCAACTATAAGGATCTTTGAGACCAGCTCATAAGTACCCCATTTAGACAGGTCCTGAGCACTGAAATACAATGACACCAAAATATATAAGGAAGACTCCACAGGAGAGAAACATGGCGTAAAGTTTTATAAGATTGGACATGTAGTAGACAATATCCAACCATAATAAAACACTTTGTTGTTTTTTTCAAATTAATCTCTATCCGATGCATCAGGGTGGCCAATAATAAACATATTTATCCGTACCAGGACAGAATGGAAAACCTGATTCCTTAAAACTCGATCCTAATGAAGTGCTGATGTTAAGACAGTCAATAAACATTCATTCGTTCACTTGCCAAACTATTTAATCCTACTAGGGTCGTGGAGGTGCTGGAGCCTCTTCATGCAAAGGCGAGGCAACACACACAACCATTCACACTCACACTCATACCTAGGGGCAATTTGTAACAGCCTAGCCTACTGTGCATGTTTATGGACTGTGGGAGGAAACCGGAATACCCAGAGGAAACTTACACAAACATGGAGAGAACATGCAAACTCCACACAGAACTGCCTGAGCCCGGGAATCAAACCAGGGACCTTCTCTTGCAAGGATACGAAAGTGGTAACCACTGCACCACCGTACTGTCCATTATCATCATCATCATCATCAGCATCAGCATCATCACTATTATTATAATTATTATTATTAGAAAGTACCTGCTGTCTTTCTAACAGTGCTCATCGGTTTTTATTCATTAATTATATTTTCTTAGTCGGCAGAAATGTATGAAAACTAGTTAAAAGGAAATCAGGTTACAAAATGCTTTCATTCAGTCTTACTTGTTGAAAGCAGTTAATTTTTTCAAAGTGGACAGTATTTTTTCCTTTTTGTCTCCATCTCCAATGAATGCGCCATCCTAAAAAAAAAAAGTAGTACTCTAGTTAGACTTGTTACATCACTTTCCCAGTCACACTTAACTGCTCTGTTACTTTTATTCATTAAAGTCATGTCAAAGAAGTTTGACATCTACTGTGCATGTGATGTTTAGTACTCACACTGAGTGTCTCTCCTAAGCACGAGCCCAGTGTATATGTCCAGCGCTGGATGAGTTGGTCTACAGCAGAAGTTACCATATGCTGCCAGTGTGAATCATTTGCACAGAGGTTATGGTACGAGCGAACAGCTGCCTCTAATAGTGCTGCCTCTGTGTGTGAATCCACCGCAGCCTCCAGTGCAGTGAGCAGCGCCTGCACAGACTGGAAACACACAAAACAACGATGACACACTGAACAGCAGGGGGGTCACTACCTTGCACTGCTGCCACATGATTGACTGATTGGATGACTGCATGACTGAGCAGTTGTTCCTAATAGAGATTTTTTTTTAAAAATGACTTACCTCTGTGTATTCATCACCACAAATGTCCATCTGAAAGTAGTGAGGTATTTTGAGGAAAGAGGTAAGTTTTTCAGAATCTTCTGAGTACTAGAAATACATAAGCAAATGAAATAATCAAAACACAATTTACCACCAACAGAAAGTGAGTAGGACAAATGCTTGGGCCCCTTTCTTACCTTGGATAACAGATCGGGTAACACCTTTAGGAAGTGTTCTGTAAGTTTTGCACAGTCATCTGTCTGTAACCTTTTCTCTTTTATACTGATCACCTAAAGCACAAAACAGCATGTTCATAATCAGTCTGCTTCACACTCTTCATACTAACACAACTATAGAGGTATATCTCGGTTTGAAGTAAACGCCCTGAACACCTAACCAGTCCACTGCAGGGGCAACACACATAATCATTCACTCACATCTAGGGGCAATTTGGAAGAGCCAATTATCCAAATGTCCATGTCCTTGGACTTTTTTGGGGGGGGGAACTGGAGGAAACCCACGCAAGCATGGGGAGAACTCCACACAGAAATGTCCTCGTCGAGCCCATGACTCGAGCTTAGGATCTTCTTGCTGTGAGGCAGACGTGAAAGAAAATACGCCACTGTGCCGCCCTGCATTTGCAGTAAAATTAAAAACATTTAAAAGCACTGAGTAAAAGTATTCTTTTAATGTTTTTATGGCTCTTTTTTCAAGGCAATAAAAATAGCTAGTCAGTGTCATTAAGCACACAAATGTTATGCTTCATACAAGTGTAATAATCATAAGCTCACAGCAATTGCAATTTAAAAAAAAAAGAATCATAAGCATTTTTCCTTTTCCAGGTTATACATCCTCACAGCTTAAATGAGTGAAGTATGCTAAGTGGAGATGAAGGAAAGCAGAGGCTAACTTTCTTCCCAGCGCTTCTCCCTGCTAGTGGAGGTCCCTCAGCTGTCTGCCTCACTGATGCCAAAAGAATCTCAATCACCACAGCCTCCTCAGTGCTGCTCAAATCTGTGTAACAAACAGATATATACAATCACACAATAAGTACAAAAGTGGGGGAAATAGTGTTACCAAGCCTGGACTCACTATAAGGATAAGTCCTTGCCTTGCTCCAGTGAGGAAGGAGGAGCTGTGAGCAGAGAGGTGAAAAAGGCCCAGTCCTTCAGCAGAGCACCACCATGATCCCACAGACTGTCTACCAGATACAGCACATGCTGGTGTAGCTGCATCACGCAACATGAAAAAAAAAAAAAACCCAGAATGACTTGCAACATGGTAATGACCTCACCATAATTTTTTTCCAGAAATCACAGCCAATTCCTGCCTGTTATAAATCACATGATAGCATTATGTACCCCTGTGCCACCAAAAGCCCAGTTGGCAGTGGTGAGGTAGGGGTGCGAGGGTTCACATTAGTGTTCTAGGCCCTATTATCTTTTAATGTTGTTCACAGATAGGTGAAAAAGATACAAAGACACCCCCCCCCCCCATCTGTCTGCATTTTCCTTCCTACATCTACACACATCTACATACATACACACTACCCAGCTTGCATATCCCTTTATTTATGTTTTACCTACACATGGTATTTTTTTTTATTACTATTTTCCAGCTGAATAAATGAAACATTGAGTAAAACTTTTAGTGTGTTAGCCTTATTTTGTGTTGCAGCTAGAGCTGGTTGTAACAATAGCTGCCAGACTGGGAAAGGCAAGAGTTAATCCAAGCTTCTTGTAAACACATGTTAAGCCACCACATCTTTTTAAGGTGCTGCCTATGTAGCATCACATGGCAGCTAAATGTACTCACAGGAGACTCTAATTGCCCTGTTCTGTATACAAGAGCTAACAGATGTCCATTATTGTCTAGTGTTACACTTATAGTACTGTGAAGGCAGCAGAGAAGACAGCACTGTCCTTTCCACTTTGACAGCTGCACTCTTATGAATTGTCATCCACAGAATGTAGTGCTTTGGTGAAATTCAGACGTGCAACACTATGTAGAAGTATAATAAAGAACTTATGACTATAATTACCTGGTTCTCAGTGTAGAACTGAATAAGGGCTCGGACTCGGGCCAGAGTGAGCGCTCTGTGTCTGTCCTCCTCTGATGTTCCTGCGCTCATCACTGGCAATGCAGATTTACTGAGTAACCTCAGGGAACATAATAAAATTCTCCATAACTAGTAGTTTTTGGTACAAACCTTTATTTTATGAGTTCTACATTATCGAGTCAGTACCAAAATATTTCACATTTCCAAACATTAGTTTTCCAGGTTAAAATTAAATTGTATAGAAAACTGTTTGTATGTCAGTACAGAAAGCAGAATATCACTTATAAGATCATGATAGAGACAAGAAACAGAATGAAGCCTGAAGTTTTTTGCTGCAAAAAATAAGAAGCAAGTGCAGCAGTCAAAAGCTCCAAAACTGTGGCTGATGCTCCATATCATTTACAGCTCATTTCCTTATACAGCTATACACATTCTACCGTTTAAAGCACCTTTTCATCACACCAAATACTGACTCTGTTTCATTTATTTCTGTTTAATTTTCTAATATTTCTTTTTTCATGTTTTACCTTTGAAAACATTTTATTATTTTCAAAGGTAAATTTGCTCCACAGCGTTTCTATACATGGGCCAGAGACTGTAGTGCAGTATTTTATACATAGTGTTATGGCTGATCAGTGCATATTTTCATTAACTAATGGTTATTCTGTACACTAATCAGCATTTGTTACCAGATCCACATACTGACATGCATCATACAGCCTCACTTGTGAATATGTCCAGATTGTTTTTTTAACACAGAGGGAACATACAGCTAGGAGACCATGTGGAGATATTTGATGAATTTGACAAAAAAGTGCACACAGACATACCAAAAGTAAATTGACATCATGATTTTCGAAAGATTTATACATAGATATGCATAAACATAGTAGCCGAGTTGATGGAGATCACCCACAGCGATACTCTAACTCATTTGGAGTTTCCTCTGAATGTCAGTTGCCTTACAACAGGGATTATTTTCAACAGTCAGAAGTTCCACGTCAGCCTGAGTGGGATGTTGTTGATTCCTTGCTGGTGAATTGTACAATCACTCTGTTGACTGTGACAAAGTTTTGTGCAATCTGACCCTGGCTAAGTCCACCCATACCCACAATACGCTCTCTTTGAAAATCAGACAACTCTTAAACTCCCTATGTCCATGGCATAAATAGTTTCTATCAACAATGTATATACTGTACACAAAAATAAAAAGAAATAATATAAGTATGATCAAATGAGATTTACAGATAAAACTCTGTAACGAGGGGCATTTATTTACTTTTGATATGCCTCTGTATTGCAATAGCAACGATGACGAAGTTTCATACATGAAGCATGGTCATAAGATTTAAAATTACATCAAGTAATGGGCCTTATATATTGCCAGGATCCTATGCAAACCTCTCTATAGTCAACTGTTATGTAGTTGCACTCACTTGGTGAACAGAAATTCGCCTGCCATGGCTGCAAGTGGTCGATGTGTAGAGTATACAAACTGAAATAAATGCTTGTAGTCTGCCTGGCTCAGCACGTCATCATCACACCACCTGCCACAGTGAAAACACTTTGGATGGTCAGTCTGTTTTATAACATCCAGTGTGTTTTCAAGCTAATAAGGGATCTGAAGGAAGGAAAAATGAAGGAGAAAGAAAGACTGACTGGGCAATGGCCATCAGAAGCCTCATTGTCTGCACTGCTACCTCGTGGTCCTTATCCAATGTCATGGACATCATTCTCTCCTGTGGAAAAACACGACACTGTGTTAACCTCACAACCAGCAGCCAGCCTGCTTCATATGATAAATATGTATACGAAATACGAAATAAATACGTAGTAACTCACTGAACAGTGCTAATGTTATATTTGCTTTACTAAAATCATATTTTTATATATTAGGCTACCCACATTGGCTGTTCCAAACTGGCCCTAGGTGTGAGTGTTAGTTTGGATGGTTGTGTGTGTGTGGTGGCTCTGCGATGGACTAAAAGCACAAAACAGATAGTACCTTAAATCGACTAGTGAAAAGGTCCATTTTGGAGCTAAGATTAGCATCCTGATAAAGTCCCTGAAGACCCAACACACACTTCAAGCGCACATCAGGTTGCTGTGAAAATAGCACATGAAGTCAAGTTATAAACCTTTCAGCCCCGCAAAAAAGTCAAATGCAAACATTACAATTAAAGCCTGTCTATATAACCTAAATTCAATTCAGTGCATCATGACATTGCAAATTTCCTAAATCAGTCTAAAACCTGTACGACTGCACTCAGTTCACACAGGAGAGTAAGCATTCTATACATATAATTCATTTGAACCAATTGAAGAGATAACAGAGACACACCTTGTCATGCATCATCCATCCTACATATTTCAGACAGCTATCATTAAGAAACACTGTATTGTAAAGCTTCATCCATACAGTCAGTTCCTCTATACAGATAGCCCTGATCTCAGGTATCACATCTCTGCCAAAACAGGACATGCAAATTCTTTCATATAAACATTGAGGGTATGCAAGAAAAAATAAGTCCGGAAAGCAAAAATAAATAAAAATATTACCTGTATCTCTTAAGAAAAACTCCTTTAAAAATAGCATCCATCATGTCTTCTATTTCAAGCTTTCTATCCTGCAGCTGAAACCGTATAAAAAGATTCGAAATTAACAATCATGCACCAAGGAGAGGTAGTTGTCGCTAAATACATCGAGGGGACTATTCAATTCTGTGACATTCACCAAGCTTGAGGTTAACACGTGTTTTATTACCATATATGCTACATGAGGACGCACCATGGCGTAGTGGTTAGCATGTCCGGCTCACAGCAAGAAGGTCCAGGGTTCGAATCCCAGGCTCGGAAAGGGCTTTTCTGCGTGGGGTTTGCATGTTCTCCCAGTGCTTGTGTGGGTTTTACGGTTTCCTCCCACAGTCCAAAGACATGCACATTAAGCTAATTGGCTTAATTAATTGTTATTAGGAATGGATATGTGTGTTGGCCCTGCAATGGACTGACAAGCTGTTCAGGGTATACCCCGCCTTCAATCAGAGTCGGCTGAGATAGGCTCCAGCTTCCCCGCGAACCTAGTAGGATGAAGTGGTTTAGCAAATGAATGAATGAATTCATATACTACATAGGAACAAACGCAAAAATGAGATTGTTATTTTTTATATTCACATATTTTTATCATGACAGAGCCAGGTCAGGTGAGCTTTGTGCATAGAGCCAAGCTAAGTGATATGTGGCTATCGGTACTTGCTTAGCCTACTCATTCAGAATTTAGCACATACAGCATGGAAAGGTAAGTAACCTGCATTCCATGAAGGTGTTTATCATTTATTTTTCCATAAAAAAAAGCAGGGGAATAATGACGCCACCTGCAGTTTGACTGTGACAAACTGTGAGCATCCATCATTATGATTCATGCATCATCCACTTGGAATAATGAGACAGTGGACCAATCAGATTGCGTAGTAATATATACTAATTTAAAGTAACTTTCATTACAAGTTCAGTTCATCTCACTTCATCACTTTAATAAAATACAATTGTAGTACTAAATATCTAATTATACTGGAGCTGTTCAGGGTAAACTGCTCAGAGTCGGCTGAGATGGGTGCCAGCCTCCCGGCGAACTTAATTAGGATTAAGAAGCTTAGAAAATGAATAAATGAATAAATGAATGAATGGATATTGGTATATAATTATATTAAATCAAAAATGTTGACATTGAACTAGCCCCATCCCCCCCCCCCAAATAAGGTAACCAATTACGACATCCAGTGGAACTGCCTGTGGGTCACAGCCTCACCTCAGTAATCTTCTTCTGGATCTTGTCCAGCCGTGGTGAGGCTCGCTTGCTGGACATCTTGGTCAACTCAACCTCACAGAGTTTCTGGTTGTTCTCCACACTAACGCTGAGGCTGAGTGCCACATTCACCAGAGCACTGAGCAACTTCACTGCTATAGAACCACAAGAGGATGGAGAGACAAAATCAGAGAGCAAAAGTTTAACTCGCGAACATCCCACTGCACCCGCTTTCTACTTGCAGACAGGTGGTAGACATGCTGCAAAAGACAGACAGACCGACATAAATAGGCTAATACACTGAGAGTCAGGGTTTAGAGAGCTACCTGCCAGTGTGCACGTGTGTCTGAAGGCACGCATATGCGATGCTGAGAGCTCAGTCAGCAGAGAGATGAGGGTATTCAGGAGGTAGTTGTCAAAGATCACACTATATTGACACTGCGATATCAGCACTGAAACAAACTCACAAAAGTGAGAACGGAACTTCTTCCAGTATGGACCAGACATAACAAGAGGATACTCGCCATTGTCCTGAGAAGCAGAAAGATTAAGCTAAGACAAGGCAGGTCAGAGAGATTCTTTTTTTCTTTTCTTTTCTAATAATACAGTGTTAGATAAAAGTTATAAAGTGTCTCCAAACTAAGGTTTACACTCACAATGTCCATAGGCCATGTGACAGTCAGTATCCATGGAAATGCCAGAAACCTTTTATATTGTAACCCTGAGCTCTGAAATTTGTAACCAAAGAACTTTAACACGTCTTTAAAAAGCACACAGATACTGTACGTAATGCAATACAAGAGAAGGAGAAGTCTTTGGACATCAAGTCCCACCTCATCCAGGTCCTCTACCATTTTGCTCATGACATCAGAATCCTCCTTGCTCTGGAACATCTCAGCAGTTACTACCCCTAGAGAGATTAGCATTCAAAACATCAGCATAGGCACCAACATCAGGTTGCACACATTACATACAGTGATGGGCAAAAGTCTCAGGCACCCTTATTCTAGATTATAAATTTTGCTATAGATTTTTATTTTATGAAGTGTACGGGTCATTCTCATGGAATTGTATAATTTCTAATTGCACCTTCCCAAAGAAATAATTTTCACAGAAATACTTGCAAAATATCTACAAATAAACACTATGGTACAGAGTATATTTCTGGAAAGTTTTGAAGCTTCAGCTTTTTTGAATCATAAATTACAGCGAGTTGACTAAGTTCCTGGGGACATACCTTCATATGCTCGAAACACTAAAATGTATTAATTTTCTGTTCTTTTTTTACATATACAGCTTAAATTGTCAACACATGAAGGTACTTTTATATCAGAACAGATCTGGGCAAATCCAATTTAATAATTGTAGAACTGATGCTAAAGTAGTGACAGTGGTATTGGGGACACAGCACATTATTAATTCAGCATTTATGCACATAAATACAGTTAAGATAGGTGTTGCTTTTTTACATACATTTGGGTGTGATTATACCATGTGATTTATAAAAAATTAAAATCTTGCAATCTTTAAAAAAAAAAAAAAAAAAAACAATTAGGTATATAAAGAATGGGACATAAAATATGCATTTCTATAAGAATGACCCGAACATTAGTGAATCAGAACAAAAACATTTCACATTTCCAAATATTAGATTTCCAGCACAAAATTAAATGTTACAGAAAAAAAATTTTGTATGTCAATAAAGAAAACAGCATATTACATTGAATATGACACTGTCACTGAAGTGTGCGCAGACACTACAGAACTACTAATAATTATTCCTATGTCATCCTTACCAAAGTGCATAGTTTTCATATATTTATGTTTAAACCTACAGAAGTGTCAGGACTGTTCATATACACTCAGGAAATGTTTTACCTTTGCATCCTGAACACTGAATGAAGAAGCTGATGAGGTCAAGTAGGGCTTGTTCTCTGTCCATAACATAAGCCTCAATCCATTCATCGACCACCGCCTTTGCATAACATTCAGAACATACGTACTACAATCAAAACACGCTTCCAAACAACCGCAAACAAAAATATACAATAACAAATTTTATAAAAAGCAAGTAGACAATCAATCAATTTAAGTGATACAGCCAAAAGACAAGCGTTTATTCCTGAAAAAAGGTCATCAGCATGTACCTGTATGGCACTCCTGCCCATAGTGACCACCTCAAACAAGGTGAAGGCTTCCATGTCTCCATGTTTGAGCTGTTCGTTCTCTGCTCTGCCCAAGGTACCATGGTTGGTCTTTGAGAGCTTCAGCTTAGCATTCTCTGAGCCATCTCTGGCTTTCCTCTTCCCTCTCTAGAACATATAAGATTCCACATTACAAATGCTACACAGTCAGACACCTTTTTGGCAATATTAATCAATGTGTTTTGACAGAAAAGGATTGTGAACTATATAGTTCATTTACTCACTCACAAACTCACTCATTTGCCCAACCTTTAATCCTACTAGGGTCATGGGGAGCTGACACTGGGTGAATGCAGGGTATGCCCTGAACAGCTCACCAGACCACCGCAAGGCCAACACATACACAACCATTCACACTCACACCAAGGGGCAATTTGCAACAGCCAGTTAGCCTAATGCGCATGTTTTTGGACTATGGGAAGAAACTGGAGCACCTGGAGAAAACCTCCACAAGTATGAGGAGAACATGCAAACTCCACACAGAAACGCTCAAGTCCGGGACTCGAACTCAGGACCTTCTTGCTGTGAGACAGACATGCTAACCAATATGCTACCGTGCCGCTCATAATTTATTTAAAGTTAATTAAATTAACAGTGTTAATATAAACAGATTAGTAATCATAGTCTTAAGTCTTACCACATTCTTCTTTCTGTTTTCATTTCTCACACCAGAGGTTTGATTCACAGATGTGCAGGAAGAGACATCAACACTAGTGTTCTCTCTTTAAAAATACATTCATCATATGGTTTATTACTCACAAAACACACCACAGCTGATACTTAAGTTCAGTGTAATATATTCTGTACGGCTGAGTGAAATTTTGCATACCCTTATGACAAAATTATGAACACAGTGATTTTGGTTTACCATCAACTAGGTATTTAGTGTGTTAATAATATCAAATGAAAAAATGCATTACTGTGTTAACATTTTTGTAATGTGCATTTTTCCTGTTACATTCATCTTAACATTCCATATGTGAATTAATGCCTATAGACACAGAGGGTAAAAAAAACTTATATATATATATATATATATATATATATATATATATATATATAAAGTTTTTTTTTGTTTATATGATTTCGG
>JAQMYF010000012.1:36405565-36425312 GCA_030014195.1 Neosilurus mollespiculum | reverse complement strand
TATATATATATATATATATATAAAGTTTTTTTTTGTTTATATGATTTCGGTTTGCTGTTTTCTTATTCTGCTTGTTTAAACTTATTGGAATTATAAATTGTAAAATATATTTATATACAATTAGATTTTTCCTGGAACTGATAAAGGATGCAAATTTTGCACTCAGATATTTAAAAAAAAAAAAAGAACAGAAAAAAGAGTTCCTAATCATTTTTAAAATTGTCTTACTTTTGCACTGTTCTTGAGAGTAACGTTGGTTCTGCTATCATCTCTTCTCAGATCATTTTGTGGTACTGGTTTCCTGTTTTCACATCTTTTGACTTACTGTAGAAGAATTCAAGAGCTGCGGTGTTTATCACAAATATTTCCATTTCATTGTTATTAAGTTTGGTGCCTACATGCTAAGTAAGGGATATGCACAGCATACCATTTAATATTGTGAAATTAACCTCAACAGTTTGACGCAGGACCCCAATTGACGATACATAATCAAGATAATTACACAGATACTTGCTAAAGAAATAAATACTGTGGCAAAAATATTTTAATACATGTTTTATTGATATTTTTTTTGTTTTAAAATCAATAAAATTTTAGATTCCGCTGAAAGTTATATCCTTTATAGTCTGTGGTTGTAACTGCGTGTGTAGCAATGTGAACTCTGTAGCCATCTGAGGCCTAAATAGCTTCACATAAAACTACACAATAAAATTAATATATTTTTTTAAATGTTCCATGGTGTTTTTTGATGAAGCGAGTTTATTGCCACTGGATGTCAAGAAAGAGCTGATGTTTAAATATGATTATAAAAACAAACAAAAAAATTTCCAGACTGTGCAAATTAATACGATTTGATGTGGCCCTCAGAGTCTTTGAGCAGAACTGTGTCCATAGTTACAGTCTCTTATTTACAGAAATAGTCCGTTATTCAGAAATAACATATCATAAAATGCCATAATTGACCAATCAAAATGAATCACTCAACAAATGTTATATAATAACATGTCGTGTATATAGACAATATTGGAGTGATTGGAGTGAATATTGGACTGAGAACAGACCATTTTTGCTTCCTGTTTTCCAGAAAATCTCTCTTTAAAGAAACTGCATTGTCTTATGGGAAGTTTTTTAAACGGACCGTTAAAGTATAACTTCTTCCTCAGCTCTGAGCCCAAATAAAGTCAACCCATTGCACAATTCTGATAAGTGCTAGAATGTGGACAAGGGTGAGCGAGACGGTTTGTGTTAATTCCTGTAAATGATGGGTTTTCCTGTGAATGACAGACTCCTACTTAAAAGATGGGGTAGAGAAGGTCAGACACCCACTTCTGATTAGAGGGTATTAACATACTTTTGGGTTCCCTTGACTTTCTCCCCAGTTTATTCATTCATTCATCTGGCAAACCACTTAATCTTACTAGTGTCGTGGTACCCAGAGGAAACCCACACATGCGTTGGAAACACATGCATACTCCACACAAAAACACCTTAGCCAAGCCCGGGACTCAAACCGAGGACCTTGTTGCTGTGAAGCGTACATGCTAACCACTACACCACTGTGCCTCCCTCTCCATAATTTAGTCATCACCAAATTCCTTGCCATACAATATGAATTGGGAGGGTGAAGACAAGCTCATGCCTCCTCCAAGGCACATCATGCCAAGAAACCACATTATTTCAGGCTACTAGTCATGAACATTCAGAGGTGGCGTAATACAATTCAGAGGAAATCGCTATCCACCCCGTGTGTGGATGAGCTTACAGACACCCATGACTGCCTAGTAATAGCTTAAGGGAGAGGGATGCGAGCGAATACCATCCCTTCCTCCCTGAGAGCTCAGATGATCATTCCTCATGGGCCCCCAGGCACGATGGCTGACAGCGTCAACATGGGCTCAAACTTGGGCCAATTTTCTTTTTATGAAACTGTACCTCAGCATGGGCCTTGCATGGTTCAGGTGAATGTTTACAACCCATAAAATGCAGATTTTTTTTTTTTTTAATGGTAATTTTGCCAATGTTGACACCAGAATGAATGTTTCGCAGCACAGCGCAGACATTTAATTTAACTTAGAGCAAAAGAAAAAAAACACAGAAAAGTGTTGGGTACAAAGTTCAGAAGGGAATGAGGTTGAATGTTTTTAAAAACGTCAGCATTACATTGAAAATGTGTTCCGTAAAGCCACCGATAAATAAAAACAAAGCACTAAAGATGTCAAATACCAAACAGTGACGACAGGAACAGCACTGATATCATAAACCTCAGTGGAACTTTATGAACTGTACAATAAACAAACAAACAAACAAACAACTCACAACCAAAGAGAACCTAAATACTAAGGTCAGGGGGGAGCTCAGTGTTTGCTGGGCTGTGGTGTGATGTAGGTATATTAATAATATGAGATAATATTGACATGTTTACGAGAAAGAGCTTGTTGTCCCTGTCATTAGCAACAAGGCGTGGAAACAGAACACAGGCTGTCAGAAAAGAACAAGTCTCAATGGTCAGGCACACACGCGAGTAAAAAGAAAGTAGACACCTGATTGGTCACTGTAAGTGTCACTCAGCGCGAGCTTCTTCCTTGTCTTTCCCTTTCCTTTAGCCTTTCACTACAAAAACAAAAAAACAGAAAATGAAAAGACATGAATCCTGATTAGAAGAGTTCACGGACTGTACCGTTTGTTGAATGCCTTGAGTTTGTGGACTGAATGCAGTAAATAGTAGGTACACTAACTGTTCGGGACAAATCCTACTGCTACATCCGGTACATTCCCTGGAACCTCCCCGTTTACAACCTTTAAAGGTTTAAATCACCTTCAATTTTCTCGCATATTCACATAAAGTGCTGCACGGAAATGTTCTTACCAGGGCTTGATGATTCCGGCGTGAGAGAATCTCTGATACAGACAAGAGAAGGTGAAGCGCAGCTGCACAGCGCCACCTAGTGCTCTTTGGCCTGAACAAAGGCAGCGCGCGCTGTGCGGAAGTGCGTCACATGTAGTAGTTCTCATCCTCTCAGGAGTGATCTGTAGTGATTATTGGGATCTTGGCGCCGTAGACATGCTGAAAGATGGACCGGTCGTGCATCGCTCTCTCGGTGTCAACATGACGCCATCTTGGAGAGGTCTCCTTGTGGATTGTTGCTATAGAAACAGAGGAGGAAGTGAGCATAAATAAAATGCATTAATGCCACTAGAAAGCGGTCTGTGGGTTTCTTTGGCACAAAACATGATAACATAATATCAGGGTGTTTATTTTTATTTTTATCCTAATTAGGGTCGCGGGGAGGCTGGCGCCCATCTCAGCCGACTCTGGGTGAGGGCAGAGTACACCCTGGACAGCTCGCCAGGCCATCGCAGGGCAGAAACACGCTGACGGCTATGCAGCCTCCTCTTTACGAATGACAGCAATGTTTCTTTTACATGCCTCTCACCACAGTAGGGCTTGAACCCCCGACCTTGGGATCAGTGATCCAGCACCCTACCACCGGGCCACCACTGCCCGTGTTTATTTTTATTGTTATGGAAAGCATAGTACAGAATAAATATTACATGTTATTCATTAATTAAAAACAGTGTAATTATCCCACATCCAGTCATGCTATCTGCAACATGCAAACATTTTTATTCCAATAGTGCTGTATATCTTAATGCTGTTTATTGTAGAAAACTTATTGCAACATATTTTTATAAAGTTATTCTTTAAATAGAACAGTTAAATATATAGAAAGCCAATAAATTTGACAGTAATTAGAGTATGCTCTTGTTTACATCTATTAGATCTTATCAAACTGTTTTAATAATTATTATTTATTTGTTTGTTTTAATGTATTTATTTAAATTAACATATTTATTGGTTTATGGATGGGACCTGTTGGTATGAAAATAAATTAAAATAAATAAAATAATTTCTAGACACGTGCATGTTCTATTTATTTAGCTCGTTTCTCTATCTCTCACGCCCCACAATCCCAATGCATTTTAGCACCAAAATATGGAACAAAATATACCAACATGTAATATAACACTGAAAGAACTAAAATAATACAAGTATAGAACAAAAAATTAAGAAAACTTAATGAATCAGACATTATGCTGATCTGCTGTACTAAAACAGGTTAAACTGCTATAGAGTACAAAACCGATGCAAATCAACAATAAAGAACAATATAGAATAATATATATAATAGAATGAGACTCGACAGATAACAAGAATGTTATATATACACACAAATGACGAGTATCTACATGTATATACATGTCCATGTAGATGTAATACGTGTAGTGGGTATTGTTGAAGGAGTAGTTTTCATGATCTTAAGATCATGTTCCCAATTATAAACCCATATATTTGAATAATGAGTTTACATTTACTTAATACATGTACATGTAATTACTGACTCCTACTATAACTGTCCACATGCACATGATGCATACAAGGAAAAACACCAGTACCATACTCCTACTCAGGTGAATACACACTCTTCTAACGGGGATTTATCTGGCTTCCTAGGCATATAAAAATAAATTCATATTTCTAGCGTATCTATTGTATATTGTATATTATTGTTGTTGTTAATATGGTTGTAACAGCTGTCATGAAAAGTCATTCAAATGAAGGAAAAATAAAAATTGTTTTCCAGGCCTACAAAAGTCATGGAACTGGAAAAACAGTAATAAGTCATTCATTTATTTATTCATGCATTTTCTCATTCGTTCATTAACTTTCTGAACCTCTTAATCCTAATTTGGGGATGCTGGCACCCATCTCAGGCAACTCTGGGTGAGGGCAGAGTACACCCTGTACAGCTCGGCAGGCCATCACAGAGGATAAGTCATGCCTTAGGGGGAAAAAAAGAAAAAGAAAAAAAAGACACCATCATCCAGCATTTTAAAAAGAATGAAAATGACACTGGTTGCTAAATTGTGTTAATTAAAGAGAAAATTCTAAATATTAGGCTGTGAATAAACAGAGGATAATTTACTTATCACTGCGATGAAACGTGCTGGTCATTTCCATGCATTAAAAACACTCTTCTTATAACAATCTTTTTAGAATAAAGCCTTTCTTTCTAAAAAAATAAAAATAAAAAAATAAAAAAATAAAAAAAATAAAACCCTGACCAATGATAATTACATGCGTGCATGTTCCAGCATGACAATGACCCTCCCTGTGTACAAAGTGGTGTCCATGAAGACATAGAGTTGGAATGGAAGCGCCTGAGTGTCCAGCACATGGCAGTGACCTCAACCACACTGAATACCTTTGGGATAAAACACTGACAGCACTACAGTGCCTGAATTACTACATGCTCTTGTGGCTGAATGGAACAACTCCCCACAGTCCCCTCAACATCTACTGAAAGCCTTGCTGGAAGAGTGTTTGTTATCAGAACAGCAAAAAGGGAACTAAATTTGAATGTGATAGTCAGATATCCACCAATGTTTGCAGCAGTAGTAGCAAATTATTTGAGATTCCCACCCTGCTAACTCCACCTCATTCAAACCATGTAAAGTGATCATAGCACCAGTGTGCTAGATTTTTCTCCATTATTGTTTTTTAACTGGGGGAGCAACATCCAGCATAAAGCATTTAGTCACTTCATCATTTCCTGTGCTGTAGAAGTTGAAGTCATGTGTTAACCTCATTTCTTTTAAATTGAATACATTGACATGTTTTCAATTCAAATGAAATGAGGTATAAGAAGGAATAGAGATTACACACTGAGGTATCTAGGATTTATTTAATTTTTTTATCTCAGGCAAGTATTAGTGGTAAATTGAGGGTGTAACCACTGTAATTAATGGCCATTATAGCAGGAGTGCCCCCAATCTACCTTTCTGAAGACGTTCACTCCGACCCTAATTGTGCTCACCCAACCATCTAATCAAGACTTAAGACTTGGAATTGAAGATAAAACGATGATTTGATTTGTCACATGGGTGCCATTAGGGTTGGAGTTAGAATCTTTAGGAAGGTAGATCACCAGGAACAGAATTGTGCACCCCTGCATTATAGTCTAAATTATGTGTACTATTTAAAAAAAAAAAAATTTCAGAACGTCATGTGAAATATCACCCAGAGAATCATTGTGAAAGATGGTTACAAGTAATACAACAATTAGGTTTCAGCTGAAGTCTGACAACTCATAAGAAAGACACGTAACCTGCATATGCTGTGTTGTGGAAATGAGTAATGAGTGGCAATGAAACCATTTCAAACAAGTCCAATTCCAAGCCTGATTTTTGGGTATCATTAGATGCAAACTACAGTTGCCTTTGAGGCACACAAACGTGTCAAACATGCTCTTATGCCACAGACCTTATTTGTCCTTATTCCACAAGTGTATCTGTTGCTTATGTCATTTTATTTCTGCAATGCATTCAATAACTTTGCACCTTTCCAGGGAAATGAGCTCTGCCCCTTTAATCCTTGGGCTCATGTAGAAACAGTGGGTATATGCAAGACATATGACTGGATTGGACCTAGTGTACGGAAAACCATTAAAATAATTATTTTCCCTAATTTTCTTCCGTTAATGTGGACTATTATTAATGTATATAATGCTAGGTATTGATTGGTCAGCGTGAAAGGTGGCAAATAATTACAAATGGCACTTTCAAATATTTAATAAACAGTAATAAAGACAGAGGTATAGGCTACCATCAGGATTCAAATGCAGTCATCAAAAATAGGGCATCTTCTGAAAGTTTGTTACAGTCTGTACAGTGTGACCTCTATAATGAGAGCAATCAAAGATTCGCAGGTAAAAAAAAAAAAAAAAAAAAAAAGACATTAAATAGTGTCATCAGAAAGAATAAGAAAGAATACAGCCCCAGTATCAACACATCATTGATAGCTTGCATTATCAGAATACTTAAAAAATGAATTAAGCTTTTTTTTTGCAAAATGCTTATTTTTCTTAAAGGCAGACATTTAAAATAATATATAAAAAGCATTTACAGTTGAGGGTAAACAAACCTTTTCTTTTCTAATTTCAAACCTTTATTTAAGAAGTGCATCAAACAAAAATAAATTGTCGTCTTTCTTTTACCATGTCCTGAATTTATCGAAGTATGCATGGCACATAAACAGATGCACTGTCCTTTATCCATTTACATACAGTCTTGATATGAAGAAAAAACATTCCATTCCATCGTAATTTCTGTCTATCTGACATAATTGTGTACACCTGAAGGAAATATCTGTGTCTGTGTGTGACAGCCTGGATCTCCATACAGCATGAAGTCTGTGTGTTCGGTTTGGTCTGGAGAAACTGGACTGAGGTCTCTCAGGGTCGTGCACCAGGATTTAGTGTCAAATTAGCCATGAGTTCATGAACAGAGGCAAATATCGTACATTCCCCTGAAAGAAAACAGGCGTACATTTAATTCAAAGATTTATATATTAAACACAGATATCCTGGACTGTGGAGGCTATGAAATAAAAAGGGATTAAAATTAAATATTGATATAAACTCCAGCAGACCTAAAAAGGCCACTTTACATAGCTACATGGGATGCAAGTGAAGAGAAATACAAAAAAAATAGCCTTGCAAAGCAGGCAAAAACCCTCAGCCTGTGGCAGCCATATTAGATAATGGACCGCAACGAAAATGGATAGGCTTGTGTAGTTACCCAGTACCAACACCCACACCAAAAATGATGATGATCAGGGTCATTGATGGCATTATTGAGTTAGTGGGAGAAATGTAACTGTGAACAGACGAACATCTTGCGTAACAAAAATGCCCCTCATAGCCATTGGACTGAGGGGCAAAAACAAGCAATGGAGGAAATCGATCGTTTTACACCAAACTCATTGCCTTTTTTTTCCATCTGGGAATATCATGAACATAATTCTGCAAATATTATTTATTACAATTTAAATGTAAGCAGTTTATTAAGCAACATAAGAGATGCACATACAACAATTTTGTAATGGTGAAAAAGTGGGAAACTGACATTCAAATTTAGATTGCAGTTTGACACAAGCCCAAGCAATATAGAGAAAAAAAATGTTCAGCAAAACAAATCAAATGACTGTTAAAGCTTAAATGTATACCTGGTCGAGCTGGATGGTGCTCATTAAACCTCCTGAGGATGGTGCTAACCATGAGGGCAGCGGCTCCAGAGGAGCTGTGCTGTCGGGGGATGTCAGCCTGCTGTGTCAGGCCTGTGGCCATGTCGTACACGATGGGCACGATGATGCTGATGGGCTCCTGAGGCACCGGCACTCTCTGTGTCAGCTGGAGCTGTGAACCAAAGCTTCAGAGTTACTGAGAATTCAGGGACTGATGGGATATCTGCTCCTCTTTTTAACATCTCCTTTACTTATTCACATTAGGTACCTCCTGGCTTTAGAAAAACATAAGAACAAAATATACACTGCTTCAGCAGTGAGCTGAGTCATGAGTGAACTTACGAAAAAAAGCATTTTGGTCTTAAGCACTACAGCAATGGTTCCTGGAGGAGCGATGGGTGGAGCGCTGGGTGGGATAGTCAGACAGAACTGCACATTCCACTTTAGTTGGCCTGCTTGGTCAGGGAACTGCCAGAGTAAAAATATTGAAAGTTTAATGAAAAATCGCAGTACCTATGTAAACAGACACGAGCATCAGATTTTCACACTGGCTTACCAGCTCGAGCTTCATAATTCGAACACAGTCTCTGAGGATGTTGGTGGGAGCCCCCAGCAGCTTTGTAAAGGCATTTAAAGTGTTGTATTTAAAGGGTGGACCTGCAACCTATAAAAATAAACATGGGACAATAAATTACTCCACTTAAAAGATGTTGTGCTTTTTACATTTTTTTGAACCATAAATGTTGTTAGGGTCATTCGTATCCAGTTAGATGACCCCAGATTGTCAAATAATTTAGTGTTTAAGTTTTAACTCTGGGCTGGTTGAGTATGTAGGGTAGATGTTGAATATGGGGATTAGCAAACTGTGCTAAAGTCTATCTCTCTAAGACCAAACCCCATCGACAAGAACTGTTCTGGTTAATTTGGGAAGCTAATCATGGAACAGACTGTTTTAATTTAGTCCTCTGAAATGGTCTGAACAGGAAATAGTTCCAGACACAGTACATTAATTACATTTCTACAGTCACCTGAACTAAAATAGTCAAGGTGATTGTTTAATCTACAGATGACATCCTCTGGAATAAGACTGGGGAGGATTTTTCTCTTACCCGGGTCTCAAAGAACTTCTCCAAAACTTGCAGTTCTTCTTGTGACCAGTGACCAGTGTTCTCCGGTGTGACTTTAAGCTGCAGTGTCTGGTAGCTCTTTGGGTTCAGTGCCACCCGACATTTCAGCACATCTGTCTTAAACATGATGACTCCTGGCTCATTGGAATTCACAATAGTGAGCTGGGGAAAGGAGGGGGAGATGGTGGTTAGAGTACAGCTATGTACAGATATAGGAACATGCAGGAACTTTATTCTCAGACACAAACTTAGTCTGGTAAAGTACTGGAAAGTACGATCATCATAATTATCATTATTATCAGCTTATTGTCATCTACAAAAAGTTAAACACCTGAAAGTACTGGAGGGGACAAAACGCTATTGTATTAAAATAATTAGAGCTCCCTACTTTCCATACCAAAATGACAAGCCCAGGACCCGGAGGGAGGATTGAACATACTTATAAAGGTAACCAACTCTATCATAAAAGAAGCCATTTAATAATAGGGTTACATCAGTATCCCATTATCAAGAAACCCAGAGGTAAAGCAGAACTCACATTTTGTTCCAGCTGGATAATTCTCTGCAGATGCCTCCTCATTATGACTGAGCCCAGGAAGCGCTCAAGTGGTGAACACAAGTAACTACCAGCCAGTCCTGGCACCAGGCACATGGTGGGAGAGGGCAACAGTAGTACATGCAAGGCATTGTGGGTGAGGATGGTAGGGATGGAGGCTGCCCACGAGCGCTGAGGTAGCTTACGAGGTGGAGGCATACTGGTTGGCATCACTTGGGAACCTACACAGACATGAAACCAATGCCACCAAGTTCTGCTCTCGCATAAAGTGTGTACCAGTGTCACTGTAAATAATTACATTCTAAACCAAAGTGAGCAAACTGGAGTAAATGTATTAGGTTTGTAATTAGCTCAGCTAGATTTTGTGCTTTTACTCACTGGTCCCAGCACGAGGAGAGTGTGAGGCATCTGGAATGGGAGAGTGGAGAGAGGGGTTACCAGGTGACATTCCGTGCATGCGTGGGGAGGGACCCGAGACTTGTGGAGAGCCAGGCCATGTGCCCGTCCTCTGACTTGGAGACACCATGGGGTACGGGGAACTGGGATCCAAAGGTCCTGCAGCACAATCAGAGTACAGCCTGAACATACCTAATATTTATTTTATTGTCACTTAAGAATGAAATCAAATAAAATCACCAAAATAAAACCATAAAATTTGATTTAAAAAAAAAAAAAAAAAAAAAAAAAAAAAAAAAAAAAAAAAAAAAGAGCTAGCTACTTTGTAATCAGGTTGTTTACCATCAAATATATTATACTGAATCATGAGAGAGAGAGAGTGTCAGAGTTTGTCTTTGAATTACATGGTAATTCATAAAAGATTAGGTAGCATTACAGAATATCCTAAATCTAAAATTTCAAATTTTAGATATACTGCTTATTTCCATCCATCCATCCATCATTTATACCACTTATCCTCCAGGGTCGCTGGGAAGCTGGAGCCAGTCCCAGCTAACAGTCGGGATAGGCGGGGTACACCCAGTACAGTTCCCCACTCTAATGCAGGACTAACACAGACACAACCATTCACAACAACGTTCAATTTAGAGTAACCAATTGACCTAATGTGCATGTCTTTGCATATGGGAGAAAACCAGAGCACCTGGAGGAAATCCACAAATGCAAGGGAGAACATGCAAACTCCACGCAGACAGGCATCAGTTGGTTATGAGGTTTGAACTTTCTTGCCATGAGGCGAGAGTACTAACCACTGAGCAATCCTGCTGTCCATAGATTTTACATCAAAATTCAGCGATGAAATAGTCTTAAGAAAATTTTTATCCCATTGATTTTGAAAGAAAGGGTGTTTTCTGAGAGCAAATTCGATGAAAACCTTGATTTATATATGTACTTTTTTTTTTTTTTTTTTATACATTTTGCTTTTGCTTTTTGCAGTATTTATTCAAACAAAGTGAAAATTTCTTTACATAATCATCATATAATTCAATCCAGGTGTTCCAGCCCTCAACGGATGTCTGGTATCCACTAGAAGAAAATAATAATGAAAAAAAAAAAATCTTCTACAAGTGGCTAATTTATGTCGTATTTACAAGGTTTTCATCTGACTCGTCCTCAAAAACACACAAAAATGATTTTTAACTCATTAAAGTATTGGGAAGTGAATTAGGCAATCATAAAATTTATTAATAGTAAGCCCTGGTCCCATAGCAAAATGCATCCACACGTAGTCAATCAGGACACATTTATTTTATGGAAACACATAAGAAACTAGTATCCACAGCCAAACCACCACTAAACCATTGTCCATTCAGCCCCACTTGTAAATGCTCATATGAAATTAGTCCCTGCACCAACCTTGCTCACACAGGCATCCCTGTGAGAACCCCTCCAGAGCCTACACAGCTATCTTACTGAGCCTGCAGAGGGCTGCTTCCCAGTGGAGGGAAAAGCTAAGACCAGTTGAAGCCACTACCAAGCTCTGGACGCTGCCCCCTCATACACTTACCATGTGGGCTGGCAAAGTTGGAGGTCTGGCCCATAGAAATGCCCAAAGAGGAGGGAGATGGAGTGGGCCCGAAGGGCGAGGGAGCCCGCAGAGCTCCACTAGGGGAATTGGCTGCATGGATGTTCCCTGCACACAGTCAACTGATGAGAAGTCTGTCTCTCCCACTGACTCACTCTCACACACACAGATCTACAGACACACACACACTAAAACTGAAGCAGGACAGCAGCTACAGCCCTATGACTGAAATGAATGGACAGGCACAGGGCAGTTGGCATGCTCTGACCCAGAGTTTCATGTGCATGTCAATGATGTGAATATACAGAGCCCAAAAAAACCTGCCATGCATGTCTGCATATTGACAGGCTAGCTGGGTGCATGGCACTTGCAGTATGTGGCAAAACAACCATACAACTAGCTCCTTTCTATGTCCTCATCATCACAATGAAACGCCAAGTGAGTATGGCATGGACAAAGTGGCAGAGATACACACTGCACCAAACACTCAGCTAACCTGGTGAATGTGTTGGCATCATGGAAGGTGATGGGGCCACACTGCCATGGTAGGGGTTACTTGGAGAAGTGAGGGGTGGATAGACGCCTTGGCTTCTGATTGGCTGTTGGGGTTGCATGTGGGGCATGAGTGTGTCCATGACGTCCACACCCACTGGAGAGGGAGGATTGTCATCCTCGTTGACGGAACGCCGTGCATCCTGGTTGCTGTCCACAAACATGTTTAGGAATGTCTGCAGTGAAAAAAATGAAGAATTATTTAGAAGATAAGTTTTAGGTTTTAGTTTGCTCATCACTGAGGTTATCTTACATTACTACATGAGCCAAAAAAATGCTCTTCATCAAATATAGCATAGTCATGACATTGCTCATCAGTCTACAGACATCATAAAATGTCAAGTGAGGGTACCTAGCTAATATCAAAACAAAGGCCTTAATACCTTCAGTCCAGGAGCAGGATAGAAGCCTTCTACAATCTTGGTGTTATCAAAGAGGCTATAGGCACCATCACGGATGGCCACCACGCCTCGACTACGGCAGTAGATGTCAATGCAGTACATGTTGCGGAATGCCAGACGGATGTGGGTTGGGGACTGTGGTAGGATGGAGAAGCACTGGAAGGCAGTGTTGGTCCTCTGGGTCAGACCCAGCATGGGCACAGTTGGCAGTTTGTTGATAGCATTCAAAGGGGCCTGTGTGTCTGATAGCACCTGAAAAGGCAAAAAAAAAATTGATTTAATATCACTTGATATTTCTATTATGGTACAGGAAACTGACTGGAATATTGCCAGTGATGGAGCAGGACGGCTGTAATCAATTTAGCTAAACACTGCCAGGAAGAATTATACAGTACATATTCTAAGCTGATTTGTTCCATCTATACTCCTCACTGCACTCAGTAAAATAAAGCGCAGCAGTCTGATCCAACCCTACTCCCAGAGATGTAAATGTTGACTTCAATCCTCACTGAACAGCTACTCTGGGTGATTTAGGTTTTTATTGCCATTTTAAATATTAGAGAAATATTTATTGAAAGTAAGCTCAACAGAGCATTGGACCTCCAGGAACAGGCATATCTGTTTTAAAACATCTCCATAGAAAGCAACTGAAATAGACCTGTAGTAGCTGCACAACACTGGGGGTCTTGTTGAACATCTCCTGGAGCTGGTGGAGGATGATGTTGTGGCAGTTGCTGCAGCCCGAGTTTGGCCCGACCGTGCCCAGAGCTAGGTGGAAGCGATGGGTCACAGGGTTCCACTGGATCGTGACCTTCACAGGTTACATCACATACAGCATTACAGGCAACTCGACTATGCAGAGTAATCAGTGCCGATACCAAGTCCATTAGTCATGTACTAATAAAAAGTGAGTGCCCAGTTTACAAACATACTTACTGAGCTGCCTTTTGTGTTGCCATAACACAGGACTAATTTCCGATAGTTATACAACCTTATTTCAGAGAAGAGGTTCAAGTAGGAGGGCATTTCTGCAAAGGGGAAAAGATTAGACATTAATTCGGTTCTACTGAATACTGAGAACCGAATAGCAGCATGGCAGTGTGCCCAGTTCAGTCAAGTACTGCATGTTCTTACCATGGTTTATCTGGTCTCCTCCTACCTTACAGAATTGTGCCATTAGATGGACTGTCTGCAGTAATTACTCCTAGTGTTTGTGGAATGTGTGTATGGATTCCTGTGATCAACTATACTCACCAGGTAAAGCACGTGAGAAATCCAACACACACTCATAGAGCTGGCTGATGCTGTTCCAGTCATTTAGGAACATTTCCACCACCTTCCGTCCTCCCACCGGCTCTGACAGTGGGTTCTCATATGTCAGGTAGACATGTCGCGTTGAGGCTGCAGAAACACACACACAGCCAGACTCGTAATTGCTGAAGCACAAACCAATCCATTTATGTCTGGTCCAAGAATGTCTTGAGTGACACGTGATCAATAAAGTTTATTTCTAATATGCATTAACCCTCATTAAGCCAAGCCCAGTGCTGCTCTACTAAAAGCCAGCAAAGGAATAATTTAATCTCACCCTGTTCTTTACTTGAGGTGCTGTTGAGGGGGCAGTTGGCAAAGACCAGCTCTGCCACCCATGTGCGGTTATTTCTGCCCTGCAATCTGAAGGTGCAGTCCAGCAGAGAGCGATCCAGAGCCTTCCTTGTTTCCTCACTCACACCTTTAGCAGGTGGCACCCTAAGAGGTAAAGAACAGCAGATTACTACAGAGAACCAACAAAATATAAACAAGTTGAAATCTATATAACCTTCTATGTGAAATGCACACTATATCATGGGACATAGCCTTTTACAAGAGGCTCACCTGAGAAGACGAATAGCATGACTACATCCATCTCCTTCAACCTGGACCCCTTGATGAGGAATCTCCATATTAGACAGCTGAGGACAAGGACAGGCAAATTATGAATACAAGAACATAGCTAAATATTTCATAATGTAAAAAGCAAAACAAGAATATGTTAAAACACATAAGTAAACCTTTACTGTACCTCACAGCGCAGGCCAATGAGAGGCATGTTGGTGTCACACATGGCTACGAGGTGAGCTAGCTCCTTATTAAATGCACACATCTCCCCTGAGCGCTTTGGCTTTTTTGGCTCAGTAGCAGCCTGCTCTAGGGACAACTACAGAACAACATTATTTTACGTTTTAAATTTCAAAATAAGTATCCTTGTAAAAAAAATACACTGTATATTTGCCCAATTTTTCCATCCATGCCCCAAATCCCCAAGCTAATCCACCAAGATTTTAATACAGCACTGCTGCAATGTAGCCAAAATGTAATAATGCAAAAGTTCTTCTATAAACACATACCACAACTTTCATTGAACAATATTACTACATACTACTAATCCATATATGCAAAGCTTGATTCTTTGTATCTATAAAAAAGATCCTCCTTCAGACTTTTAGTGTCTAATGTTAAAATATATAGATTAAAGCAGTGCTAAAAGCGGAGCTCCCATATGATTTCTCTTACTTGAAAAGTTTTTGGTGGGAACTCTCAAGCCTCACACGCGTATCCTACGTATATCAACATTAATTCATTTTAATAACTTGTTTATAGAAGGAAATAAAAATGAAATAACCAAACACACAATCTTAGTCTCAAAATGTAAAGTACACCATTTAGAAACCGGTCTGTTTAGAGAACATTTGAATTAGTTGTTTATTTATATCACATCATTAACAATGACGTCACATCACGTGACCTGAGTATTATACACATCTTGTTCTCTATCTTACTCTCTCCCAGAAAAAAAATTCTTATGTTTTTCCTTTATCAAGATATAAAATTTTCGAAAACTAACACAGGGTTCCCGTGTGTATATGTACGTCAGAGGAACGGAGGAACGGACGGACACTATAGGTTTTTCTTGACGTTCCAAAAGCAACTTGAGAATTAGATGATTTTTCCTTATCAATGGCGCTCTGAAATAAATTAAATAATTAAGATGCAGAGGAGAAAAGTGATTCTGGTTGTCCTATATGGCTGCCATTATAACATTTTCATAGATATAAGGTGCGAAGCTGTGGAGTCACTTAAAGAACATATTATTTTTGGTTGACAAAGTTGGACTGACTACACCAAACTCACAGTTCAAAGGCAAACATCAAAAATATTTTGGCAGTTTGACCCTAATTTGGGTAACCTAAATTCTCACTAGAAGCAATACCAGCATAAGAGCATCCTGCATTTTCACTAAAAGTCTAAAGCTCAAATGTAAAATTGTGTCAGTGAAAAACAGGAGCAGAGCCAGAAGTAGCAGCTCAATAAAAATATGAAATGAGAGTGTATGAACAGGTCACATGTCTTCTTTCCATGGTTAACCAACACACAAATACTTTGCTAGTAAAACTACAGGTTGCACAATCAAGACGACATTCTCCTTCACTCACATATTCATTTGCCAAACCATTTACTTCTACTAGGGTTCAGAGGGACGCTGGAGTCTATCTCAGCCAAAGAACTGAACAAAGACGGAGGGCACAATAAACAGTTCGCCAGACCATTGCAGGGCCAACACACACAAAACCATTCACACTCACACCTGGGGAAACTCGGAGTGGCCAACTGCCTAACTTGCGTGTCTTTGGACTGTGAGAGGAAACCAGAGTACCCGGAGGAAACCAATGCAAGCACGGGGAGAACATGCATACTCAACACAGATACGAGATACGAACCCAGGACCTTCTTGCTGTGATGGAAGACATGCTAATCACTACGCCACCGTGCCGCCATCATTAGACACACTTGCACTATTAGATTTTAAATAAGGGTTACAACATACGGGATGTTTATGAATATGGAAGTTACTAATGGAAAAATATAAAAGCACAAAAAAGTGAGCATGACTTGTAGCCTTGAGTTTTACACAGTTCTAACCAAAAATGTGAGCATAGCAGCCGGTTCTGCTTCCCACATAAAGAGTTGAGTAATCTCCCCACACTGCTCACATCGCCGGTTCACTCTCACTTTTAGAGGATTTATTTATACAATACTTATTTTTCATCATTCTCATGCTCCGTCCAAATATACTCGACGATCAGTATGCTTTTAAACAAATATACACTGCAACTGAATTATGGGCCATTAGAAGGTTATGCTCGAATGCTATTAATGTGAGGAAAAAAGAAAAAAAACCCTGTCTCTCTAAGGTTCTGCAATGCTGCCATCCCACTTTACTTCAAGCTCCACTCCTGTAATTAGTCCAAGAACACTTCAGGATTTCCTTTTTTAATGAAAATTATTCTATTTTTATTTACAGTTATGTTCAAACTCCTATGTAGCAGAAAACTTTATTCTGTATCCAAAAAAAGAAAAATGCTTCCAACCTTCCTCTTAGTACCAGGCCGGGTCAAGCGACCAGAAGAAAAGTCCTGCACCAGCTTCTCAAGCTCGGGCTTGAACTGCTGCAGCAGCAGGGCACACGGCAGTCCATCCTCCCCCTCGGACTGACTCACTGATAAGAAATAGTATTTATACTGCAGCTCTGTGGGGTTGCTGGGGCTGTCAAACATTTCAACCACCTGAGACGAGAAGATCATGAGAAACATAAAAGGATTTTCTTACACATTGCAACAACCTTGTAATTGATTTCTGTCCTAACAACCAATCCACAGAGGAGGCTTACAATGTAATACTGTGGGAGACGAGTGAGTTTGATGAAGAGGCGGTGTTTTGTAAGGTTGCCCACAGGATGAGAGGCGGAGTTAGATAAGTGGAGAGAATCTGTGCACACTGTGGGTAGATGCTTCACAGACTGCCTGGACCGCTGCTCACCCAGCCAGAACCTATTCATCAGAAAAAGAAATTATTAAATATCAATCTTTAGGTTAAAGCAGCTTCCTTTTAAAAGAAATTAATGCATTCTTGCTTTTGTAATGCTTACTTCAGCTGCTGTAACCATGTGATGATGCGCTTCATGTCATCATTAATGGTTTTCTCAATGTCATCCAACACCGACTGATCTGCAAAATAGAAGCACATTTAGTGACTGGTGTCTGCGCAATACTGATCATATAGTAATTAAACTGTACCATAGTTAATCGTGGAAATATATTAATTCTGTAACATTAATTCTGAAATATTACAATAATTTTTAGGGTAAAGGATCCCAACCAATATAATGAAGTGAAACCAAGACTTTATGAACTGTTTTAAAGTGCTAGGTTGTAATTTCTGAAACTTTTCCGAAGACTGTGTTTCTACTGTTTCAATCTTGATTAATATTAATTCTTTGCTTTTTATGTTCTGCTGAAGTGACACAAAGTCTGATAATAATCTACCAGAATCATCCACTCCTGGTCATCATGAAGAGGTTTGTTTACAGGGAACTCTGCACTAAAATGTGAACATGCATTTGTTAAATCTGGATCAAAATGTACATCTGAATAAATATAACTGTCCTGAAATGGGAGTCATAGCAGTAATATTGCCAATTATTTGTAATGTATTCTGCCCTACCAAAATAAAGTTAAAGAACCTGTACAAGATCCATATTACAAAACAAAAAAACAGAATGGAAATAGAAAAATATAAAGTTCCATATCTGAGTTAATACTAAATAATAATAATATACAGTATACTGTATATGGAACAATTATTAGCACATTAACCCAACATAATACTGCTTTGCTATTCCAAAAATTTTTGACAAGTGTCTTTAAGCTTGTTATCTGCTATTTAGATCAGTATAGGACATATACACACACTATTATTTGTATATTTACATATAATTATAATGTATAAAATCAATAACAACAAGATTTCATTACAAATGATTAATAATGTAGCTTGCAAGTCAATTTGAGGAGTCCGAGTCTTAAGCCTGTACATTAAGGAGTGTCACAAACTACATTTTTTAAAAATTGCTTACCAATTCCATACAGCATTGGCTGAAACATGCCCGAATGTAAATCAACAAATATGTGAAGACACTCGGATCGTCCACACGGCTCCAGAATAGGAATGACGAGAGTAGGAAGTGCAGTCTCTATAAATGCTGCAGTGAAAGTGCAGACTGGTTACACACTCGCACATGCTGCAATGTTATTGATCACACTCAGGAAGAGGCGTCCTGATAAATCAAAGCACAGACTCTTACAGTTGTCACTGGGATTGCTGCTCTTCAGTATGGCTTTGAGTTCCTGCAGCTTCTGATGGGAGCGGGCATGGACACTGTCAATTAAAAGCTTTTCCACTGAGAGGTGGTCGATCTGCAGTGAAAAAAAAAAAAAAAAAAAAAGCCAATAACTGACCTAATCTGAAAGGTATTACAGGCTATCACTGCAGTTATTGCATTTGGTTGATGCCCTTATTCAGAGCGATTTGCATTTTCATCTCATTTACACAAATAAGCAGGTCAGGGTTAATGGCCTTTCTCAAGGGCCCTGCAGTGGCAGCTTGGTGGTAATGGGGTTTGAACTCTGACCTTGTAATCAGTAACCCAAAGCCTTAACCACTGAGCTACCACATCTAAAACACACAAACCTTAAGAGAATTAAAACAAATCACACACCTTCATGGCTCTTTCCATTAGTTTAGAATCACAGGCTGGCAGAGGAGGCTCATGGGAAATCTGCAATGGCTTAGATCCGTCTGTTTCGTCGATCTTGATGCTGACTTTGTGCACTGATGCTGTACCTGTCTTGCGACCCAGCACCTGTTGACTGAAGGAGCAGAGCATGATAAGCAACTGTTACAGATAACTGAGCCTTTAGAGGTGATGATCTGAGACTTTCTTACTTCCAGACGGCCAGGGTGAGAAACTTGCCGGGAAGGTAGCGCTCTATTTGCACTAAATCTCCCCAGCGTTCTCTGATCAGCATCAGAGTCTGAGAGTGCAGCACCTCCAGCTGAAGGGAAAGGCAAAATGAATCTGATGGCTTGAGTCAAGGATAAATGTCCATGATCTCCACAATTCAAAAACATGTAAAACTCCATAACATATGAATACGATTTGAGCAAGAT
>JAQMYF010000012.1:36381985-36395236 GCA_030014195.1 Neosilurus mollespiculum | reverse complement strand
TGTATATATTATATAGTTTCCTCCAGGTACTCCGGTTTCCTCCCAAAGACATACAGTAGTGTGCAGTGAAGATTATATATGACCACTTTTGTTTAAAAGGGCTCCTAATAAAAAGAAGTAAAAAATTATTTCTCTATAGTTCTTTGGTGAAAATGTATTGAACAATGCTACTGTAGGCAATGAGAACCAAAAAAAAAATCATTCCAACAAGTATTGAGGTAAAAGTATGGCTGATAAACAAAAACACTGAAAATACCAATTTTTCAGAAAAATTGAAAGGTGTCGGAAATTTTCTTTTTTTGACTTTTTCAGAGCATGAATGAACTTCAAATCATATGGAATGGTTTAGCAAGCGAAGAAATTAAAAACGTATGTGAACACTATGCCTTAAAGGTTAAATGCTGTAATCAAAGTAAAGGGTGGCCACACTAAATATTGACTTTTTTCTCAAAAAAAAAAAAAGTTTTTGTGTTATTACTATATATTGTTGTCTGTTTACTTATTTTTATCAATATGATCCAATATTACATGAAATAAATACTTGAATAGTACTTGGTTTCTGATTTATCTTCATTTTGTTAAGTTGTATAATAAAAGTACAAAAGTGGTGGTGTATAAGCTGAATATGCTTTCAGAACTGAACAGCATCAAGGCAAGCTTTTTTCTGCCATCCAAGGTATCAACTGACAAAACCTCTGCTCTATCCAGCCCTCTGTGCTTGTTTTTCCGTTACCAGAACTGCTCCGTCTTTTTCTCTGTCACACACAAAATCCATGGTGAACTTTCTGCTGGTTTTCACAATGCTTCCGGTTCGCTGGTCCGTGTACATGGTGGAAAAATCCAGTCTAATTATGGCAGTTTGAATAGATTTTAAGGGTTTACGTCAACCAGCTCACTTGCTTTATACAAGCTTTCTGCAACTTTGCAGTTCAGGGTATTTTTACGGACTCTGTTGGCCAAATTTCTCCAGACTTGCTTATTGACTTCATCTCAAAGCTAGTTTTAAACTCTATTCTGCCTTTTCAGGTAAAATTTCCTTCAACATTTGTTTAACCTTTCTTTTTTTTTTTTTTTGGTATATTTCTATGCAAACCACTCTAAAGTAAACAGTAAATTAAAACATTTGAGTTCGGACATTTTACACTTTTCACAGTTTGAATAAAGTGCTTTTGTAACATTAAAAACATGGATGCCATATTGTGTAGATTTCTTTGCATTTTCTGTGATGGCATTTTGCTGAATTTTTAGGATTTCAGCCTCAGTGACCACAGTGTATGTCTGCTATTTCGACTGAAGCATTATCCACTCGGAATAAGGATGTATGATCCCCATATAGTGGACCAATCAGATTGAACCATTCCTGTGTAGTATATAATAAATCCTCCTAGAACACAGGTGCATTTTATACGCCTCTTTTTTTTGCACCTGGTCCCATTTGCACATGCAATATTAAAAAAACAAAATATAAATATTTCCATGCAATTGTATGTCCAAGTTAATAACTGTTTAAACTGTAAGTCAAAATAGTAATAAAGTCAATTTCAGTATATTACAAAGCACCACTGCTTCCTTTTTTGACTTTATTCATACGAAAATAGCAGATTTTCCGGGATGAAAGTCGGACATATCTGCTCAAGTTCAGTTACCGGCTTCGCAAATAAATATTACAAATTTGTACTACTGTTTTTGATTACAAAAAAATTATTTTGGAGTGTGATGTTTATTGTGTGGTTTTCTAATTTTGCTATATTTTTGACACACAAAAAAGAAAATCACCTTTTTAATGAGATGGGCCTCTGAAAACAACTTCTGTCAAGATCCATATATTTGATATCTTGGTCTACATGATGTACATACCGGCAAATATCTGTACTTGGCTTTAGTAAACTGGAAAGAAGGTAGCATTGGTTGCACTCAGTAAAAGAATTTTCCTAAAAAAAATCCATACAGGTAGTTCTATCAACATGAATAAAGCACAGGTGAAACGTCTGTCAAACCAATTACATGTTACGTTCATTTATAAATCGGTTCAACAGTCAGTGGAAAAAACCCTGAAGCCCAAGATTGAGTCTCAGGAATATTTATTACTTCTGGACATGCTCAGTGGACACTTTTCCGACTTGCTTGATTTTAGCCACAGGTGACGTGATGCGTCCGTCAATGTTACGTGACATTATTTTAAAGTGGCTTTAGAATTTATTCTGTGGATTACATTATCTTTCAATTAACATTTTTGCTTTCTTTAGAATCCTAACTCTGTAAATCGAGAATAATTTTGTTTTTATGGTTTTAAAAATCGTAATAAATGTCTCCCAGAATGTACCCAAGACCGAATAATGAGCCCTATACAAGTGTAAAAACTTCACCAGGCTTTGGTGCCATACCTACAACATAGATAGGATGCAGGAGTAGAAATTGACCTTTAGGTGGGATTCATAAATCAAAAAATAAAAAAAAATTATATATATATATATATATATTTGGACAATTCTGTTCGATTCAACACATTTTGATATGCAAATGACCCTGATGATGCAATGAATATGATAATTGGGTCAATGCCGTCATCCATCGTCTGTATAGCGTGCATTATCTACTTTCCCCTGAAAAGTGCTGAAAACACTGTGCAGCTCTGTGGGGCAGAATTTCATTGTACAAGGAAGTGTTTGCATATGACAACAAAGTTCTGGAATCTTGATACATGTGACAACTTTAATAAATATTTTAATTAGAGGAGTAATAAAATGATCAGGATCGTTGCCTTTTTTTATTGTACGTCTTCTAGAGAGAGAGAGAGAGAGAGAGAAAGAGGAGGAGGAGGAAGGGATCTAGAGTGAGGGAGAGGGAGAGGGAGGGGGGCAGCTGATGTTGGTGACGCAGGAAAAACACCCAACACAGTAGACAAAAAAGCGAGGAGCTGATCGCAGACAGTTTATGCAGGCTGCGCGCCGCACACCCAACACACACACAGCTGAATGACACGATCGCGCTTTAGCTGGGCGTAATTGATCGTGTCTTGGGTCAGTAGGAAGAAGGTCCGATTTGATTTGTGGTAAGTGTTAACAAGGACTTCTGGCTTTCTATACAGCTAGTCAGGGTTAGCTCAGCAGCTAGTTAAATGGGCAAGCCTGCTAAGTGTGTAGCTAACAGGCTGCTGTAGCTCTCTGTGCTGAATTCCTGTCATTGTGGAGTTAAAAAGCTTTCGTTTGACACCACATTCATTGTTAACATCTTGCTGTTTAATTAAATAAGCCACACCATACCGGCTTGTCTGTCCCCGAGGGTTAGTCGGCTATTGGTTAACTAGTTGCCTTAGGTGAAATAACTTTATTTATAGTATCACAAAGAGGGTCGCTGACTAGCTAACGAAACACCGCCTGCTACATGGCTGATTAACACAAACAAGTGGTTTTAACCGAGGCCTGTTCGTGACAAGACCTGTGCTAGGAGTCTACTGACCCATTTCACATGTCTCCCCTCCACGTTAAGTCGTGGTAGTTTTTGAATAACCCCCTATGCTTGCTTTAAAAATAAAAAAACAACAACTTCTCTGCCAGGCCTAATGTAAGCCAGGGAGCTGCTAGCTTGTGAGTGTTCTTTAAAAGCCGACAGCGCTAGGTTAGCTAGCGCGCTAATCAGGCTGTGATTGCAGTTTATGTAATTTAGATTTATGCTCCTGTTAACGTGTGCAGCCTCCTCTCGTTCTATAAATGGCGTATTTTGAACATTATAGGGCACTACAGTGATGCAGGTAGATATTTATATCTGCATGGTAGTTAGCTAACGCTGTCTAGCCAACGGTCGAGCTAAAAGCTGACCGTTCTTCGGTATTAGCAGTGTAGCTAGCTAGCGTCAATGATGAGGAAACTAGGCCGTAGCGTCAGGCCCGAGCGTTTCTTGTTTGTCATAGTTATCTCTGTGTATCTTCCGACATTGAAAGCTGCTCGCTGCAATCGCCGGACAGTTTACTGGGAACTGAATTCTCGCGTGAAGTCGGATTGAATTGAAAAAAAAAAGCTCATATTTTCCAAACAGTCAGACGGCTAACTCGGTAGAAGAGCCAGTCATCTTGGCTGCCTAGCCTGCAGAAGTCCATTTGATACGTTTCCTACCTAGTATGCAAAATTGTTCTCTAGCATATAGCACAGCACAGTGCATTTCTATAATAAATAATATTATGGGTTGTAAAAAGGTGTTCTGAAGGGCTTTTGGGTAACGTTGTTGATTTGCTAACCAGAAATGACAGCGGTACATCCATCCGTACACAGGAGTGTTGCACATTGAGCCGTTTATCTCATTTATTATGGAAACAACACACACTGTGCGCAGTTTCTTTTATTAAACCACAGAAAACCGAGCTTGTGTGTATAAAGAGCTGAGCTTTCATGCATAGTTAAGTGAACGGATATGAAATGTTTATGTGCAGGGTGGTGGTGGTGGTTGTGCCGTGTATTTATTTTATCACATGTGAACGATAACAGGTAGCACTAGTGCCTGTCAGAAATTGTAGAAATAATTAATATTTAACCTCTGTGGCCTGTACATTTCTCTCTCTTTTTTAACCTTTTGTCAATGCTGTATTGTGACCAAAGTCTTTGGGGTTCGGTGCTTGTATATCTCTATCTACTGTTATTGAAAGCCTCCTGGAAAATAGTAAACTTTGTGCTGGTTGATCAGGTCAAATCGCTGAGGGGAGTGTGGCTAAAACTCTGGTACAACCGTTCAGTTTAAGGTGATAAAGGTGGTTTATTTTAAGGGTCTTGTTGTTTACAGTTAACGTCAGGTCTCTACCAATACCGACAGTTAAAACACTGATTCAAGAACCTCATCAGAAGTGAGACAAGCAGTTACTCATGATGTCACAGAAGGAAGTACTGGTACATTATCACAATAAGGCGCTTACTGTGATATAACAATTAGGAAGTTAAAAGTACTACAGAATCACAATAAACTCTCCATTTTTCTGTCCTGTGTCATATGAAGAGATTGCCCTTTCAACACTTGCTGGTATTGTTTTCCAAATGAGGGAAATGAGGTGCATGATGGGTTCTGCGTACGGTGATATTGGTTTATTTTTGCCCCATATATCAGCCGAGGGTTGTGGTATTTCACCTGGGGTTGTTCATGTTGACTATCGATAGGTCAGGAATAAATTTGATGCAGTCCACCATGAAGTAATTATAATAATAATGATAGGAATTGTCTGTTGTCGTTTTCAATTTGTAAAAATGTTATACCTTTAAACTTTGGTACATGGTATTACTGTTGGAACGACATATAACCTCAGTATGGCTCATCGGTATAGCTCAGCCTGTTTGTATGCATTTATAATGGTGTGAATGTCAGCCAGCACTATTGCCAGAACCTTGTTTTTATAGAAATCGATCAACAACACCGTCTGACCAATCAGATTTGAAAATTTGTCAGCCATGTAACATTAATCAGGAAGTACAATATACCGTGGATCATCGCAGTAAGTACTTAAGATGCCTGAAGTTTTACAGGCAGAATGTAAACCGTTTCTATGCCTTTTAATGATAATATCTGAAGTATGATGCATGTAGGATTTTGAGTTTCAACCTAAATGTTCAAATCATAAATATATTAGACTGACATGTATCATGTCCTTTTTTTCTGTATGCTAATGCACAGAGTTGTGCAGATGTACACTGTATATACTACATATATTTACTTTAATGCTTGTGTGCCTTGGTCAGAAGTCCCTTCAAGTTGGCTCACTTGGACTTTGATAACACAAAGCTAATCGGTTGTCTTTTTGAACAAGGGTTATGTTAGTAGATATTCAGTTTATTATTTGTGTATTGCATTTGTACTAAATGTAGATCTGTGTCTGAAAAGGACCCTGTACATGTTCCCTTTCACCAGACACGTACGTCTGATTCCTAATTAATTATCATCAGTAACGCGCTTCAATTTATAAAATTGCCTGTTACTGCAGCTAATCTTTTCCTTATTCACCAGTAAAATTTAATTGAGATTTGTCTTTGTTTTCTTGTGTCCATATGGGGAAGAAGTTTGAAAGTCATGCAACTCCAAATTTGACAAATATGTTCTATTTGACAGAGGGGCTTTCTGCATGGGGACCGTTCTCACTGGGCACGAAAGGCAGCTGTTGTGGGGCTTTTATTTGTGCCGTTTCACAGTCAGTCGCTGTTCCGGTGCAGTGTATCATTTGAATGTTCCATTTGGTTACAGGCACACCGCGAGTCTATATATGTCTCCTGTGTTAATGTTGTTGAGTTCCTTATTTTTTTTATATGTATAAATGATTATTTCTGTATTGTGGTCTCCCAGCTTGATTAATGTTGGTGAGGATTTGTACTACCATTTAAGCAGGTCTGTCAGGTTGTCACAGTATTTTGTCCTTCTCTCCAGAATGAGACCTACTTATATTTTAAACAGCCTACTTATATTTTTCCTAACAGAGTGTGAGGTGGTTAATGTTTTTATATTTGATAAAGATCTTTTAAAATTTGAGGTCATGCCACATTCTACAGCATCCACCCTGTGTGATTTGATTCCCTTTTGTTTTCAGGTTATGCAATGGTCTCTGCATCAGCGTTAGCACTTTCAGCTGTGTGCCACTTCTCTATTAGTCCAGAGGAGGCAGTGATTTCATCCCGTGCACCAGTGACTTAAGCAGACAAGATTGCAAAGATCTGCCCTGTGTCGAGTATGACTGCCACGACCCGTGGCTCCCCCATGGGGGGGAATGAAAGTCAGGAGCAGGGCCAAGCTCCGGACGGTCAGTCTCAGCCCCCACTTCCCCAAAACCAGGTCAGTGCCCACTTCTTGCCTCTCTTCTTCCTGTGCTTTTTTTAGAGGACCTTTCTCACCTCAACAGCTATTGTAGCTTGTTTGTATGATCCTTTATTTCCTAAGGTATCTTAGGACTTGGGTGACATAAGTTTTTCTTATCTACCGTGTTTCCCCGATAATAAGACACTGTCTGATTGGGGGTTTTTTCAGTTCAAAAAACACTATAGGGCTTATTTTGGGGGTAGGTCTTATTTTAATTAACATTAACAGCAATTTCAATAAACAGGTGAGTATGAACACAAAACTCTGCCTAGATAATAGGCAGAAGATAGAAGATAATACCAGTAAATAAAATGATGACCATTATGCTCCCCCATTCCTGCTTTTATCCCCATCGTGCCCCTCAGTCCCGCTTTACAATACTTTACTTACTGGGGTAAATGGTGCTGGCACACATGCATTCACAGAAAATGAGGGGAGGGTGTGAACAAAATATGGATTTAGCTATGTCTTATTTTCGGGGTAGGGCTTATTTTGGACCGTTCTGCAGAAGAAAGTGTAGGTCTTATTATCGGGGAAACATGGTATATATATGCTCTTCTCATAGATGTTTATAGCTCTATTGCGTTGGTTATCTACTTTTAAATCATGTCAGCTTGTTAAAATGATCTACCAAAAGCAAAGTTGCATTTCCAAATGTATATGATTTATTAGGTTTTTTTTGAAGAACAAATTAAATGCTCAGTGAAGTTCAAGTGAGACTTGGACTTGCCAGGACTGCTCTCAGGATTTCATTTCATTAGAAATGTCTAACCCAGGTTAACCTGTACTGGAGTACACCTCGAGTATAGTTACCTGTATGAGTTAATCTGAGCGCTGCGAAGAGATGGATTTGCCAGTAGACTGACTGACACTTGAGTGCTATCAGTAATGAGTACTTTTATTTATATATATATATATATATATAATGTATATGTATATATATATATATATATATATGTATATGTATATATATATATATATATATGTATATATATATATACATACACACACACACACACACACACACAGAGAGAGAAAAAAAAAAGAGAGAGATTTGCAGCCATGTTTGTATTCATCTGTGATTAAAGTCTTTGACATGAGAGTTGCTTTGTTAGTTGGTTTGTTTCCTCCAGCACACACAGGAAGATTCCCCTCATTGCCTCTTTCGTGTGTAAACACGCGCATGTAAATTAGCTCGACACGACGCACAGACAGAAACATTCTCCTTTGTAATATTTGCCGACATTTTACATGCAGACGCGTCTTCCGGCACAGAGTTTCGGAGACAGGTGGTTTCAGAAAAACACGCACGCTCTCTCACATCTTTCAGTGTTCACACACCTGAAGGTGATATTTACTCTCTTACACATACACACACACACACACACACACACACACACACACACACACACACACACACACACACACACACACACAGTTTCTCACCTCTCTGTTCCCTGTTGCGGACTGTAAATAGGTTAAGTTGAATATCCTGATCTCCTTCCTCCTTTTCTCGTCCCAGAATCATCCAGTTTTCCAATTCATCCGAATCTGAATCCGAATCCACCACATATGGTGGAAATGATTCTGAATCTGAACTCTGGTCCGAGTCTGAATTCAGGACTACCACTTCCTCGTAGTTGGGTTCAGTTTGCCGATGATGCTGAGGCTGTAAATTAGAAACCTCTCCCTTGCCTTTTGCCCTCTGACCTTTCCGGGCACACACACTGTCCTCCTCTTCTGTGTTGTCTGAAACCGTAATGACATCTGGGCCTGAGTCAATCAGAATGATGTCATCAGGAGGAGGTGAGGCAGAAGGTTGGACTCTTCTGCCAGACTGAGGTTCCTGAGGTTCCTGAGGTATTCCGCGGTTCTCGACAGGGTTCTCCAGATGATTCTCCAGCTGTTCAGTGCAGTAGTGGAGCTGGGAATAGAGCTGGAACTCGACTTCGCTGTCAGGCCCGGAGTCACCATCTTGTTCATCCTCGGCATAGAGCTCGTCTTCGTATTCTTCTTTCTCCTGGTAGCCTGAGAACATCTCGAGCGACAGCTTTAACAGACGAAAAAGTCAGATATCATTACCGCTTACACTGAAAACCACAATACAGCTAAGGATTTTTTTTTTCATTTTATTGTAAAAAAGCCACTCTCTGTGCCATTACTATTTCTTTGTAACATCATCTCTCTGACATCTTCACATCCACTGTGTGACATCACAGATTGCAAATTCTCACTGGTACTTCATGTGACCATGTGCCAGAACCATAAAATAATGTGTCTGGGACATCATGTCCTCTTAAATACCATCACACCACTTCATCACTCATCTTCCTCTCCTTCACACCTCTTCTTTACCACTTGTGCACTTCACTGGTTTCTTCACAAGAACCCCAGGAATCACTGTGTGTATCTATATTTAGGGGCTTGGAGCCTCTATTATTTTTACTACTCTATTATGATTATTCCTTTTGTGGCAAAAAGCCACTCTGTGACAACATCACAGATTCCAACCCCTCTGTGAGACATCATGTCCTCTTCGTCACCCTCACAACTCTCCATCACCAATCATACTCTTCAGTCATCTTCCTCTTCCTCCACATCACTCCTCTTCATCACCACCTGTGCCCTTCATAAGTCTCTTTGCATGGACCCCAGGAATCCCTGCTTGTAGGCATATTTATTATTGAAATTAAATTTAATTCAAGCACCAAATTCAATTCCTTCCAAAAACGTTGGGTGGGGAATGGGCAAGGCAGGGTAACAATACAGACAATACAATCCAACTTTCGTTCATCTATTACATCTCTCTTAACTAGACAGATCATATGACCTTGACATTACATGCATAGCGGACTTTAGAAAAACCAACACCAAGGAAAGGCCAATAACCAATCCACGTCAGGACAACCAAAAGGGCATGAGAGCATAACATCTTAATGATTCACAGATTACAAACTTTAACACAATGTCTGAGTGGACACAATCATCTCACATCACTGAGAACCACCACTTCATGGTTGCAGGACACGTTCCTGACTCTGAGAAGGGCTGCGAAACAACCGCATAGGTCTGAAAGCACTAGCGGGTTGAGCCTCACTCACTCACTCACTCACTCGCTCACCAAACGCTTAATCCTTACTAAGGTCGTCGGGAAGCTGGAGCCTATCTCAGCCAGCACTTGGCGAAGGCAGGGTACCCCCTGAACAGCTCACCAGGGCCAACACACACAATCAACCACACATATTTGGGGCATTCTGAAACAGCCAATTAGACTAATGTACATAGCTTTGGAGTGTGGGAGGAAACTGGAGTACCTGGAGGAAACCCACGCCAGCAAGGGGAGGACATGCAAACTCCACACAGAAACGCCCTCCCCGAGCTCGGAACTCGAACCCAGGACCTTCCTGCTGTGAGGCGGATGTGCTAACCACTGGAGACTGATTATAATGAATACAAGGTATTCTGTCCTCTATAGGTGTACATGATCAGCATGTACTGGACTGGAGGTGACAGTTACTTAAGTGTAATACAGTAACCACTACATGGACAAATACTTTTTCTTTTTTGTTTATTTGAATTCTGACCTTTAACATGATTTGTATTTATGAACTGTGGTGAAGTTTAAAGTATAAAAATCACAGTAACTAATCCCAAAACTCAAGCAATCGCTGTATTTTCAGCTCTTTGGCAGGCTATATCCTAAATCGCTTGTTGATGTCTACGAAGCGCACTATACGGAGCGTGGAATCCTTGACGTCACACGCTAAGTAGTGCACGCATCTAGAAAGTAGGACGCAATTTGAAACTCCCCCTCCTAGAACGCAGGGCTTGTTTTGGTTATTAGACAGCCCTTAAAACACAAATAACCAAATCATTATCTGCTGTAATCTCGAGTACTTTCGAAACGGTGACTCGGTGACGATTAAAATGTGATTTAATCTTATAATTTTCGTTTATTCCCGGCTACCAACTTTATCCGCTGCACTTTGATATAAGCTAATATATCCACGTGTTTTCCCTGCACGAGGAGCCGGATGTGTTTATAAGCGGGTTAACACTTTAAATACTGGATTATTTAAGATTTTTAAACACACACTGTCACAAAAAACACACTTGATTTAGATTAACAGTTATAATCTGACCTGCTTGTGTAGTTTTCCAGTTTTGAACACACGAGACAAGCAAGCTTCCGGTTTGTGAGAAAGGGGGAAAGGTTGGCCAACTGTGAAGTATCGCGGAGTTAAAAGGAGGCGAAGTTGAAAAAGAGAAAAATTGTGTGCTGTTTGGATAAGCTTGGATTGAATAAGTCAAATCACTGAGGAGAGTCCATACAGAACTCAAATAATCCATCCATTTTCTAAGCCGCTTAATCCTACCTGAGTCGCGGGGTAGCCGGAGCCTATCTCAGCTGACTCAGGGCCAAGGCGGGGTACACCCTGAACAGCTCACGACTACATCACAGGGCCAACACACAAACAACCATTCACTCTTACACCATAGGGGCAATTCGGAATAGCCGATTTGCCTAATGTGCATGTATTTGGACTGTGGGTAACCAGAGTACCAAGAGGAAACCCACTGAAGCACGGTTAGAGTTCTAGTTCAGTTTCTCCATTCAGGTCAAGGGGATATTGGTTTCCACCAACAAATCTTAACCCACTGTGTAAAGATTCAAAAATATAAAATTACACATTTCTAGTTGCAGTTACATTCTAGCTGAAAATATGTATCCATATTTCTATTCAACTGTATTTCTATTTAAGCATTTATTTTAAGTGTACACTCAATTAGGCTTCTAACTATAACTTTAAAGCCTGCAATAATGCCTGTAGCCTGTAATAATGTTATTGTTAAAAATAGCAATACAGGTCCCTGGGGGTACCCCGGAAGCCCTAAGCGGACGTGCATTCATACACTACCCCCCCCACCCCCATTTTTTTGAGATAACAGGAAAATATGCTGTTTTCTCGAGATAACGAGTTAATTGCATTTGTGCATTTGTTTTCCCGTGATTGTGAGTTATTTTTTTCCCCTGTGTTAATAATATAAATAATATGAGATCTAGAGATAACAAAGCCTGGTGTAGTTTAGAAAAATAGGCAAAATCATGTCAGAGGAGCAGGTGTATACATCACTGCTTCACATTTCTCCTCAATCAAGTCCTGACACAGACTGAAATAACTTTATGCCCTGCTATAAATTATTCGTCATCATGGGAGGACGAATGAAACGAACTTGTTATCATATTAAACTATATTTGTTATCCCAAGAAAACGAAGCGTTAAAAAAATGTGTGAATGTTCATCCCTTTCGGGCTTTCATACCGAACACCATTTCAAGTAGCTCGACCCCATATGCCCACACCCAAAAACACTTACTTATTCAGTCCATTATTAAAGTTTCCCATTTAGTTCCCACGTGTAATAAATAAAGATCTAATACACTGCTAACTCTTGGAAATTTCATGGAATCAATGCCTTTCTGAAACCATTTGCTTTCTCCTGTACACGAGTGTCAATGACTCCTGCACTGGATGCGATGATATCAGTAAAAATCATCAATTCAAGTCAATAGTGCAGTGTAGAATTATCATCATAACAAAAATGGCGTCCGTCAGCACAGACACGTAGACTGTAAGCAGTGAAAAATCATTGTGCAACATCATTCCTCCTCTGTCATGTTATTGTGATTGTAAATATACACAGCACGGAGGGGACAAGGTGTAAAACTGGTGAATAAGAGATACTAATCCTGTGAGCTGGGGGTGATTTTTGCAGGAAAACTTTTGTATTCAGACAAAATAAATTAATAATGGAAGATAAAACTCATAGGTTCTTCACTAGTGAATGAGTACCTTTAAAATATGATGGTGAGCCAAGAGAGAATGTTAAAGTGTATAATTACTCAGAGGGTAAAAAGGATGATAAAAAAAAAAAGTGCCAAAAGCCAAAGGTAGGGATACATTTCTTTTTCCAAACAGCTTTATCCTTTATTACGTTCATGGGGAGGTTGAAGCCTATCCCAGCTGACTCTGGGTGAAGGCAGGGTACACCCTGATTAGCTCACTAGACCATCGCTGGGCCAAAACACACTCACAACTATTCGGATTCACATCTGTTGGCAATTCAGAATATCGAATTAGCCTAAGGTGCACGTCTTTGGACTGTGGGAGAAAACCGGAGTACCTGGAGGAAACCTATGCAAATGAGGGGAATATATGGAAACTATACACAGAAATGCCCTTGGTGATCCCAGGTCTTGAACCCAGGACCTTCTTTCTGTGAGGTGGACATACTGATGACTACATCACAATCAGAATCAGAATACTTTTTTTATCCCGGAGGAAACTGTGTGCACACAGTTGCTCCACACCAAGTAAAGAATAAGATAAAAAAAAATTACAAATATCTATATATAAATATACATACG
>JAQMYF010000012.1:36334853-36358376 GCA_030014195.1 Neosilurus mollespiculum | reverse complement strand
ATATATGACCTATGACCAGGATGGCCTTTTCAACAGCCACGCTTCTCTTCCCCAGCTGTTAAAGAGCAACCAGGTGAAAGCTGTTCAAATCTCTGCGGACATTTGAGCCATTCATCACTTTGTGATGCATCATACTGCCAACTTGTGAGGCTCCTGATACATCTTAATGAGAGCCAGCATCATGTTAGTGCAAGATTGCCTGGAGTTGCTATAAGAATTTGCCCCAAGTGAGGTTTCTTCACATTTGGAGTGGTCTATGAGGATCTTAAACTTCTAGCACTCTGTGGCATCATTTGGGAGAATGTTCTCCACTGCAGTCTTCCTTAACTCCCTTGGGTCACTCGACGTCAAGAGTGGGATGTTCGGTTTGGGCATTCCGCATGTAATTTCTTGAAGATAGTTCTGCACGGTTGGGGCAATGAGGGGGATTTCTCCTCTAATTTTCCTTCTTATGCATACTTCTCTGCTCACGCAGGGTATAGAAAGGCTGTGGCTGGGTTCTCTGGCCATATCGGTCTTCACAGGGGGTTGTTTGAAGAGGACTCATGGTGTGTGAGACGAGTCTTCATCATATATTGGCTCGTCCCGAATCAGCTCATTGCTAGGGGCTGGAGAGAAGTGGTATGGTTCTCTGCGATAATTATAATACACTGTGTCACATCCTTGGGCCTCTGGTGAGTGGCATTTCTCCTGCTCGTGATCATCCATGTTTGGTGACCAAGGGGAATGTGAATGGGATGGTGGTTCAGTAAATCTGGATAAGGTTGTCAACTGTGTCACCAGTGTCTGAAACTGTTGTAGGAGCTCATTGCTCTGTTGCTTCATCTCCTTTAGTGCAGCGACAAGTTCATGGTTAGGTAACCTGGTGTCTCAGAGCCATATCCTTTTGGTTGACCTGGCGGACATATGGGCTCCTTTTGTAGCTCATATCTTTACTATCACCCTTCCTAAACTTCAACTGTCCTGATAGGATGCTCTGTTCTGATGCACTGCCTCGGCTGATAGAAGTCATGGTTCCAGAGGGCGCTTATACTCTTAGTGACTTCTGAGCCACATAGAGGGTTTTTTTTTTTTATTCAGGTGACTGTCTCATCTGAATAGTTTTTACATGGTTAAACTACTATATTAAAATATGGCAATGTGTATAATTATGAGGGCTAGTTTTAAGCATTTAATCTTTTTTTTATTTATATATTTTTTTCTGCTGGGCCTCAGTGATTAAACCCCAGATCTACCAAGCTGTCACTCTTGGGCCTTTGAGCAAGGCCCTTAACCCTCACTGTTCCAAGAGTTCAGTATTTAAGCTGGCACTTCAGTCAGACCCCAATTTTTTTAACGAGCTGGAATAAGTTAAGTAATTAATTTGAGTACTGTAATGTATGCTTTATTGACAAAAATGCTTCATCTTTTACTCCCAGGTTCTTGCTGAAGGATGGGCAGTTGTGGCTCTGTGCCCCACAGGCAAAACAGATCTGGAAGTGTCTAGCAGAGAATGCAGTGTTCCTGTGTGATCGTGAAGCCTGCTTCAAATGGTACTCCAAACTAATGGGGGATGAGCCAGATCTTGACCCAGACATCAACAAGGACTTTTTTGAGAACAATGTGCTCCAGCTGGATCCTTCTCTGCTGACTGAAAATGGCATGAAATGTTTTGAGCGCTTCTTTAAAGCGGTGAACTGCAGAGAGGGCAAGCTGGTGGCCAAGCGCCGGGTGTATATGATGGACGACCTGGAACTGATTGGATTGGATTATTTGTGGAGGGTATGTGTTTCAAATAAAACGGATCATTTTTTTTTCTTTTTTTCTTTTTTAAAATGTATTTATTTGTTTGTTTTTTGAATGTCACTACTAAATGGCACAGGAAGAGGAACAACATTCATTTGTTCTCAGTCTTTTGTTTGTTATAATAATTTGAGGGGACACTTTAAAATAATACATCTCTTACTCCTATTTGTGTGGTTAAGATACAAATTCTCAATGGCATTACACACAAGCTTGGGCCACTGAATATAATCCACATTAAATGTATGTTACCCTGGCAACTGAATTTCTATATCCTTAATATAATACATGAATTTTGGGGTGACTGTAACCTAGTTATTTTCGCATAATGGAGGAATATATGTGTGGTTTATAGTATGCTCCATTGAATCTAAGCGGAACATTGCTTAGATGTGTCTCTCAAATTATAGTGTTTCTAATATAGCAGTGTTGAGAAGGTTGTATGCTAGACTGTTTCATCGAGGCCACTGGTTTTAATGGCAAGGTTTAAATTTAGTATAAATTCACTTTTCTATTATCTGAACGTCTATCAGGTCACTTAGGTCATTGAAGTGAAATTAAAGGAGCTGACTGACCCTTCCCAGAATCCTTTGCCTGAAGTAGCAAGTTGCCATTTTTAATGCCATCAATATTACACCATTAATTTTGGAAAAATAGTCCCCAACAACGCAGTGACATCCTCAGCCATACAGGATAAATTGTAATGTGAAATTTAAGATATATTTACGAAGTAATATTTTAAATTCCTTTGACCGAACCATTTCATTGTAATGGACCGGAACTGGCCTCAGTCGCCATGTGTATGAAAGAAAAGGTTTGAGACGGAATTTGAAGGGATCATGAATTGCGAAGGTTTTACTGCAGCGCATGCACAAAGAGTGATGGCAGAGTAATGGTACCATGATGATTTTTGGGAAGGATGAGCTCATCCCCATTAAGTGCTTTTATTTTGAGAATTTTACAAAACTATCATAATAGTTTCATACAAACTAAAGTTAACTGTCAATATTTGTAGGCAAATAAATGTCATTTTTAAATTTAAGGATGCACTGACCAGGTATAGATCATCAGATTTGAGGCTAATACCTAATCCCTGAGGCTTAATCTCCTTATTGTTTGATTACTTATCAACTCATAGTTTACAGTGGATCACTTTAAAAAATCAAAGTTATACCTTGAACACGTGATAGCAAAGCACATGATACGGATGTAAACCACTGATCATAAAGCCCTCTTATATTACACCTGTGACATTTTCTGAAATTGCTGAAAGACTGCTTAATTTGGATGTATTGTTCAGTATACCTGTATTGGTTAATATCCATGAATTTAAAATAACCTTGGAATCCTCTGGCTTTAATCTGGGTTTTTTTTGTTTTGTTTGTTTTTTCTTCCTCAGGTTGTGATCCAAGGAAGTGATGACATTGCTAGCCGTGCAATTGACTTGCTTAAAGAGATTTATACAAACCTTGGACCAAAATTACAAGCCAATCAGGTAGGACATCTTTCCAGTGATGGTGTTTATACCATTCTCTGTGACAGTACAGGCATGTCTGTTGCTGTTCTGGACACATTTTTTAAATTGATATTTTTGTATTTTTTTTTTTTTTTTTTTTTGCTAAAAGCTCACTGCTTTGATGTGGGTCTTGTGGTGCTTTGGTTTGCAGGTGGAGATCCATGAAGATTTTATTCAGTCTTGTTTTGACCGACTCAAAGCCTCCTATGACACGCTGTGTGTGCTGGATGGAGATAAGGACAGCATTAACTGTGCCAGGCAGGAGGCCATCCGCATGGTGCGTGTTCTCACTGTGCTCAGGGAGTACATCACTGAATGTGACAGTGACTACCACGAAGAGAGGACAATCTTGCCCATGTCCAGGTCTGTCATACATGGACATTAGTGAAGGAATTTGGTTTCCATTTTGAAAACTGTATCTTAGTTGTAGCTTTTCTTTCATGCTTGTTTTCTTTCTTGTAGAGCATTTCGTGGGAAGCACATCACCCTCATTGTGCGATTTCCAAACCAAGGTCGGCAGGTGGATGATCTGGACATTTGGTCCCATACCAATGACACCATCGGTTCTGTGAGACGCTGCATTCTCAATCGAATAAAGGCTAACAGCGCACACACCAAGATCGAGCTCTTCATTGGTGGTGACATCATTGATCCTGCTGATGACAGGAAATTGATTGGGCAACTCAATCTCAAAGACAAAACAGTAGGGATTTTATACTAGTTTTTTTTTCCCCCCTGATGTGTGTTCTGGTTGTTTCATTACATGAATGCAGAAGTGCTCTGAGCTAAAGATGATTTTCAGGATATGTTTGATTTTCTTTTTCTCTTCTCAGCTTATCACGGCCAAGCTCACCCAGGTAAGTGCCAATATGCCTTCAAGCCCAGACAGCTCCTCCGACTCTTCCACCGGCTCCCCTGGGAACCATGGCAACCACTACAGCGATGGACCAAACCCTGAAGTTGAAAGCTGTCTTCCTGGAGTGGTGAGGACATGACATCCTTAATTAGAGTTATAATAAGAGTTATATGATTCCCCACACTTTTCTGTCCTGTAATAATCTCAGAAATATTGTTAAAATATTGACAAGTCGGTAAAAACTGCTATGAATATTGGTTTGTAGTGGGGTTGTTCTGCTGTTAAGCATGCACTGTTTTGCAGATAATGTCCCTGCACTTGCGCTACATTTCTTTCTTGTGGCAAGTCGCTGACCTGGGCTGTAATCTCAACATGCCTCTTTTGCGCGATGGAGCGCGGGTTCTTATGAAGCTAATGCCTCCAGGTGCTTCAACTGGTCTCTTCTGAATGTGCTTTTGTTCACAATCTTCTATTACTGGAGCACTCTATTCATGCTGTACTTTTTATTTTTTATTTTTTTAAACAGATAACACTACAGTTGAAAACCTGCGGGCCATCTGCCTGGATCATGCCAAACTTGGAGAAAGCAGCCTTAGCCCCACCCTTGACTCCCGCTTCTTTGGTCCATCACCTTCACAAGTCCTTTACTTGATAGAGGTGTGTATGCCGCATCAGTTCTCTCAGAAGTGCACACTTGATGACAAATTTTATTGATCCTATCCATCTGTATTTGGGGGGAAAAAAATTACAATTTGTAGCTAAAATATGTTCCAGTGCTTCACAATGTTGTCATAATACACGTGTTTAAATTCTGTGTGTAATTCTCTCTGCACTCAGGTGGTTTATGCCTTACTGATGCCAGCAAGTGGCACACTGGGAGAGGATGCTAGTGACTTCCAGTATAACTTTTTGAGGAGTGGCGGACTACCTTTGGTCTTAAGCATGCTAACCCGAAATAATTTCCTTCCAAACGCTGATATGGAGACGCGCCGAGGAGCCTATCTTAATGCACTAAAAATAGCCAAGCTGCTGCTTACAGCAGTGGGCTTTGGTCATGTGAAGGCTGTGGCTGAAGCCTCCCAGCTTGTGGCAGATGGGACCCTCCCAGTGTCACCTGTGAGTTTCTCCCTTAGAGCTTCGCACAGTTTCCTTGAATATGTGACACTGTATATGTGATCTATTCATTATCAAATGAGGGACAGCAGTTGCTTGCTGTGTGGTTTTTTTTTTTTTTTTTTTTTTTTTTTTTTTTTTTTTAAACTTTAAAAAAAGTTTTTTTTACTTTTTTAAAGTATCACTTCTGAGTGTATGATTAACGGAGAAGTACATAAAAAAAATGCAAGGTGGTTCAGTGCAGTTGACTTGCAATGTCTGCAAATGTGACCTTTCACAACAATTAGCCCAGGGGTTCTTCTGCTGAAAACTTTTCATCATATTTACACTATACTGGCTCTCTCTGTCTAGGGCTGAGCAAATGTCAAGTGTATACGGTGTCTTGACTGTTGGGATACTTCGATTTCAGGCCCATGCCTGCCTTTCATAACAATTGGCTCCTTAATTCTAAAAAGTGCAAGTCATCTCTGAGTCTGAGCAAATTTACTCTGAAATAGGATGCTCTTCTTGTAAGGAATAATCTAGGGAGTTACAGTTCCCAGAAACCCACTTTTATATAGTAGCGATATGTGCAATTAAATTCGAGTCCAACCTAAGTCCAGGTTTGTGAGAGAAGTTATATATATAAATTTTTTATTTTTTTTTCCCCAACAAACAAGTACATGTTTGCTACCTTATTTAGAAGGATCTTTTTCATTCATTAACCTAACAATGTGGCCTCTTTGGTTCTTCACAGATAAACCAAGCCACTCATGACCAGGCACTGGTGCTTCAGAGCGCCCTACAAAACATCCCAAATCCCTCAGCTGAGTGCATGCTGCGCAACGTTGCCATCCGTCTGGCTCAACAGATCTCTGATGAGGTATACTTCAAACAGTTCAGAGCGTCTCTAAATATCAAATGATTCCTTACTTTTTTGAGGTCACACTGCCTGGATGATTTGCTTTTAGGCTCACACAAAGAAATGCATGTCCTCCTGAGTTCATAAAGCATAGTGTATTATCTTTGTCTATGTTGTGCTTGCTTTTTTCTTCAGACCCTGTTTCTGTTTTAAAGCTTCGCTTCTAATAAAAGTAAAATAAATGTAGAGTTTTTATTCTTTCTCACACAGAATTTTTTCCAGGCCTCTAAGTATATCCCAGACATCGGTGTGATCAGAGCGGTCCAGAAGATTGTTTGGGCCTCTGGTTGTGGTTCTATTCAACTTGTCTTCAGTTCCATTGAGGATATCAGCAACATCTATGAGAAGGTGTCATGTCAATGTTGGAGTATTTCATAATGTGTGGTTTCAGTGATTTGATTTTAGACATTTTTTCCCCCCTTAAATTGAATTTTACTACTGTACTATAATGCATAATTGATTCTTTGTAGACGAATGCAGGGAATGAACCAGATGCAGAGGATGAGCAGGTGTGCTGTGAGGCTTTGGAGGTCATGACCCTGTGTTTTGCCCTAATACCAACTGCACTAGATGCACTTAGTAAAGAGAAGGCTTGGCAGACCTTCATTATTGATTTACTCTTGCACTGTCAGAGCAAGTGAGTAGCACATATTCACTCTTGTATATGCATATACACAATTGTACCGACAACTGAAAACCTCTATGGTGTGGCCATTATTTTATTTTTTTGCTTGCTTGTTCCCAGGTCTGTTCGCCAAATGGCCCAAGAACAGTTCTTCCTCATGGCCACTAGGTGTTGCATGGGTCACAGACCTCTCCTGTTCTTTATTACCCTACTCTTCACAGTTTTAGGTGTAAGTGCTTTTAAATGTTGGTCAAATAAATAACCTGAGAAAAGTGACAGGTTAAAATACATTATTTTGATGTCAATTGTCTTATTTTTTTTTAGAGCACTGCAAAAGAACGAGCCAAGCACGCTGGCGATTACTTCACCCTTTTGAGGCACTTGCTCAACTACGCATATAATAGCAATATCAACCTTCCTAATGCAGAGGTTCTCCTCAACAATGAGATTGATTGGTTAAAAAGGATCAAGGTATGGTTAATCCCAGCATTTTTACAGTGAAATTGTTTTTTCATTCATGCCTTCTCAAGGCTTATTTTTCTTTCTTATTTAGGATGAGGTTAAGAGAACTGGAGAGACTGGGGTGGAAGAGACCATATTAGAGGGTCATATTGGTGTCACAAAGGAGCTGCTGGCTTTTCAGACAGCAGAAAAGAAGTACTATATTGGTTGTGAAAAAGGTGGAGCCAACCTCATCAAAGTAAGCCATATATTCCAAGTTAGATTTATCTACTGTGTCTTTTGATTTAGTCATTGGGTTGAAAGGTTTTTTAATGTATGTATTTGGTAGTAGCTGCACAGGACAATAGTTTCAGAGTAAGATGTCAGTTTTGGATGGACAGATATTGTTTTTTTTTTTTTTTTGGGTCCCTCTTTGCTTACCACTGCCAATTTTCTTTCCAGGAGCTGATAGATGACTTCATCTTCCCAGCCTCTAATGTGTACCTGCAGTACATGAAGAGTGGAGAGTTCCCCCCTGAGCAGGCCATACCTGTGTGTAGCACTCCTGCCACAATCACAGCTGGTTTTGAACTCCTGGTTGCACTTGCAGTTGGATGTGTGCGCAATCTCAGACAGATTGTTGACACCTTAACTGACATGTACTACTCAGGTGTGGATCATTTCCTAGTGGATTAAAACTATTTCATCTCTAATGACTAGACTGTGGAAAATTGTTTGTTTATTACAAGATAGTTCAGCATGAACTGAGATGAGCTGTAATAATATAGCCTGTGAGATGTGTAACTGTAATAATTTATTTTTTTGTTTGTATGGGGGTTTCTGAAAATCCCTGTGCAGGTTGTGAGGCACTTACAGAATGGGAGTACTTGCCACCAGTGGGCCCAAGGCCCACCAAAGGCTTTGTTGGGCTGAAGAATGCAGGTGCCACTTGCTATATGAACTCTGTCATCCAACAGCTCTACATGATCCCACCCATCAGAAACGGCATTTTGGCTATTGAGGGTACAGGAAGTGATGTGGATGATGACATGTCTGGGGATGAGAAGCAAGATAATGAGGTACCAGTGGCTCTTTGTGGGTTTAGTGCACATTACCTTAGTGTGAATTACCTTAGTGTGGACCCTATATTCTAAGTAAGAGTAGTTGCATGCATACTTCATCTGTTTCTATTAAATCACCAGTGAACCTTTTTTTCATGTAGACCATACCAGCTTTATTTATATAGCACTTTCACACAACCATTGCTGAAACAAAGTGCTGTACATCAGAAATAAAATTAAAGCAAAAATTAAGACATTTCAAAACAAAGTAAAAACAAATAATAACAAATAAATAAAACAAATCGGAGAATGTAGAGAATAAAACTGAGCAATACACACAGGGGATGATATCGTAATGTGGAAAGTAAGAAAGTCACGTGATCATCTCATGTTTCCGCTGATGACACTGAACTGATTTGCATATGAATACTTGAAGTATTTTTTCTTAAATATGGAGGAGAGCATGATTGTTTTAATGTATGTAAACAGAATTGTGTATGAATTTTAGAAGTGCCTATTTTAATTTTATTCAGAAGGTCACTAGTTTATATCTGATTTGTTAGTTTAGTATCTGTATACAGTTGTTATTGCCATTAACTTGCCTTATATGAACTGACGGATTCACATCCTATTCTCATGATTTTACACTCTCATGAGAATGAAACCGCAGTCTTTTCAAACTGACTAATAGCTATCAAACACATTTTAGCAGATTGCAAGTTATAAAATGTAAGTTAAAACCACCTGCTAATGAAAACATACATAAGTTCATGTGTAACAGGAGAGTTTCGAAGGTTTACCTTTCATTTCACTTTAAGATCAGATATTATTTTCAGACCTACATTTTTTTATTGGACACCAGTAGAGCACCAAAGTACAATTGCTAATTCTCAAAAAAAAAAAAAAAATTATTCACTGACCTCATTATTTGACACTCTGGTGTCCTCTAACATGACTATTTGACACCGTAACAACATTTATTGGTCAAAAAAGTGGAAAAAGCCTTTTTAAAATAACTCATTCATTTGGCTCATGTGTAAAGTGGTTTGGTGAGAGGATACCATTCTTTATAACTTGGCTTCGTTTTGCAGAGCAATGTTGATCCACGTGATGAGGTCTTCAGTTATCACCACCAATTTGATGACAAGCCATCACTCAGTAAATCGGAGGACAGGAAAGAGTACAACATTGGGGTTCTGCGCCACCTGCAGGTGATCTTTGGACATCTTGCTTCTTCTAGACTGCAGTACTATGTTCCCAGGGGCTTTTGGAAGCAGTTTAGGTAAATGTTCTTCCACATTTACTTTTTACTTGATTTTAGTGAAAAAGTTGACGTTGAAGATAAGACTCTATGATAATTCCCAACACCTAGCCACTTCCTGTGACTGTTTGTTTCTCTGGTGTGTTAAAACTCATGTGGCACTTTGCAGGTTGTGGGGTGAGCCAGTAAATCTGAGGGAACAACATGATGCCCTTGAGTTCTTCAACTCGCTTGTAGATAGTTTAGATGAAGCTTTAAAAGCACTAGGCCATCCTGCCATGCTAAGTAAAGTGCTTGGTGGATCCTTTGCTGATCAGAAGATCTGTCAGGGTTGCCCTCATAGGTATGTCTAACACAAGCATGTAGTGTGTTACACGATAAACTATTAAAGTTAATATTATGATTAAACTAATTTGTTTTATATACATGATCTATATGCTTTTAGGTATGAATGTGAGGAATCCTTTACAACATTGAATGTAGATATTAGAAATCATCAGAATCTGCTAGATTCCATGGAGCAGTATGTGAAGGGTGACTTGCTCGAGGGCGCTAATGCTTACCACTGTGAAAAATGTAACAAGAAGGTAAGCAATGCTTTTAAAAATATATATATATATATTCATTCTGTGATCTGTCCGGTTGTTGATTTGTGAGGCATCACCCTTTACACCTGTTTTTACAATTTAAAGGTTGACACAGTGAAGCGCTTGTTGATTAAGAAACTGCCTCCAGTACTAGCCATCCAGTTAAAGCGATTTGATTATGATTGGGAACGGGAGTGTGCTATTAAATTTAACGATTACTTCGAGTTTCCCCGAGAACTGGACATGGAACCATATACAGTAGCAGGAGTAGCCAAGCTGGAAGGCTCTGATGTCCACCCTGAGAATCAGGTACCATGTAATTTTAAAATTCATCATTCACAGGGTATAATGAATGCCTTTTGTTTTATCTGATCAATTAAAAAAATGTTTTGTTTTTTTTTTCTTTTCTTTTCTTTTTTTTTTTTTTTTTGGTTATAAAATACAGGTCATCCAACAGAACGAACCCTCGGAGCCAGAGGTACCATGCAGCTCACGCTATAGGCTTGTGGGAGTGCTGGTGCACTCAGGCCAAGCCAGTGGTGGCCACTACTACTCTTACATCATCCAGAGAAATGGTAGTGGGAGTGAAGGTGAGACTAATCGCTGGTACAAGTTTGACGATGGCGATGTCACAGAGTGCAAGATGGATGATGATGAGGAGATGAAGAATCAGTGCTTTGGGGGCGAGTACATGGGCGAAGTGTTTGACCACATGATGAAACGCATGTCTTACCGGAGGCAGAAGCGCTGGTGGAATGCCTACATCCTGTTCTACGAGCGCATGGACTCACTGGACAAGGATGGCGAGCTGGTGAAGTACATCTCTGAGCTATCATTAAGCAGTAAGCCATACCAGGTCAAGATGCCACCAGCTATTGAGTGCAGCGTACGCAAGCAGAACGTCCAGTTTATGCACAGCCGCATGCAGTACAGCCTGGAGTACTTTCAGTTCATCAAGAAACTCCTTACCTGTAATAGTGTCTATCTGAATCCACCACCAGGTAACCTTTACCTCTTCAGGTTTCATTAATCGTTTATAAAACCTGGGCTGTATGGAGCAGTAGCTCTACACACAAAAGCATTCCTATTGTTTGTGCAAATATGAGATTAGATTTTGGAGCTCAGTAGGGCAGTGTTTAGATTGGGGCACTACAGCAAACCACTGATGGGGGATTTTATTATTACTATTTAATCATTTAATTTAATTTAATTTAATTTACTTTTTTTTTTCTTTTTTTTTTTTTTCAAAAATACCATTAACAGCATTTTCTGCTTGTTTAGAGTTAACGAACTTGCCTTTTATTCTGAAAAACTTCCCAAAAGCCTTCAAGAGAGATTTGAAACACTTATTTACTCTTGTATATAAATTATCCCTATTGTGAGAACATGCTTTGAGTAAATTAATTATTACTGGTGTTAAAATGTAAAATGTTTAATGTATTTGCATCAATGTTTTATCCTGGGAATTTTTTTTTTTGTTTCCTTTGTTTTTTTGTTTTTTTTTTTAATTAGGACAAGACCATCTTTTGCCTGAAGCAGAAGAAATGGCAAAGATTAGCATTCAGCTCGCTGCTCGATTCCTCTTCAGCACAGGATTTCATACCAAAAAGGCTGTCCGTGGCCCAGCCAGTGATTGGTATTCAAACATTCTTGAATATTGTAGTGGGGAGTTTTACAGATGACACTTGATATATTTGCTTTAATGGTAGTCGCTTTCTTATTTGGGTAATGGTGCAGTTATCCTCCCCATGCTTTTTTTTTTTGTAATTTATTGGAATAGGGGAATAATCAGTTGATCAATTCAGGATGGATCACTGCAATTGCATTCTTGGGTTTTTTTTTTTTTTTAGGTATGATGCCCTGTGTATCCTCCTTCGACACAGCAAGAATGTACGCTGCTGGTTTGCACACAACGCTCTATTTTCCTACCCAAATCGGTTCTCAGAGTATCTGCTCGAGTGCCCTAGCGCTGAGGTTCGGGGAGCCTTCTCAAAGCTCATTGTATTTATTGCACATTTCTCTCTGCAAGATGGACCCTACCCATCACCTGTTGCCTCTCCCGGACCATCCAGTCAGGTAAGGTCATCAAATCCATAATGAGCTGAACAGTGATGTTGCGAATGGAGATGGACTTATGTATTAGCATTTTTATCTTTTTAAATATTTCTGAACTTTGTGCTAGGGCTGTGATAATCTAAGCCTGAGTGACCACTTGTTACGTGCTGTGCTCAACCTCTTGAGGAGAGAGGTGTCAGAGCATGGGCGTCATCTGCAGCAGTACTTCAACCTCTTTGTCATGTATGCCAATCTTGGTAAGGATTTCATAACTGTTGTGAAAATTTTTAAACTATAAGTCCTATAAGTACCCATTCTAGCCTGATTAAATACTAAAGTTAGAGGCACTAACCTCATTGAAAAGGGTTGTGTAGCATGGTATCACTCATGTTTTATGTGTAGATGAGTACTTTTCGTAACTTGTGATCTTTTGGCTTAGGTTTGGCAGAGAAGACTCAGCTATTGAAGCTTGGTGTGCCAGCTACCTTCATGCTGGTGGCATTGGATGAGGGCCCAGGCCCACCCATTAAATACCAGTATGCTGAGCTGGGAAAGCTATACACAGTGGTGTCGCAGCTGGTCCGTTGCTGTGATGTAACGTCCCGTATGCAGTCCTCAATCAATGGTAAATTTCTTACTAGTTCTTTGTCTCCCCAAGAATTTAGTACTCTGTCCCAGTTTATGTAGCTGTTGCCTGATGATGATGCACATCCTTGCTCAGTGTTGTGTGACTGACAAAGCAGCCATCTTCAGGTGTTTGAGCCTTGTGGGCTTTGCCTGGAGCTGAGGGCACATATACAGCAGCTGTTTCCAAAAATAATACTAGGGAAGAACAACTCTTTAAAAAAAAAAAAACAACAAAAAAAAAAACCATTTAAATAAATGAATACATTTTTATGTTCACTTTGTGTAGGCAACCCTCCTCTTGCAAACCCATATGGAGATCCCAGCTTGACGCAGCCCATCATGCCCCTGCATCAGCTAGTAGCTGAGATTCTGTTTGTGCGTACCAGCTATGTGAAGAAGATCATTGAAGATTGCAGCAACTCTGAGGAGACCATCAAACTGTTGCGCTTCTGCTGCTGGGAGAACCCACAGTTCTCTTCCACTGTGCTCAGTGAACTGCTGTGGCAGGTACCGACTATAGGAAAAACTATAGCTTTGAACATTGTAAGACATTGTTCAGTGATTTGTCAAAGATACATCATGTGGCCTATTGGTTAAGGAGTGGTTTTGGGACCAAAAGGTCACTGGTTCGATTCCTGTACCAGCAGGAAAATGTGCGGCGGTGGGGGAATGAGCTGCACCTTCCCTTCCTCCAACTTCATGGCTGAAGTGCCATCGAGCAAGGAACCTAACCCCTAACTGCTCTTTGGGAGTGTGTGTGTGCGTGTTTGTTCACTTTGGATGCCTTAAATGCTAAATTTACCACAGCACTGTTGAATACCTGATGCTGATTGATTAGAAGGGAGTTTTCTCCATCAGCACTTTATGGACAGTAGTTCTGCACACAAACTTTATATTAATCCACATGTTCAAATATGTTAGCATTTGTGTTGTAACAGTTCATTCATGAAGATGTAGGTGACAGATGCTGTACATAAATATTTAACAGTATTGGAAGGAGTCTGTAGTGTCAAGTGCTTTGTAAAGGATAAAGGAAGCTTTTTTAGACACAGGATAGCTTCAGAAGTTTGGCCTTTTCCGTTTCACCAGTTGGCAAGCTGCATTTTTTTTCCTTATTAAATTCAAGCATTTAATGAGGAAACAACTATTATATCTGTTACTGTATAAGCAATATCAACACTTTCGATTCCTAAACATTTCATATTAAACAAATTATTAATAATTAATATTAAAGAAATCAAATAAGTGTCAGTGATTTATTATCCGTTAACAGCATGTTCTGCAGGGTTTAATTCATTACTTAGTAGTTTGCAGTAGACTTAGAAGACTGCTTCAATGTTGAGATTTTATGTAGATTTTTAAGTATTAATATTTTATTTTACTTTTTATTAATAGGTTGCTTACTCCTACACATATGAACTAAGGCCTTACCTGGACTTGCTGCTACAGATCTTACTTGTTGAAGACTCTTGGCAAACTCACAGGTCAGCCCTGCCCTGTTATCAGATTTTCACACTAGCACTGGTTGAATTTTGTTTCACATTCTTCCATTATGCTCCACTAGGATCCACAATGTGCTGAAGGGGATCCCAGATGACCGCGATGGCCTGTTTGACACCATCCAGCGCTCTAAAAATCACTACCAGAAGAGAGCTTATCAGTGCATCAAGTGCATGGTGGCTTTGTTCAGCAATTGTTCAGTTGCCTATCAGATTTTACAGGTACTCAGACAACCCGGATATAATACATTTACAGCATTTAGCAGACGCTCTTATCCAGCGACTTACAGAAGTGCTTTAAAGTCATTATCAGTGAATATATTCTTATACTGGTTTGTCAGGACACAGACTAAGTATACCATCAGTCAAAAACTCAGTGGGAAGGTGTTGTGTGCAGGGTTTTTTGTGTGTGTGTGTAATACATGTGCAGTTTTGTTTAGAATTGCTCAATAATAAAGGTCTTACCGATTGCGTGCTCATTAATATTCTCTTCTTTGTGTGAATTTTAGAGTAATGGAGACCTGAAGAGAAAGTGGACATGGGCTGTAGAGTGGCTTGGTGATGAGCTCGAGCGCAGGCCTTATACTGGAAATGCCCAGTACACATATAACAACTGGTCACCTCCTGTTCAGAGCAATGAGACTTCCAATGGCTACTTCCTGGAGCGTTCCCACAGTGCCCGCATGACTTTAGCCAAGGCCTGTGAGCTGTGCCCAGAGGAGGTATGGAAAATGCACACTGCTCACATAAATCCCCATGCAAACTGGTAGAATAGTATCTGTACTTCAGTAAATAAAATTGTTGGCTAGAGGCATATCATATCTTATTTATTTATTTGTAATGTTCTTTTCATTTGCAGTTTTATTTATCTTGTTAAACCCATTCAGATTAATTTGCTCATAATTGTAAACTTGTTTGTTACTTTCCCTTTTGCTACTGTAGACTTTAATATTTTAATTCAGCACACTCTATTCAGTAACTATTTTTAATCTGTGTTAAAGTCCGTGTAAAACAGTAATACTGTATGTTTAATTGTTTGTCAGACTACAGAAAAATGTCGTCATATGAATGATTTAAAAAAATTGATATACAAATTGTATAAAAAAATAGATTTCAGAAGAGTGAGACAGTTTGGGTTTGTCTGCTGAAAGTACCTAAAACTTGGAAGCAGTGGTGGGGAAAGGTGCAGTATCTATAAACAGCCTTTTTTTTAACCTTTTGGGGGAGCTATGCGGAAAGGTACTGTGACGCGGCGATTTTTGTTCCGCAGGAAATTGTTTGTCTCTCTGCCGTCCATGAGTAAGCGCTCAGTCCTAGTAAGTTATTACTTTTCGTGTGAGCTATATATTCATATTATTACTAGACATTTGAGAGCTTTTGGAAATTGTACTAAAGTAATGTAATATTACAATCATCATTACATTTACATAGACATGAACTTTCCAGTAGGTTTAATTAGATAATTAGAAGTTCCACTTCGTCTTCAATTTAGACAGAGCATGCATGTGTCCGAATACCCATAACACGCCAAAGGTCAGTAAACGCGTGTGTTCACTCCACCTGTTATTTCGAAGTTTGTTTGTGATATAGGTGTGTTTGGTTCTTGTGTTGTGAGTTAACGCTAGTTGAAAATGGGTTCGTTCATGGATTGATGGACTTGAACAGAAAATAAATGTGACCCGCATCCAGCATAATATGGATTAAGTCGCAAGGTAGTGTTTTGAGTAAGAGCCAAAGGAAGTTGAAAATGGCGTACCTGGATGAAAATGCGATATCGCCAAAAATACATCCTTCATAGCATAATCTTCAACATGACCAAGTTCAAATATCCATAAACACAATCTATTCGTGATGAAATACTTGTTTAAGAAAGTGTTCCATGTCCAAGTTGTTATAAGACAATGGAAAAATCCACTTATTCTGCCGATTTTTTTTTATTAATCTGCTTTTGTGAATGCTCAGGGTATTTCCTTATTATCCATATTTGGTACCAGAATACTTTAACTACTTACAGAATCCAGGAAAATGCTGGGAAGATTGAGCTGATTGGTCGAGAGCTGGATTCATTTAGTTTATGGATGCTAGGGAGTTTCAAATGTAGATTCAGAAAATGGGTCTGTAACTGTAATTGCTATTTTTTCAGAAGTAGCATTTCCTGATTAGTGATACATAAAGTGATGTAACTCAGTCTATTTTCATGCTATAATCATGTGATCTATAATCATGCTCTGAAGCATATTAAATTCTCTTTCCAAGTATATGAATATCTCAGTATGTTAAGTTTCCTATTTAATCCATATTATGCTGAAGCGGTTCACATGTAAATAAATCTTGTGTGGACGGGGTTCTCTAAACTCGCTCGTGCTGTTTTCGAGTTTAATCGCAATACGAGTACACTTGGCTTTGTCTTAAATCCAAAGCAGCCATACACACCTCCAGCTATTATGACTCTAAAATAAAACTACTGAGAAAAGGTAAGACAGATTTACTGGTTTTGATAAGCCTGTGTCGGCTTCCACGCTGTCCCTGTGCATGCGGGAGAGAAAAAGAGAGTAGCTTTGCTTGCTTTTTGTGGTTGTAAATAGTGGTCTCATGTCATTATTTAGCCCTTCAAATGCTAATATATGGTTAAATCAACAACTTTGTTATTTTTAGACAAATTCTATGTGACCTGGTAAAGTAGGTTATTGTTATATAGTCAAAAATCATCTATATTAATGCCACCAGCAGGATGAATGAAGCTGTGTAGTAAAGGTTTAGTGTGAATTTGCCTAATCGGGGCATATTTTGGGTTAATTTACCCCGTGAAATATTATACTGGCAATTCATGTGTTTTGAATTTGACTAGTTGACTCTGATTATAGTGTAGGGGAGGCATTATGCCAAGTATGATCTAGTACCTCATAGAACCATGATTTCTAACTCACACACAAATAAATCCTGCAAACAAGTGATTGTTCAGTGCTACATAGTAAGCCTTTTACTACTTTTTAAAGTATTTAAAACAGTTCTCTGGATTTACTTTTACACGGACTTTAAAATTTTATACCAGATTATATAACGGTGTATTTATTAAAAAAAAAAAAAAAAAAAAAAAAAAAGGTGAATTGGTCTCTGTATCCTAATTGCTTTTTTGACAGTGTTTGATAAATTCTATTTGTGTTTTGTTGGGCTTACAGTATGGTAATAACAGTATTCCAGTGCTATATTGCACTATAGATAGGGCTTTGAGTTTTCGAGAAAAAAGTTTTATTTTTATTTTTTCAGAAATGTAAATGTTATGTCAGCATTTATTTTAAGAATGGATAAGCCTTTTTATTCTTTTTTTTTTTCATTTTCTATTTTATGAAGGGTTGTTTTTTTGTTTGTTTGTTTTGTTGTTGTGTTTTTTTTTTTTGTTTTTTTTTGCTTAACAAAATAGCCATGGCCTGTTTTTGGCTTAGCTTAAAATTATAAAGATTTGATAATGTTAAAGTATCGCTTGACACTTGTGTAGTATACCGAATACACTATTAACTGCCATTTCAAACTAGTGTCACTTAACGAAGCACGAGGTGGTGTCTGAAGAGGACGCAGGCCGGAAGCTGTCCTCGCCACAGCAGCTTTTGCCAGGGGAAGTGACAGGCCAGCAGCAACACACTGTAAGATTCGAATGCCCCGGCCACACTGGTGCCATCTGCGTAACCTATTGGTTTTCACAATGTATGAGGAAGCTTAATGCATTACCTCCTCCCAAAATAAACAATCCCCACTGTTAATTAACTGTCTTTTGTCCAGATATCAGTGTGTTTACGAACTTCAACTATTCTTTCCCTCATTATCATGCACAATATGATCGAAAACTCTAAGCCTTGGCTATAGTGTTACAGAAGACCCTTCTGTCTTAAGTGTAGTTGAGGGGCTTTTTTTTATTTAGTTTTGTTTTTTGTTTTTAATTATATAAAAATACCTACACTTACCAAAAGATTGCCTTCTAGGACACAATGTGTTTAGTATAACTGAGTAAATAAATAATTTATATTGCATGCAGGGAGTGGCTGTAGGATTTCATTGGTAGATGTGTTATTTAAAATACGGTCGTGTTTGTTGGTACATTCCTCTTCAGAACAATAATTGTGCATGTTGTATATTGATTTGTCTTTTTGTCTGCCATCAGGTTCCATTATTTGTTGTCATCTTGAATATCTTTAAAAGCTTTCCTTTAGTTGGCTCAGGCTAGTGTAAAATGTATGCTTTATGCATGTTCAAAACACAACTGCTTGGCCAGTCTTTTTAGTCAAGGCTTCACTAAAGCTGGCTCACCATTATCACACATTTTTTAGTTTTGAAGACAACTAATTGGTGTTCAGCTTCATGTTTATATGTTTAATTTTTATGAGGTTAGGTTAAGGTTAATGAGTGATTGGTTTTCCTAGGAGCAAGATGAGCAAGAGGCCCCTGATGACCAAGACTCCTCTCCTCCAGAAGACACATCTCTGTATCCCCACTCTCCAGGGACACCGTATCAACAGGTAATGAACAATATTGGGTGTCTACAAAAAAATGTTCTTTTAAGCAGTTCCATGTCTACAGGACACTAACGATGGGTTGTATTTATTTCAGCAAAACAACCTTCCCCACAGTCAGCCATATACTGGCCCAGCAGCACAGCATATGAACAATCCTCAACGTCCAGGTCCACGAGCACAAGAGAACTGGGAGCCCCAAGAAGAGGTGCCACCTGCCCAGACGAAAGAGTAGCACCACATTTTCCTCCTGTCCTCCATCCGAGTGCAAAATGTTCAAGCAAAGAGCAAGGCCCCAGGCCCCACCATGCAGCGTCACTCCACAAACTGTGTCTCCAGAAAATTCTGCTCCCTGCCCTCCTCACCCTGGGGTGGAGTTTCACTGTCTGCCCTGCAGTATTACAACCTGCCTGCAGTGGATGGTGTATGGTGGCATAACAAGCCAGGCCTGATGCACTTGTCCCATGTGACGGTGGTGTACATATTCTAATAGTTTTGACTGTTCAGAACCAACAGCAACACATGCTGATTGGAGACTTGCGGATTTACAAAACTTTAAAACTACAAAAAAAAAAAAAAAAAAAAAAAAGAGTAAAAAGAAAAAGCCCTGTTTAATCACGTGCTCAGTTGTGCAGTTTGATCTGCCTTTTGGCCCTTTCGGTCATTCAGCTCTACATTATTTTATTCATGTCCACTCTTAGTTAATCTATCCCGCCTCTGGAGCTGGAGATGGCTGTACTGTAGGCATAATGGAATGGTTGGCTGATCATTGATGCTAGGTTGACATGTAAGTGGTGATACAACATTGTTCTGGAAACTTTCATTGCCTTTCCTCTCTTTTGGTATTGAATCATTTGAAAGCTCTAGTTGATACGCTGTAATGTTTTAGCATGGCTTCACACCAAAGTAGTGTAGCCAAAGGGAAGTTCTGTGATCCTAACCGCCGTAGTTCCTATTTGACAGCTATTTTGACAAGCCGTTCCCCCTCCCCTCAACCCCAATCACTTATACTTTTTTTTTTTAACCAATGTAAGAAACAAGTGGCTTCTGAATTGCACATATGTATCCTCTGACCTAACATTTGGCACTCAGTTCATGGTGGGAATAAATGTTTAGTTTGAATTATAGGAATTTTAGAAAGAGAAAATGTATATGCAACAGTTTGCTATGCCAGGATGCCTGGAGCATTAGTGGACTATACTCAGTTTGCTTGTTTGTCTCTCCATGGTTGAACCTTGTATTAGACAAACGGGGGGAAAAAAAAGATTAACATTGGCCACTAAAGTCAAGTCTTCAGGTGCTGTCTGTTCACTTGCTTATTCTACTTGAACACAGATTTTGCCTGGGGACTCCATTGGAGCAGAATGGACAGACGCAGGGTTATACTATAAGAGAACTGCTGGTTAGTTACAAGGCAACTTAAACTAGATAATATTTAGGAATAAGGGTAAACACCAGTAAATATTGTATTTAATTGGTAACTTGAAAGCATTTTGGATTATCTTAAAAGAAAAAAAAAAAAAAACCAAATACTCCTGCAAATGAAACTATTCTGCCCACCATATATTTAAATATTTTGCTGTTTTATTTTATAGAATTTATTTTGTTGTATTTCACTGAAAAGGAAAAATAGAATTTGATTTAAGAGGAACATTTTGTCCTTGTGTTCTTTTTAAAAAAATTACTGACTGTACAGAGTTCTTTGCCCTTTTTTTTTTTGCTGACTTTTGTTTTGGCCATAGTGACATTGAATTCTGGAGCCACAGTCGCAATGTTAACTTTCACTTTGTGAAGTTTTTTTGTGCACAGAACTATTACAGACAACATTGCGCCCTTCAAGAATAAAGAAACTAAATCTTGAAAGTGTATTTGTTTATATTTCAACTGCCAGGTTCATGTCCATAAGTAAAAAGTTTGAATACCCACTGAAGCTGTGTAGATATTTACTACATTACCCTGGTTTAATGCCATAATTTGTCCTTATTAGGTTTAGTTTTCCAATCAAAGTCCAAACAGCAATTCATTAAGGACCATTCTTTCCCCGCCTTGGGCAAGTGGTCACCTTGTCATGTCATTTAAACAACAATAATACTAAACCATTGACCACATTCCTCACTGACACCTCTTCCATATTTAAATTATTTAGATTAGGAAAAAGCAGGTGTTAGACAAGCTCGACTTGGTTGGACATTTTATTATGAACATATAGTTTAGTTTTCTTTCTCCTGGACGGTCTTTGTTCCGCGCAGTCTGCCGGTACGGCGGGCAGCAATGAGACCGACCTTGCGTCCAGCGGGTGCATCCCTCCTGATAGTTGAGGGTTTGCCAATGTGCTGATGGTTACCACCACCGAAGGGATGCTCAACAGGCTGGGGGAAAAAAAATTAGGCATGTTACACACCCATCACGTAACCATCTCCAAAATGGTCATTTCACAAAACACGGAAAATCAATATCAACCAAATCATGCAATTAATAGTTAAATCTCTACTTACGTTCATAGCCACACCACGGACACGAGGCCAGCAGTTCCTCTTAACCTTATATTTGTGGTAGGCACGGCCTGCCTTCAGGATGGGTTTGTCAATACGGCCACCACCAGCAACAACACCTTTTATAGAGGAAATAAATAAGGGCATATTTAATCATTTAAAAATAGCACAACTAAACTGTAATCCAAGTAGGGGGGAAGTCACAAAACAACTGAAATGGGCTGAGAAATACTAACACCAAATTACCCCATAATGGAGATTAATAAAATACAATCTAGTGGAAACATGGTTGACATGGGAAATAATTCTTGGCACACATATTACCATATAGAAATTATGATAAAGTACTTCTCTACCAACTACACACTATTTTATAGGATCCTCATGCCATAAAGTTTAGTGCACCTAAAAGATATTAACCACCTCCAAGCAAAACACTGTCCATCTGAAGAGTTAAAGCTCTCCGCATGAGTCATTCAATAAATTATCAAATTCATTTCAATGCAAATATCTTGTCATTACTTTATTTCTACGTACCAACCACAGCTCTGTTAGTGGAAGAAATGACTTTCTTGGCTCCAGATGGAAGTTTGACTCTAGATTTCTTTGTCTCTGGATTGTGGGAGATCACAGTGGCGTAATTTCCAGATGCACGAGCCAACTTTCCACGGTCACCGGGCTTCTCCTCCAGACAGCAGATGATGGTACCCTCAGGCATGGCACCAACAGGCAACACATTGCCAATGTTCAGCTGGGCTACAAATCAGAGAACTACAATGTGATTCCACGTAGCATCTGAACACCACAATGCGTAGATACGTAAAAATTAAAACAAATGGATCACAAGGCATATGAAAAAAAGCAGGCTTGCATGCTTACCTTTCTTGCCACAGAAGACGAACTGTCCGGTGTGAATGCCCTCAGCTGCGATAAACAGCTCGGTCCTCTTCTTGAACCTGTACGGGTCGCGGAAGACCACCTTCGCGAGTGGAGCTCCACGGCCAGGGTCATGAATGATGTCCTGAAAGCAATTGAAGCATTCTCAATCAGTCTTTTTCCCCCCTCTCTCACTGAAGCAAATGACAGTCTGTGGAATAAAAGCCTCACCTTCACGATTCCCTTGATGTAGCCATGGCGTTCGGCGAAGTCAATGTGTCGGAGCTTAGCAGCACCTTTCCTGTGCTTGATGTGAGCTTTGAACACGGAGCCCGCACCTTTCCTCTGTGCCCTGATCACACGGCCCATAGTGCCTCCTACACATCATATCCAACAGTCAGATTCATACATACCATACGATACCAAAACAGGGTCAGAGAGCTCAGTCCATTGGTCCACAACTCCGCAGTCACTTCCAGATTGTCAAAACACCAGGCTTAATTGTCCTGTCTGGTCAGGAACTTTATTATTTACAGGAAAGTAGTGCACTGCTGTGGATCATCTGGACTAAACATTCCTCCCTCCTCCTCTAATACTCAGCACATAATGCTAATTAGCAGCTTGTATTTAGCTAGCTAAGTCACAATACAGTACATGGAGCTATGTACATAAAAACTCAAATTCAGAACAAAATCAGCTTGACACAGAATAAAGATTTACAACACCAACTGTTTGGCTAAAGCAGTTAGCTCCTATGCTAACCTGTGTATTAGCTTGTCGTGGCACTCACGAGCCGTTGACTTTCCTTTCACAAAAACATCACCTCCTTATTTTTAACAAGACTAAAACATATATAAGTCCACTGTCTTGTTTATTAGAGCAAACACCAGCACTAGTACCGGGTGTTACCGGTACCAAATGCACATCTAAGGCCTGAACATGACTGCAAAAGGACCTCCAACGGTTTAACGATCAATATCACCTTCAAAATCAGCACTGTGTCACTATAAAGTGATATAAAAAGGGACATAAGCGTCATGCCGATGTTTATTAAATCGAATTAAAGGCGGATGGTGAGAATTAAACACAGATTCGATCAAGATTCAACGGAGAGAAACAAAGACAGCCTGCATACCTAAACTCCGTTGAGGGGGAAAAGGAAGTAGAAGAGTGAGAGAAGGATCTTCTTCCGGAGAAATAGAGAGAGTCCGCCAGCGCACCCTGGTGGTGTGAGTGAGTAAGTACTGCTGAACCCACACCACGCCGTTTTCAGTACCTCGTGCCCTTCCGGTGGGGGGGGGGGGGGGGGGGGGGGGGGGGGGGGGG
>JAQMYF010000012.1:36304079-36331328 GCA_030014195.1 Neosilurus mollespiculum | reverse complement strand
TCCTCCCGGATGACAGAACTTCTCACCCTATCTCTAAGGGAGAGACCTGCCACCCTGTGAAGGAAGCTCATTTCAGCTGCTTGTATTCGCGATCTCGTTCCTTCGGTCACTACCAAAAGCTCGTGACCATAGGTGAGGGTAGGAACATAAATCGACTGGTAAATTGAGAGCTTTCCCTTCTGGCTCAGCTCCTTCTTTGGCTCAGAAAGAGGTTGATGTACTATTATTATTATTATTATTATTATTATTATTAGAAGTAAACCAGCAGCCTTTTTTGTAGAGGGAGTTGTTCATATGGATGGAACAAAATAGGTTTTATTATTAATATTGGAGAAGCGGCTCAATTTATTCTGCATTAGGGATACCGCATGCTGTCTGCCATGCCTAATTGGTGGGATGTAGGATGTTAGTTGTCTAAAACATGCTGAAAACAAGGGCATGTTCTTTCAAAAAGAGTCACGGCCTGCCCTGCAAATAATTACGAGTCAGCATTGCATCTTCCTCAGATATCAGTATGAAGCAGTTGTTTCTAGCAATTAATCACACACACACACACACACACACACACACACACACACACACATATATATATATATATATATATATATATATAGTTTTACTCTGGATGTAGGGAAGTATAAAACAGATATTAAAAAATACCTCATGTTCTTTGAAAGCATGGAGTCAGTAAAGGAAAGTGAGGATTATGGCAGCCTGAAAGTTCTACATTTATAGTTCCACTTTACAAACAAGTGCTTATTACTCTGACAGAGGCACATCAGAGGTGGTAAGAGTACTTTAATAAAAAAAAACAAGCCTGTATTCAGCTGCACTTTAGATGCCCTTTTGATCAGCAACTCATTGAGGAAAAGCTGCTAATAACAGCTCACTAATGACTCCTTCCACATTATATTTATTAAGAATGAGATTCTGTGCTGTTTTTTTTTTTTTTTTTCATTTTGTCTGTGGTGACACGTGTGTTATGGAAATCCCATTTAGAATAAGAATTAATCACGCACATTGATATTTCCTTCCGAAGCGTTCAACACACAACTTCCTGTTACACAGATCTCGCGATACTTTGCTTTGAGTAACGTTGTCGCGGACAGTGAAATCTCGCGGGATCTGCGTTCAGTCGGGCTCTATTTCACGTAGCCAGTGTTGTAAGGTGCTGTTAAGAGCAGACTGAGTCTAGACGTATAGCTAGTTAGCTGCTGTGGAACTTCGGTGTAGTTTTTTTTTTTTATTGCTACGCAGTGAAGTAATCATTGTTTTGTACGTTTGTATTTTTTTTTGGTTTTTCGTCTTATTCGCTTTCTAACTCCATAGAGAAAAGGAGAACAAGTGACGCGTCGTTTGTGAAGGAAATTTCGGCCGTGTTCCTTTAGCTAGCTAGCCGGCTTGCTAACAAAGAAGATATTTTTTGAAAAGGAGAAATCCTCCTCACTATTTTCTCTAGTTATGAGTCATGTGGCCGTCGATGGTCTAGATCAGCAGGTAAGTTTCAGCTTTTTTAATGGCACGGAATCAAAATTTGTGCTTAGGTTAAAATAATGACGTATTTTACCTTTAATTTTTAAAAATAAACACCTTGGTAATCGCGAGCGTATTTACAGCGGTGGTATCCTGGTTACCGGCAAACGGCCTGACCGGTTGTTTGTTTAAATGTGAACCGGATCTCAGGTTGCTGTGGCCGGTCTGGTATTGAGATTGTCAGGATTAGCTTACATCCACAGTTAGCTAGTAGCTAGCTAGCTTGCGTATTACGCATTTCGCCGAAGTTAGGCGCTGCGAAATCATCCTCGCATCTCTACAAGAAATATAGTGTATATATTAGCTGGCTAGTTCTCTCCCTGAATCGTAGTGATGACTCGGTGTGTGGTGTATTGTTTTTCTAAGCGAATTTAACTACGCGTTGTTTGTTTAAAGATCCTACCGCTGAAGCATTACACGTGTATGTAAAGCTAACATCGGTTGTAGCCGGTTGAAACCCCGTTCACCGCTGAGGCCCACTCATTCAGGGGCCTGCTGCTAATTCCCCCCCCCCCCCAAGCCAGCGGTGGGGGGCACCGTTAAATACACTCAGCTCGCAGATCTGTCTTTCCAGCTCGCTAGCAGCACTATGCTAAGGTTACACGTTGAGGAGGATGATTAGCCGCTGCCGAGTTAGCCTTGGCTTCTCCCTCTCTCCTCAACATCTTGTCACTTCCACCGTCGGACATTTTGTTCGCCTCGCAGATAAAAAGAAAACGCACGTAATCAAACGATTCGTTTCAGCTACGCAGGGAGAATGGTGTACAACCCAATAACGTATGTGCATGCAATAAATAATGATGAAAAAGCGCCACATTTCCGCAGTTATGACTTATGATGGGGAGATGTATACTAAATGCGCCACTGTACAGAGAGGTGCGTAGCACGCCGCCGGATGCAGTCATCACTGCGCCTGTCATCCAGCCTCGCACCACTCTCAATATCTCCCGAATATCACCGCAATAATTACCGAAATGTGCATTCTATGGGTTGCTTCTGCTATAACTGTGGTTCTCAAAGTGGAGGAGGGCCCGGGATCCCTGATTGGGTTTTAATTGTGTTAGAGAAAATCACACTCCTAGAATCAAACTCTGTGTTTATTATTGAGCTCTTACTGCTGTTAGTCGGTCAGACTGGTGCTTTAGCCCAAGCCTTAAACTGAAGAAGTGATGTCACAGAGAGGGGATGAATGAGATGGATGATGCCACAGAAAGGGGTTGAGATCTGTGATGTCAGAGAGGGTATTTATAGAATGGTGGCAGAATAAAATAAAATAACCTGATAGGGGAGCAGTGATTTTTAACACGTGAATAATGAACCAAATTTAAAGAATTATTTTAAATAATCGTTCATAAAACACCTTCACCGAGATCATCTAAAGATTTTGAACTGGTTGTGAACTTCTGCTTGAGACTATGGTACTGTTCTGCATTACATGTGAACTTAAACATAAAACCTGGTATCCACAGTCCAAACAGTGAAGTCACACAGCACTCTGTACAATCTATAACAGCATGTAGGAAAAGTGGATTATTAGTAGTTGTACTGTCGTGTTTAGTGACTGATGGATGACTTGCTTTATTTTTCTAGCTTTCTGCCCTAGACTTGAACTCTGCAGATGGGCAGGGTGGAGGCACTGGCAGTAAGTTTGTCTTTGACAATCCCAGTTTGCTTTACATGCACTTTACATTTGCTGTCTCAAGAGATTTTTTTTCTAATTCATTGCCCTTAAGGATTCATCAGTTTGTTTATCTAGATGAACCCTTTAAGGTTCTGTGTGGAGAACCTTTTTAATTCCAGGTTTAGTGCCCTCTCTTTGCTGTTATCATAACCTTCACAATTCTGGCAAAGTTACACTAGATTTTGGAGCATGGCTGCAAGGATTCAGCAACAAGAGTGTTTAGTGGGATCAGACACTGATGTGTGCGAAGGGGTGTGGGGGGGTGTCCCATCTGACTTTGGTCAAGAGGCAGGGTACACCCTGAACAGTTTAAAGCTTTCCAGTTAATCTGAAAGATGTCCAGTGGGGATAAGGTCAAGGTTCGTGTAGAAAAAAGGGAAATTGTAACACTACAAATGACATATTCTGTCTTTGTGGCAACAGTTGGGCTAGGCTCACATATGGGTGCAATTGCTTGTATACTAGATACACTCTTGTCATTCTTTAAGTTGTGTAGTATTGTCTAAGTATATGATTACATTGTACAGGTTGAGTAAAATGTAATGCTGTGCCTATTTAAGTGTCCATTTATTAAGATTTCTTTTAAACCCCAGGGCGCTACATTCCTCCTCACTTGAGAAACAAAGATGCTGGTAAAAATGGTAAGGATTTTCTTAAATTTTACCAACATCCAATTGTTTATTGAACTGTATCCCATCACTTTCTTTCCAGGTGACAACAAATTAAAAATGCTGCTGCTTACAGACTGCAGCTCAAGGATTCTAGTTACAGATTGTGTGTGTGTGTGGATCAATTTGTGTATAATTACACACATCAGATAATGTAGCATGTTTTCCAGTGCAATGAGTAAGGTTCACTCTGAGGCAGCATGAGCTGTCAAAGTTTACTATTCTGTAGGTCTCTTAAACAATTGCTCATAAATTCTGCCCCTTATTTAGAAACTTAATTTGGATTATTGAAGAAATCGAGGGAATATTACTTTTGGGCAGGATATTGAGTTTAATGATGAGAGTTGTGTTGATTGTTTTGGGAAATTGATGGGTCACATTTTCCAGAAGATTTTTTAAACCATTAGTTTTCACACTTTGGTAGGAGGAAAACAATACAGGGTTGTTTATTGTCCTTTGTATTTTCTTTTCTTGTGTTCACTGCCTTTTTTTTTGTTTGTTTGTTTTTGTTTTTTTTTGTTTTTTTTTTTTGTTTTGTTTTTTTCCCATGTCTTCACAGCAGGAAATGCTTATTCCTCTAGTAGACAGAGCGGTTATTCAGTGCCACCAGTACTGAGCTGTAAGTTTGTTTTGTTAGCTTTGCTGTGGGTGCTCTGCATTCCTAAATGCATGAAAGTTTAATTACTTGTCCAGATAGGGCTTGTATACAGCATAAAGCTTGAAGTTTACTGGGGATAATCAATGATCTTATTACTTTGACTACTTTAGTGTTCTGTTTTGAGCGATAGTCTAACCCTGTGTGCCTTGTCCGACTTCCTTCTGCTCCACATAATCAGCCATCACTTGTAGTAATTTGCGTGTCTCTCGTTTTCTGTGTTTCCAGTAGAGTGTAGGGTTGTGCTTCAAGAGGGAAGGGGTTGTTAACACTACACACTGCAGTATAGACAACACTTTTTTAAATTATTAAATACAATCGCTTGGTTTTATAACACATTAAACTTTTTCATGGACTTCTTCGAAACAGTAACCATGAAAACTCAGTTCCCTGAGAGAAACAGCAGTCAATATACAGTGGTATTTGTAACCGTTAGAGTAAGCCTTGATTCTTTTGCCTTTTTGTCCATGTAAAGAAAACGTCCTGAAGTGCACTATGCCTCTGCTCAGGTTACCAAAGATGCCCATCTCAAGAGTTTTCCTTCTATACCACGTACAGTGGTGGCTGGCCAGACAGATGTGGTACACATGTATCTCCGTATTTGCATGGGACATGTAGTGTGTGTCCCCCCCACCCCCACCCCCTTGCCTTTAGCCCTCCAGCTGACTGCTACTATATGCAGTGATCAGTCACAGCATTATGACCTTTGTGAAAGAATGAAGTTAGAAGACTTTTCAAACTAATTATTGCTCTAATATTATGACGGGAATGCCTGCTATTGTTGCATGCTTAACTGCGTTTATACCGTGTGCAAATATATAATGAGATATATGCAGACAGCTCTTCTGATTGAGATCACTTTAGGACAATAGCACAGGTGTCTGCTGATGGAGTAAACTGTGAAGTCAGGATTATTATTGTCCGTTATACTGTTTCTTTAGGTTAACTATTTATTTAAACACTAATCAGGATGATGTCATGTTTTATTTGGGTATTTGGCTGTGTTCTGTAGATAGCCACTTGGGGCCTTCTGCCCCAACACCGCATCACACAGTTCAGTTCCTATTCGTTAATGCCCCTAGTTCATTGTTGTTTCACCAGTTTTTACTTGCACAAATCAAAGTTTTGTGTATTTCACAGTGTAAAGAGATCTGCTCACAAATCCACCCTCATTTTCACATTAGTGTAGTCACCCTTTTCATTTGAGTTTTCCTTTGTTTTATGATCAGTTTAAACTGGGAAGATGAGTGTAAACACCTGCTTCCTTGATTTTATTTTTATTTTTTTCATGTTGATTTGCTTTATCAATAGTGTACATATTTGCATCTTGCTAGCTACGTGTTTCTGATATTTTTGTTGGATTTTGAGCGGAATGCTGTCCACTATGACTGTCATCTCTTAAGGGATTCAGGGGAAAGTCCTTTTTTTTTCGTCATTCATCTGTAGGAATAGGATTAGTCTGCTCACTTGGCATGTTTATGGAAAACTGCAAGGGAGTGCTGGTGGAGGCTCCCTGCAATACCTGTGTGTGTAGGTCTCCTGTGCACATTGTCAGTAGTGTGGCTACTGGTGGGAATGAGAACACAGACAGTATGCCCAGATTGGCTGAACACTGTGGTGATTGTACACTGGCTGGTATGACAGTATTACATGCCCTTTCAGCAGTGTTTAAGGTTGCAGATTGTATGCAAAATTGCAGCTTATACTGTTCAGCTTGACCTGCTCATGTTTAGCCAATGCAGTGAAGTCCTGTGAGTTTGAAAAGGAAAAAGTGTAGTTGGTGTTTCTCTTTAACTAGAGTTGGATCATTAAGAGAAATCTGAGGCTTGGTAAAGCTGGTTTGTTGTGTGTGTGTGGTTTGATTAGTACTAGTTCCACCTCTGGTTAGAGTATAATCAATTATATTAATAAACTTGGCTTTCCTCTCTTCTACCTGGGTGTTTGGTCCCCTTGTCTTATCTGAATCACTGTATGCTAATGCAGTACTAGTTTGCTTTCACTTGCTTTGGTTTTGACAACTACTGCTCGCTCACCCAGATCCAGTGGGAACAGGGCTTGGGAATCCACATCATGCCACGCTGCATTGTGGGATTGATCTGCTGTGGTCTGCAATTAGTTTACGTCAAACAGATGATGTCGATTGACTAACAGATAACACAGTGTGAAACATGCTCGGGAAAACCTCAAAAAAAGAAAATACTCAACTTGGCGAATTTCCCCCTCACAATTTGTATTTGTGAAATCCCAGATCTCCCTGATACGAGAGCTGGGGACAGTGAAGGCAAACACATGGGTCCTCTAAGAGTTTAAGCCAAATGGTGCGTCCTTTTGAACTTCTAAACTTGAAATGAGTTTTCACAGGCCAGTGTAACACACTTGAAGGGGTGACCTGCCCATGCCCCTCCACATACATTAGCTGACACACTTATAATTGGCTGGTGTCTCTCTAATTAAAGGGACAGACATCAATTCTGCCAAAGCAGAGAAAACAGGGGAACATTTTCTCCTTTTGCTCCTGGCCATGGATGACTGCAAAGATGTTGGGATTCAAACTTGACTTGATGCATATTTTGTAAGAAACATCTGTGGATTTTTTTAAACTACCAAACATTAACTGTACCTAAGAATGGACCAGAGACCCAGAAGAGGTTTTTTGGGCCTTTTTCTTATGTTTGTGTTGTGTGAGAGCAATCACACATCTAGCAGGTAAATCAAGAAATTATGGAAAACAAGGAATTTTTGGATTTGATGGCGACATCCTCTACTCCCTAATTGCAGCATTGGCTGAACAATCACAGTATTTTTTCCTTGTGACGGAGAAAGTAATATTTCTGGGTGTTCATAACTATATATGATGGGCTGGTTTAACTACTCAAATATGTAAACAACATGAACAAAAAATATGGAGAGGTAAATAGGTTGTTTAAAATTAATTACCGACTTTTTTTGTTTTTTTTTTCTCTCTCTTTTTAATTCCTCAAACTGAAAATTCCAGGAGCACATTTACATTTTCCCCTGCTACAAAAAGTAATATTTAACATTTATATATGAAGGCTTGGAGGATATGGCCGAATACATTGTAATCCCTGGAGCAGAATCTGGAGGGGATTATTCAATTCAGCGACATCCACTGAACCTGTTGCATTTTTGTTTTAGTATAGACTACATGGGAACAGAAGGGAAAAAACACAAATGTTAAAAAAAACAAACAAAAAAAATTTTTTTAACCTTGTGAGACAGGTGAATTTGAGCACACACTGGAGCAGGTATCTCTAAGGTTTTTTTGGTTTGTTTTTGTTTTTTTTTTATTATTTTTTTTATTCTATACGATGTCTCTTGGTTCTCTTTGAGCGGTTTAGTGCATTTTAATCCATGATGTGGCTTGTTCCAAGTAACAGGTTTTTGTGTCTTTTAACCAATCATATTGCTCCATGCCCATGTTGTGTCTACTGAATCCTACGAAGAGCTGAGTGGGATGTTTGTCACAAGAGATTATTACTTTCCTTGCCACAATATGTAGCTAGATGGTTCATCAAAATATCATTTCAAATTTGAAAATAAACTTGATTGTTAGTGGTGAGTAATTGGTGCATATTGAAACGTTACTGGGGTTTCCCACAAGTCATTGCAGCGTGACATCACATTCCCAAGCCCTATTTTTTGTGGGCTTGGCTTTTGGCTCCCCTTCCTCACATGTCTGCAGTTAGGCCTGTTTCATGCCAATCGCTTGCTCAGATGTTCTTTTTGTTCTCTGTGGAAGACTCTCCTGGATGGGATGGTGGCCGTACCAACTGCTTTGTTAATGGATACCATGACAATCGCATGAATGGAAGTGGAAACTTTAATCGTGGCCCCCCTCGCAATGACAGAAGTGGCCGCGGCAGCTTCCGTGGGAGTAGAGGTGGTGGTACCTTCAGTCAACCCATGCATAATACCAGTAAGGACTTGCATTTGTCTAAAGGAAGACAGTTATTTATTTATTTTTAAGGAGACATACTCATTATTTAAAAGGTTTATGCCTGTTTTATAAGAATAGATCCTTTATTTATTTAACCAAGTAAAATCTCCTTGAGTATCTTTTATTTCCCTCAAGAGTGACCTGATATACAATTAAACAGTTAATATACATTTGTTCCTAAAGATTGGTCTCTGTGTCCCTTACATTTGAACATTTATATTTGTAGCATACAGTGGCTTTGAAAACAAAGATGGAGGCTGGAACACAGGTTTGAACAAGGATGCTTACTCCAGCTTTGGTGGACGTTCCGACAGAGGGAAGTCTGCTTTCTTCAATGACCGGGGGACGGGCTCAAGAGGAAGGTAAAGGAAACGTTATTGATGTGTGTCTTTAGAACTTCTACTCAGTAAACCTTTTCATTTAAGGCTCAAACCTGGTGAGATACCATGTATTAAACAAGGTTATTGTCCAGGTATGAGCGTGGGGGATTTGGTGCTGGAGGTGGAATGGGAAACAGTCGGTGGATAGAAGAGTCCAGGGATGAAGAGGACTGGTCAAAGCCTACTCCACCCAATGAGCGCCTGGAACAGTATGCATCACAACCAGCTGCTAATTATGCTTCCCCAAAGAGCCCATCTGCTGCTTTAACCAAGCCGTTATTCTCTTGTTGTTTTTTTTCTGTCTCTCCTCATTGCTTGCCTTCAGTGAGCTGTTTTCTGGAAGTAACACAGGGATTAATTTTGAGAAGTATGATGACATTCCTGTGGAGGCCACTGGCAGCAATTGCCCTGGCCCAATTGAGAATGTAAGTCTCCCAGTGATTTCAAAGGAAACTTGTAGAGTCTCTGGAGCCTGCTCTGACACCAAAGCTGACTATGGCTTTATTCCATTTCTGTTTCAGTTCCATGATGTTGACATGGGGGAAATCATAATGGGTAACATAACCCTGAGCCGCTACACCCGTCCCACCCCTGTGCAGAAGCATGCCATTCCCATCATCAAGTCCAAGCGGGACCTGATGGCCTGTGCTCAGACAGGTAATTTTCTACATCCAATAGGGGATTAAAGTCCATTTTTGTTCTTATGAGTGGCTGTTTTGCAGTGTACTTTATTACCTGTGTGTTGCATTTCTTCAGGCTCTGGAAAGACTGCGGCGTTTCTTCTCCCGGTGTTGAGTCAGATCTATACTGAGGGACCAGGAGAGGCCTTGCAAGCTTCTAAAACCAGTGGCCAGGTGCTAAAGTGATTTGTTTATTTTTAGAAACTCTTTACGCCTTGTAAACAACTGATGTGACACGGTTATGGTGCAAATTCTAACTGCACTGCTTTATTAGGAAAATGGAAAATATGGCCGACGTAAGCAGTATCCCATCTCCTTGGTTCTCGCTCCAACCAGGGAACTTGCTTTGCAGATCTATGATGAAGCCAGGAAGGTATGCTTAACACTACTGGCAGACCTACAATGTGATTTCTTTTCAGGTGGTCATTGATTTCTCTCTGTATTGTAGTTTGCATACCGCTCTCGAGTGCGCCCTTGTGTAGTCTATGGAGGAGCTGACATCGGCCAGCAGATCCGGGATCTAGAGAGGGGCTGTCACCTGTTGGTGGCCACACCAGGACGTCTGGTGGATATGATGGAGCGTGGCAAGATCGGCCTGGACTATTGCAAGTGAGTGCTGGAACCAGAGGTGCAGTGTGTAGAGCACACAGCAGTGATTTTATGCACTTAATCCAGTGGAGGCACTTTTTAATTTTCTTCTTGGAAAGAGAGGCTAAATGTCTGTTTCGCCCCCAGTTACCTGGTTCTAGATGAAGCTGACCGAATGCTGGACATGGGTTTTGAGCCACAGATCAGACGTATCGTGGAACAGGATACCATGCCACCAAAAGGTGCACGCCAAACCATGATGTTCAGTGCCACCTTCCCCAAAGAGATTCAGGTACACTTCCATGACACATTTTTCTGTGCGTTTCAGTGCTTTATTAGCAGCCGTTAAGATCATATGTGTTTGCAGATTTTGGCCCGTGACTTCCTGGAGGAGTACATCTTCTTGGCTGTAGGCCGTGTAGGCTCCACCTCTGAGAACATTACCCAGAAGGTGGTCTGGGTTGAAGAGAGTGATAAGCGTTCATTCCTGCTGGATTTGCTCAATGCTACAGGTAAAGCCACCTGTCCCTGTGTTAGGCAATAGGCTACATAATAAACAGACGTACCTGTAGAATAAAACATTGCTGGGAAAGGTGTGAAGCAATCATGGGTATTAATGAGATATTAAAAGGTTCAATGTTTGTTGCAGAATTTGGTGTTCTGTAGCCTTGTTTAATGTAGTCCCTAATATCTGCTTGTGCGTCTTGGGAAAAAAAAATGAATTGATTTTTCTGTACTATATTAGACTTTGGAAGTTTATTTTTAAAGAAACATGTTGTAATACTAAAAGATGCATAAAGTTTACTGGGAGGTTTGGTTCTATTTAGTTATTCCAAGTGAGGTTCAGGAAAATGCAACTGAAACTCCCGAGAGACCAGGTAAGTGTGGGCTTTGCAGTCCAACATAACATGTTCACATTCCATTGGCCTTCTTTGCATTCTATTTTTCTCTTTTCCATATGCTTTACTATACTGATCATTTTAGGTAGGATGCTTGTCTATAATACCCATTCACTTGTTAAGCTCTGTCTCTGCCAAAGCTATCATTTTAGTTTTGGTATGTGTAATTTGCCTGCAATGTGTGACCCATTTTCCATCCATTTGGACGTTGCCTCTGGAAATCACGGCTAACCGTGGTAACAGATTTTCCAGTTGTGCAGCTGAAGTCATTTCAGATTTCTAGTATCTAAGAAAGCCTATTGCCTGAACTCAGTGAACATGTCCATTTAGTTGAAGCATGTCCTTTAAATGTACGAGAGGGAATAAAAATGGCCTTGATCTGGTGTTTCCATGGTTACCAGCACAACATTCTCCTGATAGAAAATGAATGCGAGTGGCTGCTTGGCTGAGCTGTCATCTGTATCTTACCATAGCAACTTAGCACAGAGACACAAACGCATGTAGAGAAGCGACACTCGTCACAATTGGCATCTCAGTGTTATTTAAGCAGAGGCTGCTGGGGAGTGAGTGGAGTCTTTTCAGAGAAAGGCCTTATTCATTCCTGACTCGGTCACCTCATATCCTCTTAAGCTTTGCTTTGATGGCCATTAAAGAAAGCTGTGACAAACATTGAACCCAGTTTAATTCCATCTTTCTTTTAAGGCAAGGGTCTTTTTCTCTAATATTTTGATGATCTGAAGTAATTTCACTTATCCAATGGTTGTCAAATGATGCTCTACTGTCTTGGTCCCCATGTTATCATTGTACTTTTATTTTTAGATGTTTTCAAGTGGCTTGCTCTTGTGTGGCATGTAGTCCTGAGATAGTGTTTTTGGCTGCAGGAAAAGATTCCCTCACGTTGGTGTTTGTGGAGACTAAGAAGGGTGCCGATGCCCTGGAGGATTTCCTGTATCGAGAGGGTTATGCTTGTACTAGCATCCATGGTGATCGGTCTCAGAGGGATCGGGAGGAGGCGCTTCACCAGTTCCGTTCGGGTCGCTGCCCCATTATGGTTGCCACAGCTGTGAGTATATCCTGAGTGTTCTGAATAAGTCAGTGATTCTTGTCATGTAGAAACCATGCTTAAAGCACTGTCAATGTCACAGGTGGCTGCCCGCGGTCTGGATATCTGTAACGTGAAGCATGTCATCAACTTTGACCTTCCCAGTGACATTGAAGAATATGTCCACCGCATTGGACGTACTGGACGTGTGGGAAACCTCGGTAAGTTCATAACAGATCTTTTCATGTATTGAAAGTCTCTGCTTGATACAGCGATGATGAATTTTATGCAAAATTGACACTCTGTACTAGTTCTATATATATATATATATATATATATATATATTAATTATTTCTGAAAGCGTTTACACTAGTAATGACATTTCATAGTAAACGTGCTTTGTGTATGATCAAACAGTTGAGGGAAATATCTGTACAGTACAAAAGTACTTTTAGTAGATTGTAATGAGAACTTATTAAAGACTTAACACACCTCACAACAGACTTCACATCTCTGTGTGGAGTCTGTATTAACACACAACATTCTTCCTTTTTCTATTGGTGGACCACCCCACCACCACAACTACAAATGATGTGACGGCAGGGTTAAAGCAATGTGCTACTTTTTATAATTTTCCTTGTCTATTCATTCAGGTTTGGCCACCTCTTTCTACAATGATAAGAACAGTAATATCACCAAGGACCTGCTGGATATCTTGGTGGAGGCAAAACAGGAGGTTCCTTCCTGGCTGGAGAGTTTGGCCTTTGAGCACCAGCACAAGAACAGCAGCCGAGGCCGTTCTAAGAGGTGCAGCTTCACATGCCCTTTTTTTATTTGGTCCCTTGCTTGGATTCATTAATCTATGCTTAATCAGTTACATTATTGAGTTGTAATGTTCCATGGCTGTGCAGGTTCTCTGGTGGTTTTGGAGCAAGAGATTACCGTCAAATGCCTGGAGGTGGCAACAGCTTTGGCAACCGCGGTGCCCGTAATACAGGAGGCCATGGAGGCAACAGGGGTTTTGGTGGTAGTAAGGGTAAGTGTAACTGTGCCTTTCCTACTTTTGAAGTGGGGTTTTCTTTGCTGTTTTTTGTTTGTTTTAAACATTGCTTGTCAATAGACCAGGCTTTTTAAATCCCACTTTCTCATAATTTAGTCCTTTTTATAAATTGAAATAGCCAGCTCTCCCCTAGCTCACAACAGCTACTCTCCAGGGAAGGTGAAGGATGGCAAACATCTTCCTATTCATGTGGTGACAGCCACTTTTATTTTATTTATTTATTTATTTTTAACTGCTGCTTGTGGTATCTTCCAGAGCAGCTGAACACCTTGGAGGAAAGCACATGAGCATGCAGATGTGCATGATTTATTACTCTTGCTGTGATGGGGAGAGAGTAACGCCATCCTTCCCAGCCAGAAAACATGACTAATTTGGCATTTCTGGATAAAATGGATTTTTGTCGAGTTATTTTTTTGCTGCTTTGTCTCTTTTGTTGCAGGTGGCTTTGGAAATTTTGTGAATGATGGCTATGGGGGAAGTTATGGGAACTATGGAGCAAGCTACACCCAAGTGGACTGGTGGGGCAACTAAACGTCTCCGTGCAGTGGCTCACCATGCCAGACTAGCTGAATGGAAACCACATGTTAACTTAAGCCAGACTCTGCACCCTGTGTAGCTTTAAGAACTTGCAGTACATTACACGCTGTGATTCTCTGCCTGCATTCAGAATGGCCGTGGCAGAACAGAGCGTCACCTTTGTAGTCAGGAAACAACATTGGACACCCAGTTATGTTTGATCTAGAACATTGGGCTTAGATTTCAACTGCACTTTTCTTTGTTTTGAAGCAAAACCTGAAGATCATTTATATGTTAATGTACTGTGCCTTTAAATTTAAACAGGACATTGTTTTATCATTTCACTGAATGAACTTGGCCAAGAGCGCAATTTGTTTTTGTTTCTAAGGCATATAAAGCTTGTACTTACTCAAACCTTGGCAAAGAGGATAATGTGGCTTAACCAAGTCACGATTCCATTTGATCTTCAAATTGACTTAGGGATATCATGTAGCCTACATTACAGGCAAGAGAACTAACAGCTCATGGAAGCAGCACAGAAGACAAGTGCTTATTCATATGTGGCAACTTTGCTGTAAAGGATAAAGAGTTCTGACTTTTTGCTCACTCTATCCTGGGTAGGCACCTGTTTAGGTATATGGTAGTCTTCAGAAAGGCCATTCCAGTTGTGATAGGAATAGTCCTGATAAAATGGTAAACACTCAGTGTTCACTACACTCTGGTTAATGATACACAGTGCTGGAACTTGTTACTCCACTGCTTTTAATTGACTTGACAGTGTTATGGCAGCTAGTACGTACCACATGCTAGCCACTGTAAGCAGGCAGCATTTTTTGTTGTTGTTTTTTTTTTCCTTGAAACATTTTTATGAAAAGGATGAAACTTTCATTTGGGGGAGGGGCTGCTTTGATAATGTTTCATCACCAAAAAAAACAAACAAACAAAAATATGCGTGCCATCTTAAAGGCGAAATTCAAATAGCTTAAAACGGACCATAGTACCAAAGCGACCCTGCCTCTTGTCATGGCCTCTTTGGTCGTATACGCATGCTAGTGTTTTGTTTTTTGGTCAAGGACAGAGGACAAATTCTGTCGCAGGCTTTACTTTATTACAAACGTTTTCTCTTTTCAAGCTGCGTTGGAAGGCATAGCTCATTTTCCTAAGCAGACGTGTTAGGAAATGGCTGAGTTCATTCTGAGGCATTGGCAGATATGCACAGGGTTTTCTGAGTTGGGCCTGGCATGCTCTCGGGTTCTGCTGCACTGTGGTGGTCAAGATCACTGTGCGGTGGCCAAACACCAGGTTTGCCCTCCTTTGTGGTACATTTTTAATGCTGTCGTCTCCAGGAGTTCATCTGCTCTGATGTAAACTAACCACTGGCGCAGAGCCAGCTTTTTTGCTTCCTTTAAGGAGGAAGGAAACCTCAGAGAGGAGGAGGAAAAAAGCATTTAACATAAGTGCAATAGATTTTTCTTCTCGAGTGTGTTGTGCCTTGACTTTTTTTTTTAAATTGAATTCAAGCAGATGCACTGACAGTATTGCGAACTTAAAGTTGAATGGTGCTACTTAAGTTAGGTCTAGGCCCATGTATGTTGTGCCCATCAAGTTTTACAAAGTTCTTTTATTGCACATCTAGAGTTTTATATATAAATGTCTTGAGTGAGTGTCCTCAAGCTTCCAAATGTTGTGAATGGTGAGATAGAAACGCAGCTTGTTTACAAAAGGGGAAGGGATCTCAATATTTACCAGGATTTATTTGGGACCAGGGGGATCAGCAGTGGGGAATTTAGCTCTTTGCACACAGATTTCTAGATTCTACTTTTGCTGCTAGTTTTGTGTAATTTATTAAGCATTTTTGAGAAATATTTATTTTTGTAAGCCTCAAAGCGATTCTTTGAAAGTTTCAAGAAACTTGACCAAAAGACAGTACAAAAACACTGGCACTTGAATGTTGAATGTCACCTGTATGCGTGGAATTTCTATACTTGGGGTAGTGTGAGCTTTTTAATGTTTCAGACTATATTGGATTGAATCAGTCTCCACAGCTGTTGAAGGCCTTCAGGCCATATTTCTATATAATTACTGATTGGCTCTCAAAATTGGAACTAGGAGAAAAATATGCCAAGGTTTGGAATAGTGTTCAAATGACCTAATAATTTCTTAAATGTATCAGTGCAAAAAAGTGTCCAGTTTCTCCAAATGTGTGCATTTCTTCTTTTAAAATGGAATTTTGTTTTGTTAGGGTTTTTTGTTTCAGTGAATGTCTGGCACAAGGCAATCTTAAACATGTGGTTCTTCTCTAGTGTTGCATTTGCATATACAGTGCCTCTGGGTTTGGGCCTCTGAGGAGCAGTTAGCAAGTGATGGTGCTAATGGACACCTGCTGTACAATTTGTAATGTTGAATTCATACTCTGCAGGAAGAGATGCAGAAGCCTTTCACTTGCTGACTTTTTCCCAGAGCAGCCCAGAGCACTTTAGGTTTAGTATTTGCTTTATGTAGTAGTGTAGAAGCTATGCACTGCATGAGGGGACTCATCTGTGCATTTATTGTATGATTTTACCTAAATAAAAGTTTGAAATGCTAATTCAACTACAAAACCAAGCATGTTTTCTAAAATGTTTTGTTTGTTGTAGCAGAATATGGGGAAGAACATGTAGCAGCTGTTGATGGTGTGGCTAAAACCTTATTGGACATGTTTGGAATTCAAGTGGCTTAAGTTTGTTTACAACAGATAAAATTCTTTCTTGAACTCATCACTTGTCTTTTTATTTTATTTCAAGTACTAAATGTACCGAAACCTTTTTGTTGGTTACTTTCTAAGTAAACACTGTAGTGGGAAATTCAATACCACCTGATCATTAATAAACCTGAAGCACTATTGTTCTAAATGCAGTGGGTTCTATAAGCTCAGTGACTAATGTATCGGTGTGTTTAAATGCATGCATCCTTTTCATGGAAGAACAAAAGAATGTAGGTGGAGGTATGAAATGAGTCTCCCAAGGAAGTTACTTTATCCTGGGATGTGGTTCTGTTTATTATTCTTATATTTTTGGGAACCAACAGAGGTCGTTAGCATGGTTGCATACTTGGTAGAGTACATGTTGCACTGATCTTTCATTTTGCAGGAGTATCTTTAAAGCAGGTAAAGGATGATCTAAGATGCTGAGATGAGATTTTCTCATGTAGAGTTCCTGTTAATACTCAAGTCACTAAACCGCCACTCATGTTGGTGTTTTACCTTTTTAAATGCAGATGTAAAGGTCTAAAAATGTTGCTGGATGACTGTTTCAGATTTTACACTCATGGGCCTGCAGCAAAACAGTGCTGAGCTCAGATCAATGTGTTACATGACTCTAATCCCACAGCCATCTAGAGGATTATCCCACCATTAAGTGATAGCATTTGGAAATAAAGTACTGCTGTTTATGACAGAGACACACACACACACACACACACACACAAACTCAGGATAACATTAAATCAGTTCAGATGCTTACTCAAACACAGCACTGAGGGAACATGTAAGAGCACCTTCATTGAACATTTTCAAAATAAATTTCACTTGGTTGGAAGTGTGTTGACATCAATAAGCAGGTAAGCTGTTTTTTTGCTTGGCCAAAAACTTCGTATAGTTTTATGCTGTTTTCTTGTTAATTTATTTGGAAATCCTTGTGAAGGCAGAATGACAAGATTTCCTTTTTTTTCCCCCTAAGAAGAAATAAGTTCCCAAAATATTACTTACTATTTTGTTCTCATTTTGCATTGCAGACATTGCACTTGGACATGCCACAAGTGAAAAGGTTTGGCAATGTTTTTCTTGATGGGTAAGAAGAGATTATCCTGAATTCACTCATTTTTGCTTTTAAATTTATCTGGCATAAGGGTTTACCTGCATGTGGGGGGAAAAATTCAACAAGTAATGAATGTTCCAGTCTATAATTTGGGCCAATATTCTGTTCCAAAGCATCTGTGAAAAATCTCATGGATGAAATGTTTCTGTTGCCAAAGAAAGTACAGAGAACCATGTACTGTACATCTATAATAACAACTGTCCTCTCAGTATTTTGTGGTGAGTATTGTTGTAAAGTACAGCTGTTGGATAAGCACCTAAAACAAGTGTCCTCCCCATGTGACTTCAACAAAAGTTTAAATTTTTTTTTTTAGATTTTTACTTGTTAGTAATCTATGGTGTAGCTTGTAACTTGTTAGTAATTGAATTGAAGGGACAGAGTTGTCTTGATAGAACAGACACAATATCGATTAAAGGCAGCCAACGTATTAAATAGTTCTATCCTGCTGGGAATGGTCTCTTCCATATTTATTCTGCCCTGAACTACAGGACATCAGAGCTCACTTAAAGATAAACCATGGTGTTCTCCTCCAAGGGGTGCTGAATCTGGTGGTTCTTAATGGGCCAATGCCTTACCAAGACACAATGTTGAGACCTTTAATTTGTCATGTCTGTATGTGGTAGGACATGTTTTGATGACTCAATACACTTCCTGAAAAAAATACTAATTCACCCCAAGCACTACTAATTGAAATTTTTCAATTTGTTTTTTTCCCCCCTCAGTGTGGGTCATAGTCCTTCCTCATGTCATGAGTCTCTGGGCCTGCTCTAGTTCTTGTCCCCCAAGCTGCTTGTGCACTCAAGAAAAGAGCTGTACTGTGCTGTGTGATCGTGCCAACATGGTTGATCTCCCCAGGGAGTTCCCCTGTGAGGCCTCTTCTATCAATCTGGAGAAGAACAGCCTCAAGTTTCTTTCAGAACGAGCTTTTGGGACACTTCCCTCTCTTAAGTCTCTGTACTTGAACCACAACAACATTTCCTTCATCACTCCAGGAGCTTTCAAAGGGCTTCCCCACCTGTTGGAGCTCACAATGGCCCACAACGAGTACATCCGCTATCTTCACACACGGACATTCGCCTCCCTCAAACGCCTCATTCGCTTGGACCTTTCTGGCTGCAACCTCTTCAGTCTGCCTGACCGCATCTTCCTGGAACAGACCTCCCTCAGAGAGCTGTTCTGCTTTCAGAACAATTTCAGACGCATCCCAAGTGCAATACGAGGAATGGGGAACCTGACACACGTTTACCTGGAGCGCAATAAAATTGAAGCAGTTGCCTACAACTCTCTGCTGGGACTATGCAACCTCAAGTATCTGAACCTCCAGGAGAATCATATCAGTGTAATCCACGATGAGGCCTTTAAGGACCTAAGGCAACTACAGAACTTGTACCTTAATGACAATCTGTTGGTTGACTTGCCACGGCAATCATTCAAAGGCCTTGGACATCTTATTATGTTAAATATGGGTGGTAACTTACTAACTAATGTCTCCAACACTTGGTTTGGGGACCTGGTGGAATTGGAGGTACTCTATTTGGACCGCAACTGTCTCTCGTTCATTGACATGGGTGCCTTTGAGAATCTGACCAGCCTCACAACACTGCACCTCAACAGCAACAAACTGACTACTCTGACTTTCCCTGTCTTCCAGCCCATCTACTTCATCAGCCACCTCTATTTATTCCGCAATCCTTGGGAGTGCAGCTGTGAGCTGGAGTGGCTGAAGGAATGGATGGAGAACTATAAGCTGGTAAGAGATATCCCATGTGCATCCCCTCCTTCAGTAGCTGGTTTGGATCTGAGCAAGGTGCTATACACACATGTGAACAGTACTTGCATTGATCCGGCAGAGTTTAACTTTACCACAATTGTTCCAGATTACAGCACCACACAGAGCAAGCTCAACAGCCTGATCTCCAAACTTATGAATCAGGAACGCAGAGAGATGGTCAGGAACTTTACAGAGGGCCAGAGGAACGGGACGGTGCTGGAACCAGCAGAAGGCCAGGTCTCAGCTGCTCACAGACTTTCTAGTCTTGGCTTTCTTCTGCCTTTACTCTTGGCATTTCTTTTTCTCATCCAAGCTCAGACAGCATGCTTATTGCACCTTACTAATGCTTAATGAAGGCCTGGCTCAAGCCTGGGGTGAAGATACTTGCCAAAAAAATGTTGAGAGATTAATCCTTCCTTCAAAGTGGGACTGAGAGGAAAAGGAAGGAAAATCCATCAGCTACAGAAGTATAGAAGATTTTATTACAATTATCAGCTAGTATTTTATACATACATACAGAGATAAGGCTGCTGACTGAATAAAAAAAAAAGTTAATTTAAATAAAAATGAATGAAATTAGATTAAAAAGCCATAAAAAACCACTAGCAGGTGGGTTACAAAACATTGCAACAAATAGTTTTCTTGGCTATTGACACCCTGTGTGAAAATTGCATGTGCTGTAAGTTAATGCAGGCTATGGAATCAGGACACAACGTGTATTTCAGCCTACAACTGGTCAGATTGCCTATTCTGACCCCTGTTTACCACTGAAAGTGACATGAAATTGCATGTAAGCATCAGAACTGGACAATGGTACAATGCAAGGTGTCCCTGATGAACATTTTCTGTTAAAGCAGATGTATTTCCAGAAGCTTTTGCATCAATAATCTGGGAGAGAGACCTGACCACCAAATTCCCCAGATCTGTATGTGACCAAGGATCTGTGGAATGCACTGGACAAACAAGTCTGATCCTTGGTCCTGGATACAATTGAGGGGAGAAGTTTACAAACATAAATGTCATGGTAATATTCAGCTTGCAGTATTTTTTTTCCGGAGTCACAGAATGATTGAACAACATCCAAACAAGTTGTATCCTTAAGCATATGTCCACATTGGAAGATGTATCCTCTAGCACTAGCTCTCTCATGCCTAGCTCTCAACATTTCCACCAATGCAAGTGAGTTGTTAGTTTTGGGCAGTTAGGTTCAACTTACAAACCTTTTGTGAATCACGTCATTATCACTGTTTATGTCTCTGCTTTAGCAGCAATGCTGGCGTTAAGCTCAACTGCTGAAACATTAACAGCATGAATAGATCACTTGCCCAATAATCAGTGTGCACACTGCATACATGTTGTTGCCAATAGCAATATTATGTACCTGAGTCCATTCAGCCATTCAGTATTTTTTTCCTAGCCTAGTTAACTGTTTATTATAACAGGAACGGCCAGTGTACTTTTGTTTTTTCTAAACATTAATAAGTCATTATTAGGGCCCTGCGTGCTGCCTTCTAGTGATCATTATGTTAGTGTGGGCATGCGGCTGTGAATGGTTACGTTCCTATCCTTGTCTGGGCTGTAACTTCTGAATTGTCAGTGCCACCTGCCTCAAACTTGGTGGATATGTGTAAGGAGGTAAAGGCGTTTTGTGTGCCATCATTAGGTCACTGTGACCTTGACTTTTGACCCGACTTGAAAGGAAAATGCTTGTCTGGGCCATACTTTCTATATGGTTGGTCTTGCATGTACAGCATTATGTATGGCTGGGCCACTCTAAGGTCAAGGACATGTCCTATCCGTGCATCTGTCCCTGCATCCCCATCCTTGTTTGTGCTGTAACTTCCAAATCATTGGAGGCATCAGCCTCAAACTTGGTGGATATTTGTAGAGTGGTAAGGCAGCATGTCGTGTGTTATGGCTGGGTCATTCTCGTCACAGTCATGGCTCATCCTTGCCCCTGCCTCGAGCTTAGTGGATATGTATGGTAGTGAAGCGGAGTGTAGGGCACTGTGGTCAGTTCACTCTCTTTAAGATCATAGTTGCACGAGGCCTTTAACTTTGGATTCGTCACAAGCATATGCCTTGGTAGATATATGCAGGCTGGTGAGGCAAGAAGGCCCTGGTTTTGGACATTTCTGTGTGGAATTTGCATGTTTTCCCTGTGCTTGCATGGCTTTCTCTGGCTACTTTGGTTTCTTCCCACAATCCAAAGATCTGCATATTAGGCTAAGTGGCTGTTCTAAATTGACCCTAGGTGTAAATGTAAATGGTTGTGTGAGTTGCCCTGTGATGGTCTGGCGAGCTGTTCAGGGTGTACCCTACCTTCGCCCAGTGTCGGCTGAGATAAACTCCAGCCACCCCATTAACCTAATAGGATTAAGCAGTTTGATAGCCAAAGTGGGGCCCTCAGTGATTGCTATCACAATGTTAGCTAGTTGTTTTTTTTTATCAGAAATAACAGTCGTATAATAATCCTGTGGTTGTCGCTGATAAATAACATGCACAATTCACTGAATGGCCTAAGCATAAAAGATTCCAAATCCAGAAATGACATGAACTAGACCATTTTTGTGCTAGCAGATGTCTTTTCACTAGCTGCCACATGTATTACTGAGCAAAACAACATCCAAAGCCACATGTCGTCTTACCAAACAGTATGTTATGATAGTTCACTGTGTAAAAGGACTTTATTTATAGTTTAGTACGGTACTATACAGATTCAGGTGTAGCCTAGTGTATGCTTCTACTCTCAGTGATGCTAGCACCAAACACATTCTTTCATGTTTATAATGAAGCTGTAAAGTTTCTTCTTTCTCTTCATTGTAGACTAGATGCTGTCAATTGATGCTACATTAGCACTGTTTAAAAATAAATAAATATCAGTCACCAAGTTTCCATTGGTGGTGTTAATCACTCCCCAACCTCTAAGGTAAGCGGTTCTTGTTTCTAAACCAGCAAAGATTTCGTGTTGCTCTGGAAACTGCTTTCATGTCTGAGACCAGGTTCTTTGTCTGTCAAAATGTAAAGAACTGGTTTGAAAAAGTGCTGGCTCCAACAAAACAGAAACTGATTCGCTGAAAAAGGCGTATCCATCTTTTATAATTTCAGTACAGTTTCCTAATTTTTTTACAACACAACTGAACCGAAAAGTCTTCGAGATTAATCACTGGCAAAACCTAGATCCTGGCCATTAAACCACTTTCAGGTCTTCGGTCGTGGCTCTTGTATGTTAATTGAATGAGCTTTTGAAAAGAAACTGAAATTTGGTTTTGTATGCTACCTTGCACTTATGCAGTTCCTGATGGTGATTACAAAGTATACATCATAGGCTATGCTAAATAATCACAAACTGTCTAATTAACAAGCAAAATGAAATAAAACTAATAGAACGCTACCCTGTAGTAGCGAGTTGGCACCTAGTTTGCCTGTGAATAAATGCACCTGTGATAATCGGGGGTTTGAGGTTACAGTGAAGAATTGAGGAAGGCCTCCTTCTAATTCACTTCGTTTAACTTTGCTAACTGTTGGTACAGTGTTTTCATGGTCACATACCTTACGCCTCCAAACATATCTCTGGTTAGGGTGTCCAAACAACTCAATCTTTGTCTTATCTGACCAAAACTCATTCCTCAGAAAAGCTTTTCTACATCCATGTGGTCTGCTGCAAAATGTAGTAAAATGCATATCATGAATTAATGGCTGTACAACAAATTCTTGGCTGTTTCTATTATAGATGTCATACAGCCATTCTTTCCCAGAAAAAAAAACAAATCAAAGAAATCATTAAATGCTCAATATTGAAATGACATTCATATCCATAATAAACAAATGTAAATTCAGAGGTCTTGGCGGTGCCAGAGGCTACAACATTGGGCAGGTTGATTTAATCATATGGCTGATTGGTGTACCTAATCTATTTAAAATTTGTCATTTGTTCATGCTGTACTGGGAAATGTACAGATAACGTATGACCCATGAAACAACTATTTGCATAAGCTTTGACATTTATCTTGTAAATTATTCTGAAATGTGCAACGTATTACTGATGACATCCAGGGTCAACACTACAAATGGAACATGATTCACTTTTTGTTGTAGCAATTTATATAATATGTAAGTTCACTGCCTGTTAGTAAGTTTAACAAGCCACATTATATAGAGCGAGTCCTGATTCTTTCAATTCTAGTCGTGCTGTATTCATCACTGCCTTTTGAGGGTGTAAACAGAAAAAAAATATAAATGAAGAAAATAGTGAGAGAGGTTTGCAAATGCAGTGTGTGTGCTTTAGGGAATTGTTTCTGGTGCTAAACCCAGCAATGTGAATCTGAGTTAATCTGCAGCTCAGTTGTGTTAGATGTGGAATGCAGATTTTGATTGATACACAGGTCACACTGCAGTACTTTTATACTGTGAACCTTGATCTGGTTTTAAAAACATTTAAAGGGCAATGCACTCAATCAGATTAACCAGAATCAGATGTGCCGGTTCATATAAAACAGCTGAACTGGCTCAGCAGTGTCATATATTTAATTACAGTTTGCATCTGGACATTAGCACCACTTTTATTCCAGCTTAGTGTGTGAGAGTGAAAGTAGCAAAACAGGAGGGCTAACATTAGTTTCTACACACATTATAACACATCTGCTGCATTAGTTTCCAGTTTTAATCACAGCCAAGTTCCACTGAAGAAGTTCGTTGCAGAGGCGTGCAACAAGACTTACAGAAGTCGAGCTAATCATGGATGTGTGAGAGCTCATGTGTGGAAGAGAGTAGATAGCACTTTTGTCCAAGTGTGTCACCCTACCGCATGACACAGCATGAGCAGGTCAGCAGTTTGAAAAAAAAAAAAAGTGTGTTCACCGCTCCTGGGTTGTATGGTAGGACAGATCTGGATCATCAGCAGGAACTGGTACGTTACTAGACTTGGCAGAATGGGGAAAACTGTGAGGAGATTAGAATGCTCAGAATTGCTTTAGGAGCAGAAAAGAGCGAGACAGTCTCACGCACACCTCCAGCCCCAGAACTCTATATTCAGTTGTAACGAGAGTTTACCTACTGGAAGTAATGGGCACATGTTGAACTGTCTCTTTCTCTGGGAATGTGATAGGATGAGAACCACGCACAACAGGACACGTTGCCTTCTCTAATTTACAGAATTGATCTCATTCAGAGAAGTTTATGATTGATTTATAAACTATATAATCTAGATTTGGAAAATAACATCTGTAGTATTTATTTTTCTTACATCTTATACAGCATATGAAGTCTGAATTTATATTATCTGCTGCTGTTCATCAGGGCTGCACTGTGTTTGTGTTACATGACCGATATTGATCTTCATTTTCATTCTATATAAGTGCACAATGAGGTGATAAAATACACAACTGCCATCAAATAACTCCTGCATTCACATTTTCTAACCCCACACGCGCACACACACCTGGGCACTTATCAGACTTGTCTTCATGCTCAGATGGGCAGGCAGGATGTGACCTCCTACAGCTGTAGGAAAAATACAGAAAAAGAGCCACTGCGGCACTGAGGAGAGGAGAAATGTTTCCATTCACTGCATCTCTGCCAACTCACACAGAGCAGCCAGACGCGAGAGCAGAGCCAGCAGCATAGCACAGAGCAGACGACACCGGACTTCTTCACCACAGAAAAGGAAATATATTTAAAAAATGGTTCATACTGAAGAGCTGCTCAGTCATCAGCAGAAGGATTTACATAGGGCAGTCTGAAGTAAACAGTTTGTCATATCCAGAATCATTCAGATATTTTTTTTTTGGCAAAACAGTTCATTTTGCAAAATGTGTCTATGCTTGCACCTCTGTCTGAAACAGTTCCACTGAATAAAAATCTGCTCCCCCTTTTGATTCAGCTTCATGAAAACATTAATACTCTCTGATGACATATTCCTGTAATGGTGAAACCAGTAAAGATTTATATTTTTTGTCTTTTTTTTTTTTTTTTTTTAAACACTAGGATTTTTTTTTTTACAACAAATTAAATTGAGACATTAACATTATCTCACTACATGGTTGGTAAAAAGAATTTTTTAGAAAGTTGTCCGAAATGTCCCGATGTGCCCAAAGATGTGCATAGGTCTTTTTTCATCTTCATTCTCCACTGGTCTTCACTTGGTCTGAATTTGTCCAGACATATGGAATGTTGTGTGTTGTGGATAACAGTAGCGTTACACTGCTAACACTGACAGTAGGCAAGTCTCTGAATGTTCACATGCATGAAAACTCAGATCTCAGAGGTATGGACTTGTTTATAGAGACAGTATCTGGAAGTGGTTAAAACAGCAGATTGTGATACACAGGGAATCTAATGGGCTCCAGTGAGGGGTGTTCTATAACAGCAGACAGATATATAGGCTCTGGAAGGATAACGGTGTTGACACACTGCTGCAACATGTCTGCTGTTCCTCTGTCAGCAGAAAAGAAAAAAAAACAAACCCTAGAACATTTAAGATACCGTCTCTTTAAATCAAAACTCTATAAACTGCTGCTGAATGTCATCAATAAGGACATGTCAATATTCACAAATGGATTATTTTGTTTTATACATTACATCTATGTAGTCTGAAGGGCTGAGACTGGATAAATCTGTGGGTCATATGCACTGCGCTTCAGACAAACCAGAGGTGAATTCCTTCTCCTGGGAATGATGGCGGTTTTTATTTCCATCTAAATTATTTATTTATGTATGCATTTGTTTTTATTTATTTCTTTTTCTTTTCTGCAAAGATGCATCACAGAGAGTCTGGGTCTGGAGGAGAGTTCATGGTGTTCTAGTAGACCCAGGACACAGGAACCCACTGCGCTGTAGTGCACACCAGGTCTATAGCATCTTCCAGGTGCCGGATCGTCTCATCAATCTCGTTGTTGATGATGGTCTGGTCAAAGTAGTGTGCGTAGGTCTTCTGGAGGATCTCTGACTCCTTCTGCAGCCGCAGCAGTGATTCATCCTGTGATAGAAGAAATGCAGTGTGAGCCAGAGAGAAGGAAAAACCGCGAGGGGACCAAAATGATAGACATACAAATACTTTTTTTCACCATTGCTCACAAAATAATCCATCCTTGTTCTGCTGTTGATGTGAAGATATGAAAGGCAAAAAAAAAGAAGCTATGCAGACATGTCATTTAGAAGTGTGTGTAAAACATGATAGGGTTCACTGCATTGGAGAATCTCAAAATACTGGTGATTACAGTTAAGCGCAAAAGGTTGCATACCCTCAAGGTTAAAAATATGATACTGATATTTATTTATATTTAATATGATTAATGACAGATTTTGCATGATTTTAACCAAAAAAACCCATGATATAAATGTTTCCAAATTTGAAATGTGGACTCACACTACTCGCCTTTTCAAATCTCATGCTGATTACCACGTTTTCTATTTCCATTAACAGCTCTCCCACTCTTTCACTCTGTTGGTTTCTTCTATTACTTATTCATATTTTTTCACTCTCAGTAACTATATCCATAAAGAGTTCTCAACTTCTGAACACCTTTGCACTCAACTGTATTAGGCTCAGGATTCAGGGCATAGGAATCTACAAGATATCTGATAGAGTGTAAACATAAGTGGAATCATAAGGAGAACTATTACAGGAGAAGGCTAGGCATACTCCTTCATACTCACAGGCAACTTCCTGCACCACTTGGGAAGCTGCTTGCAGAGTAAAGGAATGCAAAAGAAGTCAAAATTCAAGCCATGTGCAAAAGGAAAGGCAGATGTGACAGAAAAAGAAAAAAAAAGACATGTGTATATATATACACACACACACACACACACACTTATATATATATATATATATATATATATATATATATAAATGAAACACACACATAATGATGGGTGTGTGTGTGTGTGTATATATATATATATATATATATACACACACTCACCGGCCACTTTATTAGGTACACCATGCTAGTAACGGGTTGGAC
>JAQMYF010000012.1:36263059-36278333 GCA_030014195.1 Neosilurus mollespiculum | reverse complement strand
TGTGTTTTTGTTTTTTTTTTTATATAAACAAAAAAAAACAAACACACACAAACAAACACAAACACACACACACAGGCCTTAGTCTATATATAATAGTAGTTAATTACTTCTTACAGCTTAAAGTTTCTCATAAGAAGCAAGACAGTAAAATATTACATAATTCAATTATCAAATATTTATCAAAAGATCCATCTTGACCACTTTTCTCAGTATCATGCTAATGGAGAGGTCCACGTAATAGACATGGTTGTTATGTTCTGGAACTAGTAATATGGCGTCCGGTCTGGGTTGGCTGGCTTCACTTCTGAGTGGGCTGATAGGCCGAGTGCTTAATCTAGTTCTTTTTAGATCAGTGTTTCCAACCTACTCTTATTCCGTTCCACTCTGTAGCAATTATTATTATTTTTTTTTACTGTAACTGACTTCCAAAAGAGCTAGAAACAGGGACTCAGCTGCTGGTCCTCCATAAAGAAACTATAGGGACCACAGGCCTTGTATTATTTATGTTTTGTGCACTTTAGTCAAGTTTTTTGTTTGGATTAAGAGAATAAGTGCCTCCCTATATTACAACAGATGAACTGTTCCTGTTGCCATATCTTTTGAAATAAAACTGCAGAATAAAAAGTAATCTAAAAAAGAATGGGGAGAAGGACAAATCAAATTCAATGTATTTCCTAAGGACTAAAAGAAGAAAAAAAAGGGAGCATTACAGGAGCGGGGGTCATTCTGAATGGGAGCGGGATGGGAGTGGGAATCATTTTACTAGGAGTGGGATGGGACAGGAATTTTTTTTTTTTACTCTGGCCTGGAATTGGAATGGGACAAGATTTTTTCTGAGGGAATGGGATGGGACAGGATTAAAACTCCACTCCAGTGTCACCCTCTAGTCTCCATTTGGGAACATATTCTTGTTCTGGTTCACTAGAACCTGGGCTTACAAGTCAGAATAAATACTGAAAGTGCTAATGTAATTTAGCAAGTTAGTAAGAAAAAGCTGTTAAATTTATTTTATATGAACAGCAGCATACAGAGAACCCACAGTTAAGAGAAAATCCATGAATTGGTGAATGCTACTGTACAAGAGTGAATTGTATGAAAAATACCATAATTGCATCTGAAGATGATCATACATATACATAATACTTTCCCCATTCTCAAGTTTGAAGGATCTGTTAAAAGGTTAAGCTATATTTTTTTGTTTGGTTATGTTACTTCTCTTCAGTCACATAAAGTCATTACTCTAATATAACTGGGGTTTACCACTGTTGACCTATAAATCATACATCACAGGCTTCACGTTATCAGAGTGTGTAAAATATTATGCGAAAGGTGAGCAGTGAAGTCTGAAATGAAGTTTCAGTACCAGTCATAGGTGGTTAGTTAGTCTTTTAGACCCTAAGTTGCTCACAAGTGTGATTGAACTATGCTGAGAAAAGAGATCAGTATGACTGTTCATGGTGGTCATAAAAGCAGGGCAACTAGCAAAAAAGCAACCACAAATTTCCCCTGAGCAACATGCTTCTGTTTTAGTTACTTTTTTTCAAAGACGACATTTATCTTTTCTCATAAATTGTCATTATCATGACCACTTCTTCTTTTGGTAAACACAGAAAATCCTTCTGAATTAATCCATACAGAATGCAAATCAAACAAAGTGGGGGCAAGATCAAAGAACAAATAAATTCCATTTGTTATTCATAAATTCCATTTGTTTTGAAATGTGTGTGGGTGTGTGTTATGTGCTAGTTCTGGTTTAAGTGAAAATCTCAAATGAGCTTGCCCATTCAGTGAGGCCCAGCTGTCTGAAGTGACTGTAGGTTTGGGTTGTAACTCCCCACGATGAAGCACTGACCTCTTTGGCTCTCTGAACAGCATCACTTGGAGCATTCCTGATCTGTGGGGAGGACTTCGTATTTATCTTGTCGTACAGCTGTAAAAATAACAATAGAAATGGTTTCAGCAATGACAACACAGTGTGGCTTTACCCGAATGAAACAATATGGAGAATCTTCACACTGTAACAAAAAAGGAACATTTCTTTTTTGTTTGTCAGACTGTTAGCAACATTACGCAAAAAAACTTATGAATGGATTTTAATGAAATTTTCAGGATGAGTCAGAAATGATACAAGTAACAATTGATTAAATTTCATTGATTCAAAAGTCATCCGAGATACTGGGTCCAGACCATACCGAAGCGTAACTTACAGGCTTGCGTTTGATGGTGTAATCTCATTCCTTTACCTTTCTGTACAACTTTTAAGCCAATTAACACAAAAATAATCCAATTATTAATACTTCCTCATCCGGGCACAAGGCCTCTTATTCAAGGCAGGCCCTGTACACAATGCAATCATATAAATGGCTGCGTGTTTGCATTGTATGGCTCAAATAATAAACAAATGTTGCATTTTTTACAATACCACATGGGGGTACTGAACGGCCTTGGAGAAGGTCTGCGCTCTCAGAGTGCTTTTCTAAATTCTACAAGCTCTCCTCACTACAATACATAATTGACTGACAACATTTTGCAACTCTAATAGATGCTTGCTGCAATTTGATGCTAGAAACGTGATGAAGCTGTTTATAGCCACTGGCAGATAGCGCAAAAAGTTACAATTAGACCCTGACTGTGACTGAAATTTAGGATTTATTATTCAGCATAACGCATCATTCTTAATACTGTTTTGTGTACTGATGAAATGCATTACATATATCAATACTGAAGAAAAATTCATCATGAAATTTAATTAGGTACCACTAAAAGAACTACAAAGAAAATCTGTTTGCCGTTATTCAAAGCAACACTTTAATATTAAGAAGGAAAATATTACATTTTTCATATTATAATGCAAAACAACAGACAACATATTTATCTAAACTGTATGTGCTCATTTTTTTTCATCAATTTCTGCAAACTGCTCCATGATGATAAAAATATTAACAATGTTAACCTTGAATATAAATCTAGAACTGGAAATGCTCTGCTCTTTCAGAATTAAAATTCTGTCCTTTATACAATTTTTTCCCCCATATGACTTAGATCATCAGGTGCTCAGTGAGTTTAAAGTGAGTAATGTGCATCAAAAGTGAACTGAATAAAACTAGGATCCTTCAAACAACACATCACGCTCTCAAGACACCCAGTGTAATCATTCGGTAACTACTAAACATTGGCTGCCTTCAGCTCTTGTATTTGTGATGTGATTATAGACAATAACAGCGCATCCATCAGTAAAAATGTCAACAAAGAATTCTGAGGTTTCTGCTTTCTCCGGGTCATCAGCTATGGTTTGTGCTGAGGAAATTGTGTTGAAAATTTTAACTCTGATAAGCATGATTAACAAAACCACCCAAGAGACAAAATAAAATAGTCATAGTGTGCATAGTGTATTGTGTAAAAGCATGTTACAAATACTTATGCCCTTGTCAACTGTAACACTTTGTAAGCACAGTGTTTCTTGAGCTATGGTGAAATCACCATGAAGATTGTGATCAAAAGTACGCTTTCAGCTTGACCACTTTGTTTTCTAATTAGTAAGAACTTGCCAGGACATTTTTAGTATAATCTGCTTATCTTCAGCAATACATGAATATGTGCAAACTCTGCTGCAGGACAGAGAGAGTACCTAGCAAAAAACAACTAGAGGGGGTGTAACCTGCAAAACCCACCTCTGACTAATCTGTAAAGTAGCTCTGAAAGATGTAGTTAAGGAAAGTCAGATATATTTTGTAAACAAACAAACTCTGCAAATTAAACTAAAAAGGCTTAAAAAAACCCAAAAACATAATGTAACTGAATTCCTAAGCATGAGAATACCGTAATTTTGCCTATTGCTTTATTACAGAACATAAGAATTGATCAAAATTTCATTAGTATTTATAAAAACTAAGCCAGTAAAGACTTCCGGTTGTGATGATGTAGGAGAAAGTCGCTAGGAAGAGGTCTCCCGGTTGAACTGTTAATACACCTGTGTAAACGCCACAATTGACTCGGGAAAGTAACGAGTTACAGTTATAGCTTTAACTTGACCGTGAAACGAGTAGTTCTAAAACTAAAGCGAGCTGCCCAGTCACTCGTGGCCGGGCGGCTACTCTAGCTAGCAAACTTGCTAAAATGGCGACCACGGACACGGATACTAGCAGCACACCTGGTCTCACCATAGACTCACCAGATGCTTTATCAACAAGCCAGCTGATTTCTGAACTGAAGAAGCAACGAGCCTCTCTTCTGAAAGACATGCCGACGTTAATCCAGGAGGATTACCTCGGTGGACGCGCTTCACGAGACAGTTAACCATTTTAATGGCTGGGGAAAACTTTGAGTGCATAACAAACACGCAAGAAAAACTAAGCCAGTTAAAAAAAAAAAAAAAAAAAAAACAAAAAAAAAAGGAGAAGCAGAGGTGTAATCTACTGATGTACTCTACTCTAACAGTTCAACTTTCTAATCTACCAAAGCAACTCCATGACCAAGTTTAACTAGAACAACAAAAACAGCACGGGAAGTGGCCGCATTTACTCACCAAACATTAAAGAGTGAGCATAGGCTCCCTGGCTTTTATCCAGACTAACCACATATAACAGACATTCTGCAGCAGCCTGGTTGACCTGTTTCTTCCTGTGGATCATAGATCTCAAGTTCCAGCCAAGCTGAACTCTGCGTGCCTGGCTTTGACAGACACAGCGATGTCTCAAATGTAACGCAGGCTATCAGACAGACTGACCCTGCTGGAGCCATGGAACTGAAAGGAACACGTCTGACAATAGATGTCATTGTCCCTGAAGCTGGAGTCCGGTTTTTTTCAACAGTACATGTGCACTCACAGAACCCAAGTGTCTCGCCTACTGTCCTTACTGGCACAAGGCTTATTGCTCTGCCCTGTGTTTTCCTTTAGGTCCAGTACACTGGCACTTTTGATTTGATGTGTGAACCTCTTCACACCACTGCCACACAAACATAGCTCCGGGTCTGCAGCTGGAGTTATTCATACGCACACAAATGCATCCTGCAACACTACTGAATGTGTACAAGAACTCAAGCTATTCACATGCATGTATTTGCATTTATAAACACAAAGAGACAAAAAGATGAATCAAGATGAATGGACAAAAGACAGATTCTCATTATTTATACAGTATATAATTATAATCTGGTGCTGATTAGATTAGAGAAACATTATCAGAGTAAAAGCCACTTTAAATAATCTGTGCTTTTAAGTTTTTTGAGAAACACTGAAGAAATATTAACAATAAGGTAGTAATTCTTTGAAGAGGTGCTGTGAAACAAGAAATAAATTTGTACAGTGTGACAAAGAATCCATCCTGCGCTGCAGATAAAGACATAAAACGAAGAGAAAAATAACTACATGTACAAGATGAATAAAATCAAATTCAAGACATCTGGGAGTGGACTGACCAGACCAAAGGCAAAGCAGCTAAAAACAACTGAAAGACCATGACATTTGATCTGCTATTGAGTGTGCTACAATCACCCTAAGTCTCTTTGTGCTCTCTGTATGTGTGTTTTGTGTGCGTGTGTGTGTGTGTTTACATTTTCCCATTAACCTGTAGATCATTACTCACATCGAGTAGTGTGTGGAGATGTTGATCCTGGAAGACACTGTGCAAAAAATCCAGGTCTTTCTCACTACAATCTGTAAGGGCATGGATCTCCTCCAAACTATCCAGTACCTGTGATACAGCCCCTACACAAGATCACACACAAAGAATTATTTGTATACCGCTTCACAGGTGTTACATATATTGAGAAAAATGATAAAAGCAGAGGTATGACAATTATGCAAATCATATTTAAACACTCAGTAAAGTGCTGTCACAGACATAAAATTAATATCCACTTTAATAGGAACACCTTATACACCTGCACATTCATGCAGTTATCTGATCAGCCAACTGTGCATCAGCAGTGCAATACATAAGCATCATGCAGGAAATGCTTAGGTGATTAAATAACGTCATGAATCTGCAAATGTACTGGGGTTCCTTATAGACTGGATGATGTGTGTAGATAGAATTACATTACACTGGAACTAACAGAACCAAGAAAAGGGCCAAGACAGGAAGTCAGATAAAGATACCTACTTTCGGCTGCAAGCAGTCCTTGCGGAAGGCCAGCATTGGACAAACACAAAAATTACATTTTCAACCAGGTTTGATGAAAGACATTCCAGAAAAAAATAGATGCTTTAATGGTACATTAAGCCAAATAACAAGCTTTAACATGCACATTAAACATTAGCTTTTATGTAGTCTGTTTCTCAGTGTCTCCAGTGCTAGTGAAATCTTTCAGTAAATGAAGATTATGCTCTAACGCATTGCGTTCTGGAAGGAATCTGTAAATAATCCGTTGTTCTGAAGAGTAAAGAGAATACCAGTGCTGGTGCTGAAGTGCTACCAGGGCATTATAAGATTCAGTGATGTCAAAAAAGAAAAAAAGGAAACAGTATCTAGGTAGATTAGTACCAGAAGATGTGGGATCTTCAGAGAAGTCCAGCAGCTCCTCAGGTGGGTCTCCATAAAATGAGCTGAACTTGTGGCTGGAGACTGCTGCTAACACTGCACCCTGAACACAACAAACATTACAATATGACAATATGGACTTAAATAAGGAAGGGGGGGTGGGGGGTGTTAGGCAGCATTACAGTAAGAATGAGCTTTACTTTGAGTTTTCTCCGTGCATTGAACTTTCTCAGTTGTTCCACAGTCTCAGGCAAGTGGATTTTGTAGGCGTAGCGGTCTCTTTCCTGAAACACACACACACGCTCGGTATTGTCATTGCACTCTACAGAGCTCCTGTTCTCATGCATGACTTTACAGAAGATAAGGAAATGACAGCCCTGTAAGTAGGAAGTGATTTGCTGATTTCTTTAAAAGCTTTCACATTATTACCTAGCTTCTAAACACAAAACCTCTCATTAAAACTCAGGATGAAGAAAGAGAGCAAGTGGTGAGGGTTAAGTGTTGGGTACCTTGAGCCACGGGTGATTGAGCGCCTCATACACAGTGATCCTCTCAGCAGGATCCAGCATCAACATACGTCGTACCAAGTCTTTTGCACTCTCCGAAATGTGAGCCCACTGCCGTGGGTTCATCTGTAGAGGGGGTTGCACACAAAAAGATGTGTGAGAGCGATGTGTAAAAGGTGAAGTGACTGTCTGCTTCAAACAACCATAACATTAACACCACCTGACTCGTATGCAGCTATTCAGCTCCATATGCAGCAAGCTGTAATGCAAAGTGCATTCTGACACCTTTTTATCATAACCAGTACTAAGAGCTTCAGCAGCTTCTGTGGAACTGGGTTTCAATCCCAGCATACATCAATGCCTTGGACACCTATTGACACTCCTGCCAGTTCATTAGCTGTCCTTCCTTAGATCACTTTTGGAAGGTACTTACCACTGAATTACAGGAACAGCTCACAAGACCTGCTGCTTTAGAGATGAGCAGACCCAGGTATGTGTCTCATGTGTTTCATATCCATTTCATGTGTTCTTTAAGTGAGTAGTCAGTGGTATGCAATGCATAAATGAATGGACAGCAAGTCTTAAACTGAATTAAGAAATAAAACCAAGGAAATTACACTGTTTGGTCTGAAAAAATAAAGTATACACTCTAATTTTTGTTTCATTCACACATCCTGCATATAAATTCCAGCTTGAGGCATCCATTTTCCACTTCAATCATCCCAAAGCCCAGAACTACATTTCATTCTTAAAATTATTTTTTCATGTATCCTCTCAAAGAAACCTATTAATCCTGACAGTCATTGAATTTTCATTATTCTCTAAACATGTTTGAGTGATAGTACTGACAACCAACAGCACAGGACTGCATTTCACATTGATTGCACACTGATTTTCTTTTTTTATCTATTCCTTCTGTTCTCTAGTGCACAACACCATAGATTTTCAAACTCCTGGACTTGAGTTAGACTAAAACATGAGCTTGCCAATATGATGTCTTCAAAAGTATATGTTATAATCTTTGCAACTGAGCATTCAATCATACTAATGCAGAGAATAGGTTTTCTTTTAATGGGCATCGTCTAATTAAATAAATACCTTGTATTTGCCTTTGATAATGGTCTCAAACAGGCGCTCTTTCGTGCCATAGAAGGGGAGGCATCCGCTGAGCAGGATGAAGAGGATGACCCCACAACCCCACACATCCACCGGCTTCCCATACGGTTCTCTCTTCACCACCTCAGGAGCCATGAAGTGAGGGGTGCCCACTCGGCCTGCAGAGCACACATAACACATAAAAACTGACTCAACACTTTAATAGGAACACCAGTATACTGGTTCATTTATTCAATAAATTAATCAGCAAATCGTATGGAAACAATGCCTAAATAATTATTCACCAATTATATTTCAATTCAGCTATAGCCACCAAGCCTGAAACAAATAACTGTTTTAGCATATACTGTATGGGGACATTCGCAATAAAAGCATACTAAAATGAGAATTTCATGGCTTATTTCTGATTTTTTTAAAAATAAAATATCTGACAAATGCATGAGCTCAGTGTAAATGCATGAGCAGATGTAACAGCGTTTCTTTAACTTGCTTTCAGAGTTTTAGTATATACTGTCTGGAAAAATATAGAGAAGCAAAGTAAAACAAAATTTTAATTAACCATGACAGAAGCAGGTCAGGTGAGCTCTGCATGCTCTAGGCATAGTTGACAGTATGTAACTAATGGCCTTTGTTTATAGCCCACTCTGTCAAAATTTAGTACATGATACACTGAAAAGAATGTAAACCCTGCTCTTTAAAGGTGTTTATTTATTTTTTTTTTTTTTACAATTATTCAAAGTTTTAGTGTGTACTATGTGGAATCACAAGAAAAACAAACTAAAACATGTTTTTTAATACCTTGATTGTAGACGAATCAGATTGCACTATTTACATGTAGTATTTACTAAGGTCATGTAGGTCAAGACATTGCCAAGAGTCACAAGTGCATCACATCAGAGTGAGAGGTGGGGGTAATCAGTCATACTCATGCAGCTTTATACTTCTGGGAAAACATTTTCTTGGGTTTCAGTTCCAGCCTTTAAGTTAATGTAACAGATGTCTTGGTAAAAGATTTGAAACCCCTGTGAGGTTATCTGCATGAAATCTTCTGTTATCCTACATCTGATGTTACAGTGGTTAAGCTACAGGCGAGTAGAAGGGCTCACACAATTTTGTATGCAGCACAACAGGAAGAGTGGTTTCCCATGTTGCAGAACAGGAAGACTTTTGCAAAAACTTGAAACACATTAATAAATTTCACCTCCTGATACCTAGGGCATGTATATGGAAGTATTGTTTACCTCCAGCCACTAGTCCTGACTCTCCCAGCTGTATAGCAACTCCAAATCCACCCAGCTTCACAGGAGCAGAGTTCTCCTTTGATGCCAATAATACACAGTGAGGCTGCAGGAAAGAAAAATGCACCACACAAACCACATTACTTTTCCACACAGCCCGAAGAAATCCTAATGATGCCTACTGATGTGCAAGTTTTGCGCAGTAACATCTAAAACCCAATTTTAATTTTATGGGTACAGTGCCTCGCAAAAGTATTCACCCCCTGTGGTATTTTTCATGTTTTGTTGCATCCTGAAATAAAAATGGATTGTTTGAAGGTTTGCATCATTTCATTTGCAGAACATGCCTACAACTTTGAAGATGTGATTTAAAAAAAAAATAATTATTGTGAAGCAAACAACAAATAGGACAAAATAACAAAATTTCAGCGTGCATAACTATTAACCCCAAGCCAGTACTTTGTAGAGCCACCATTTTTATTGCAATTTCAGCTTGCCACTGGGATTTTTGCCCATTCCTCAAGGCAAAACTGCTCCAGCTCCTTTATGCTGGATGGTTTCCACTTGTGAACAGCAATCTTCAAGTCTGACCACAGATTCTCAATTTGATTGAGGTCTGGGCTTTGACCAGGCCATTACAACACATTTAAATGTTTCCCTCTTCAACCACTCGAGTGTTGCTTTAGCAGTATGCTTCAGGTCATTGTCCTGCTGGAAGGTGAACCTCCGTCCCAGTCTCAAATCACAAACAGACTCAAAAAATATCCCTATATTTAGCACCATCCATCTTTCCCCAGACTTTGGTGAGTTTCCCAGTCCCTGCTGCTGAAGAACATCCCCACATCATTATGCTGCCACCACCCATATTTCATTTTGGGGATTGGGTTCTTGGGGTGGTGGGATGTGTTGGGTTTGCGCCAGACATAGCGTTTTCCTTGGTGGCTGAAAAGTTAAATTTTACTCATGCCTTTTGGCAAACTCAGAATGTGCCTTCTTACTTTTAACACTAAGTAATGGCTATTTTCTTGACACTCTTCCATAAAGCCCAGCTCTATGGAGTGTATGACTTATTGTGGTCTCATGCACAGATACAGCAGTCTCTGCTGTGGAACTCTGCAGATCCTTCAGGGTTACCTGTGTTGCCTCTCTGATTAATGCCCTCCTTGCCCGGTCTGTGAATTTTGGTGGGTGGCCCTCTCTTGGCAGGTTTGTTGTGGTACCATGTTCTTTCCATTTGAAGATGATGGATTTGATGGTGCTCCGGGGATCATCAAAGATTTGGATTTTTTTAATAACCCAACCCTGACTTGTACTTCTCAACAACTTTGTCTCTAACTTGTTTGGGGAGCTCCTTGGCCTTAATGGTGTGATGCCGCTTGCTTAGTGGTGCATCCTCTGGGTCCTTACAGAAAAGAAGTGTTTATACTGTCAGATCATGTGACCACAGGTGAACTTTATTTAATTAATGATGTGACTTCTAAAGGTAATTGGTTGCACCAGAACTTTTGAGAGACTTCATAGCAAACAAGGTGAATACATATGCACATGCCAATTTTTAGATTTTTATTTTTAAAAATTCTTTTTTATTTACTTATTTATATACTCATTTCCCTTCACCTCACTTAGATTATTTTATGCAAATCCATCACATAGAATTCAGATTTAAAAAATATTCAAATTAAAGGTTGTAATGTAACATTACAATCTTCTATAACTGTCTGAAAGTCATTAGCAATTCTTCCCAAACCATTATAATCTATCAGGCAAATTATGCATAATATAGTATTGTGAATTTAATTTGGGCTATTGAACAGAGAGATAACTAAAATAACTACAGTGTCACCCTATCTGCTGCTGACGCTTTAAAAACTGTGGTCACAGCTTCCCCTTTCTTGTCTTTTAAAAAGAAAAAAAAGCTCCTCTGCACTTTATCTCACAAAAGTGTTGCTCTGCGTTGCGTGTCTTAACTGATGACTCTGGGGGGAAATGTTGAAGATTCAGTGACAATTTTAAAGGGAGGCCGAGGAAACAGCACAATTTTACAATTAACCTAACAGCTCAGAACAGCATTTCCAAGGTGGTGGAAGAGAAATTCGGCTGGTTTCCTGAAAGAAAAACAATCCCATAGTAAGTAACTTGCCATGAACTAAAATAATTTGGGCTGTGATATGTTCTTAATTTGTCTCCTCTAACTGGTGTTTGTATTGGATTTAGAGGCTCTGAATATTCATGGAAAAATCCTGGTCTGCATACTGATATTGATTTGTTCTAAAGTGTTCTTTGCTGGTCTTGATCTCATGTACACATAGGCATTTCTCTCTGAAGGTTTTGCAGAGTGAAACTGATCGTAGAGAATCAAAATGAAAAGAACTTTTGTATGCTGGGAGCAATATCACATTAGAACTAACATTCTGATTTTCTCTTAAAGGTCAGATATAACTACAGATGTAATGGCTGAGCACAATTTCCACAACACCTCCCCTATACAACACCTTCCAACCACAAAATGCAGCAATGACAGTTTGAATGATGGCAGTCTCCGGATCCCACTAGCAGTCTTCTACTCGATCTTCTTCCTGGTCGGTTTAGTTGGCAATCTTATAGCCCTCTGGGTATTCCTGCGACTACACTCCAAGAAGAATTCAGTGCGAATTTTCCTCATCAACCTGGCTTTGGCAGATTTGATCCTCATGATCTGCCTTCCCTTTCGTGTGATCTACCATGCCAGTCACGATTGGTGGAGATTTCATCCTGTGCTCTGCAGAGTAGTGGGCAATGTTTTCTACATGAACATGTATGTAAGCATTGTTCTGTTGGGGCTTATAAGTATAGATCGCTATGTGAAGCTGCAAAAGGTACCAAGCAGGCAGAGGTTTCTCAGGAATAAGCAAAGCATTCTCATATGTTGCCTCCTCTGGGTGATGGCTATTGTCAGCATAATACCACTGATTTCCTCAGGAGGAGAGCAGGCACAGTCCGATAAGTGCTTCCAGTACAAACAGCTGCACGATGCCAAATGGAAGGCCTACATAAATATTGCTGTTGTGCTTGTTTTCTGGGTGGTCTATTTTACATTGTTAATCTCTTATAGGAAGATAGTAATGAGGCTGCTTCAGGTCGCTGTGGAGAAACCAGACTTTCCAAATGCAGCCAAGTACAAAAGAACAGCTCAGAAGTCCTGTTTTGTCCTCTTTCTTTTCACTTTGTGCTTTGTTCCCTATCACCTTGTGAGGATCTTCTACATCTACTCACAGATCACAGACATTTCGTGTCACTGGATCCAAGTAGTCGACAAGACCAATGAATTAGCACTGCTGCTTTCTGCTTTTAACAGCTGCCTGGATCCAGTCATGTACTTTGTGCTATGCAGCTCTGTGCGCAGGACTGTGCAGCAAGTGCTGCACAAAACCATTTGCCTAAAGACTTCTGTTGGCTCCAGCAGCTCCAGCTACGAACTGGGAAGAAACCAAAGGGAGGAGGCTACACAAAGCGACACCAGCATGGTGTAAAGAAAGATTAACCTTTATATCAATCATCCGAATACATAACTGACCTGGACAATCATTTTTACACTCTTTTATTAACTGGTAGAACTGAAACCTGATACCCTTATTATAAACAAGCCTTCATGAAACATGTGGAGTGTGAATGAATTGTTTACCCTTTTAGCCATCATGAATCCGGATCATACATGGCGAAATCCTTGTACGGTAAATGCAGTTTATCACTATTATGTTTGTTTTGTGATTGCCTTTATTTTATATGCACCAAGACCAATATGGGTGGGTTTTAAAAAAACAAAACAAAAACACGTCCACTAGTGCAAGTACTTTTCCTGTGTAAATAATCATCAACTGTAGACATGCTCTGCATGCCGTTAAGTTGCAGGTTTTGTTTTATGTTCCTGTTTTGCTGTATCCGAAATAACTTCTCCAGCAAACTGATATAGCAAGGTTCACAAGGTTGTCAAGGGCCTATTAGGCACAGGATCCAAAATATAAATTGAATGGGTGTCTTAGAGAGTAGTTTATGATCATTTGACATGTTTTGTGGAAAATGCGGTGAATCTGTTAATACCTAAACAAACGTTTTGCATGAAATGTGGCAAAGGAAAGTAGTAGACTTACTTAGCGTGATTATATTTAACCCATCAAACACTGACGGAATATTAGTGTGTAATAGTTTAATTAATTGTCTTGAGTACCCGGGTGCTTGGCGAGTCATCTATCAGCAACCATCACCAACGGTGAAACCACAGCTTGACAACGCTATATAAGAGCCAAAATAAACTAGAACTGTAAATAAATTCACTTTGCACAGTTTCCATGCTTCTATATTTGACATGCAAGTAGTCCTCTCAGTAATGGTGTCCCTATGTAACGTTGGTTGCCACTGTTTCCAAGTGACTGTATAAATTAACAGCTGGCATTACTGTCGAGCGATAATAAATAAATCTAGCCATGTCTGATGTTACTGTTAGTGTTACCTATCTGTTTGTGTCATCTTCAATCATGTTATTGTTTATGAATTGCTATCTGAAATAGCCTGATAACAACATAACTTCTACTTTACAAAATTTTTTTCTACAAATGCCACAAATTCCTGCCGAGCGATAAAAGGGGCAGATGTTCAGATTACCTACCCGTAGAGGCAATAGTTAAAATACTCTGATAATATGTAACTGCTATTTTTGCATACATGCAACGATTTCATCGAGGCAGATAATAGGGGTGTATTTTCTGATTCCATGCCCATAAAAAAGCGACAATCCATATCTATTTACAGGTTTGCATACATGTTTATCTCTCATAACAATAATCCATATAAGAATACAAACCCCTCAACCAACTAACTTTATTATATTTATCTGAATATGATATTCTGAGGCAAATTGCAATATTACACATAAATACATAATATGATACATTACATTTCATGTAAACTTTTAACACTTTAACAGTGTTGGTCTTCATAAACAAAGTTACAGTATTATCAAGATGCTTAATTTTTCCAGTATAATTAGCAATTATTCACCATAGGTGAGGTGGATGTCACTGAATAGTCTATTTAAATCTATTCGGCAGCTGAAAATAGGCAATAAATATGGACTGCAACATGAGCACCACCCACTGACAGAACATTCACGGCGATCAAACACTTCTTAAACAGAGGATAGTGTTATTAAAGCTACTTGCAGAACCAAAGCAGTCAATATGAAGTACTCAGAGGATGTGGCTAGAAATGCAGCATTTCCCCTATTAAAATGGCAAATACGCCAAAGGTAAACTCAAGCGCTGGATGAAATGATGCATCAGATTTCAAGAGGAAACCGGCAAGGAAAGAAAGGCAGTATGTCAGCACTTTGTCATGCAACAAATTTCACTAGGATCAACAGAACGTCCTGCAATAAAAGGTATACTATTTATTACATATTTTTATTTATTATAACATGTACAGCTTATTGTAACATTGCAATTCTAACCACCTAGGCATCAACATTTTTGGTACTTCCTCTACTGTAATACATCTGGTTCGACTTTTTATATAATCAACAGGCCTTCACAAGCAGAATGTGGTAGATCATACTGTATGAATCACAAAACTTCTCTCACATATAAATGTTATGGTGGATATTATTTAAGGTATGGCCAAGAATAAATTGAAGTTCATTGTAATTGTGAACTCATTTGTTAAGTTTCTCAAGATTTATTTTGTAGCCACAAAGTGTCTTAAAATTGTTACAAACTGTACTTAAAAATAAGTGCAACTGAGAAATAAATGACACTATTAAGGCCAAAGGATCTTAACATAATGCATGACAATATTGAAATGCTGTATAAAAATGCACTAGAATTAGGGGCATTGTTCTTTTACTGCCTTTATATGCATACATTATATCTGAATGTCCACGAGTTAATTTTTCAAATGTGTT
>JAQMYF010000012.1:36220827-36249327 GCA_030014195.1 Neosilurus mollespiculum | reverse complement strand
ATACATATACACACACACACACTTATATATACACATATATATACATATACATATAAAATAACAGTACTAAAATTTCATTCCGACAAGCCTGTTTCGTGGTTGCCCACTTATCAGGGGATTTAATTTATATAAATATTATTACAATATATTTAGCTCTACTTCGACGTATCGAGCACTGTTTTACGGAAAATCGACTCAAGATCTTATATATATTATTATATTATTTTTGTTTATAAATGCATTCTTTTCTTATATTTTTAAGTACAATGTGTGTGTAAATTTTCAATGAAAGTATATTAAATAACAAAACAAGGGTGAGAATACTTATTTGCACTCATTATAAGCAGTAACAGTGTTGGAGGAACACTGTGGTGTCAGTTTTGTTATATGTCAGAATAAGAAGGCAACATTCGTTCTTTAAGTATACACTCCACTTCTGAAGCTTATTGATGGTTGGTGTGAAAATAGAAAAAACTCTGTGGTTTTGATTTCCATTTCCTCTGTACCTTCATCATACCATATGTACTAATATATCCATGCTTGTGTCTCTCAAAAAGTAATGCGCAGTTTAGTTCTTACTACAGAAATATGCATGAAAGTTTATATACTGGAGTTTTGTGAACCTTGGCAGGGCATAACTTTTTAGAAAAGCAATACTGATCCTACCTTTACATCACGATGAATGATGTTATTGTCATGGCAGTACCGCAGTGCTTCAAGGATCTGTCTCATGTAGTGACTAGAAAAAGTAAGAGGAAAAGATAAGAAACAGGGCACTAAATGTAACTGCATACAACTGCTTACCGAGTGTAAAATGTAGATCAGTTATAAAGGTGGTCCTGAAGAGAGCCAGCCAGGTGGCCTTGTTTCATACTCTCTGTCTGAGTAATCCAAAACAAAAACAAATCTCACAAACTGAAGGTCGGGTACAGATACAGGCCTCAGGTCTGTACACATATAAACAGCTTCCGAGAAATTAACAAGCTTTAGGAAGAATATTTAGAGTTTCTGTAAACCCTTTTTATTTTATGCTACTCTGGAATGGCATAATCTGATTGGTCTGCTACCTCGGGATAATAGAAATTAGTATATACTACATGGGAATGAAGCAATTTGTTTGGTCCACTATCTAGAGATCTTGAATAGAATCACGTTTCACTGGAAATGGCCAAAAAAAAAAAAAAAAAAAAAAAAAAAAAAAAGCCACTTAATGTTGGCTGTCACTGAGGTTGAGAATCTTGAAATTTAAAAAATGCTGTCCCAGACAATACAGAGAAGTTCCATCTCGGGGAACTTTCAGTGACATACCCCTCACCATAATTTTTAATTGGTATATAATACGCCAGGGTTGTCCAATCTTATCCACAAACTGCCAGTGTGAATGCAAGTTTTCATTCCAGGCAAGCAAGAACCAAACTTTCCACATGTTTAAATCAACTGAGCTTCACCTTCAACAATCTCATAGGAGTGGCTCCGGTTTGGTTGGAATGAAAACCTGCACCCATACCGGTCATTTGTGGATAAGATTGGACACCCCTGTACTACACAGTAACAGTGCAATCTGATTGGTACACTACCTCAGGATAATTACAAGTTATGTACTGTAGGTGGGAGGAATGTCGCTGAATCATCCCCCAAGACATTGCAACTCAGTGACATACACCAAGTCTGGGGATAATAATTATTTTAGTACATACTGCAAAGGAACATAGGGGAAAAATACTAAAATTGGATTAAGGTTTATTCTTTACATTTTTACAAATCATGGCAGAGAACTCTTTGTGCATTCACGAGCAGGGGCATAAGAGCTGTGTAATGGCATCCCTTTAAATCTTTTTTAAGGATTTTAGAACATACATTTACCTTTATTGCATTTTGCAGTCACCCTTACCCAGAGCGACATATATAAGTGCTTAGAAATTACTCTCAGTGAATACATTCAGATATAGGTTTACTAGGACTAAGACTACCTTCAGTTAAAAGTCTGCTGGTATACACACACACACACACACACACACACACACACACACACACAGCAAGTGTAATATATACAGTATATGTAGTATGTACAGTTAGGAGCAGTTATGCACAGATACAGATGAGGGAAGTGAAAAGGTGGGAACAGTCATGTACAAAATATGTACAGATACATTATGTGAGCAGTTATGTACAGATAAGGGCAGTGTAAAAGGTGGGAATAAATTAGCATTAATTTACAGACAGCAATATACTGATGAAGTGTGGTAGATTTACAGATGTTCTATAGTACTATACAACAGCAAACATACAGACACAATATGGACAAATATATAATTGTACATGTACACACACACACACACACACACACACACACACACACACACACATATATATATATATATATATATATATAATTTATTTATTTTAAAGAACATAAATATAAGATTAAATACTGAAAGCAGTATGTACAAGTACTTCTGAAAGAGGTAGGTCTTCATTCATTGTTTGAAGACAACTACACGGAAACAAAGAAAAGCAAACTAACATTAGATTTTACTAGACCATTTCTATGTTTTTCAGCCATGACAGAGGCAGGTCAGATGAGCTCTTCATGCCGTGAGCAGATATAAGTGCTCCAGGGCCTTAACCACTGAGTCTTCTTTATAAAAAAAAACAAAACAAAAAAAAAAAAAACACTTGTATAAAAGCAAGTTGTCCTGAATATCAGCATGGCTGTAATTATTTTCCAAGCCATATATGTGCCAATATTCACAACAGCCCCAAACCCACCCCTTCTCCCTGACACCTGTGATGTTGCTTAAATCATTCTCCATTATCTGTGCTGATTTTTTTTATTTAAGTGATCAATAGTAAAACAAAGAAACAGGCTGCTGTAAAGGCTGAAAACAACTGAGAAGGAAACTACTTAGTCTATGTTTTGAATGCTGCTCAGTATGTCACTAAAATGTGCAGTGCTTTGTGGAAAAGCCATTTGTCAGAAACATGGTTGTGCAAGATCACACTTCATAATTTCACTGGTACTGTGCCAAAGTGAACCAGTAGTGCCTGAGTCACACTTACTGACAAATGACTAAGTTCAAAGGAAACAAGTGTTTCCCCTTGCTACCACAGTTATGTCTTCATACCAAAGAGTAAATGGCCCAGAAATGCTTACCTTGCTACAGCCTCACTGTAAACAAACCCAGCATCTGCCCTTTTCACTATCTCAAAACAGAGGTCTGCACCATCCATGCTGAAAGAGAGGAAGACAGGGAGGAGAATTTATCATCATATGACAAGACTGAAATGTCTCAGAGGGACAAAGGGACAAACAGAGGGGCAAAGGAAAAGGAAGAAGAAATCATAACACCTCTAAACTCCAAAAACAATTTTTAACTGTTTAATTCTGAATCTGATGACACAGACGCATGTTTGGGTCAAAAATGTTAAGTTCACATTTTGCTATTTGAAACAAACATTCATCAGGTTATATATGCGCTGGCGAAAAGAAGACACATCATTGTGATGTACTGTGCACAAAAAAGAAAATTCCACTAATGTTGTATTGGAGAACCATAGTCATGGAATATGGCTTGGATGGCTGTCCCATGTCTGTCCGGTGTCCACCCATGCACACCATCAAAAACCCAATAGGGCCGCTGGGTTGCTGAGTTGATGCTGATTGGCTGTTATGTATTGCTGACTTGTGTGATGATGGGCAGCCATTTAAAAAAAATAAAAACAACAAGAACAAAAAAAAAACCAAAAAAACAACCAACCAACCAAACAAACAAGCCGAAAATGTATTATTAATAACAAAACTGAAGCCTAAAAATAAAGGCTCATACATCACCGTTCAAAACATGCACATAATAAAAAACACACAATCTAACTCAGGCAGGCAAACACGAGCCTGGTTCCTCTCAAGGTTTCTTCCTCATGTTAACTGAGGGAGTTTTTCTTTGCCACTGGCGCTGCAGGCTTGCTCATTTTGGATGTGTAGGGATTGTAGAAAAATGTTTAAATTCCTTTTTAAATTAGTTTTATTATGTAAAGCTGCTTTGCGACAATGTCAATTGTAAAAAGCGCTATACAAACAAAACTGTATTGAAATTAAAAAACACCTCAGACAAGGTAAAAATGACACAGAACACGATTCGGTGTTAGATGCTGTGATTGTGGTTCTGAGATTGATTTATTGGTTGCTTTATGGAACTGAAAGCCTGCTGTTCTATAGACAGTTCATGAGAGTTTCAGAGATTAATACATGTTAAATGTAGATGGTCATCTAGGGTGTATTGTATAGCTTCAGTCCCTTTACCTTCATTTAGCTTTAAAAGCTATTGGGCTTCGACAATCATCTCATTTCTCTATTAAAAAAATTAATATAAAAGCAAATAAATAAAAAAAACCTTGCATGCCTCATTTAGGTTTTCAAAATGTTCTGATAAAGAACTGGAATTTTTTTTATCTGGCCTAATACAAAAATAAATTAGGAAGTGCACAAGAGCATTATGTTCTGAAAAGACTGTGAGTTTCAGAGAAATCTATTCACAGATGTAGAAGTGGTAGATTAACGACGGCAAGGCCCTTGTGGAGCAGTGACAAAGTCTATAAGTTTTGCTACCGGAAACCCCAAAAGTGGATTAAATACAAAAATGAAATAGGGGGTGCACAATAGCTGTTGTAAATAAGAATCTGTCAAAGTTTGGTTAAAACAAATTGACTGGTTGAGGTGCAGATAAGGATTAGATCCAGGTGTGATGATGAAGACAGACGATGCAAGATGATATGCAGTGATCACTATGTGGTGAGAAAATAACCAGTTTACTGTTTACTGTAGTGCTTTTAATATACTATAGCCTTGCTGCTATATCAGAAATATTAGAACAATTATAAAGACTTAACACGTGCTGCAATATAGCCAATAACTGAAGTGTGTACAAACACCATCACAGTCTCACCTAAAGGACATCATTAATAAAGTGCTGATTTAGATTTACATTTTAAAGCAGAACACTTACAACTCAAAGACCATGTAAAGCATTCCATCTGAACTGTAGGTTTCTAGCAACTCCACAATATGGGGGTGTTTGAGCATGTGACAAATGCTGGCCTCCCGCTTCAGGTCTGGAAAGAGAGAACGAAAAAGAAAGAGTGAATAAAAAAACAAAGAGCTAAAACACTGCAGTGTTCTTGAATAAAACACTTCCAATAAATGCACATGATCTGTTCGCTTGTTTTTCATGCAGTTATATTTAAAATTAGTGACACCCCCCCCCCCTTTTAATTCAATTTTTTTTGTATTGAATTGTGCAAACTAGAAGCTGAAGATTAAATAACAACAACAGCAATAATAACAAACTGAATTGAATTGAATCTTGGCTCTGTGTTAGGTAAAGGAATAAAGAAAAGAAATCTCCCACAAATCTAAAGTGGTGTTAAAAAAATCTGGGTGCTTAAAAAAAGAAAGAAAAAAATCCAAGCAAAAAAAAAACAAAAAACCATCAACTAACACTAAGGAAGAGTCCGAGGTGTGGAACAGCACCAGATGAGCTGTTAAAGTGCTGCTAAAGCATAAGGCAAGATTCTGCACTCTGCAAAAATTAATACATAGTATTTTACTGAAATACACAAGTACGACTATAAACTATATGCTCACTAAAAAAAAAAATCTAGATTGTGAATGTACAATTCTGCACTCCATTAAGACACCAAAAATGCATTTTATAATAATAAATTTATTTTAGAAACACCAACTCAACAATACAATTCACTGGCCATTTGAACCAGATTAAAATACGACAGTGCAGCATTTGGATTAAATTAAGAAACTTATTGTGAATATAAAATCAATTATTTTCACAAATTGCATTTTTCTTCTAATGAGCCATTAAAACCACCAGTCTCATAGTGTAAAGGTCACCCATGCCATTAAAACAACTTTGAACTGTCGAGGCATGGACTTCTCCTGATCTCTGAAGGTGTGTGCTGATACATGGCACCAAGAAATTACCAGCAGATCCTTTAAATCTGGTACGTTACAATATGGATCCTCCATGGATCAGATGTGTCTGTTCAACACATGCTGAAAGAGGTCACTATTATTAGAAATATCTTCACCATGAAGAGGTGCATTCCATTTGAAATAGTGTATAGTCTAAAGAGTAGCACCACTATCGAAGCCAGGACCTATGATTCCTAGCAGAACACTGGTAAATGATGCTCACACATCCAACCATCCACACAAACTGAAAGAATATATGAACAACAGAACTGAACCATAGAGAAATTAACAAACTGCACTTTTCATGGAGGACAGACTGACTTGTCTGTAGCTATGCAGTCCCATACAATGGGACACACCCATCACAGCCACCATTAAAGTTTTAAGCAATTTGTGCACCAGATCTAGTCCATTCAACCTACTGTAAACTGTGTTCCATAAAGATGTTTTAGCATACACTACACAAAAAAACACAAGAATGAAAATGAGATTATTATGGTTTATCCTTCCATTTTAAAGCATGGTGATGCCTGTTCCAAGTGACTGCTACAAACTGAGTGTTTGATGTTTTGATTCGATCATTATTCACTTAGAATAATGTTTTTTAATCCCATCATAGTGGACCAGACTGTGCCATTCCTGTGTAGGATATACAAATGAACTTACTCAGTTATGACAGACTACAACATTGGTGTACACACACATGAAAAATAATAACTGGTGTAATCTAATCATTATTTCGGATTGCTTCCAATATTCCCATCAGATCAAATTATAAGGCAATTATAGAAAGACTGTGATGAACGTATACTGAAAGCAGACAGACAGAGACACACATATGTCAGAAGTGTGCAGGTGTGATTGTGGGCTTTTTCTACTGCTCTCACCAGCTTTGCTGGTTATTTTTGTTGTTAACCACTGTGATATTTCTGAACACTATTTCCCAAAACATAAAAAGACAGTCAGTTTAAACCACAGTAAATGAATGAACATACTATCTTAGCTCACTATCACAGCAGCCGGAGTGCACCTTACGTGGTGTAATTCATTCCCATTTTAAACACCATGGCCTTTCCCTGTCCTGTGAGTTTCATATTTCACTGCTAGCATGAGCATAAAAAAGACTTCTGAGTGTTTAAAGTACGCCTCTAGTACACACAGCAATTAGGACATGACCTGGATTCACATTCTTTTACTACATTCTTTATCTATCTCAAATCATTCAGCAGAACATATCCGTTACGTTTGCACCACACTGCACATCACGACCACATCATTAATAATATTTAACACTTGGTGGAGCTCTAAATCAGAGTAAAGAACATGCATGGGATCTGGCAGAGCATTTCTTTAAGCACTGTGCAAACAAAAATTTAAATGTGAGCCACATCCTTTACAATCACTTCCACGTAATACTCTGCTCTCATTGTCTCGTTCCCTCCGTGTGTCTGTGCAGTGGATCTTTACTTCATGCTTTCTCTTATGCCACCACCCACAGAAGATGACAGAGAGGTGACACAGCAGTGTAAAAATGCTAGTACTACCAGGAAGAGTGATTCAGAACCACAACAGACAGCAGAGCTGGATATTTGTAAGACATGCGAGGCTTAAAAGGGCCCATTCACTTACCAGTATATTAAATAAACATGAAATACAGTCTTATCTCGAGGAAATAAAAAGGAGTCAGCTCCGATTGCTTTCTGAATTCATTAGTTTACTCCTGTATGCGAGGGTCAATTGATCCCATAACAGGCACAATTATATTAGTAAACATCAATTTTTTAAAAATATTTAATTTCACTGCAATCTTCTTTTTCTTAACACCTGATCTCAGACTTTTTCACTTGCCATGAATCAATCCTGCACTGCCAGGTTATCACACATGTGCAAGATCGTTCCCCTGTTCTCAGTCTTGTTGCATCCCCCCCGAAGTGATGGGGATATTATGTTTTCAGGGGCTGTCCGCATACGCCGCCGCAGACTCTAGCAGTGCGGTTTCTTTATGTATTTATTTTATATTTATGCTGAATAGTCCCCATGTCAAACCCTACCATAGTCTCACAACTGGGTCACTTTGGCCTATATATGGAGGTCACATAGGTCAGTTCATCAAAAATGCCTGTTGACACTATAGAGTGCAATTTTTGTCAGATTGGTTTCCAATTCATACCTGTTATACACCTAGCATTCTGTGACAAAAGCATTTCTAGATATTGTTTTTGTAAACAGGTGTAAATGTAAAACAAGTGAATAAGAGACTAAGCCCATGAGCTGGGGTGGTTTAGCCAAGAAGCCTTTTTATTCAGCAAAAATAAACTGATAAGGGAAGAAAAACCCATATGCTATTCACTAGAAAATGGGCACCTTTAAACCAGCTTTTCACTGTATGATATTCGGCATTGTTTTTTGGTCGCAGTCATGATGTAAAGGATAATCTTTGGTTGTAAGATGAGATCGGAGGCCTTAGAATGCATAATGTGACCAATAGGGGTGCCGCAAAAAAAAAAATCGATTCACGTCTGAATCGTGATTCCTAATTATTAGCATTCTGAACCGATCCAAATTTTCAAGAATTGATGTTTAAAAACACGTTTTTTCCAACATTTCCAACCTTACTCACAGCGCGTACCGTTTGTCCAGACACGGTCTCCGTCCTGAATTGTTCCAGTGAGTGGCGGGTCCAGAACTAGCTTTTAGCCTAGCTTTGACATGGATAAGGAAATAGAAATACAGCCAGCGCCGTCTTCGCTGAAGGCAAATGTTTGGGTGCACTTCGGATTTTACAGTTTTCCGAGTAAGAAGAAGCTTGACATGACATATGCGGTGTGCAAAATCTACAAAATAAAAGTCAAGTATTTCGGGAACACTTCACATCCCTGAGCCCACATCTTACGCCATCACCCGGAGCTAAAAGAAATGGAGTAGCAGGCACGACCAACTCCTGACCAACGCACACTCCATCACTTCAATAAACTCCCAACCAACTCTGAACTAGCAAAGCAGATAAGTACATCTACAAAACCAGTTGTCTATAATATAATTTCTTTCTTTCTTATAGAAGAGTTGTTAATAGCTTATAGAAGAATGTAGTTACTCGTGAAATTGACTCCCTTTGTTTGTAATGGTTATGAATCAAACATCGGTTTGAATCAAGAATCGATTCTGAATCGAATTGTTACCATAAAAATCGGAATCGAATTGAATCCAGAGTTGTTGTTAGATTCACATCCCTAGTGACCAATCTCACTGGTGACTGATGCACCAATGACAAAGATCTGGCAGGGTCAGAAAACGTAGCTTAATATTTAAGAGTGTGACTGCTGCTGTGATACTTCCCTAAAATCCACCAGCATGTGACTACACAAAACTCATGAGACGGTTACAACCACAAACGTGGCCATGGCAAAATATAAACAAACAAAAAAAAAACAGAATTTAAACAAGGCCTGTCTCATCATGGCTATATATCAGAAAAGGACAAAAAGGGAACATGATGTGGAAAGAGGATGAATTACAGCTCCCCGATGTGTAGCCATCTAATTAGCATGCACATGCTCTGTTTGTAGAGTTTACTTACTATTATGACTATGAAGCTATTTTAAGAGGTACAAACCTGTGTTGCTGTTATGCGGCAGCTATGGACCAGTGGTTAGAGAACTGAGTTTCGAGACCTAAAAGTCGCCGGTTTGATTCCCGAACCAGCAGGAAAAATGTGTGGTGGCAGGGGAGTGAACTGCACCATCCCTTTTTCCACTTTCATGGCTGAAGTGCCCTTGAGCAAGGCACCTAACCCCCAACTGCTCCCCGGGTGCCGCAATGTGTGGCAGCCCTCTGCTCCTAGTGCGTTTATGCTCACTGTTTACGTGTGCTCTCTTTGGATGGGTTAAATGGAGAGGCTAAATTTCCCTCGCAGGATTAATACAAAATATAAATAAAAAATATAAAAAAGCCTAATGTTGGTATGTGACACTGCCCCTTCCTAAGAATGAAGGTAAGCAAATAGGAAGTATGGCCTGGACAAGCTTTTTTTTCTTAAGTGGGGTCAAAGGTCAAGGTCACAGTGACCTCATGTTTGTATGTGACACTCCCCCTTCCCAAGATGTACAAGTCTGCCAAGTTTGGCATGTGCAGCTATGCATGTAGGAAATATGGCAAGGACAAGCTTTGTCTTGTATGTGGAGTCAAAGGTCACAGTGACCTAATGTTGGTATGTTGACACTCCTCCTTCCCATGGTGTATATGAATACCTAGTTTGAGGTTAAGCATATAGGAAACATGTCCCAGACAAGCTTTTCCTTTTAACTGAGGTCAAAGGTCAAGGTCACAGTGATCCAGTGTTGGTACGTGACACATTGCCTTACCACCCTTCACAAATCCACCAAGTCCACTTAGCTGGTGTTGGTATGTTGACACTCCTCCTTCCCATGGTGTATATGAATACCTAGTTTGAGGTTAAGCATATAGGAAACATGTCCCAGACAAGCTTTTCCTTTTAACTGAGGTCAAAGGTCAAGGTCACAGTGATCCAGTGTTGGTACGTGACACATTGCCTTACCACCCTTCACAAATCCACCAAGTCCACTTAGCTGGGCCCTAATTATGTTTGGGGGTTGGGTAGCTTTCACCCACTCATATTTCTTCACACGGTGAGAATGTCCATTAAGATTATATTTACCCAAGATTATAACTGTTAGATCTGCAGCAAGAAGGAAGAAATTTTAGCAAAATACATTATGAACAGACCGGAACATTGTTCATGCTTATAACTTGCATGTTGCAGACAACACGTGAATCAACAAACTAGTTTTAATCAATCATGGAGCACTCTACTCTCAGCAGCAGATGCACTGCTCATGAGCTATGCATGCACATTTTTTAACATACTTATTTCAAAGAAATAAGCCAAAGAAAATATTCCACAGAATGGTCATGATAGTGCTGGACGAACAAGATATTATTCCATGTTTGACAATTCAAAGGTGTTTGACAAAAAAATTGTGATTAGTCATTCTGTATCTTCAGGCCTCCTAGTGTGAAAATAAGAATTTACTGCTCCTGTATTCAGAACTGTGTTTTTAAATTAACTCTGTACCAGTGCTAAACTAATGTCAGGTTATAGAATGTTGATGCTATGCACTGTGGCATGTACACATAATATATTAGTAACATATTTTGCATGATTAGCACATTTAATAAAATAATGTGGTGTTAAAGCTTTTAATCATAAGTTATAATGGATCCCAATTGCTAGCTGCTTTTTTGGCATGTTGTATTCAATACACTGAAGGTTTATAGCAGCTCTTGGAACACAATATTGTGCTTATGACCTTTTATGAGACAGAGTTAAATAACACATTGACTCAACTCTGATTCATCATGCTGACTGCTGACTAAAACAACCAAACATTAAGGGGAAACACTTCATCCCACATGTAGGCCTACTATATGTGAACATACATAGTTGAAAGACATTAGGCTAACTGGCTGTTCCAAATTGTCCCCAAGTGCGAGTGTGAATGGTTGGGTGTGTTGGCTCAGCAATAGACTAGCAAGCTTTTTGTTGAGCTGTTGAGTGTGTACCCCGCCTCCTCACAACCCTAGTATTTTAAAGCAGTTCCGCAAATGAATGAACGAATGGATAAATATATATTATATATCTTTTTCCTCACAAAAGTAACAGCCAAATGCCCTTACACGGTTCAACCTGTTAGATAATCTCACACACTGTGGATATTTAGCCTTGATTACAGTGCGTAATCACCATGACACTGTTGCTTCAGTTGGTCTGGTCAAGACTGAGCAACATCATGTGGCAATAAAAGTAAGGCATGGGTTGACCTCAATGTATTGCATGACCAGGCTATCGATTAACTTTTCTTTTTTCATGGCATGATTATAAATTTGAGCGTCATATTGTAAAAGAGGTTCAGGGAGCATAAGGAATAATTTTCACACATGAACTTGCACCACAGAGTCCTCATCTTTACTCTATTAAAAATCTTTGGGATGTACTGGAGAAGACTTTATAAAGAGAGTTTATTTTTAAAGTATCAACTCAAGATGTTGGTGAAAAAGGAACCCAACTCTGGATGGAAAAATGCCATGTTGCTTAAGTTTGTCTAAACAATGCCATGAGGATTATACACTGTAATCAAGGATAAAGGTGGTCCAACAAAATAGAATGACTTTTTGTGGCTGGGCAGTGTATTTTAAATATGCGTGCAGTCTCCTTGATCTCCAGGGTCTCAGTCTGAGCTCATGGGAAAAGAGAAGAGTTATAAAAGACTATCGAGCAAGCATCATCGGACTTGCCTGCAGACATATTGAGTATTGATAAGCCATAAAACAAGACATTGGCTCGAGTGATGAATGTCTCTTCCTCTCTACTCTCCTCTATTTAAGGCTCATCAGTCATTCACTTCAGGCTAGATGTAGTCAGTAGATTAGTCTATAGAGAGCTTTATAATCGAATACCTATAGAAACAATAAACCTTTTTACTGAACAGCTGTCTTTGACATGTGTAGCTTGGGGCAGTGACTACAATGTGTATCAAATGGGTTACATGCAAGGGATGTGTTAAGCCTTGGATATAAAATGTGCGTGACTCACAAACACCCGGTACTCAAACGCAAACCTGCAGAAGGAAAATGACATGGCCTTTGTGGGGGTACAAAACACAGGCTCTGCTGTCTATCGGTGGGATTATCTCTGTCTGTCAGGATAGGTGTCAAAAGTTCTAATCATGCTTGTGGACACAGTGTAGATATCCTGCTGGTTCCAGGGTGTGTGCGTTAGAGTGCGGATCGGGACACATTTTTCTGTCTGAGCCCGGTCCGCGTCCGACAGAGCAGTAATTGACCAGGCATTAAGATATTTATGTCTGAGCCTGACCCAAGCCCAACACAGTTAGAATCATTAAGTGAAACAGACCCATTGGTTACATACATAATAAGCTGTTTTAAATTTAAAACATTCAATGCATTATGGCACTGATGTGACCGAGCCCGACCTGAACCCGAGCATCATTTTTCTAAATATCTGTCCGAAGTTCTGAACCCGGCCCGGCCCGTAACCACTTACTAGTGTGTGGGTTACAGAACTAGAGTAGTAACATGGTGAAGATAGTGCTTGTTTAAGACAGGAGAACACAAGCACAGAGTCAAGTTTCATAGGGTGAAATCCTCTCAAATGGAGCCATGCTGCGTTAACACAGAAGCCAAATTGAAACACTCTTTAGTCAGTTTCCCCACAGAGGCCTTTCCAGGAGCATCGGCCTGGATATTGCCAACCATAGCGCACTCACACACCCCTTAGTGAGAAGCTTTAGTCTGAGCTGAATGAGCTGCAGTCGTTTTTCAGGGTGATAAACAGGGTTGGCTATAAGAGAGGCGAACAGGAGGTGAACCGAAGACGAGCGTCCAAAATCTGAACAATAACTCTTATCTTACGACAGCTAAGAAACACACGCACGCATACACACAGCTGTCCCTCTCCTGTCCCCTGGAGCACTGCCCCACTTTATCTGTCAGAGCTACACCTGGTATGTGTGAACAGTTTAAGCAAGAGGGAAAAAAGAAGGGAAGTGTATTTGACGTGCAGTGAACAGTAATTTAACAGCAATAAACAGATACAATGACCAACAAAAACTATTAATGCTAATCTGATTAATATACATGATAGTAAATTTCAATAAACAATCATCAAAAAGCATAGTACTACATTTCAAGCAAAACCGTTCAATCTTAGCACCAAAAATAAATGGATTTGAATGCAATCAGCCCAACACAGGTCATTAACACGATAAAATTACTTCAAACCAAATATTTAACACTAAGCAGGATCCAAGATGTCTATATAAACGTGTGGGTGTGGTCATTAACTGGTTACCTAGTTACAAGTACATTATATGGTCAATAATACTTGTACAGCTCTTTAATAATACATGTGCTTGTTGAACATCTTAGTATAGATTCAGTGCTATTTAACGCCAATCTCTGGAAAGACTTTACTGGATGTTTTTGCTGAGTGATTGTGCGGATTGACAGAGAGGTCTTGGGAACAGTTTGTGTTCCAGTTCAACCTAAAGGTGTTCAGTGGGGTTGAGGTCAGGGCTCTGTGCAATTCACTCCAGTTTTTCAACTGAAGCTGGGAAAACAATGTCTTTAAGGATCATGACAGGGGCATTGTAATGCTGGAACATCTTTAGTTTCACTGAGGGAAAAATAATAATGTCAAAGAAAGCAAAGACATCCTGTACAATAACGTGTTTTGAGATAATTTGTGGTAAAAGTTTGGGGATGATGCTCAATGGGTGTGACAGTTACATTGCCACATACGTTTGTCAATATACTGTATACTGAAATGTGTCTCTTCATGCAGGAAAATGAATGGGAATAACTAGGTGTTCTTATTCATAATCTTTAATTTAAAAATTTTTTTTTTATGAAAAACACTTGCATTTCTATTCCAAGGCAGTAGATCAAGCCAGGGCAGGTAATTTAGTAGAAAAGAGCAAGCGTATGTGAGAGAGAGAGAGAGAGAGAGAGAGAGAGCAAGAGCGAGCACTGGGGGAGGAGTGTAGCACATTGTTATCCTATCCAACTACCTCATGTCTCTTTCACATGTAAGCAAACAACTAACATTATTATAATGAATGCAAACAATGAGCATTTCTTTTGCTAGTACTCGCAGCTGTCCACTGGCTAGCTAGCTTTAGCAATTTCTCCAGTATGTCTGCCTCGCCTTGTGGAAGACTGCGGTTAAACACGATGAGTGCATGGGAGAATGTTTTGTTGACTGATGAAAAACAAGTTGAATTATTTAGGATGAACATGCAGCACTACGTATGGTGTATAAAGGGCACATCAAAACACCATCGCAACAGTGAAATACAGAGGAAGGAGTATCATGATTTAGGGCTGGTTTGTTGCCTCGGGGCCTGAAGAGCTTGCTATCATGGAGGGGAAAAAGAACTCCTGAGTTAATTAAGGTGTCCTACAGGATAATGTAAGAAGGAAATAAGATATAAGATGGTGATGCAGCAGGACAGTCACTCAAAAAGTTGAAATAAATCAAACAATGACAAGAAATGAAAAAAAAAGAAAAGAAAGAAAGAAAATCCTTCTTTTCAAGTGGACCAGTCAGAGCCCAGACTGTAAACCAGTAGAAACCTGTTCAAACCAGACATCCTAAGGATATGGCTGAAGCAGTTCTGTAAGGAAGAATGGTCCAAAATTCCTCCTGAACATTGTGCAGGTTCACAGCTTCCCGAAGAACTTGTTCATGGTTACAATAAAGGTTTGAATAAATTCAAGGTGGGCAGGAGAGGCTCAGTTGTTAAGGCTCTGGGTAAGGGATCCAAAGATTGGGGGTTCAAGCCCCATTACCACCAAACTGACACATTTGGGCCCTTGGGCAAGGCCCTCCTTCACTTACTTTTCTTGCCAGGGTATCACATTTACTTTAATTATCCGTGGCTGCAATCTTGTACTTGTAATTTTCTGACTATAGCAATTGGAGGTGCACTGTGTACTATTGTTTTGCTTGCAGCTGTGTGTTGTTGGGGTTAAAAGGGTTAGCTGTGTACCTTAGCAAAGCTGCACAGTGCAGTTCATACCTGAATTAACTTGTAATCACTTCCTCTGCAATACTGCAGCCCTAAGATGGAAGGGAAAGTCATGAGAATATGGAGACCATCACTCAGCCTGACAAGACTAATAAAGAAGAGGAACATCTACAGTCACACAGCCTATACACTGCAGAACCCTACAAACACGCACAGCACAAAGTACACCATTATTCCAAGCCTACCACACAGTGCTCATGAGAAAGGGAATGCCTGCCATTTCTTCGCAAAATCTAAATTTGCCTCTCAAGTGAGAAGTAGCACTGACACACCCAAATTGGCAGAAATGGGGATAAAACATGAGAGGAAAAGAAATTCTGTACAAGTGACTGAAATGGCTGTCTTGGAATAGATTTTTTTCGTCGTACTTCACCATTCAAGCTGTCATGAGACTTGTGTGTTTTTTTTTTTTTTTTTTTTTTTTTTTGTTTTTGTAAACTCAGCCAAATCAGTGCATAGTTTTCATGGAGCAACTTGATCCATCAAAATACCACTGACAGACACTCACCTCTGTCTGTGGTTCTAGACCACTGGATAGAGAAAGTGAGAGTGTAGATGTGTGTGCGCAGCTACGTGGCTAAATTTGCCTGTGTTAAATGCGTTTATAATCAACAGTCATCTTTGGTATGTGAAGCTTTTTGCTGGGAAGGTGTAGAATCTTGTGTGACTACCTCCTGTATAAAGATCAGTGGAAAAGGTTAGTCATCATGTACAAGCCAGGCACTAAGTCAATCAGGAGAAAATTTAGACTTGGCTAATGAAATTACAGCCTTGTGTGTGAAAACCACTGGGAGAGAGGCAAATACTAGAAGGTCTTTCAGAGGGGGTGATTCCTTAGTGTTCAGTCTACCATCAATTGCCACAGGTAGAGAATCATTACAGCCATACTAGCCAATCATGGGAGTCTGATACACATGTGTAGGTCTTCTCATGTGATGGGAAAGAGAGAGATCGGGTTACAGTAGGAAGATCAGGTTTTTCTATTGCAGTTATGTATATACACACACACGGACATGGACACACACTGTGATTAATGAAACGCCGCAGCTCTCATTAGAAGAAGCGCACAGTGTTCTCAAGTGACTGTTTCACTGTTCACTGCTTTAATAAACAGATGGCTTTTGTTGAAGAACATCACTAAAGGGATGGGAAGTAGTATCACCAATGCATTAAAAGATAATTTACCTGTTACTTCAGCTGCACAATTCTCTTTCCATAAAATAATTAAAGAATATATAACAGACAGAAAATAAGCACCGGAGTATTAGGAAAGAGAGACATAACAGTATAATGAATCTCAATAAGCTGTTAGACCCATAAATTAGTAATGAGTGATATGGCTGCAAATACAATTAAATCATATTACAATTCTTTATGACATCATACATATCCATAGTTAATGAGAGAAACAGTGGTACAACATTTAGCAAACAACGCACAAGTGGAAAAGGGTTTAACTCCCGACAAAATATCCAGCAAATCCTGTGCTTTTAAAGGTCACAGAAAAAAACAAAACAAAAAACCAAAAACCTAATCCACTGAACTGCACTTTATACTTTGGGAGTTCATTACATCAATCATGTCAATAGATGCACCAACAGAGTCTTTTATTTTAAAACAATGGCATATGAATTTATTTGGTCGTTTATTTGTGACAGCAATGTGACATTAGCTTATGAATGTTCAGATCATCATCAAACCGATGCCATACATTCCTTGTTTAATAATATTAATCATATTAATTCCAATGTTTCACATGTTGATGACTAAAGGATTTGTACTAATCCTTCAAAGAACTTAGCTTACATTAGAATTTCCAAAAGTTTTCCTACAAGCAATAAAGTGTCATCCACAAGTACCTGTTCCATGTGAAAAAAAAAGATAGAAAAAAAATCAAGCACTTGTTACCTGGTGGTCACCCCATGAAGAACATAACCTGGGCCAAGTTTTGGATGTACCAAGTAATCAGTTCAGGACATGAAATGCCAAGAACACAACACGCGACCAGCACGTTTCCAAATAAGCAATGTTTAAAAGTTTTACAGTTTTTAAAACTGTAAATGGGATCTGGGGTTTTCCTGCATGACTTAATGCTTTATGTGGATGTAACATATATCACCACCGAAATAATCCAAAAATTCAATTTTTTCTCTGAAGAAAATCCTACGATGCAAACAAATATCCTTTAATACATAGATTGATGGGATGTTAATATCTTTGAAGGTATGGACCATACAGTGTTGGGTTTTTATTCCTTAACAACAGATGCTGTTAAAGTAACCTGATGGGACACCAGTAGTTTCACCCACAACACTGTTTTTGTGTGTACTGTGAAAAAAAAGATTCCGGCGAAAATTATTAATGGCACCACATAATGGAGCTTTAACACACTCCAAAAGTTCATGCAAGAACTTTTTTCTTCCATATAACATTATTGTGTCGCGGGTGGTAAAATGATGCGTCTTTCTATGTAGAACAATTTGAGGACTTTCATGAGAGCCAGTCTGATTTGGACATTTTTTTAGTAACATTTCAGGTGACAGTGGTACTTTATCCTGTGTATGTTCTGAATTGACGATTAAAGTTTAATTGGTTTGGCCAATTTTTGAGGATTTAACTGTACCGCATGCAATTGTGTCACTGAGTGTGAAGCTACCCATGTACTACACAGCAACAGCGCAATCTGACTAGTCCACTTTTTCGGGATGAATAGACAAAGTGATATTGATGTGTTAATAGATGCGTTATTATTAATTCAAGATATTTTCTCCTTACTGATAAGTGGAAAGTCACCAGCAAACTCTTGGTATTCTTCCATCTACTAAGTTATCTATCACTGATGTCAAGACAATTTGAAAAAAATTATAGCATGTGACTGTCAATTGTGCAATTATCCTTCTCATATTTATGGTAAGATAGAGAGAGGCTACAGAGGCACTGTGACTCTGAGACCCTGTAAACTTCATTTTATTATTTTCTCAATATGCATTTTGTTGTAAACATAGTGATAGAGAACCACAATAGCGTAAATACTCAAAAAATAAAATGAGGTTTACAGCTCTGTCACTGGAGTATCTATCTATCTTATGAAATTTATGTGCCTCCTCTCCACACTCGTCTGAGGAAAAACCTCGTGGAAAAAATGGTTACCTGCTAATCGTAAAGAGCAGATAAATTTGTGACTGGTTAAAAAACAAACAAAAACTCTAATCTAATTCTTGAAAACAAAAAAAAAATTCTTACCAACAATACCATACTTTAATTCCATATTATGTTTCTTTTCATGTCAAGGATGAATTGCAGATGCTGCTAGCTGTAGAGAGCTTAGCTGTAGGTAGCAACATAGTAATGTGACTGTATACTTTACATTTTAACAATTATAGAACTCAGTTTTCGTATGATATGGATAATTGTTCATATGGATAATTGTGATAAAACCCTCACAACTGAATAATTCTCATTATTATGCTTGATCTCATTATAACTGCTTATGATCCCATGTGGATAACGACTGGGTCAAAACAGACATTCACAGTTGGAAAAATAAAGCAAAAAAAAATCTGTTTTAGTTTGTTTTTTTTGTAGTGTAGTGTATATTAGAACCAGATGAGTTGTTACAGAATGTGGTTTTCTTATGTTTCTCTGTAGAATATACTAAAACATTTCACATTCATTATAGACTCTCCCATGCTCACTTCCTCTCTTATGTCTTCACTTTTTCCACCAGCATTGAGCTTTGTAAATAACATGTGGGATAGTTTTTAAACAGAGCAGCCATTTTGCTAGGCTGATCTGGGGAATGAGGTAAAAAGAAAGAGTATTATTTCAATGTGATGACTGGTGAAAAGAGAGAAATGAAGGCAGAAAAATATTTCCCCAAAAGGATACAGCATTTCAAGATGTCATCAACACAATATATATGTTAAAGACGACATGCTCACTAGACTTTAAGCAGTGAAATGCGCTCACATTAACACATCACAACAAGCAGGCTGAGCAAACATCAAGGACTTAACAATCGAAAGCATTCAAGACAGACAGAACTGGGCTCAGCACTGTGCTTTAATGCTAGCCATATCAACCATATCAAAGATGAACAGTCAGCGGTCTCAGTTTATACAGAAGCTTGCCTATCCAAAATCAGACTCGTCCACATCTACATCAAGGCACTTATTAAACCCCTGCCTGCACCACAGACCCTTCAAGCTTGACTCACCATCCTTCAAGACACAACGAAAGCAAGCATCAAGATCAGTGGTGGATTAATATAGGTTTTTCAATGTCTGAGCAGGGCAGCCATTTATGTAATGCTGAGGTCATGGGTATTTGCTTGTTTTGCATCTGATAAAGTTAGGGACTGTCCAGTATTTTTTTCCCTTTCCTGACACTGATTATTAGTAATCAAGGAGATCATGAACTGATGTTTGACACCAGTATTCACTTAGTTGCAGTTTAAACATTTATAAAAATTAAATTCTTACTCAACTTACATTAAATTAACATTAAGATTAGAAAATTATTTTTGAAAAACATGTGAAAGTGAAAATACATTGAATCTCATCAAATGTATTTCAGTATTTCCCCATAGGATTAGAGTCAACCAAAAATAACATGATTGAGGCTTTCTTCACATATTTTGAAGGTTTTTTGTAAAAATAACTTTTTAAGTTTTTTTCGAAGTCCCTAAAATTAGCAAACTTGTCTGCAATTTTAATAAGAAAATGTAAACATTTAAAATAGTTAAATGTATAAAGAAATAGCTTTTACCCCCAAAAAGTGCATTCCATCTCTGACATGACCTCTGCAGCTGATCATGACCACTCTACACAATGACTGTGATTCCCACAGATGTCTTGCATCATGTTTTAGAACCATCCTAGAAGCGACTCTCCATTATTTTTATTCAACTGAAAAATGTTTGATTTAATTTTTTCTCAACACATGGTCACATTTCCATCAATCTAAGTGCTGTGGGAGGGACATAAAGACAGACATCAGAAACACTTATTGTACATGATGCCTAATCAGCATATCAACCAGTCCAATACGTTGTGGGCAGGACTCTGGGTCACATTACAGAAGTGTGGAGGATTTTTCATTCCTCTTCTTCTTCTTTTTTTTTTTTTGCTTAACTGATCTCATGAATGCAGGCATTGATTAATGCCATATATTTAATAATGGTTTAATAATGAGTCAACCTCTAACCAGTATTCCGTGGACTTGCAACCAGGTGGTGGAATGATTGGCCTTTCTCTTTTTGTTACATTACTAGCTTGTACTATATATCTAACAAGCTTTCAGATTGACGTTTTAAGCATTCTTACCCTGACTTATTGGCACTAGCATGAGGATGTTGTTTGATGGATACTACAAAGTACTTCTGTAATTCACTCTGGATAAAGGCCAAATTAATTAGATTAAAGCTGTAGTAAGCCTATGAGTATAGAGCTTAATTATACACATGGGCCATAGCTCAGGACAAAAATCTCACAATAACAGGATGAGTCAAATATTTATACATAAAGTTCCAGTGAGGGGGAGACGACTGTTCTGATACAGCCTGAGAGAAACACTCGGATTTATGGAAATTTGGAGACATGGAGACACCCAATTTAATAGTGTTTTCCCCTTTCCCATTTACTTGCAAATGGAAAGAGGACCACTAAATTTCATCAACATTCCACAGAGATTTGGGAAAAAGTATCACATTTATTGAGGTAGTTTGCTTTGGAGGCTTTGATAAACAGAAGTGTAAACATCAGGCAGCTTTGGTGTGTATAGTGTTTGAGGAACAATTTCATAAGCATTGGCGGATTTACCGGGGTGGCATGGGGAGGCAGCTGCCAGCATTTAAAAATGTCTTGCCATCCTAGCTGGCAGCTTTGAAATCAAAGAAAAGTTATAAATCATTGAAAGAATGCAAGAGAATCAGACGAGAGACTGTCCGACTGCACGTGAAATTTGTGAACGCAGCACAAGGTGACTCAACATTGCCCTGCTCTCTCCCCAGCCTTCATTTAAGTACCAACAGTGCACCACAGACAGAACAAACGTACAGAGGTTTAAAGGATTAAATATCTATCAAGAAATGAAAATAACAAGAAAAGTGCTGAGCTAATGGAACTTAATGTTGAGTTTGAGACAAAAAAAATTGGACTGAATAACTTTATCAGCGATACCTTCATGTCAATGTACATGTAACATTAGCTACAGTACGTCTTGTGTTAGGTCTGGGGTTTAGCCTTGGCTCCTAAAGGCAAATATAAACCGAAAGATTTCACTTCAATTCCGACCAGATTTGTGACCTGCTGCAAAATCACATACCAGTTCATACAGGCTGTTTGTACAGAAAACTGTTTAATTCGACTCGACAATATTAACTGCAGTAGCATCTGTGCTGATTCATTCGATCAATTCCACTGATAAAAACACAAGGCAAGAACTCTGCTTTTAACATATTTTAGAAGCATCTATTAAAGTTAATTAACTGTTTCATTAACATTGATGGGTGGGGGTTTTTTTGGGTCGGTTTTTCCATTTCTCTTCTCCCCATTTTCTCCTAAATTAAATATTTAACCCATGAATCCGCATATTTATTCCCATGGCAACCTGCTATTAATAAACAACACAGCACTACCTTCTATGTATCTACAATATGGGGAAATGACACAAACCGTCAACCTGGGTATTTTATCCTCTCTGTTCATTCAACTGGGTGTTGTTTTTCTTCACTGTCATTCTCATTGTATAGTTTGTCTTTGTCTCATCCCTACTGTCAGATAAGGGCAAGAGGAGCATTAAAATTGGAAGGAAAAATTAATTGTAGATAATTCCATTCAATCCGTCACGTAAAATTTTAGCCCTGAAAGGATTCCATGGCAACATCTGGGCTCTACCTAAAAAGGAACTACACACATGCAGAGATGTCTATGTGGAGTAGGACGTGCCTTTCTTCAGCATTCTATACTGATGGAGAGGAGGTAGAGAGGGTGGAGTGCTTCAAGTTTCTTGGAGTCCACATCTCAGCCGACTTCACCTGGACCACAAACATCTCTCACCAGGTGGGGAAGCACAACAAAGGACGTACTTCCTCAGAAAACTCAGACGAGTCTGACCTAACCCCTACTGAAAAACTTTGAGCCTCCTGACCTACTGCTGTACAGTGTGGATAAACAGCTGTACTGCAGAGGACAGGAAGGCCCTGCAGCAGATGGTGGGGACAGCAGAGTGGGTAATTGGAACTACACTACCCCCCTCAGTGACATTTACACTGGCAGACTTCAGACGAGAGCCAGAAAATTATCAGGGACTCCATGCACCCTGGACACCCCCTTTTCTCTCATCTCCCCTCCGGAAAAAGGTAAAGGACACTAAAAGACAAAAACTAACATATTCAAGAACAGCTTTTACCCACAAGCTGTTAAACGTGCATCCACACCACCACCACCGTCACACACACTGACTGAATAACCATCATTCAGACCACCTTCCTGGACAGTGCAATATTACTCTTAAGTACAATACTCATGTTTAAGCGCAATGCTCATGTTTAACATTTTAGCATCGTGCACCTTGTGATTAAGAAGCTCTACCTCTCACCCTGTGTATACCACGCACCTTTGACATATCATGCATCCTTTGGTGTGTGTCTCTAAATGTGTAAATATGTGGATAGATGTATGTGTCTAAATGTGTACATATAGGTATGTGTATATGTGTATGCAGGTATAGGCACATATATAGCTTAGTGTAGGTACCTTAGTTGATTATTGTGTAATGTTTTAATAATTGCTGCTCAAAATTTTGTCGCCCCCCCCCCCAGCTGTAATTGCATTGTTTAGACAGCAAGGGGGGCAACAACGTACAATAGAAGGAAGGAAAGTGACATCATCAGTGTAAGTAACAGCTCCAATGCAGGGACAACACACAAAATAGACTGAAATCTGGAAGGAGCCACTGTACGGTTTACTATACAAACAGATCTAAAAAAGAAATCTATAAATATTCCGGTGAATATTGATAACTTACTAATATTAAATAGCAACCAAGTCAGTTGAGAGAATTAATCACACTTTGGCTAAATAACTATTTATGTTGGTAAAGAATTTGGTAACAAAATTATTTTAAGTTTTATTTCATTTCTTTTTACAAAAATGTTGCAGGAAGATGTAATCATGAACCCAATAATGTGAATGGAATTAAAACATGAAGCAACTGAATGGTTACATGCCTTACAGATACTAATAAAGCCTGACTGGTTTTGTGATACGAGAGATCACTGTGTGGCACAAACTTATCAAGCCCCAAACAATCGTCTTACTCTCTCTTACTGTTCAGTGATAAGCTGAGTATAGCAGATCATTGTGAACGAAGCATAATTGAGTGCTGAGTAAATTAAATCGTGAAATTTAGAGTATGTCCATTTCAAATGGACTTGCTGGAGATGTCAGAGTGTAAATATCCACCTTTTCAGTCTCAACCTTTTAATGATGCTGCTCATGGGCACCTTACTCCTAAAGTCGAGCAGACAGCTCCACTGGCACAGTCTGAGATGCAGGCACTAATAACAGCATTAAAAATTCAAATAGTGCTAATGAAAAGCCACAGAGACAACAAGGGAGATGAAAGATGCAAACCATGTGCCACTATGAATATGATAACACTGGCACATGCATTAGGATCAAATATGTGGCCAAATGCTAACATAGTAAGAAGAGGCGTGAGGGTCAAATAGGGTTGAAATCAGGTTTCTAGAAATTTCTGAGCTCCATTTTCAGAGCTTCAGGTCAACAATAAAGAGTAGAACATGATGGGAAAACATCTGGCTTTATTAATGTTTTGCCTAACATCTGCACAGTTGTGATGTAAAAGATATGAAGAAATAAACTGTATATTTAAAAGAATAAATTCAGGCAGTATTTATTTCTCAGGAATGGCACAATATGACTGGTCCCCTCTCAGAGAATTAAACATTAACCCAAGCGGATAATGCTTGAATCATAACAGACACTCACACACTGTTACAGTCACTTTTGGCAGACTGCATCATGGTTACTCTTAAAATGGAAATATAAATCATATTAATCTCATTTCAGCTTTTCTTGTGTTGCACCATATTATTGTTTGATTATGTTTTATGTGTATTATATACTAAAACAATTATAGGTTACTGAGGTGATATCCAGAATAATCAAAGTTGAGGCAAGTGGAATAGGCCTCAACTGATTCCATTTACGAAGACCTTGATTATTTTGGATATTCCAAAAAACAAATTCACTAATTGTTTGAGTATACACTGTCAAACACAAAATCAAGTGACAAAAGTGCTGTTTTTGCAAGAAATGTTCATTTCCTTTGTTTAATCCAGAAAAATATAAAAAGTCCATAATGCAGTGATAGCAGATTTTTCAAGAATCTGCAGCTGAGTGTGATTCTAAAAGTACAATGTATACTTTCAGCCAATCAGAATGTAGAAAGTATATGATGTATAATAATAAACAATAACTGAATGAGGGTCCCCCCCCCGACGAGGCCTAATTGTATAATTGTTTTATCATTAATTCTAAGTCAGATGAAAAGCGTATTGTAGCCACCGCCATGAGTCAGCCGAAGTGCTGCATGCTACTCCGTATTAATGACATTTCTAATTAATTTTTGATAAATTCAACAACAATATGAAATAAAAAAGTATTTGATGGTAAAGATCTAGTTTTATTTTCAAGAACTGGTGTCCATCTCAGCCGACTGTGGGCGAGGGCAGAGTTCACCCTGTACAGCTCGCCAGGCCATCACAGTCAAGTCAGAAAATCTTTATAAATTCTTTTCCTTTCTGTGTTATGCCTCTAGTCTTGACAGCCGGAAGCCATTTTCTCTCTAGCTTTCTATGAGAGGAGGGGGAGAGGAGAAACATAGATATCCAAAAAACAGATAGATAGGCTACATCCTACTGGCAGTTTTTTCGCCTCGGGCTCAGTGGATATCGCTGATTTGAATAGTCCCTTTGATATTCCTTCTTTGGAACTATTCAGCAACATCACTCTCATCATTGTTAATTATATTCACAGATATAAATGGCCGCATTATTAAGTGCACAGAACATCTACTTTCACAACAAAGTGTATTAGAGATTACTGACTGAAACGAGAGTGACATATCATTGAGGATGATGACACTTATAAGACTTAATACATGACTGTTTTGTTGAGCAAGGGTGGATTTTGGGTTACACAGAACCCTGTCTCTCAGGCTCATCCTCCCACTGCACTTCAGCACATTTGTCCCATACGAGGCAACTTCCTCTCAGGTCAATTCCACTGTTTGAGATTTCGATTACTGTGCTCCATGTTTTCACTCCCTACTGACTCACAACCAACAAGAACACACGCTGACTGACGGGGTCAGTGAAAGGACACGCTCAACTGAGTAAAAGCCTTCACTGTTTATTTTTGAGCCCCAGAGAGTAAAGAGAGGTCTATGAAATATACCCGGTGCTGGAGGCAGAGCATTTGAGAGTGTTTTATTTAAGCCTGAAGAATGGAGAGACTAAAAATGTGAGCATCCAAGAGCTTGAGCCACTGAGCAGAGAGAAAAGAAAACACACCCAGTGTGCCCTGCTATGACAAATGGATTTTTCCATTCACTGTAGGAAGCAGAAAAACAAGTGCTGGCTGAGCTTTCAACTGAAAACACTGGACAAAGAGCTAATTATAAAAAAAAAAAATAAAAAAGAAGCTTAACCCTCAGAATAACCTGATGTGAGAGACGTTTTAATGTATGTTCAATGAATAATACATCATAGCATGACCCACAAAAGGCCTGAGAAAGACAAAAAGACACTGTGGTGTTATGAAGGTTTATTGTTCAATACTTTTACCAAGTTACAGGATATGTGAGCCATGCAAAAATAAACATTCGGTTATATACGAGAGTGTACTGAATCATAGTATAATTCTCAGTGTAAGAAAAACAGAAAGCTACATCTATCCTAATCATCCACCCCACACTCCTACATTCCTCCCAGGCTGCGCTTGTTATTTTATCCAGACTCTGCATGGCTACGCTGTCGGCTTTAGTTTGCTCTCTCCTCCATTCTGCCTGGCCTCTTTACATCGGCTGCTCCCACAAGCCCCTGAATGGATTAGCTGCTTGATGGGCCTTCTGCTCAGCCTTTGACTCAAGTGCCTCACATTTCGCTCTCCATTAGCACTTTTCCTGCAAGTCTTCACACTGACAAATGTATCTCCTTGACAGTGTTTCAAACACTGATGCCAAAAGGAGGTTCCCTCTATAACAGAGAGGAACAACTGCTAACACATTGTTATCAAATGTATTCAAAATTAGGCACAGTACAGCACTTCAAGGTGAAAAAATTATAAATAAACGACCCAGACGTGCATATTATGCTTTATAAATAACATGTACTTTAGTAACATTAATTATTTACTCTTTAACGAAATTGAGTAGATTTTTAGGTCTTACCAGCATATCCACACTCACTTCATCTGCAAACTGTCCTTAATACCTGCTAATATCATGTTAACGTCATCATACTTATAACTTATGACTAGTGTTTGCGATAATTCAACATAGCACAAAAGTCATACAGATGCACAACCTTTTCACTGTTGGATGAAGGGTGCACTCGAGTGACGTGTACCATGCCTGAACATGTTTAACCCTCAAACTCCGGTTACTTGACGAGTGTGGCTACTACATTGAGATGGCTTGATTGGTAAAGGGTGAGCTTGGGAACAGTTCAGTTAGATTCAAGTATGATGCACATCAATGATACCATCCCAGCCGAATTTGGGCGAAAGCAGGGTACATCCTGAACAGCATGGCAGACCATCACAGGGGAACACACACACACACACACACACACACACCTAGGGGCAATCTGGAGCAGCTAATTAGTCTAAAGTGCATATCTCTGGACTCTGGTATACCGGTATACACAGAGGAAAACCACGTAAAAATGAAAAAAACATACAAAATCCACATAGGAACACCCTTGCCGAGCACAAGGCTTGAACCAAGGATCTTCTTGCTGTGAGGCGGACGTGCTAAACACTTCGCCACCATGCAACTCTACTATTAATAAAGTAGTAAGTAAATAAGTAAGTATATACACTCCGAGTAAAATAAAATAAAAACAAACCTTATTTTGGTAAAAATTGCTAAAGTCATGGAGAACTGCCAATGTAACACAGACATACACTCTCTCTCTTCTCTCTACATGTCCTGTTTTTAACAATACACTATTATCCAAGTGTTTCTACCACATATGGCCATCAGAATTACTGCTAAACGGTATGAACAATAAAGTGCAACTAGTCATTCCAATGAACAAGATGCAGTCGAGCCACAAAACACAATTAGAGGAGTCAGCGCTGGCCTGGTGATGAGGTGAAAACACACACAGTTGCTCTGATAGATGGCCAAGGTCAGAGCTGACGGTAATTACAATAGAGAGCCAAACACTGCATGCATGCACACCCACATACGCAGGCACACAGTGAGTATGATGGCGAGTGTGTACCTGCTCATATACAACTATATGAGGGGCAAAACTGTGGCAATGGTTGTGTGGGTGTGAGTTCAACAGGATTAGGTGTTGTCTTTTGTATTTAATTACAGGTTTGCTTTGACACAGCATCCATTAACAATAACCACAAAGTTTTTACACGTGTAGTGGTCAGGGTGCTGATCTCATGATCGAGAGGTTGTAGGTTTGAATCCTTTAAACCCCTGGGCATGGTCTTAACCACAAATGTGTCTCTGTCAACCCAGCAGTATAAATGGGTACCAGTAAACATACTGGGAAGGGAACCTGCAATGGATTACTGTCCCATCCATGAGCCACTGGACTCGGTTGTAAAAGCCTGACAG